>CAWUFW010002264.1:0-1200000 GCA_963921515.1 Calotriton arnoldi
TTTGTAGTCTTCGATGTGTAGTTGTCGATGGTGTTTAGTAGAAAGTTTGATAACCTGTTCAAAAGGAGAAACTGTGTTAACATTTTTTTTAATTAATCTTTTTGCAAGTTACAATTATTTTACTTTTTATTTTAAATATAATTAATACTTACTTGGAGATGTAATTGAGTAGTTGTATATTTTGCAGCCTTCTATTTTGCAGGGAAAAACTAGCAGAGTTTCCTCCTCTTTGGCATTTTTTTAGAAATGTTTTGCTGTGATTACTCTGGCTTTTATATTGTTTGTTTAATTAGTTAATCTATTATATTGGTTATAGTTGTTTAAAGTTTCATTTTTTTGGTTGCTTTAGGCTGATTGATTTTTTTGGGCAGTTCCATCCTTATTTGATAAACCCTAATTAATGATTTTTAATGTTCGTATTTTATGTGTTTATTTTTTTAATATTATATTTATTTGTTTTAAGAAAAGATTTAATATAGTTTGTTAATATAAATGTTTATTGCATCTAAATGTGTTTTAAATATGTGCGATCTATATTTTTGAGGTGTATTATGTTGATGTTGTACATATTTAAGTTTTTGATGAAGTAAAATATTATTATTTATTTATATATTTTAGTTATGATTTTAGGATACATTTATTGTTGTTTGTAATAATGTGTTTTTAGTAATTATGTTATCATATTTACTAGTTGTTTTAATGATATTTATGTAGTCAATATTATTGTTTTTGATATTTTAGATAAAGTATATGTTTATTTATTTAAAAGTGTTGATATTTTAGTTTTTGATATTTTTGTTTTCAATCTATGTAAGATTAGATATATTTTTGTCATCGATATTTTTATGATCAATATAAGTAAGTTTTATAGTTATGTATAGGGACTTGATATTTTTCTTACTGATACAAAATTTTAGATAATTTTGTGAGTTGATATTTTTAGTCTCAATATTATATCAGTGATCCATGTTTCAGGTGCGCCCCCCCCCCTAGAAAACGTGCTTGTTTTTCAAAAACAAACTCCCCAAGTTAGAGTTTGTTTTGGAGACAAAAAAACACTAATGACTCCGACACTCAGGGAATTTCTGTCCCAGGGTGTGGGAGCCGTTTTTACTTTTTTCTGTTCAGGACGAACAATGGAATGGAAAAAAGTACATCAGACCATCCGGTCTAAATAGGGTGAATGGTCTGATGCACCCATAAGGATAGTGCTAAGTCTTTTGAGCTAATGGTGCAAGGCTTCCACTGGTGGGGCCAGTTTAAGCATTGCCATTGGGCACTGCTTGTGATAGAGTGCGATGGTTCTCTTTCATTTGTAGGGGTGCATTATAACCACTAGTAGTTTGCACCTACACGTATATTCTTTGTCAAGTTAACATTTGTTTATTAGAATGTGTAACGTAATAACGTGAAAGTCAAGTAATAGTTATATTGTGTATAACGTGGACAAATAATATTGTAATCGTGTGATATTCAAATTAAAACCTTAAAGGTGCTGAGTTTTATATGTGATTAATGAAAACTGATTTGATTGTTATGTAACGCATTGATCTAAAACTGCACAGTAATAATGTTCATGTATACGTGTGATTAATGAAAGAATGTGCGTTTCTTATGTTAGCCGCATTTTGTAGGCCTCATGTGTATTTCTCCTTAGCTCTCTAGAAGAGTTTGTTAGCAGAATTCATGTGTATGCAGAATTTGTTCTTTCTCACATTTCTGTTACAGGTGAAGAAATTCATCCTTGTTAGTTAGAATAACGCTTTTGTTTTAGGAGTCAGGCTCAGGGAGGAGAGGATACATTTGAGCATGCAGTACTGATAATGTGGGACGGTGTTCTTTCTCACTGGAGAAGGCCTGGGAATCAAGGTCATTGAGCAAGTGCCTGGGAGCATCGCTGCTAAGTGGAAAGTTACCTACGAGGAGGTATCCAGCTGGATGGGATGATCGCGTGATGTGACAATGGGTGTGTCCTATGATTTTTGTGTTGGGGTTAGGGACAGAGTCCGGGGGGCTGCTGCCATTCCATGCGAGAAGAGAGCATCTTAGAACGAGCTCTGTAGCTTTAGGCTACTTGACCAATTCAACGTGAGTGTACTTCTTAGGAAGACTTCACGTGCTGACACCATTTTCCTGAACTTGCCTGGGAAATGCTAAGTAGGGATGTCACGGTAGTGGTAGTGTAGGGACAGACTAATGCTTTTTACTTATGAACCTCCAATGAAGAGAACTATTGATGTTGATGCAGTAATCTTTTGCGTAATGTTTTTGGAAATGGTTATCCTATGCGCGTTGCATCGTCTAATTTTGCTGGCAGGTTTGGCTTTGTATTAGTTCCCATGTATTTTTACACCCTCGTCTTGAGGTGTTTGTATGTGCAACTTTTCTTGGCTTTGTAATACATTCCCTAAAATTTAGATTCTGAGTCTGTGTTCCTTTAGTAACATGAGCATCTGTAATGTTAATGTATAATTGGCAAATTGTTTTTCTCCGCTCCACACAGCAGGTACCAATGAGCCATCGGCCAGGGGGTTCCAGAGTAAGTCTAGAACATGGAACCCAGCTCCTTCAGTTGGTAGCAGTGTAGGATGGTTGCCTCTTGAAGTGAGGGGAGAATCCAGAAAAGTCTACAAAAGATTTAGACCTATAGAGCCCCAAAGAAAGAGAACCCCAATGATCGAGAGCGGAGAACAACAGACTTTGGCGGAGACCGGCAGAGATTGACGGTGCGGCGAGAACAGCGGTGAACGGCGGAGTGAGTATGAATAGGGATGTGTTGTGTGTTAGATTGTGGGAATGATTTGATTGTGTGATGTTTTGCGGAGTTGGGATGAGAGTCGAGTGAATGTGGTTTCGGGCCGGACGCGCGCGGTCCATGAGTTTCGCTGGTTTTGATGTCAGGCTTAAGAGTAGCCTAAGATCCCAGGATATATCAGTTGTAACATGGCTGACAAGTGAGAATGGGCAAACAACATTATTGCATCTTGTTTAGAGTTACAGAAACAGTGCCTCATAATAGTTGTAGTCATTTCAATCTCTACGTCCCCACACTTGACAAATGGGTAACTCCATGAGAAGTGGAAAACAGGTATAACATGGCTGAAAAGTGTGAATGGGCAAACAACACTATTGCTTCTTGTTTTCTCTTACAGGTTGTTGTAGTCATTGCTATCTCTACTTCCCTACACTTGACAAATGGGTAACTCCATAGCTGACAAGTGAGTAAGGGCAGGGAACACTATTGCATCTTGTTTAGAGTTACATAAACAGGACCTCATGGTAGTTGTAGTCATTTTTATCTCTACTTCCCAATACATGACAAATGGTTATTGTAACATACCTGTTGCAAAAATGCAATTGGGCTGGAGCATACATTTAGATACATATCATGGGTCCTGGGATGATAACGTAATAATAATACACTTACCGACAGCATTGCAACATGGTCATGTAATGGGGATTGATGCATGTGAGCTTATATGCAACAATACAAATTGAAACTGACAATCAAACATCTCTGATACTTTGAGTAATGCATGTTAGGAAAGTAGATAGAGAACACATTAGCAAAAGCTGAGGTGAGAGCCTACACGAAATTCAAGTGTTGTGACAGTGAGGTGTAACTTACCAGACTCCACTCCTCTAGCTATTCCTGTCAAGTCTTCAGAATTCAGAAGGGAGTAGATCCTCTGCTCCAAGGGAAACAGTTGTAATGGGGCACTGGGGGGACCACCACCAGTCTTCTGGGCCTCCAGGTGATGCTTGGAGACCAGAGAAAGGACTTTCGCCCTTAGGACGTGCCACCTCTTCTTAATATTCTGCTGTGTGCGCAGGGTGGTACTCACAGCATTCACTTTGTTGACTATCCTGGTCCACATTTCCATTTTCCTACTGAAAGGAGGATGTTGGACTTGGGCTCATAACAATTGTGGATCTACTCTTACGATTTCATCCACCATGACAGACAACTCAGCCTCTGAAAAACATTTATTTTTTGTGCGTAACATAACTAGAAATTAAAGTGGGTGAGAATGACTAACAAAAAACACCAAGGGATGTTCGTTAACATTTTTTTAAAAAAGTGTGTGGAGATGTTAAATGGGATATTGGAAAAAAGGAAGCAGTGTTGAAATGTGCTGCGCTCTCTTGCTGTGCTGCAGTGTAGAGGCAAAGGTTCATGGACTGGAATGGGGTGTGTTTTATAGTGTGATTTGCAGGTGTGTTTACTTGGCCACTTGGCATCAGCTGTGTAGTTTTGAATCCATCCATGTGGCACCATTGTGATGCTTTACTGAGAGCATACCGCAGTGGTCTACCACCGTCAGGGAACCGCTAATAGGGGACTGACAGTACAACTGTGTTTTTGTAATCGGCTCGATGGGAAACCGCGGCCCTGGAGGCATCGGAGTACGCATCGCCAACATTGCAGACCACCACTGCCCTGGCGGAAACCACGCCATCGACGTGGTCAGCGGTTCGGGCTGCATGCATCATAATATGGTGGGCAGAAGACTGCCGGCGCAGCTGTCTTCTAGGGACCGCTGCCGCAGCATCGGACCGCCAAACTCGTAGTGAGGCCCCTAGTGTCCAACACCTTTCCTGAGTTAGTTATATTGGAGTGAGAATAGTAAATGTGGCCCCTTTACTGTCCAACATCTTCTCTGAGTTAGTTTACAGTGGAGTGGGAATAGTAAATGCTGCATCTTTAGTGTCCAACGCATTCCTTGACTTAGTTTGTGTTGGAGTGGGAATAGTAAATTGAACCCTTTTAGTGTCCTACACCTTCCCTGAGATAAGTTATATTGGAGTAAGAATAGTAAATTTTGCCCCTTTAGTATCCAACACCTTCCCTGAGTTAACTTATATTGGAGTGGGAATAGTAAATGTTGCCCTTTTAGTGTCCAACACCTTGTTGGTGTTAATTTATATTGGAGTGTGAGTAGTAAATTCATCCCTTTTAGTGTCCAACACCTTCCTTGAGTTATTTTATATTGGAATGGGAATAGTAAATGTAACCCTTTTAGCGTCCAACACCATCCCTGAGTTAAGTTATATTGGAGTGGGAATAGTAAATGTTGCCCCTTTAGTGTCCCTCATCTTCCCTGAGTTAGTTTATATTTGAGTGTGAATAGTAAATGTAACCCTTTTAGGGCCAGATGTACGACCTATTTTGCATACGCAAACGGGTTTGCTACCCGTTTGCGCATGCAAAAATCATTTTGGCCATGTACAAACCCTATTTTGCGAGTCGCAAAATAGTGTTTTGCGACTCGCTATTAGGAAGGGGCGTTCCCTTCCTAATAGTGACCCCAAATGACATGTATGACTGTTTGGCAACCACAATTGCGGTCGCAAAACAGTCGCAGTTTACCACCCTTCACAGAAGGGTGGTAAACCACTTGCAAACGGGAAGGTGTCCCCAGGGGACCCCTTACCCTTTGTGACTGGCTCTAAAAATGTTTTTTAAGGGCAGGCAGTGGTCCCAGGGACCACTGCCTGCCCGTAAAAAATGAAACTGAAAAGTTTCATTTTTATTTTTTAAATGCATTCCATTTTCATTTAAGGAAACCGGGCAGCATTTAAAAAAAAAAAACTGCTTTATTTAAAAGCAGTCCCAGACATGGAGGTCTGCTGAGCCCAGCAGGCCACCATCCCTGGGAGGGCCAGCCATTCCCAATGGGGTTGCAAATTGCGAGTGCCTCATGAATATTGATGAGGCATGCAATTTGCGACCCCATTGTGAATCGCAAACAGTGTCTCAGACACTGTTGTACATGGCAATTTGCGACTCGCAAATTGCAACTCGCAATCGAACGCAATTTGCGAGTCAGAAATTGTCAGGGTCGTACATCTGGCCCTTAGTGTCCAACGCCTTCCCTCAGGTAAGTTATTTTGGAGAGCTTATAGTGACTGTTAATTACTAAGGGGCCTATTACGATGTCGGTTGGAGTTTCCTCTGACCGAGACCGTGGCTGAAATGGGACCGACCGACCTCTGGTCAGTGGTTCCAACCGCCTGATTACGATGTGACAGAACACTGTTCAGTCGCATACTCCCATTTCTCTATGGGAGCTTGTACTACGGCCGTAAACCGGCCGTAATACAGGCTCCCATAAAGAAATGGGGGTGTGTGTAAAACCATGCACCCTGTGGCAGGCACCCCATGGTGCCTGCCAAACAGTGCAAGGATTTACAGGGGACACCCTAGGTACCCTGTCAGCCACCAACCGTAGGCTGCGGAGGCAAGGGGGCCTTGCTAGGGCTGCCTAAGTCGCTTTCCGTGTCGGAAGGGCAGCACGGAAAGGCTGTTGGAAACCGACATCGTAATCCAGACGGCGGAAACACCGTCCATAATCCACATGCGGGTACGACCGGCTGGAAGACTTCGAGAGCCGGTCGGAACCGTGTCAGAATGACTGGCCGGTTTACACTCTGACCGCTGTCATTGTAATACGGCAGTCGGACCGCTTCCGACTAGCGGTTGGAGGCTTTCTGACTGACATCGTAATCAGCCCCTAAGTGTTATAAATATATGTTTTGTTTGTTTGTAGTGAAGTGGCAATAGTAAGTGTTATGTTTGTAGTGTTGAATATTTTCTAATAGTTGCTATTGTATTGGGATGGTAACATCAAGTTTTATCTTTTTAATATGTTTATTTTTACATCAATAAGTATAATAAAAACAAAATACATATATATGTTATTAATATTTCATTTTGAAATAAATAACACTTATCGCAATTTTTTGTACTTTTGAAATATATTTATTACATAAAAAGTAGTTAATTTTTATATAAATACAAAACAAAAATGTTTAATAGTTGTAAAACAAATACAGAAAATAATAATTTGGAATGCATTTTCAAGAATATGCATTTTTATGTTTTATGGAACATTGTACTTCTTTATATATTTTTTAAATACATTTTATATACATTTTGTGAGTGTTCTTTAACATAAATATTTTTATATGTTATAATATTATTTAATATATACAATTATTGAAGTAATTTTTAAAACATTGTTGTGCACGTGTAATATTTTGTACATTTCTTTGAACATTTTATTAAGCATTTTAATAACATTTTTGCTATTTTTCCAATTCATTTCTATCAGGGGGATAGTCTTTTTTTACTTTTATTAGGTAGCCATTTTTTTCTACCACTAACTATATTTAGTAGTCAATTTGTATTCTTTTAGGCAGTTTTTGGAAGGAAGAAGTCACGGTTGGGTGCTGCTGTTCATCGATAAAGGTACATTAATTTTTACAGTTTTCTAAGGTGTTTATAAGGTTGGGGGGATGTAGTAAGATTGTGTAAACTATGTGTATATTGTTATTGATAAGTTTTGTGTGCATTTTATTGCTTTTTTAACGCTATTTTGTGTTGTGCTGATTTATCACGTTTTTTGGAAAGTAAAGTGTTTTATTATGTGAATTATGTGTAAGATATGAGTTGCTAACTATTTTTGTGTGGTGTAATTGTATATATGTATTATTTTGGGAATGTACTGCTTTGTACGGGAGGGTGTTTTATTTATTTATTACAGGTTGCATTTTCGAGCTGTTTCTAAGGGAAGTTTGACATCCTGTTTTTTTTAGGAAATCTGAATTTGTTTTTTATACACTAATATTTTAATATAGATTTCCCTGTTTTTCAAGTTTTCTGGAGCGGTTCTTTTTTAAAATCTGTTTTCAGGTTTTTCATGGAACCGGAGACTGTGGATTTCTTCAAGAGATTGCCTTTGTTTTTTCTTCATTTTTGCATTTTTTTTTGGGGGATTTTTATTATCATTTTAAACACTTTTTGATGGATTACTATTTTTAACTATGTGCATTTGGACATATATTTGTAGCGACAAAATTGAAAGTTTCATTTATTACTTTATTGTTGGTGGGAAATGTGATGTGTTTTAAAAAATTTTATGTTGACATATTTAATATGTTGTTTTGTTGAAAATATGTTTTGCATTTATTTAATTATGTATAGTTAGCTTGTTAGTTTAATTTGTTTAATAGTTAAAACATTTTTTAAATGCTATATTAATATTTTTAGTATATCAGTGAGTAATGTTTATTATAGTATTATTTATTCACTCATATAATGATATGTTAGTGCTATTTCTTGTATAGTATATTGTATTTTCTAAGATTTGTGGTAGGTTTTATATGTGCAGTATAGGATAGATTTTACTTCTAAGTAGTATATTCCTTCGTTATTTATAAACATTCTTACTTTGCTTTGTAGTATCTCATACATTTATTTTAGTTCGTTTACTTAGTTTAGGGCAGATTTCGGTAGCTGAGTGGTCTATTCTAAGTTCTTGGTAGCTTTGTTCTTTTTGTAAGGCTTCTAGTAATTTGTATAGTGTAGGTTCAGTTCTGCCTAGTGTGGATTGGAAGGCATTATGCCATCCTTCCACTGTTTGCTTTTGCTTCCTGTGCCAAGGTGCTTGCATAGACATTCCACCATGATATCTGGAATTTTGGTTGGTGTCTGTGCCCTGTGCTATGCAGTCTGACAACCCAATTGTCCTCTAAGTAGTCCATTAGGGGAGTACGTTTTTCTTCATTACTTTGATAATAAGGGCTTTCTATTAGGATGTTGTAATGGTTGGACTCTTCTGTGACAGGGACGTAGGCTAGTGCAATCATTTTTTTTTACTTCAAGGGCAAATTTGCTGTTGGTGGTGTATTCCTCACTAAGGGATTGATTTCGACTTCGGCGGTCTTGGGACCACTGTATCGCCTTTGGCAGTCTTACTGCAGCCTCCTTGGTCCGATCGCCAGATTATGATCTGTGCGGTTGGGACGCCACAAGACCCCCACCAACGCTGACATTTAGGTACTGTTGCGGCGGCGGTAGGGACAGCGGCGGTCAATGGTGGCGGTGCTGGCATGGGCCTCACCGTATGTATTATGACCTGCCTTTCCGCTGACCTTTTCATGACAGAGACACCGCCATGAAAAGGTTGGCAGAAAGGCAGGTAAAGGGCCACAAAAGGGCCCCAGGGCGATTTAGCCCATGTGCATTGTGGCCTGGGCCCATATTGTGCCCCCCTATTCCAGCAATGTCTGTGTGTGCACCGTTTGCCATGCACAACATGGTGCATGGAAACAGTGTGCCTGACTTGCTGTGGGGCTGGCATTGGCTTTGAGCTCTCTCCTAGAGCCAAAGCATGCCGCCACCTTGAATGCGCCACCGACCCACTGCCAGCCCCGTGGTAATGTTGTAATGTGACGGTTTGGATGCCGCCGGCTTGGCAGTGTTCTCCCCAATGCCACCGCTACGGACTGGAGGTGTGTACGCCAAAGTCGTGATTGGCCCCTTAGTGCAGATTTCTGTAGGTGACACCATATACTTATGTAAAATGGTAATAACATCCTTGCATGGCTGTGTGGGGTTATATTTTTAGCATAGATTGAATCATAGCTTGTTCGAAGTCAATTATAATTCTTTAGGGATAACAAATGTTTACTTGTTGTTTAATGTGGTTTAGCAGTTCCATGTAGGTACTGCCTTGTTTATTAGGAAGTAAAGCATAAACAAAAGGAATATTAGTTTTCTGAAATTCACCATGTATGGTGTATAGTTGATGGAATGGTTTGGGACACATTTTAAATGTCCCATCCATCATCCATGTTTGACATTGGGACAATTTGAGTATGTTGTTAGGGGTAGAAAATATTAGTTCTCATTTGTCATTATTCTTATTATCATATAGTAGGAAGGGTTCATCTCTATGGGTTATTGCTATGTGTGTTGGTATGTCTATATCCCTGTATGTTTTAGGAACAGGTGGAGTGTCGCTGGTAGCCTTTTTGTGCATGTTTTGAGGCATGTTTAGGTGGGTATTGATGGTAATTGGCCTGTTATATGTACAAGTACTTCAGTATTTGTGTTGTGGGTTCTTCAGTACAAGTGCTTGCTTCTCTTATATTTCCTAAAACTTCTCTCACTTCTATCTCTGTGACATTTGGGAGGTGGTTATGGTCTTTTACATTAATTACTACAGTTTATTTAGTGGTTGCCCTCCCATAACATGCATTGGTATAATATTTTGTAGATTTCCAATTAATGTGTTCAGCAAAAGCATATTCTTGGCTGTAGGTGTATCCCATATAGCACAACAACAGTTTCCCCTTCTGTGACGTTATACATTTTGTACCTACTGTCAGTATATCTTTATTTACTGTTATAATATAATTATTAAAAAAGTTATTTACTATATGTTATTTATTGATATACAGTTAAATATACATTTTCTATTTGTTTTCTAAACTTACTTGTATGTTGTTCAGAGAAGTATTGTGCTGTTCAAGGCTTTTATTTTCGCAAGCTTGTTCGTGAAGCAGGTCTTTTTTCTGTTGGAAGAGAAAAGGTAGTTTTAGTTGTTGCATGTGTTATATTTTTAATGTTTGATGACCTTTAGGTCATTAGCAGTTTTTGGTGTTGCTGTTGGAGTAAGTTTAAAGTTGTTATTTAAATATACTTAATCAATCAATCAATCAATCACAGAATTTGTAGAGCGCACTACTTACCCGCGAGGGTCTCAAGGCGCAGGGGAGAGGGAAGGGGGGGATGCTGCTACTGGTCGAACAGCCAGGTCTTGAGTAGCCTCCTGAAGGTCAGCAGGTCTTGGGTCTGTCGTAGGCTTAGTGGAAGGGTGTTCCAGGTCTTGGTGGCGAGGTGTGAGAAGGATCTGCCGCCGGTGGTTGTTCTTCGAATGCGAGCGACGGTGGCGAGGGAGAGGTCGGCGGAGCGGAGCTGGCGGTTGGGGACGTAGAAGAAGAGTCGTCTGTTGAGGTAGGCTGGGCCAGTTTTGTGGAGTGCCTTGTGTGCGTGGATGAGGAGTTTGAAGGTGATCCTCCTGTCGATGGGGAGCCAGTGCAGGTTCCTCAAGTGGGGGGTGATGTGGCTGTGGCGTGGTACGTCGAGGATCAGTCGTGCGGAGGCGTTTTGTATGCGTTGCAGTCACTTGATGAGCTTGGCCGGGGCTCCCGCGTAGAGGGCGTTCCCATAGTCCAGTCTGCTACTGACGAGGGCCTGGGTGACTGTTCTTCTTGTGTCTGTCGGGATCCACCTGTAGATCTTGCGAAGCATGCGGAGGGTGTTGAAGCAGGAGGAGGAGACTGCGTTGACTTGCTTGGCCATGGAGAGCGTTGAGTCGAGGATGACTCCCAGGTTGCGTGCGTGGTCGGTGGGTGCCGGGGCTGCTCCCAGCATCGTTGGCCACCAGGAGTCGTCCCAGGCTGAGGGGTTGGAGCCGAGGATGAGGACCTCCGTTTTGTCCGTGTTCAGCTTTAGTCGGCTGATCTTCATCCAATCGGCGACGGCCTTCATTCCTTCGTGGAGATTGGCTTTGGCGGCGAGGGGGTCCTTGGTGAGGGAGAGGATCAGTTGAGTGTCGTCGGCGTAGGAGATAATGTTGAGGTCGTGTTGTCTGGCGATGCGTGCGAGCGGGGCCATGTAGATGTTGAACAGTGTTGGGCTGAGGGACGATCCCTGGGGTATGCCGCAGATGATCTCGGAGGCTTCGGATCGGAAAGGTGGGAGGCGGACTCTCTGGGTTCTGCCGCCGAGGAAGGAGGTGGTCCATTCCAGGGCCTTGTCTCGGATCCCTGCGTCGTGGAGGCGTGCGCGTAGAGTGCAGTGGCAGACAGTGTTGAAGGCGGCGGAGAGGTCCAGCAGGATGAGGGCTGCGGTCTCACCATTGTCCAGCAGGATCCTGATGTCGTCGGTGGCGGCGATGAGGGCAGTCTCAGTGCTGTGGTTGCTGCGGAACCCCGATTGGGATGGGTCCAGGATGCTGTTTTCTTCGAGGTATCGGGTTAGCTGTTTGTTGACGATCTTCTCGATGACCTTGGCTGGGAACGGAAGCAGAGAGATGGGCCGGAAGTTCTTGAGGTCTCTCGGGTCCGCCTTGGGTTTTTTGAGTAGGGCGTTGATCTCTACGTGTTTCCAGCTCTCTGGGAAGGTCGCGGTCTCGAAGGAGAGATTGATGATGTTGCACAGGTGGGGTGCGATGGAGCTGCTGGCTTTGTTGAAGATGTGGTGCGGGAAAGGGTCTGACGGGGAGCCGGAGTGTATTGTGCTCATGGTCTTGATGGTGTCCTCGATGTTCACGCTGGTCCAGGCTGGCAGGGGGTCGTGGTCGATGGTGTGTGGCGGGTCTGGTGCATCGATCTTAGTTGGGGCTGTCAGGGTGTTGAAGCTGTCGTGGATGTCGGCGATCTTGCGGTGAAAGAAGGTGGCGAGGGAATCGCACAGGGGTTGCGACGGCGGGATGTCGTTGGTGTTGGAGCTGGGATTGGAGAGTTCCTTCACGATGTTGAAAAGCTCCTTGCTGTTGTGTGCGTTGTTGTCGAGGCAGTCTTTGAAGGAGATTCTCTTGGCGGACCTGATGAGGTGGTGGTGGTTACGGATGGCGTCTTTGTGGGCTGTGTGGCTGTCCGGTGTCTTATCACTGTGCCATTTCTTCTCTAGTTTCCGGCAGGTACGCTTGGAAGCTAGGAGTTCCGAGGTGAACCAGCTGGCTCTTTTGGTGGTGTCGCTGTAGGTGAGCTTTTTCAGCGGGGCGAGGGTGTTGGCACAGTCGTCCATCCATCGTCTGAGGTTGCAGGCAGCGTCGTCGGTGTTGGATGGGTCGGAGGGAGGGCTGAGAGCGAGGGTTGCCCGGAGTTGGTCTTCGGTGACTTTGCTCCAGCAGCAGCGTGGGATCTGTTGGGTGCGGTGGTGTGTGGTGGGTTTCTGGAAGGTGAAATGGATGCAGCGGTGGTCGGTCCAGAGGAGTTGCGTGGTGTGGCTGAAGGAGACGTGGGGGCTTGAGGAGAAGATGGGGTCAAGCGTGTGGCCGGCGGAGTGGGTCGGTGTTGTGACGAGCTGGCTCAGGCCGAGGTTGGCGAGGCTGTCGATCAGGGTGGTGGAGTTGCTGTCGTTGTTGTTACTCTGTTTTGTAGTCTTCGATGTGTAGTTGTCGATGGTGTTTAGTAGAAAGTTTGATAACCTGTTCAAAAGGAGAAACTTTAAAAAGTGTGTTAACATTTTTTTAAATTAATCTTTTTGCAAATTACAATTATTTGACTTTTTATTTTAAATATAATTAATACTTACTTGGAGATGTAATTGAGTAGTTGTATATTTTGCAGCCTTCTATTTTGCAGGGAAAAACTAGCAGAGTTTCCTCCTCTTTAAATGTTTGGCATTTTTTTAATATTTTTTGCTGTGATTACTCTGGCTTTTATATTGTTTGTTTAATTAGTTAATCTATTATATTGGTTATAGTTGTTTAAAGTTTCATTTTTTGGTTGCTTTAGGCTGATTGATTTTTTTGGGCAGTTCCATCTTTATTTGATAAACCCTAATTAATGATTTTTAATGTTCGTATTTTATGTGTTTATTTTTTTAATATTATATTTATTTGTTTTAAGAAAAGATTTAATATAGTTTGTTAATATAAATGTTTATTGCATCTAAATGTGTTTTAAATATGTGCGATCTATATTTTTGAGGTGTATTATGTTGATGTTGAACATATTTAAGTTTTTGGTGAAGTAAAATATTATTATTTATTTATATATTTTAGTTATGATTTTAGGATACATTTATTGTTGTTTGTAATAATGTGTTTTTAGTAATTTTGTTATCGTATTTACTAGTTGTTTTAATGATATTTATGTAGTCAATATTATTGTTTTTGATATTTTAGATAAAGTATATGTTTATTTAAAAGTGTTGATATTTTAGTTTTTGATATTTTTGTTTTCGATCTATGTAAGATTAGATATATTTTTGTCATCGATATTTTTAGGATCAATATAAGTGAGTTTTATAGTTATGTATAGGGACTTGATATTTTTCTTACCGATACAAAACTTTAGATAATTTTGTTAGTCAATATTTGTAGTCTCAATATTATGTCAGTGATCCATGTTTCAGGTGCCCCCACCCCCTAGAAAACGTGCTTGTTTTTCAAAAACAAACTCCCCAAGTTAGAGTTTGTTTTGGAGACAAAAAACACTAATGACTCCGACACTCAGGGAATTTCTGTCCCAGGGTGTGGGAGCCGTTTTTACTTTTTTCTGTTCAGGACGAACAGGAATGTCTATCAGGCCCGAATGGAAAAAAGTACATCAGACCATCCGGTCTAAATAGGGTGAATGGTCTGATGCACCCATAAGGATAGTGCTAAGTCTTTTGAGCTAATGGTGCAAGGCTTCCACTGGTGGGGCCAGTTTAAGCATTGCCATTGGGCACTGCTTGTGATAGAGTGCGATGGTTCTCTTTCATTTGTAGGGGTGCATTATAACCACTAGTAGTTTGCACCTACACGTATATTCTTTGTCAAGTTAACATTTGTTTATTAGAATGTGTAACGTAATAACGTGAAAGTCAAGTAATAGTTATATTGTGTATAACGTGGACAAATAATATTGTAATCGTGTGATATTCAAATTAAAACCTTAAAGGTGCTGAGTTTTATATGTGATTAATGAAAACTAATTTGATTGTTATGTAACGCATTGATCTAAAACTGCACAGTAATAATGTTCATGTATACGTGTGATTAATGAAAGAATGTGCGTTTCTTATGTTAGCCGCATTTTGTAGGCCTCATGTGTATTTCTCCTTAGCTCTCTAGAAGAGTTTGTTAGCAGAATTCATGTGTATGCAGAATTTGTTCTTTCTCACATTTCTGTTACAGGTGAAGAAATTCATCCTTGTTAGTTAGAATAACGCTTTTGTTTTAGGAGTCAGGCTCAGGGAGGAGAGGATACATTTGAGCATGCAGTACTGATAATGTGGGACGGTGTTCTTTCTCACTGGAGAAGGCCTGGGAATCAAGGTCATTGAGCAAGTGCCTGGGAGCATCGCTGCTAAGTGGAAAGTTACCTACGAGGAGGTATCCAGCTGGATGGGATGATCGCGTGATGTGACAATGGGTGTGTCCTATGATTTTTGTGTTGGGGTTAGGGACAGAGTCCGGGGGCTGCTGCCATTCCATGCGAGAAGAGAGCATCTTAGAACGAGCTCTGTAGCTTTAGGCTACTTGACCAATTCAACGTGAGTGTACTTCTTAGGAAGACTTCACGTGCTGACACCATTTTCCTGAACTTGCCTGGGAAATGCTAAGTAGGGATGTCACGGTAGTGGTAGTGTAGGGACAGACTAATGCTTTTTACTTATGAACCTCCAATGAAGAGAACTATTGATGTTGATGCAGTAATCTTTTGCGTAATGTTTTTGGAAATGGTTATCCTATGCGCGTTGCATCGTCTAATTTTGCTGGCAGGTTTGGCTTTGTATTAGTTCCCATGTATTTTTACACCCTCGTCTTGAGGTGTTTGTATGTGCAACTTTTCTTGGCTTTGTAATACATTCCCTAAAATTTAGATTCTGAGTCTGTGTTCCTTTAGTAACATGAGCATCTGTAATGTTAATGTATAATTGGCAAATTGTTTTTCTCCGCTCCACACAGCAGGCACCAATGAGCCATCGGCCAGGGGGTTCCAGAGTAAGTCTAGAACATGGAACCCGGCTCCTTCAGTTGGTAGCAGTGTAGGATGGTTGCCTCTTGAAGTGAGGGGAGAATCCAGAAAAGTCTACAAAAGATTTAGACCTATAGAGCCCCAAAGAAAGAGAACCCCAATGATCGAGAGCGGAGAACAACAGACTTTGGCGGAGACCGGCAGAGATTGACGGTGCGGCGAGAACAGCGGTGAACGGTGGAGTGAGTATGAATAGGGATGTGTTGTGTGTTAGATTGTGGGAATGATTTGATTGTGTGATGTTTTGCGGAGTTGGGATGAGAGTCGAGTGAATGTGGTTTCGGGCCGGACGCGCGCGGTCCATGAGTTTCGCTGGTTTTGATGTCAGGCTTAAGAGTAGCCTAAGATCCCAGGATATATCAGTTGTAACATGGCTGACAAGTGAGAATGGGCAAACAACATTATTGCATCTTGTTTAGAGTTACAGAAACAGTGCCTCATAATAGTTGTAGTCATTTCAATCTCTACGTCCCCACACTTGACAAATGGGTAACTCCATGAGAAGTGGAAAACAGGTATAACATGGCTGAAAAGTGTGAATGGGCAAACAACACTATTGCTTCTTGTTTTCTCTTACAGGTTGTTGTAGTCATTGCTATCTCTACTTCCCTACACTTGACAAATGGGTAACTCCATAGCTGACAAGTGAGTAAGGGCAGGCAACACTATTGCATCTTGTTTAGAGTTACATAAACAGGACCTCATGGTAGTTGTAGTCATTTTTATCTCTACTTCCCAATACATGACAAATGGTTATTGTAACATACCTGTTGCAAAAATGCAATTGGGCTGGAGCATACATTTAGATACATATCATGGGTCCTGGGATGATAACGTAATAATAATACACTTACCGACAGCATTGCAACATGGTCATGTAATGGGGATTGATGCATGTGAGCTTATATGCAACAATACAAATTGAAACTGACAATCAAAAATCTCTGATACTTTGAGTAATGCATGTTAGGAAAGTAGATAGAGAACACATTAGCAAAAGCTGAGGTGAGAGCCTACAGGAAATTCAAGTGTTGTGACAGTGAGGTGTAACTTACCAGACTCCACTCCTCTAGCTATTCCTGTCAAGTCTTCAGAATTCAGAAGGGAGTAGATCCTCTGCTCCAAGGGAAACAGTTGTAATGGGGCACTGGGGGGACCACCACCAGTCTTCTGGGCCTCCAGGTGATGCTTGGAGACCAGAGAAAGGACTTTCGCCCTTAGGACGTGCCACCTCTTCTTAATATTCTGCTGTGTGCGCAGGGTGGTACTCACAGCATTCACTTTGTTGACTATCCTGGTCCACATTTCCATTTTCCTACTGAAAGGAGGATGTTGGACTTGGGCTCATAACAATTGTGGATCTACTCTTACGATTTCATCCACCATGACAGACAACTCAGCCTCTGAAAAACATTTATTTTTTGTGCGTAACATAACTAGAAATTAAAGTGGGTGAGAATGACTAACAAAAAACACCAAGGGATGTTCGTTAACATTTTTTTAAAAAGTGTGTGGAGATGTTAAATGGGATATTGGAAAAAAGGAAGCAGTGTTGAAATGTGCTTACGCTCTCTTGCTGTGCTGCAGTGTAGAGGCAAAGGTTCATGGACTGGAATGGGGTGTGTTTTATAGTGTGATTTGCAGGTGTGTTTACTTGGCCACTTGGCATCAGCTGTGTAGTTTTTGAATCCATCCATGTGGCACCATTGTGATGCTTTACTGAGAGCATACCGCAGTGGTCTACCACCGTCAGGGAACCGCTAATAGGGGACTGACAGTACAACTGTGTTTTTGTAATCGGCTCGATGGGAAACCGCGGCCCTGGAGGCATCGGAGTACGCATCGCCAACATTGCAGACCACCACTGCCCTGGCGGAAACCACGCCATCGACGTGGTCAGCGGTTCGGGCTGCATGCATCATAATATGGTGGGCAGAAGACTGCCGGTGCAGCTGTCTTCTAGGGACCGCTGCCGCAGCATCGGACCGCCAAACTCGTAGTGAGGCCCCTAGTGTCCAACACCTTTCCTGAGTTAGTTATATTGGAGTGAGAATAGTAAATGTGGCCCCTTTACTGTCCAACATCTTCTCTGAGTTAGTTTACAGTGGAGTGGGAATAGTAAATGCTGCATCTTTAGTGTCCAACGCATTCCTTGACTTAGTTTGTGTTGGAGTGGGAATAGTAAATTGAACCCTTTTAGTGTCCTACACCTTCCCTGAGATAAGTTATATTGGAGTAAGAATAGTAAATTTTGCCCCTTTAGTATCCAACACCTTCCCTGAGTTAACTTATATTGGAGTGGGAATAGTAAATGTTGCCCTTTTAGTGTCCAACACCTTGCTGGTGTTAATTTATATTGGAGTGTGAGTAGTAAATTCATCCCTTTTAGTGTCCAACACCTTCCTTGAGTTATTTTATATTGGAATGGGAATAGTAAATGTAACCCTTTTAGCGTCCAACACCATCCCTGAGTTAAGTTATATTGGAGTGGGAATAGTAAATGTTGCCCTTTTAGTGTCCCTCATCTTCCCTGAGTTAGTTTATATTTGAGTGTGAATAGTAAATGTAACCCTTTTAGGGCCAGATGTACGACCCTATTTTGCATACGCAAACGGGTTTGCTACCCGTTTGCGCATGCAAAAAATCATTTTGGCCATGTACAAACCCTATTTTGCGAGTCGCAAAATAGTGTTTTGCGACTCGCTATTAGGAAGGGGCGTTCCCTTCCTAATAGTGACCCCAAATGACATGTATGACTGTTTGGCGACCACAATTGCGGTCGCAAAACAGTCGCAGTTTACCACCCTTCACAGAAGGGTGGTAAACCACTTGCAAACGGGAAGGTGTCCCCAGGGGACCCCTTACCCTTTGTGACTGGCTCTAAAAATGTTTTTTAAGGGCAGGCAGTGGTCCCAGGGACCACTGCCTGCCCGTAAAAATGAAACTGAAAAGTTTCATTTTTATTTTTTAAATGCATTCCATTTTCATTTAAGGAAACCGGGCAGCATTTAAAAAAAAAAACTGCTTTATTTAAAAGCAGTCCCAGACATGGAGGTCTGCTGAGCCCAGCAGGCCACCATCCCTGGGAGGGCCAGCCATTCCCAATGGGGTTGCAAATTGCGAGTGCCTCATGAATATTGATGAGGCATGCAATTTGCGACCCCATTGTGAATCGCAAACAGTGTCTCAGACACTGTTGTACATGGCAATTTGCGACTCTCAAATTGCAACTCGCAATCGAACGCAATTTGCGAGTCAGAAATTGTCAGGGTCGTACATCTGGCCCTTAGTGTCCAACGCCTTCCCTCAGGTAAGTTATTTTGGAGAGCTTATAGTGACTGTTAATTACTAAGGGGCCTATTACGATGTCGGTTGGAGTTTCCTCTGACCGAGACCGTGGCTGAAATGGGACCGACCGACCTCTGGTCAGTGGTTCCAACCGCCTGATTACGATGTGACAGAACACTGTTCAGTCGCATATTCCCATTTCTCTATGGGAGCTTGTACTACGGCCGTAAACCGGCCGTAATACAGGCTCCCATAAAGAAATGGGGGTGTGTGTAAAACCCTGCACCCTGTGGCAGGCACCCCATGGTGCCTGCCAAACAGTGCAAGGATTTACAGGGGACACCCTAGGTACCCTGTCAGCCACCAACCGTAGGCTGCGGAGGCAAGGGGGCCTTGCTAGGGCTGCCTAAGTCGCTTTCCGTGTCGGAAGGGCAGCACGGAAAGGCTGTTGGAAACCGACATCGTAATCCAGACGGCGGAAACACCGTCCATAATCCACATGCGGGTACGACCGGCTGGAAGACTTCGAGAGCCGGTCGGAACCGTGTCAGAATGACTGGCCGGTTTACACTCTGACCGCTGTCATTGTAATACGGCAGTCGGACCGCTTCCGACTAGCGGTTGGAGGCTTTCTGACTGACATCGTAATCAGCCCCTAAGTGTTATAAATATATGTTTTGTTTGTTTGTAGTGAAGTGGGAATAGTAAGTGTTATGTTTGTAGTGTTGAATATTTTCTAATAGTTGCTATTGTATTGGGATGGTAACATCAAGTTTTATCTTTTTAATATGTTTATTTTTACATCAATAAGTATAATAAAAACAAAATACATATATATGTTATTAATATTTCATTTTGAAATAAATAACACTTATCGCAATTTTTTTGTACTTTTGAAATATATTTATTACATAAAAAGTAGTTAATTTTTATATAAATACAAAACAAAAATGTTTAATAGTTGTAAAACAAATACAGAAAATAATAATTTGGAATGCATTTTCAAGAATATGCATTTTCATGTTTTATGGAACATTGTACTTCTTTATATATTTTTTAAATACATTTTATATACATTTTGTGAGTGTTCTTTAACATAAATATTTTTTATATGTTATAATATTATTTAATATATACAATTATTGAAGTAATTTTTAAAACATTGTTGTGCACGTGTAATATTTTGTACATTTCTTTGAACATTTTATTAAGCATTTTAATAACATTTTTGCTATTTTTCCAATTCATTTCTATCAGGGGGATAGTCTTTTTTTACTTTTATTAGGTAGCCATTTTTTTCTACCACTAACTATATTTAGTAGTCAATTTGTATTCTTTTAGGCAGTTTTTGGAAGGAAGAAGTCACGGTTGGGTGCTGCTGTTCATCGATAAAGGTACATTAATTTTTACAGTTTTCTAAGGTGTTTATAAGGTTGGGGGGATGTAGTAAGATTGTGTAAACTATGTGTATATTGTTATTGATAAGTTTTGTGTGCATTTTATTGCTTTTTTAACGCTATTTTGTGTTGTGCTGATTTATCACGTTTTTTGGAAAGTAAAGTGTTTTATTATGTGAATTATGTGTAAGATATGAGTTGCTAACTATTTTTGTGTGGTGTAATTGTATATATGTATTATTTTGGGAATGTACTGCTTTGTACGGGAGGGTGTTTTATTTATTTATTACAGGTTGCATTTTCGAGCTGTTTCTAAGGGAAGTTTGACATCCTGTTTTTTTTAGGAAATCTGAATTTGTTTTTTATACACTAATATTTTAATATAGATTTCCCTGTTTTTCAAGTTTTCTGGAGCGGTTCTTTTTTAAAATCTGTTTTCAGGTTTTTCATGGAACCGGAGACTGTGGATTTCTTCAAGAGATTGCCTTTGTTTTTTCTTCATTTTTGCATTTTTTTTTGGGGGGGGGCTTTTTATTATCATTTTAAACACTTTTTGATGGATTACTATTTTTAACTATGTGCATTTGGACATATATTTGTAGCGACAAAATTGAAAGTTTCATTTATTACTTTATTGTTGGTGGGAAATGTGATGTGTTTTAAAAAAATTATGTTGACATATTTAATAAGTTGTTTTGTTGAAAATATGTTTTGCATTTATTTAATTATGTATAGTTAGCTTGTTAGTTTAATTTGTTTAATAGTTAAAACATTTTTTAAATGCTATATTAATATTTTTAGTATATCAGTGAGTAATGTTTATTATAGTATTATTTATTCACTCATATAATGATATGTTAGTGCTATTTCTTGTATAGTATATTGTATTTTCTAAGATTTGTGGTAGGTTTTATATGTGCAGTATAGGATAGATTTTACTTCTAAGTAGTATATTCCTTCGTTATTTATAAACATTCTTACTTTGCTTTGTAGTATCTCATACATTTATTTTAGTTCGTTTACTTAGTTTAGGGCAGATTTCGGTAGCTGAGTGTTCTATTCTAAGTTCTTGGTAGCTTTGTTCTTTTTGTAAGGCTTCTAGTAATTTGTATAGTGTAGGTTCAGTTCTGCCTAGTGTGGATTGGAAGGCATTATGCCATCCTTCCACTGTTTGCTTTTGCTTCCTGTGCCAAGGTGCTTGCATAGACATTCCACCATGATATCTGGAATTTTGGTTGGTGTCTGTGCCCTGTGCTATGCAGTCTGACAA
Organism: Calotriton arnoldi; assembly: GCA_963921515.1. Lineage (NCBI taxonomy): Eukaryota > Metazoa > Chordata > Amphibia > Caudata > Salamandridae > Calotriton > Calotriton arnoldi. The sequence continues at coordinate 21,502 of CAWUFW010002264.1, forward strand.
CCCAATTGTCCTCTAAGTAGTCCATTAGGGGAGTACGTTTTTCTTCATTACTTTGATAATAAGGGCTTTCTATTAGGATGTTGTAATGGTTGGACTCTTCTGTGACAGGGACGTAGGTTAGTGCAATCATTTTTTTTTACTTCAAGGGCAAATTTGCTGTTGGTGGTGTATTCCTCACTAAGGGATTGATTTCGACTTCGGCGGTCTTGGGACCACTGTATCGCCTTTGGCAGTCTTACTGCAGCCTCCTTGGTCCGATCGCCAGATTATGATCTGTGCGGTTGGGACGCCACAAGACCCCCACCAACGCTGACATTTAGGTACTGTTGCGGCGGCGGTAGGGACAGCGGCGGTCAATGGTGGCGGTGCTGGCATGGGCCTCACCGTATGTATTATGACCTGCCTTTCCGCTGACCTTTTCATGACAGAGACACCGCCATGAAAAGGTTGGCAGAAAGGCAGGTAAAGGGCCACAAAAGGGCCCCAGGGCGATTTAGCCCATGTGCATTGTGGCCTGGGCCCATATTGTGCCCCCCTATTCCAGCAATGTCTGTGTGTGCACCGTTTGCCATGCACAACATGGTGCATGGAAACAGTGTGCCTGACTTGCTGTGGGGCTGGCATTGGCTTTGAGCTCTCTCCTAGAGCCAAAGCATGCCGCCACCTTGAATGCGCCACCGACCCACTGCCAGCCCCGTGGTAGTGTTGTAATGTGACGGTTTGGATGCCGCCGGCTTGGCAGTGTTCTCCCCAATGCCACCGCTACGGACTGGAGGTGTGTACGCCAAAGTCGTGATTGGCCCCTTAGTGCAGATTTCTGTAGGTGACACCATATACTTATGTAAAATGGTAATAACATCCTTGCATGGCTGTGTGGGGTTATATTTTTAGCATAGATTGAATCATAGCTTGTTCGAAGTCAATTATAATTCTTTAGGGATAACAAATGTTTACTTGTTGTTTAATGTGGTTTAGCAGTTCCATGTAGGTACTGCCTTGTTTATTAGGAAGTAAAGCATAAACAAAAGGAATATTAGTTTTCTGAAATTCACCATGTATGGTGTATAGTTGATGGAATGGTTTGGGACACATTTTAAATGTCCCATCCATCATCCATGTTTGACATTGGGACAATTTGAGTATGTTGTTAGGGGTAGAAAATATTAGTTCTCATTTGTCATTATTCTTATTATCATATAGTAGGAAGGGTTCATCTCTATGGGTTATTGCTATGTGTGTTGGTATGTCTATATCCCTGTATGTTTTAGGAACAGGTGGAGTGTCGCTGGTAGCCTTTTTGTGCATGTTTTGAGGCATGTTTAGGTGGGTATTGATGGTAATTGGCCTGTTATATGTACAAGTACTTCAGTATTTGTGTTGTGGGTTCTTCAGTACAAGTGCTTGCTTCTCTTATATTTCCTAAAACTTCTCTCACTTCTATCTCTGTGACATTTGGGAGGTGGTTATGGTCTTTTACATTAATTACTACAGTTTATTTAGTGGTTGCCCTCCCATAACATGCATTGGTATAATATTTTGTAGATTTCCAATTAATGTGTTCAGCAAAAGCATATTCTTGGCTGTAGGTGTATCCCATATAGCACAACAACAGTTTCCCCTTCTGTGACGTTATACATTTTGTACCTACTGTCAGTATATCTTTATTTACTGTTATAATATAATTATTAAAAAAGTTATTTACTATATGTTATTTATTGATATACAGTTAAATATACATTTTCTATTTGTTTTCTAAACTTACTTGTATGTTGTTCAGAGAAGTATTGTGCTGTTCAAGGCTTTTATTTTCGCAAGCTTGTTCGTGAAGCAGGTCTTTTTTCTATTGGAAGAGAAAAGATAGTTTTAGTTGTTGCATGTGTTATATTTTTAATGTTTGATGACCTTTAGGTCATTAGCAGTTTTTGGTGTTGCTGTTGGAGTAAGTTTAAAGTTGTTATTTAAATATACTTAATCAATCAATCAATCAATCACAGAATTTGTAGAGCGCACTACTTACCCGCGAGGGTCTCAAGGCGCAGGGGAGAGGGAAGGGGGGGGGATGCTGCTACTGGTCGAACAGCCAGGTCTTGAGTAGCCTCCTGAAGGTCAGCAGGTCTTGGGTCTGTCGTAGGCTTAGTGGAAGGGTGTTCCAGGTCTTGGTGGCGAGGTGTGAGAAGGATCTGCCGCCGGTGGTTGTTCTTCGAATGCGAGGGACGGTGGCGAGGGAGAGGTCGGCGGAGCGGAGCTGGCGGTTGGGGACGTAGAAGAAGAGTAGTCTGTTGAGGTAGGCTGGGCCAGTTTTGTGGAGTGCCTTGTGTGCGTGGATGAGGAGTTTGAAGGTGATCCTCCTGTCGATGGGGAGCCAGTGCAGGTTCCTCAAGTGGGGGGTGATGTGGCTGTGGCGTGGTACGTCGAGGATCAGTCGTGCGGAGGCGTTTTGTATGCGTTGCAGTCGCTTGATGAGCTTGGCCGGGGCTCCCGCGTAGAGGGCGTTCCCATAGTCCAGTCTGCTACTGACGAGGGCCTGGGTGACTGTTCTTCTTGTGTCTGTCGGGATCCACCTGTAGATCTTGCGAAGCATGCGGAGGGTGTTGAAGCAGGAGGAGGAGACTGCGTTGACTTGCTTGGCCATGGAGAGCGTTGAGTCGAGGATGACTCCCAGGTTGTGTGCGTGGTCGGTGGGTGCCGGGGCTGCTCCCAGCATCGTTGGCCACCAGGAGTCGTCCCAGGCTGAGGGGTTGGAGCCGAGGATGAGGACCTCCGTTTTGTCCGTGTTCAGCTTTAGTCGGCTGATCTTCATCCAATCGGCGACGGCCTTCATTCCTTCGTGGAGATTGGCTTTGGCGGCGAGGGGGTCCTTGGTGAGGGAGAGGATCAGTTGAGTGTCGTCGGCGTAGGAGATAATGTTGAGGTCGTGTTGTCTGGCGATGCGTGCGAGCGGGGCCATGTAGATGTTGAACAGTGTTGGGCTGAGGGACGATCCCTGGGGTATGCCGCAGATGATCTCGGAGGCTTCGGATCGGAAAGGTGGGAGGCGGACTCTCTGGGTTCTGCCGCCGAGGAAGGAGGTGGTCCATTCCAGGGCCTTGTCTCGGATCCCTGCGTCGTGGAGGCGTGCGCGTAGAGTGCAGTGGCAGACAGTGTCGTAGGCGGCGGAGAGGTCCAGCAGGATGAGGGCTGCGGTCTCACCATTGTCCAGCAGGATCCTGATGTCGTCGGTGGCGGCGATGAGGGCAGTCTCAGTGCTGTGGTTGCTGCGGAACCCCGATTGGGATGGGTCCAGGATGCTGTTTTCTTCGAGGTATCGGGTTAGCTGTTTGTTGACGATCTTCTCGATGACCTTGGCTGGGAACGGAAGCAGAGAGATGGGCCGGAAGTTCTTGAGGTCTCTCGGGTCCACCTTGGGTTTTTTGAGTAGGGCGTTGATCTCTACGTGTTTCCAGCTCTCTGGGAAGGTCGCGGTCTCGAAGGAGAGATTGATGATGTTGCACAGGTGGGGTGCGATGGAGCTGCTGGCTTTGTTGAAGATGTGGTGCGGGAAAGGGTCTGACGGGGAGCCGGAGTGTATTGTGCTCATGGTCTTGATGGTGTCCTCGATGTTCACGCTGGTCCAGGCTGGCAGGGGGTCGTGGTCGATGGTGTGTGGCGGGTCTGGTGCATCGATCTTAGTTGGGGCTGTCAGGGTGTTGAAGCTGTCGTGGATGTCGGCGATCTTGCGGTGAAAGAAGGTGGCGAGGGAATCGCACAGGGGTTGCGACGGCGGGATGTCGTTGGTGTTGGAGCTGGGATTGGAGAGTTCCTTCACGATGTTGAAAAGCTCCTTGCTGTTGTGTGCGTTGTTGTCGAGGCAGTCTTTGAAGGAGATTCTCTTGGCGGACCTGATGAGGTGGTGGTGGTTACGGATGGCGTCTTTGTGGGCTGTGTGGCTGTCCGGTGTCTTATCACTGTGCCTTTTCTTCTCTAGTTTCCGGCAGGTACGCTTGGAAGCTAGGAGTTCCGAGGTGAACCAGCTGGCTCTTTTGGTGGTGTCGCTGTAGGTGAGCTTTTTCAGCGGGGCGAGGGTGTTGGCACAGTCGTCCATCCATCGTCTGAGGTTGCAGGCAGCGTCGTCGGTGTTGGATGGGTCGGAGGGAGGGCTGAGAGCGAGGGTTGCCCGGAGTTGGTCTTCGGTGACTTTGCTCCAGCCGCAGCGTGGGATCTGTTGGGTGCGGTGGTGTGTGGTGGGTTTCTGGAAGGTGAAATGGATGCAGCGGTGGTCGGTCCAGAGGAGTTGCGTGGTGTGGCTGAAGGAGACGTGGGGGCTTGAGGAGAAGATGGGGTCAAGCGTGTGGCCGGCGGAGTGGGTCGGTGTTGTGTCGAGCTGGCTCAGGCCGAGGTTGGCGAGGCTGTCGATCAGGGTGGTGGAGTTGCTGTCGTTGTTGTTACTCTGTTTTGTAGTCTTCGATGTGTAGTTGTCGATGGTGTTTAGTAGAAAGTTTGATAACCTGTTCAAAAGGAGAAACTTTAAAAAGTGTGTTAACATTTTTTTTAATTAATCTTTTTGCAAATTACAATTATTTTACTTTTTATTTTAAATATAATTAATACTTACTTGGAGATGTAATTGAGTAGTTGTATATTTTGCAGCCTTCTATTTTGCAGGGAAAAACTAGCAGAGTTTCCTCCTCTTTAAATGTTTGGCATTTTTTTAAATATTTTTTGCTGTGATTACTCTGGCTTTTATATTGTTTGTTTAATTAGTTAATCTATTATATTGGTTATAGTTGTTTAAAGTTTCATTTTTTTGGTTGCTTTAGGCTGATTGATTTTTTTGGGCAGTTCCATCTTTATTTGATAAACCCTAATTAATGATTTTTAATGTTCGTATTTTATGTGTTTATTTTTTTAATATTATATTTATTTGTTTTAAGAAAAGATTTAATATAGTTTGTTAATATAAATGTTTATTGCATCTAAATGTGTTTTAAATATGTGCGATCTATATTTTTGAGGTGTATTATGTTGATGTTGAACATATTTAAGTTTTTGGTGAAGTAAAATATTATTATTTATTTATATATTTTAGTTATGATTTTAGGATACATTTATTGTTGTTTGTAATAATGTGTTTTTAGTAATTTTGTTATCGTATTTACTAGTTGTTTTAATGATATTTATGTAGTCAATATTATTGTTTTTGATATTTTAGATAAAGTATATGTTTATTTAAAAGTGTTGATATTTTAGTTTTTGATATTTTTGTTTTCGATCTATGTAAGATTAGATATATTTTTGTCATCGATATTTTTATGATCAATATAAGTGAGTTTTATAGTTATGTATAGGGACTTGATATTTTTCTTACCGATACAAAACTTTAGATAATTTTGTTAGTCAATATTTGTAGTCTCAATATTATGTCAGTGATCCATGTTTCAGGTGCCCCCCACCCCCCTAGAAAACGTGCTTGTTTTTCAAAAACAAACTCCCCAAGTTAGAGTTTGTTTTGGAGACAAAAAAACACTAATGACTCCGACACTCAGGGAATTTCTGTCCCAGGGTGTGGGAGCCGTTTTTACTTTTTTCTGTTCAGGACGAACAGGAATGTCTGTCAGGCCCGAATGGAAAAAAGTACATCAGACCATCCGGTCTAAATAGGGTGAATGGTCTGATGCACCCATAAGGATAGTGCTAAGTCTTTTGAGCTAATGGTGCAAGGCCTCCACTGGTGGGGCCAGTTTGAGCATTGCCATTGGGAAATTGACAGCCACCCATTCTTTTTTTTTTTTAAATATTATTTTTTATTGTTTTATAATAACAAAACCAGGTAACCGGTACAGTACACATTTGCATTGCATTTGGCTGGATCTTTGCATAAATCTGTTTCAGGACAATAGAGCATGACCATGGTTCAACCCACCATATTCCCTTGCCCCTACCAATAGGAGGAGACTCTGCATCCAGGCAGCCCATCATCCCGTGTATCAACACCTGCTCCCACTCTCTTCCCACAGACTCTCGAAGTGGCTAATCCAGGAGGCCCATATCCTAACATGTTTATGAAGACAACCACATGATTTATAGACTGCCTCTTCCCCTATCGTGCAATAGTCCATGCCCCTAAGCCACTCCTGAACTGGTGGGGGTACCATGGATCTCTGTTAATTGCCTATGTCTCATTTGGTGAGTATGCACCTGATCCATTCTAGAATCCGTTGTCCCCGGAAGACTTCCCATCCCAGAAATATTCGAAATAAACCTAGTTTGGGGTCTCGCTCTATTGGGAAGCCTATCACCTCCCCAAGTATTGAGAATATACATCCCAGAATTTGTTTATGATCTTCGTCAAAACCTTTATTGGATTTTAGTTTAAATCATAATAGTACATTTTCAGAAATACACCTTTCTTAAAAACTGCAAAATAGCGTTCCAACAGTAATAGTACCATACATGCAAAGTGTTTCTTAAGGACGTCCTGATGGATAAATCCCAAAGTGCTAAGTGCATGGAGAAGAATAGTGACAGACTATAATAACATCCCGCCAGCTACAAAACACATCTGTAATCAAAAAACTCTATGGGTCTGCTATGTTGCAAGATATAATAATGTGCCTTTTATGGAAAAGGTGGGCATATATCCCTAGATCTTCACATAGAGGGAAAGCAGCTATTAGTGTACATAAAAAGAAACATGTTCCAAGTTCAAGAATATAATGTGCTTAAATTTCACACATTTTCATTATCTAGTCGGCCAACGGCCATGCCAGACAAAACACCATAAACACCTAAAAGTATATAAAATCGACCATTAAAACATTATTATATAAAATCAGAAAGCATTGGGCCACGGTCATGACATGCTATCATAAGAATAGTTTCATAGGGCAAGTGCAGAGCGTATGCTTATAGACAGCTGTATGAAGACTGCAATTGAAAAACATAATCTCACAGTTAATAGCTTTTGCAAAAACTCCATGGCAGTCCCGCACTGTGTGAAATTTGCCTTCTTCAAGAGTGGTAAAATAAACAGTCCTTAGTGAGGAGTAGTATTTGCAGAAGAGAATAAAGTGCAGAATGGCCATTGCAAGGACAAATAGGCAAGTTAGCAACAAGTATGCCTTGCATAGGGTAATAAACAAGAAAATGGATGGCATTTCGGCGTAGTCTAACTATCAAGAACCTATGTTGCAGATTGCTAACCCATAAAAGGTAAGGCTCTGTGCCAGGACAAGTACTAAATTGGGGATATGCAATAACTGTGGACAATCCTGAATTTTTTTTGCATCCTTCCCTCTGCACATTTGGCTACGAAAAGTTTAGTCAGTGATTTAGAGAATCTAGCTCTGAAGGAGCTTGGGTTCATAAACAGCTCAACTAGATCCAGCCAATTGCAGATCGTGGATATGTATGCAATCCAGAGTATTTTTGAGTTTTTTTCCAAGTTCAAACAATCGGTCAAGATTGTATGATTCAACATGTTTTCCTCCTTGGTCCATACTTTCAGCCATAACAAGAGAGGCAGCATTCTCACGAGATCGATTATATACCCAAGCCCGATTTCCATGTGGCATATATAGCTGTTAGTGAACTTGGTGAGCAGCCTTTTTATGATACCATTTTCTACCATCTCCAGTCCTGGTTGGTCGCAGATGCCCAGATTCCAGCCCCATATATGGTGCCTGGGCAGCATTTGGCCTTGTAAATGTTTAGTAGCTCTTTGATTGGCTTGCTACTTAGTCTAGCCACAAAGCCTAGAACCACTTCAATGCCCCTGGCTATGGTGGCTGCCCTGACGGCTTTCCAGGTGCCCCAACTCAGCCTGTCATCAAATAGAATACCCAGATAGGGATAAGAGGAGACCTTGCTGATCTTTTCCATTTACAAAGAGAGCTCTGCTGTCTCTGTCTCAGGGGCTGAAGACCATAATGTGAGTTTTGTTTACTGGTTTACCAACAGGTCAAGGCTAGTCATAAAGGCACAAAATTGGTCTAATGATCCCTGCAAACTGATTGCAGTTCTGGCCTGCAAAACAGTATTGTCGGCATAAACCAGAGCCGGCATGCTGCGCTTGCCTACCATGGGGCAAATAGCTCTTGATTTCAATATGTGCCTCTCAAGACTGTTGACATATAGGGAAGAGAGAAAGGGGGCCAGTATGCACCCCTTGTGCACCCCACATTTGAGTCTAAAGCTTTCCGTTGTTTCCCCAGCAGGGCTGTATTTCCTGCTTGCTGTTACCTCTAGATGGAGTTCCCTCAGAAAGTCAAGGAAGGTATGCTTGACCATAATTTCCCATATCTCTGACCCAGTGAGGAAGCACTCTGAGTTCCGGGCTCTACCCATCTGCCATAATTTCTGGGTGTAAAATAGACCCTATTGAGGAATTTGAATTAGATTAATCTGAGATGTATAGGGTTCACCAATTGCTTGACTGCCATTTTGGCTTCTACCCAAAATCGCCACCTCCAATCTGATGGCCGGGTACCCTCTGTCACCAAATATCCAATCATTTATGGGAACTAATTGTGCTGCCCAGTAGTACTGTTGTATGTCCGCTGCTCCTCATCCCCCATTGAATGATGACTGAATACACATAGGGGCCCGATTACGATGCGGCTCGGAAGGCTCAGTAGGGCCCCCTTGGGTGCACGGCCTCTGGTTGGAGGCCGAGGAGGAACATATAGTGCCTCCCTGTTGATCCCTGCACCTTGTGGCAGGCACATTGAGGTGCCTGCCACGGGGTGCAGGGAAGAACCGCACCTCCCATTTTGCTATGGGTGCATGCATTACGACCGGTTTATGGCCGGAATCCGTGCCCGCATAGTAAAATGTAGGAATGCGACTGAACAGTGTTCGGTCGCATCCTAATGAGGAGGTTAGGACCGCCGACCGGGTGTCGGTCGGTCCCATGACCGATGCGGTGGCGGGCGGAAGTGATTCTGCCCGACATCATAATGAAGGCCTTAGTGTGTGCTACCCTTAGGGGGATTCACCCCAGACATAGCCATTGATCTTGTATTGTAATTTGCTAAACTACCTAGGCAGTATCTTGTGTGGGTAGTTTTGAAATACAGCAGTTGGGGAAACGCAATAATTTTGAATAACACAATGCATCCCAGGGGATTGAGGGAAAGGGAACTCCATTGCAACATATGGTCTCTGCCCTTGTTTTCAAGTGGTGTAATGTTTAACTCCCAGCATGTCCTTGGATTGTTCGATATCTTTATCGCCAAATAGGTGCAGGGAGCCTGCTCTAATTGAATGTTGGGGTGTTTGTATGCTTCTCTGGTATAAGGAGTGATCAGAGGATCAGGCTTGATTTGTCCCAGTTCACCCTGAGTCCCGATGCATATCCATATACCTACAGCATGTGCATTAGTCAGGGGATTGAGGCCTCAGGTCTCTGTTTGAACATCAGGACATTGTCTGCATAGAGGGCTATACAATCCTCTGCACCATCCGCCTACCTCAAGTCCCACAGTTGGGCATCCCGTCGGACACATTCTGCTAGTGGCTCCCATGACAGCAAACAGGTAAGGGGACAGAGGACAACCCTGTCTGGTACCCCTCAAAACCTTCGGCATATTATGCCTTTGACTCTCACACTCGCCCAGGGTTCACTATAGAGCATACAAACACACTTTAGGAAGTATCTACCAAAGTTAATTTGCTCTAGGACAGAATGGAGAAATGGCCACTGAGTGGAATGTTTCCTCAAAGTCTAACTGAGCTATTCTTGTCGATTCGGAGATCTCATGGACCCATGCTAATAAATTGTCGAGTCTGCGAATACGGTTTCTAATTCTCCTCGCTGGCATGAAGCTGTACTGGTCGTAGCTGATCAGGGAATGTATCAACCTCCCCAACTGCACCACAAATGCCTTTGCCAGTATCTTGGCCTCAGCAACATTGGCGTGGAGGCTCCATTGCATACTCTGCCCCCTACCCATGTCTCAGATTCTGATTTCAACTGAGGAATGATCTAACACCATGCTTGAATGGATCATTGTACCCTCGACTCCCGGCAAGTCTGCAGTCGGAAGAAACATTTAATCTATTCTGAAGTAGGAGGCATGAGGATATGAGAAGTCAGTGTATTCTGTAGAGTTTGGGTGTCGGTATCTTGTTACCTCGTGCCGCCTCAGTGAGTCTGCCCATTCACCCTGTGTAGTTGCTTTCCATGTGGCTCTTGTGTCCTTGGTGTCAAGGGAGGTTTGTATGATTTAGTTGAAGTCACCCCCAATTATAGTCTGCCCCACAGGGGCTGCTGCTATGGCTTTCACAAGGTTCGTCAGGATGTGGTATTTCGGGGCTGGTGGGATATACACGCAAAAATTGACCAAGCCTTCCCTTCAATTGTGCCTGCAATCCTGAGGAAACATCCCAGGGGGTCAGCATAGCTATCGGTTGCCACCAATGGAAGTTTTTTGTGTAACAAGACAGTAACACTGCAAGATCCCCTATTAAGGCGTGCATGATAAAGCTTGTTGTATCCAAAGCAGCCCAGGAGTGCACAGTTACTGCCCAGGAGATCGGTCTCCTGGGGGAGGAGCACCACCGGACACATGGCCCTGGCCCGACGCAGCATCAACACCTTTGTTATGTTATCATTCAGGCCACTGATATTCCATGTCAGGAGTCTGTAAGATGGGACCTTGTGCTCAAGTGTACGTTTGGGTGGCATGAGGGGGCATGGTTGTTATTAATAAGTGTACACTGCCTGTACATTAGTGAACTGAAACTGCCAACTTCCCCATTCCCCAACTCCCTCCCAACCCACACTTCTAAACATGAAGCATATGTCACTCAACTGGACAATAACTTTTACAAAACTGAAAGAAAGAAAGGAAAGCACCAAACAATAACCGAAGACAATGCAGCAAGTGTCGGTCTCTGGGATTCTGGGGAGAGCCTCTGTTTGCCTCTAAGTTCATACATGTCAATGACTACTACTTAGTACTGCTATTACTAAGGTGAAGGATAGCTGCTCCGGTGTACTGCCCCCAAGTTCCCGGCCATTTGGACTATCATGGAAATCAGCATTGGTCACTCATGGGAGTTGTGGTCTGGTGTCATCACCCAAGCCCTCTGTGATGGTATTGTCCTCTCTAGGTGCCCCCCTTGCCCTGGAGCCTCTGCGGCTCCTATTTTGTCTCCATGGAGCTTGAATTGGTGTGTGAGGACCACTTTTCAGACCCGCTCCTTCCCCAGAAGTCAGGGGCTCGTCCATGTTTCTATTAAGTTGTTTCCTTTCCTACAGCCAGTCCCATGCAGATTCCTCGGTGTTGAAGAATTAGGATTTACCTTGACACAGGACCTTCAACTGTGCAAGGTAAAGTAACATAGATTGAAGCTGGAGAATCCTCCATTTTTGTTTCACCCCAAAGAAGGATTCGTGCAGGAGTTGTGTTTTATTGGTGTACTCCACGAACAGCAGGACCTTCGCGGTGGCACCACGTAGGCCCAACTGCTGGGGAGCTAGCCAGAGGATTACATCCCTGTCTGCATAATTCAGTTCCTGATAATGAGGGGGCGATGAGTGGCCCTGGTGGAGACCGGGGTGCCAACATTGTGTGCCCTTTCTGTGATGAAACATGGTGATAGATCCAACAGTGCCACCCAGGACTTGAGCCAGTCTGTGAGGAAAGCGACCGGCCTCAGGCCCTCAAGCTCCCCCTGGAGACCCACCAGCTGCAAGTTGTTCTGGCAGGATCGTCCCTCAGCATCCTCCACTCTCCATTCCAGGATGTCCGTTAACATTTGCAACTGTTTGAGTTTAGCGCAGGATTCAGTTTGTCTTCGAGAGTAGAGATGTGGTGCTCCACCTCCTCTCTGCATGTAGAAAGGTTCTGCAGGTCTTACCAAAATAGTGAGAGCTTGGCAACCACTCCCCCAATCTTTTCATGTGAGTCTTTGTGGGGGTCCTTAATGGTCTGCAGGATCATGGACTGAGTAATGGGCTCTCCAGGATTGACTGGGTCCGCTGGCTCTGCCGCCCTACCAGATGTAGTTGCAACCAGGGTGGGCCTACTGAATCTGTCACTTTTTGCCTGTCCGGTCATGACCCCTGCCTTATCTTTCACCACAACAAAGAGTCAGGCCAAGCAAGACGGTGTCCGAGAATTTCCTTCACCCCACTGATAACTCTCGCTTGTATTTGGGGCTGGGCGAGCCCAGTTCACCCCAGCGGCCCCAGCACACTTGTCACACAGTTGCGGTGGGACACGCTGTCCCTCAAGTCAATATTGCTGCAGGTACACTTATGTATTTAGTTTGTTCAAGAGAGGTGCCCACCAGCTGGGTGTACTATGGCTCATGCATCCCTCTCTCAAACTTGATAGGTGAAGACCTAGGCATCTCTCCCGGCACAGTGTTCCACTCTCGGGTACCAGTGGATATGTGTGTGTGGATCTGGTAAGAGGTCTCATATCTTATAGTTCTGAGGGTAAGCAAGTAATTCCCTAGCCGCCAATCCAAGATTCCGCAAATCTATCCCTCTTCTGGGCCAGCAGCTCAGTCTCACCGTGGAGGCAGGTGAGTAGTGAGAATGAATTGCCGGGCCTGGCTGCCAAGCCAAAAACCAGGTGCCTCAGGAGTAAGCACGTCGCCTTGAGCCCCCTCGGCCATCACGCCTCTCCTCAGCCACAGTGGCTGCTTACCCGTGGCCGATCTGCTGGAGCCCCTGCTGTTGTGGGGCAGTGCCTCTATGAGGCCTCTTCAGTCCCGCATCTGGCACCGCCACACCCAGCAGGCTCCAGCAGCTCAACAGCCGCCACCGTCGCTCCCTCGCTGTTCCTCCATTGCCACCGCTCCTTTCTGCGGGCCATTCCAGGCCAGGAGAAGCACTGCTTGCCCCCCTCACCTTTCTGCCACAGGGCCTAGGATGATCTGGGCCTCAGCTTTTTGCCACAGTCTTGTGGGTTGGGCCACCCACTGTGTCAAGCATCACCTCATTGAACCCGCACAATCGCTATAGCCCCCTCTGGCTCTGGCTGTGATGCAGAGTGTCCCCCACTTTCAGTGGTGGGGGGGCGGCTGTCTGTAGAGGCAAAATAAAGCAAGATGGGGCAGGATAGATGAAGAATTTAAGTCAGCTGCGCTAACCCGTGACCACCATCTATGGCTGCCAAGCCATGCCCCCGACAGCCACCCACTCTTAATAGAGAGGGCGGTCTGTTAATTTGGCAGACAAGATACTTGGCCAAGTTTGTGACAGAGTACCCCAGCCGCCAAACACTAAATCAAGCCATGGATCTTTAGTTCATAGAAGACAGTGGGATGGGGTAGTGACATGGACAATTCAGACTTGTACTTCATACTCTACAATTTATTGGTTTTGGGATATTTTGACTCAAATTTGGTATGAATAGAGCCAAGAGGACCCCTCCATTCTTTGAACCCCCACGATTCTAATGTTTGTCAGTTAAAATGGAGTGGTTTCAGTGTATACTAATCTCAGTGAACATTAACATTGTTCAAGTTTGTAGAACATGTCCCTAACCCATTTCCAGACATTTCCTCCTCCTTCACCAACTTCACTTTTTTCCAAATGAGCCACTGACGGTGCGCATGTTGCAACATGCAGGAACAAAGCAGGCTTCAAAAACTTAGTAAGCTGTCACTCTGCAAGTTGTACAATTAGTATCTATAGTGCAAAATCAGAGAATAATTGCACTCACAGTCAATGATTATTCCACTGATGAAAAATGGATTAGAGTAATGAGGATTACAGGCAAAACATGTCATTAGGAAGCAAAACTGGTAAGAGCAAATTTGGAGATTTAGCTTGAAAACTTCAAATCCTAGCCCCCTGCAGTGCACCTGATCTGTGCTGACATATTTATACCTTTTTCACGCCTTCTTTTGTAGATTTGCCCTCCTCCTAGCAAAAGCTCAATCTTTCTTTTTCAGGGAACCTTTAAAGAACTCTTTGGATCTGATTCTCTGAAAATATTTCTTTGTTACTCTTTGAAAAGAGAATTACTTGAACAAAAATCGGTTTCTTCTCTTTGCCTCTTCTATTTTGGTCTCAAAGATAAGCGATTAGCATGGATGTTTTAATTTTATTGTAGAAAAATGTCTACTCATTTGGCAGTTGAAGGACTTTGGCTTCAGCACCACAGCTACAGTCCACTCTCTGCAGACACTTTATAAAATGAGCAAGAAATGGAAATATTCACAAAACTAACTTGAACTATGAACCAGCAACAACACATATGTATTTTAGAAATGAATGTTTTGGTGTGTTGAGATTTGAGTGCGTTAATGACTTCAGCTGTGTGATAAGTACTCTATGTGTGTGCAATGTGCCCTAAACCAAATACAGCCATAACAATGTTATAGAGAATGCGGAGGCATAACCAAAGCAGCAGTGTCTATGCTTGTATACATATTCATTGGGGCTGCTTTTATACATCTAACATCATTCCCAAGTTGCAGCTAATTACTTTCCATCTTGTTTAGAATAAAGGGCGCTTTAACCCGAAAAACCTTCAAACAATTTAGATTTTTAATTATTGATCCCACAAATTGATATTTTTTGGAACTTCACGCTTTCCAAGTTCAAAGTTTTGTAAGTCACACCGCAACATACAGTAAGGCTCTTTTTTTGAAAGTTTTAATAAATATTACGGTGGTTGTTGTTATGATTTAAAGTTTATCGCTTTATTAGACCTGTTCTAACCATCTCTCAGTATGAATACCCCTGCTTTTTCCACATTTGAGTAGGGATTTCTCATTGCCACAGTACATTACTAAAGCAAGGGTCAATGGGTAAATATGTGATTTATTGCTTTATTTGGGTATTGACTTATATAGTGCCAACTCTTCCTAAAACGGTTTTCAGAGTACCCCTCAATCAGAATAGAGATTTACAATGACAATAGGTATACACAAATGTCTTTTATCAGACAGAGGTAACGAAGCAATAGCATGGCGGCAGTATGAAAGGCTAGACAACTTAGGACCAAATCTATTAACACTCTGTGCCGGGTTTGTGTTTTTTTGTGTGGTTTTTAGGGAGGATTTGCTATTTTTCAGGGTTCAGGAATGGGTAGTGCTCAGGAATAGTAAGGGATTTTTTGTGGTTTAGGTATGGGTAGTGTATAGAGGTAGTTATGCGTTTTTAGGGTTTAGGAAGGGGTACTGTATAGGCATAATGAGGAGTTTTTAGGGTTTAGGTATTAGTAGCATATAGAGGTGAATAGGAGTTTTTAGGGCTCAGGAATGGGAAGTGTTTTAGGGTTCAGAGATGGGTGTAGGGAATAAACGTAAAATTAAAATATATATGGGATAAAGTACCCACTGGTGTACATTATAAGGATATTGCAAGTCACCAAGGAGTTCCATGACCATATAGAGGAACACGGCTGAGTGCAGAGCTCTTTTATAAGGTTATGGAACTCCAAGGTGACTTGCAATATCCTTATCATGTATGGCTTGAAGTACTTTATTCCTTATAAAACAGGGTCACACCATCACCTTTCTCACAAACCACTTGAATCCTTGGTGTGAAGCTCTTTCATATAAAAGAGAGAGCATCTTTGCAAACATGAAGAATAAAAACAGAATCTCTAGTCAAAATTATGCACATCAAAAAAGCTGGTAGATATTTGTTGCAAAAAAATATTATAATTAGTTTAACAGATGTCAGTTTTTTTTTTAAAGGATGCATTCACTTGGGATGTGTAGAAACATGAAGAGAGATTCTAACTTTTCTATAACGGCTGTAATTACCCGAGGAGTACAAAAAATAAACATGTTGCCATAGATATCTCCTTTCTGCTTGTCATTGTACAGAAAAATAGAGCAGATGAAAGAAAAGCAATGTTTTTTTTTCTTTAAACAGGTACTTTCATTATCCTCTGTCACCTGACCTTCTTTTTCCGTCAGCTGCTGGCTCCGGCAGCAGGCATTGTGACATCAGAACTCGACTGTTGAGTTCTGACATCATATCCTTATAATAGGAGACTGGGTACATCACAAGTAACCTATTCTAAAGAAATTAGAGACAGGTTTTTATACAGGGATTGCACACATATGTATATATATATATATATATATACATGTACATATATATAAACACACACACACATATATGTCTATATATAAATGTATATATATGAGTGTGTGTATACATGTGTAAGTATATGTGTGCATACATGTATATGTTTGTGTATATATGTGTATGTATATATGTGTGTGTATATATATATATATATATATATATATATATATATATATATATATCACAAAAGACGCTCCTTCCGACTTCAATGGACCCGTGAGAAGTGGCGTGCTCACCGGCGGAGCAAGCCGGTAATGTCAATATCAAAAACCACCAATATGCACGCTCTCAGAAACAAGGAACTCCGTAGTAATAATCCACAAGTTGTTTATTCACAACGCGTTTCAGGGCAAAACCCCTTGATCACGTGAAACGTGCACACGTAAAGGGTGACTAATAAAGCATTCAATACAGTCATAGACATAATCGTAGGACTACTGCGTATTTTGTTCCCTGCAAATAAATGGCAGACATATTGGAACGGATGAAATGCAAACATGAGAACACAATCATCATGTAAAACGTGTAGTTATACCCACGCTGTTCCGGGCTGTGCAAAAATGCAATAAAGCAATGAGTGAACATGTACACATACTGAATTACTGGCAGTCTGTAACTCAAGGTATTATAAACAGTATCTCCAAATAAAGGAATTAAATTTGCAATATATTGGTACAGAATAAACATACCTTGGTTAGATAAGTGCCCTGGTGAGACAGAATGCACGACAGGGGTAGCGTGTCCGCAAAGTCTGACTACAAGATGACGGGCCAATGCCCATTTTACACAAACACTAACAGATTACGGGCAAGTGCCCAGTTGTGCCAATTACCATGAGACAGTACGTACTTTAACACATTTCAGGCAGTAGTCCCAAGTCCAGCAAAATATGATTGTATTGCTAAGATGACAAATCAAATGAAACATAGTTACCCAGTCTCAGGACCGTGACAGTGATGATAAGGGGAAAAGGGTAGGTGGCCCGTGAAAGTGATTACAGGTGAGGGGGCCCCTTCCTTTCCTCCTGAAAATAAAGAAAATTAGAACACATGTTAGCATCACAAGTTGTCCACATCACTCAATAAATATCACAACGTAAAATAAAAATAAAATTACAATCTAATGCACAGAAGGAGTAAGAAAGCTGTAAAATAGAGATAAAATTAGAGTATCCCAACTCAAGTGGCAACACACTCAGTTATCTTTGAGATGAATAGCCATTTCTTCGTCAAAATTCAGCCCACCCGGTGTCTTCGTTTGGAACTGCAAAATCATTCTAGACTCTCTTTGTCTAAGTTTTAACACCCTGTTACCTCCCTGGAGTTACCTGCAACCTGTTCCAGGATGAAGAATTTGAGCAAAGAAGAGTTGGAATAATGTTTCTCTTGGAAATGGCGTGCTACAGGGTATTTGGCATCGAAATTGGTAATAGCCCTGCTATGTTCGAGGATGCGCTTTTTGGCCATGTGTGTGGTACTGCCAATGTACCAGAGTTCACAAGGACATTCTATTGCATAAATTACAAAAGTAGTACTACATGTGAGAAACTGGTCTATGGTCTTGTTAATCCCATTGTATGTGACCTTCCTGCGGTAACTGCTGTTTTTACAAGCTTTACAATGCCCACAAGGAAAGAAACCCTTAAGGTCATGATCATGCCTACTTGGGTATGCCGTGATGTCACTGTGGACTAGCATGTCCCTGATATTCGTACCCCTCCTGTATGTGATGTTGGGTCTGATTGGAATACTTTCCCCAATTATGCTGTCATATTTGAGGATGTCCCAGTTCTTCGCAAAAATGCGTTTGATATTACTGGAGTCAGAATTGAATGTCATGATCATCCTAGGGCAGTTGTCTGCCGTGTCACTGGATTCAGTAGGGTTATCTGAAATAGTTACAGTTCTGCTGACCCCATCTGCTCTCTCTTTAGCTTTGCGTAATACCCAGGAGGGATAACCTCTGATTTTAAACCGTTCCAACATAACCATGCTCTCGCTCTGGTATGCCTCCTCTGTATTGCAATTTCTTTTTGCCCTCAGCAGCTCCCCATAGGGAATACTCCATTTGAGTGTCTCTGGATGGCTGCTGAGGGCATGCAGAATACTGTTGCCCGCGGTGGATTTCCTGAATAGGGCCGTCTGAATCTGGTTGTTAACAATTTCAAGCTTGACATCTAGGTATTCTGCCTTAGACTTACTGATGGTACCTGACAAGATGATATTAAATTCATTGTTATTCAGTGCCTTGATGAATTCATTGGCCAACCCTTCCGATCCTCTCCAAACAATGAATAGATCATCAATATATCTCATCCACACAATAACATGTTCAAAATACTCTGCCAGGTGTGGATTGGTGGTCAAGGTCCCCTCCCAGTGACCCATGAACAGATTCGCAAAACTGGGAGCGAAGCAAGAACCCATCGCAGTGCCGGTCACCTGTCTGTAAAGGGCCCCATTAAACATGAAAATATTGTTGGTGAGACAAAAATCTATCATCTCCAATATCATGAGACTGTGTTCATTAAATCTTGCTGGTCTAGTCTTTAAGAATAAACTGCAGGCATCCAGGCCCTGTCTATGGTCAATAATAGTATACAATGAATGTACATCAAGAGTAATCAAAATGAAATCCTGCTCCCACTGTAAACCCTGGATTTTATTCAAAAAATCTTTGGTGTCCCTCACATAGCTCGATAACGAGACAACAAAATCTCTCAAAAAATGGTCCACATACTTAGAGATATGTTCCCCTACGCTGCCCTGAATAACAATGAATTTAATATCATCTTGTCAGGTACCATCAGTAAGTCTAAGGCAGAATACCTAGATGTCAAGCTTGAAATTGTTAACAACCAGATTCAGACAGCCCTATTCAGGAAATCCACCGCGGGCAACAGTATTCTGCATGCCCTCAGCAGCCATCCAGAGACACTCAAATGGAGTATTCCCTATGGGGAGCTGCTGAGGGCAAAAAGAAATTGCAATACAGAGGAGGCATACCAGAGCGAGAGCATGGTTATGTTGGAACGGTTTAAAATCAGAGGTTATCCCTCCTGGGTATTACGCAAAGCTAAAGAGAGAGCAGATGGGGTCAGCAGAACTGTAACTATTTCAGATAACCCTACTGAATCCAGTGACACGGCAGACAACTGCTCTAGGATGATCATGACATTCAATTCTGACTCCAGTAATATCAAACGCATTTTTGCGAAGAACTGGGACATCCTCAAATATGACAGCATAATTGGTGAAAGTATTCCAATCAGACCCAACATCACATACAGGAGGGGTACGAATATCAGGGACATGCTAGTCCACAGTGACATCACAACATACCCAAGTAGGCATGATCATGACCTTAAGGGTTTCTTTCCTTGTGGGCATTGTAAAGCTTGTAAAAACAGCAGTTACCACAGGAAGGTCACATACAATGGGATTAACAAGACCATAGACCAGTTTCTCACATGTAGTACTACTTTTGTAATTTATGCAATAGAATGTCCTTGTGAACTCTGGTACATTGGCAGTACCACACACATGGCCAAAAAGCGCATCCTCGAACATAGCAGGGCTATTACCAATTTCGATGCCAAATACCCTGTAGCACGCCATTTCCAAAAGAAACATTATTCCAACTCTTCTTTGCTCAAATTCTTCATCCTGGAACAGGTTGCAGGTAACTCCAGGGGAGGTAACAGGGTGTTAAAACTTAGACAAAGAGAGTCTAGAATGATTTTGCAGTTCCAAACGAAGACACCGGGTGGGCTGAATTTTGACGAAGAAATGGCTATTCATCTCAAAGATAACTGAGTGTGTTGCCACTTGAGTTGGGATACTCTAATTTTATCTCTATTTTACAGCTTTCTTACTCCTTCTGTGCATTAGATTGTAATTTTATTTTTATTTTACGTCGTGATATTTATTGAGTGATGTGGACAACTTGTGATGCTAACATGTGTTCTAATTTTCTTTATTTTCAGGAGGAAAGGAAGGGGCCCCCCTCACCTGTAATCACTTTCACGGGCCACCTACCCTTTTCCCCTTATCATCACTGTCACGGTCCTGAGACTGGGTAACTATGTTTCATTTGATTTGTCATCTTAGCAATACAATCATATTTTGCTGGACTTGGGACTACTGCCTGAAAGGTGTTAAAGTACGTGCTGTCTCATGGTAATTGGCACAACTGGGCACTTGCCCGTAATCTGTTAGTGTTTGTGTAAAATGGGCATTGGCCCGTCATCTTGTAGTCAGACTTTGCGGACACGCTACCCCTGTCGTGCATTCTGTCTCACCAGGGCACTTATCTAACCAAGGTATGTTTATTCTGTACCAATATATTGCATATTTAATTCCTTTATTTGGAGATAATGTTTATAATACCTTGAGTTACAGACTGCCAGTAATTCAGTATGTGTACATGTTCACTCATTGCTTTATTGCATTTTTGCACAGCCCGGAACAGCGTGGGTATAACTACACGTTTTACATGATGATTGTGTTCTCATGTTTGCATTTCATCCGTTCCAATATGTCTGCCATTTATTTGCAGGGAACAAAATACGCAGTAGTCCTACGATTATGTCTATGACTGTATTGAATGCTTTATTAGTCACCCTTTACGTGTGCACGTTTCACGTGATCAAGGGGTTTTGCCCTGAAACGCGTTGTGAATAAACAACTTGTGGATTATTACTACGGAGTTCCTTGTTTCTGAGAGCGTGCATATTGGTGGTTTTTGATATATATATATATATATGTATATTTCTCCAAGACGCTCTGCATACACAAAGTGTGGCGCACACTTGAGTTCGTAATATTCCAAATTACTTTATTCTCGACCCTTTGGCTGACAAACGCGTTTCGTCCATGATAGCCTTTGTCAATGTCAGCGTAACAAGCATTGCATAAAGTTTAAATACACGTCACTTCCTACTTCCTAATGTCAACATAAAGAACGGACTTGGGAACAGTTAATGTCAACACTGAATACAGCGGCCATCTTAGAGTGGATAAGAAGATACAATTATCCTATATGCACAATAGATATTTCTTTCAATATTCCATGCATATCTTCACTGGTTGCTAATCAATCATGCCCTGAATGAGCTCACAAACATTATCGCCTAAACCCACATCGTAATGGGTCCAGACATATATTGACATAATAACAAACAATCAGGCCCTAAATGAGCTCATAAATCTTGGCGGCTCAATGACACATTATAATGAATCTAAGCTAACTACCCAAACCGTTCTTTAACATATCTCAATATAAAAACCAGTAGTGACGTGAACAATAAAAACATCATATAAATAAGTCAAAAAGTGAGGAAAATAGAAAATAAATAGAAATATACTAGAAATATACTAGAAAGGTGAGACAAGGGATATCCGAAGCAGATGATGGTAATACATATAAATATAATTGATATATAACCAGGAAATATGGGAGTTGTACCCTAGTATGTCTCAGTATATCATGATATGTCTGAACACCTTAAAATTCACTACTCTTAGTCATTGCGAATTCATCTTGACTTAACCAACGTGAACCCATAGTTCCTCTTCACAGTTGAGTCCATACGGGACCAAGGTTCGAAGTTCTACAGTATACTTGGACTCTAGCTGTCTTAGAATTCTTATCCTATCACCTCCTCTCTTAAGAGTGGATACCTGGTCTATACAGAAGAAACTCAACAGTTGGCTGTTGCTTTTATGATGTTCTGCAAAATGTCTTGCAACAGGGTAGCTACTGTCTTTTTTAGTTATTGCACGCATGTGCTCTAGAATTTTCTTTTTTGTCTGGTGTATCGTGCTGCCCACGTATCGTAGGTTACACGGACACACCAAACAATAGACAGTAAAATCTGAATTACAATTTAACAATCTCGTAATTTGTTTCATCAGATCCCTGCCTGGAACCTGAAACTCTTTTACTGTTTTACTACTTTTACATGCCTTGCACTTTAAGCAAGGGTAAAAACTCTTCACGTTGCTAGAACTCCCTACTGTTTCACTGAAATGACTATGTACTAACATATCTTTGAGAGAAATATTTCTTCTATAGGTTATACTTGGATGATGTGTGATTGTTTTACCAATCACTCCATCAGAGTGAAGAATATTCCAATGTTTCCCCAAGATCTGGCGTATTTCTCCAGAATCCGTGGAATATGTTAATATCAGTCTAGTTACCTCATCACCGCTGACTTGAGGTGCTATATTTAGGAGCTCTTCTCTTTTTCGTTGATTTGCCCTTACTACAGCTGACTGTAATATTTTCGGTGGATAGCCTCTTTGGCCAAAGCGGCTCACAGAGTGACTTGTGGCAATATTATAATCCTCTGCTGTAGTACTGTTCCTTTTCAAACTCAGAAACTCCCCGCAGGGGATGCTATTAACCAAACAGCATGGATGCTGGCTGGTGTAATGTAAAGTAGCATTCCCCGCAGTTGGTTTACGAAATAATTTTGTTTTCAATTGATTGCTATCTACATAAACCAGCAGGTCCAGATATGGCACCTCATGGGGACTAATAGTGCTTGTAAAATGTAAATTAACCTCATTGGTATTGAGGCAATTGATATACTCTTCCAGCTCATTTCTGGAACCCGTCCAGATGAAAAATATGTTGTCTATATAACGGGTCCAGATAGCTATTTTCTGTGACCAGACCTCATTAGGACCTGCCGAGGCCATGTGCTTCTCCCACCAGCCGACGAACAAGTTCACATAGCTGGGGGCGAAGCACGTGCCCATCGCAGTGCCCTGCTTCTGGATATACAATTGGTCTCCGAAGGCAAAAATGTTATTGTACAGACAAAATGACATAAATTGAATTATCATCTGATTATGTTCTGTATATTTGAGGGGTCTAGTCTTCAAAAAGGTTTTAATAGCTTCTTGACCTTGCCCATGATTGATGCACGTATAAAGGCTGGTGATGTCTAAGGTCACGAGAAAAAAAGGAGTCTTCCCAAGTGATATTAGCGATCATCTTAATAAAATCCGTGCTATCTTTGACAAATGAGACCAAATCATAAACAAAGGGGCAAAGAATCGTATTAACTAAAATAGAGATGTTCTCCAAAAGACTCCCCTTGGAGGACACTATTGGTCTCCCAGGAGGTCTTTTATTATCCTCATGAATCTTAGGGATATGATAAAATGTTGGAGTAACTGGATGGTCAACTTTTACAAATCCATACTCATCTTGACTTAAAATGCCCTTATCCCTCCAAAAATCAATCATACGATAAAACTCTAATATGCTTTGATTGTATACTTTTTTGGAAATCTTTGTATAGCATTTAGGATCATTTAATTGTCTCAAAGCTTCCTCTTGATAGGATGCTGCATCTTGTAGGACAATGTTCCCGCCCTTATCCGACGGTTTGATCATTATTGTCTGGTCTTCCTGCAAAGCTTTAATCGCCTGTCGTTCCTTTAAAGAGATATTGTGTCGTTGCTTCTCGTTCTCTCTAGGTTTAGTTCTCAATTTGTCCAGGTCTTTGATGACAACCTCATGAAAGCTGTCGATCATATCAAAGGTTGTCCTTGGGATAAATCTCGACTTTTGTTTTAAGTTGCTAGTGACGCCTGCTTGGGCTAAATCAATTTGCTCCAGAAACTCCGAATCATCCACAACTGGGATTTCTCTCATGTCCATCAATTCTCCTCCTAGATCATGGAGGGCCCTTAAAGCTGGTAGATCACTTCCAGTTAATACATCTGTGGGATCTGAAGTCCTTTCTATATTAGATGTGAATCTGGTAATTTTACCTTGGAAAAGTTTTTTCAGCTTCAGCTTTCTAATAAAAAGATAAAGAACGATGCGTGTTTGCACATAGTCCCTTCTATTAGTTGGAAAAAACGAAAGTCCTTTGCGTAGTACTTGTGTTTCAGTGATTGTAAGTTGTCTTTTCGATAGGTTCACTATGGTCAGATCGGTATGGTTTACTTCCTGTAGGTCCCTCTCTAGCTCCTGGTTACCCTGGGAGTGTACTGTTGTACTTCTTTTTTTGCTCCTTCTGGTTTTCCTTTATCTTGTTCTGGGGGTCTTGTTCTTTGTGGCAATTGCCGCCATGATTGTTGTATCACTTGATATTCCTGAGGAAAATGTATTCTTCCTCCTACGTTATCTATTGAACTTGTGCTTGCTCCTTCTGTTTCTGATTGTTCTGTTTCTAACTCTGATTCAGAGGTATCTCTGGCTGATACTGTATTTGTTTTTTTAGCCTCCTGTATTGATTTCCTTGGTAAATCAAACTTTTTGGCGAATGTTAGAACCCTGCCCGATTCATAATCATTCTGATCTCTAACGAATTTTTCATGTTTTCGTTTTCTGATCACTTCCTCATATTTGACCAGTCGCTGTTTCATCTGTTGCCTGAGATTCTCAGCAGTCTCTTTAGCTGAGTCTTCTGCAATTAGATCTTCCAATCGTTTGATTTCTTCCATCAGCTTTGCTCTATCGCTGATCGCATATTTTATTAAGATCTCTACCATCCCTTTGGCCGAATTGGTTGTATGGTCTGACCATTCTAATAATAAATTAGGGTCAGGATTTTCATAGGATGGTACCGTATAGATACGAAGACCTCGGGGAATGCAATCTACCTTCAAATATCGGCGTAATGATGTAGACTCCCACCATTTGCGCACTTCTTTTTCGTATGTTTTCTCCAGTAATTGAAACAGTCCTTTAAGTGTGTTGGGAGCCGCACTACCCCCTTGTCTGTTTCTCGCCCCTGTAGTTTCCTGGGGTCCCACTGTAAATATCGAGGCTGCTGCCTCGAACCTCTCTTCCTCACTGTACATTGTCACAATCTGCCTGGGGTGTTACTTCATTAATTGTTTCAGTCCGCTTCGCCGTCTTCTGGCGTTGCGTTTTGATCAAAGTTACTCGTATCACCCAACCAAACCAATCCGGGAGTACTCTCATATGGCGTTGTTCCACTTACCGGGATGGATCTCCGATAGGCTTACGTGTCCTCCGACTCGGCCGCCTCCGATTTCCGTCCCGATTTCATCTCCTCTTGCCAAGTACAATCCCTCTTGCAATTCCAATGAGTTGCGTGGCTTGGTGGTGCCGGCGCTATTTTCAATAAAGTTCATCCAAAGTTGTCACCCGATCCGCCGCTCGCTTCTGGGTGGGTGCTGCCATGTAGCAGCGGTGCACTGCAAAAATTTCTCCAAGACGCTCTGCATACACAAAGTGTGGCGCACACTCGAGTTCGTAATATGCCAAATTACTTTATTCTCGTCCCTTTGGCTGACAAACGCGTTTCGGCCATGATGGCCTTTGTCAATGTCAGCGTAACAAGCATTGCATAAAGTTTAAATACACGTCACTTCCTACATCCTAATGTCGACATAAAGAACTGACTTGGGTACAGTTAATGTCAACACTGAATACAGCGGCCATCTTAGAGTGGATAAGAAGATACAATTATCCTATATGCACAATAGATATTTCTTTCAATATTCCATGCATATTTTCACTGGTTGCTAATCAATCATGCCCTGAATGAGCTCACAAACATTATCGCCTAAACCCACATCCTAATGGGTCCAGACATATATCGACATAATAACAAACTATCAGGCCCTAAATGGGCTCATAAATCTTGGCGGCTCAATCACACATTATAATGAATCTAAGCTAACTACCCAAACCATTCTTTAACATATCTCAATATAAAAACCAGTAGTGACGTGAACAATAAAAACATCATAAAAATAAGTCACAAAGTGAGGAAAATAGAAAGTAAATAGAAATATACTAGAAATATACTAGAAAGGTGAGACAAGGGATATCCAAAGCAGATGATGGTAATACATATAAATATAATTGATATAGATATATAACCATGAAATATGGGAGTTGTACCCTAGTATGTCTCAGTATATCATGATATGTCTGAACACCTTAAAATTCAGTACTCTTAGTACAATACAATACAATACACAACATTTATAGAGCGCAACAGCTACCTCAAACAGAGGTGTCCCGGCGCTAGCATGATCCAGCAGCAAAGGGGAGACAGATCTCCGAAACCGAAA
Source organism: Calotriton arnoldi (assembly GCA_963921515.1). Taxonomy (NCBI): domain Eukaryota; kingdom Metazoa; phylum Chordata; class Amphibia; order Caudata; family Salamandridae; genus Calotriton; species Calotriton arnoldi. The sequence continues at coordinate 47,620 of CAWUFW010002264.1, forward strand.
CGTAATTAACTAGTCCCGGCTAAAAAGCCATGTTTTTAGAGCTTTCCTGAACTCCCCTTCTTCCGGTATATGCCGAAGTCTAACCGGAAGTGAGTTCCACAATTTGGTCACTCCAACTGAGAAAGCCCTACCTCCAATACGAGCCTTTGCAAATCGGGGGCCACACAGCAAGTTCTGTGAGTTAGAACTTAACACTCGCCTTTGCTGATAAGGGCGGATACGTTTTTTGATGCAATTGGGACCGCTGCCGTTCACGGCCCTGATTGCAATTGTCAAGGCCTTAAACTCTATACGCTGTACAACTGGCAGCCAGTGAAGTCGTTTAGCATGTGGAGAAATATGTTGTCTAAATGGCACTCTTCTAATCAATCTTACTGCTGCATTTTGCACCATCTGCAATCTTTTTATCAAGTATGCCGGGAGGCCAAGGAACAGACTGTTGGCATAATCAAGCCTTGAAGTCACCGTAGCATGAACGACTAATTTTCGACAGTTCTCCGGCAGAAGAAAAGAAATTTCCTCAGACTTTTCAAAATTCCAAAACAAATAGATGTAATGGAACGTATTTGGGGAGCAAATGTCATTTCAGCATCCCATTTTACACCCAAGTTTTTTACCGTAGAAGATGGAGAAGGTGGAGAGCCCATTTCCTCCGGCCACCACAGACCCGATGGAGGGGGAATTCTTACCAAAAAACAACACCTCAGTTTTCTCTGTGTTCAGTTTTAATTTGTTATTGTTCATCCATCTAGCAACATCACACAGGCAGCCCCTGAGCCTCTCGAAGGTGTTTGCCGATAAATCCCTGAAGGAGAACACCAATTGAGTGTCATCTGCATAAGACACGGTTTTGATTCCCCATTTAGAAATGAGCACACACAAAGGGGCCAGGTAGATGTTAAAAAGTAGCGGGCTCAACGCCGATCCCTGCGGCACCCCACACCAGAGAGGCTTAGCTTCTGATTTATAAGGGTGTAGTGTCACTCTTTGTGTGCGATCGCTAAGATAGGACTTGATCCAAGCAAGTACCTTCCCCTTCACTCCCACCTTCCTCAGTCTGGCCAGCAATAATGAATGGTCCACCGTATCAAATGCGGCGGACAGATCCAACAACACCAGCATAGCTGAGGCTCCTCCGTCCACTTCCATTCTTATTGATTCGGCCACCTCCAGAAGTGCCGTCTCTGTGCTAAAGCCTGCCCGGAAGCCGGACTGAGTTTCATGCAATATATCGTTATTAACCACGAAATTATTAAGTTGGTGCTGTACCAGTTTTTCCAACATCTTTGCCGGCGCTGGGAGAAGGGAAATAGGGCGATAGTTTTTAAATCCATCAAGTCAGCATTAGGTTTTTTAGAAGAGGTTGGAGCATCGCATGTTTCCAAGCTTCTGGAAATCTGCCAGTACTTAAAGAATTATTCCATAAAAGGTTAAGGGTTGGATTGAGAATATGTGCCAGTGCCACCCACAATTTTGGAGGGCAGGGGTCTGCTGGGGAACCAGACTTACACTTCAGGATTCCATCCAGGGATGCCTCGAGTGAGATAGGTAAAAAGCAGACAAGGAGACATCCCCGAATGGTTCTCTCCCACATCGGACTCAACAGTGTCCTGTACAGGCAAAAAGAACTCATAAACCTTCTGAATTTTTTCCTCAAAAAAGACTGACAGCTTATCACAGAGTATAGGGGATGAGGGTATCTTGCCCTCGAGGGCGGAGGGTTTGGTGAAGGAGCGTACTATATTAAAGATTTCTCTGCTGGAATTATCTTATAAATTTATGCGCTTCACAAAGTAATCCCTTCTAACTATTTTCATGGCTTTGTGAAACTCTTTTGTGGCATCCCTGTACATATTTTTTGCCAGGGGACAGTACGCTTTCCTCCAAACACGCTCAAGGCACTTACAATTACTCTTTGCCGCTCTCAGCTCCTCTGTAAACCATGGAGCCGAGGGAGCTCTTCTAGGGGAGCTTACTAATCTTGCTGGCGCAAGCTTATCCAGAGCGCCCAGTATCCATGCGTCCACGGACACAGCATCCTTGTCTGAGTCATTGGACCATTGGGGTTGGCTATCCATCAGAGCTGGTCCTAAGGAAGCAGGCGACAGTCTTTTCCAATTCCTCTTTAGTGCTTGTAGAGGTTTCCCTTTACCTTGGGGTATTGTTCTGCCGCACGAAAATGGGATCAAAAAGTGATCAGACCAAATCTGTTCTTGCGGTGATTCAATAACCAAGGAGGAGATGTTAGAGAACACCAAATCAAGTATATTACCGGCACTATGGGTTGGGGATTTTACGTGCTGCATGAGATTGGCACCCTCAAGTGACATCAACAGCTGTGAAGATTGGGTGCACTTTGTATCAGAAATATGGAGGTTAAAATCTCCAAGTGCCAAATAGTTTTTATGTTGTAAAGATTTTTGCACTATAAAATTACAAAGGTCAGACATGAGACAAGGGGGGGAGCTAGGAGGTCTGTAGATGAGAAGTCCAGCTAGGGATGCCGTCGGACTGGTCTTAACACAAAAATGTAGTCCCTCAATATCTCCAAGATTGGACACCTCCGATGTTGCAATCTCACAGGAGTCTCTCACAATGAGAGCAACCCCACCACCCCGTTTATCTCCAGGCCTGTTTGCACAGAAAATCTTGAATTGCGAATTCATCTTGACTTAACCAACGTGAACCCATAGTTCCTCTTCACAGTTGAGTCCATACGGGACCAAGGTTCGAAGTTCCACAATATACTTGGACTCTAGCTGTCTTAAAATTCTTATCCTTTCACCTCCTCTCTTAAGAGTGGATACCTGGTCTATACAGAAGAAACTCAACAGTTGGCTGTTGCTTCTATGATGTTCTGCAAAATGTCTTGCAACAGGGTAGCTACTGTCTTTTTTAGTTATTGCATGCATGTGCTCTAGAATTCTCTTTTTTGTCTGGTGTATCGTGCTGCCCACATATCGTAGGTTACACGGACACACCAAACAATAGACAGTAAAATCTGAATTACAATTTAACAATTTCGTAATTTGTTTCATTAGATCCCTGCCTGGAACCTGAAACTCTTTTACTGTTTTACTACTTTTACACGCCTTGCACTTTAAGCAAGGGTAAAAACCCTTCACGTTGCTAGAACTCCCTACTGTTTCACTGAAATGACTATGTACTAACATATCTTTGAGAGAAATATTTCTTCTATAGGTTATACTTGGGTGATGTGTGATTGTGTTGCCAAATATATATGGAATAAAGTACCCACTGGTGTACATTATAAGGATATTGCAAGTCACCAAAGAGTTCCATGACCATATAGAGGAACACGGCTGAGTGCAGAGCTCTTTTATAAGGTTATGGAACTCCGAGGTGACTTGCAATATCCTTATCATGTATGGCTTGAAGTACTTTATTCCTTATAAAACAGGGTCACACCATCACCTTTCTCACAAACCACTTGAATCCTTGGTGTGAAGCTCTTTCATATAAAAGAGAGAGCATCTTTGCAAACATGAAGAATAAAAACAGAATCTCTAGTCAAAATTATACACATCAAAAAAGCTGGTAGATATTTGTTGCAAAAAGATATTATAATTAGTTTAACAGATGTCTGCTTTGTTTTTTTAAAGGATGCATTCACTTGGGATGTGTAGAAACATGAAGAGAGATTCTAACTTTTCTATAATGGCTGTAATAACCCGAGGAGTACAAAAAATAAACATGTTGCCATAGATATCTCCTTTCTGCTTGTCTTTGTACAGAAAAATAGAGCAGATGAAAGAAAAGCAATGTTTCTTTTTCTTTAAACTGGTACTTTAATTATCCTCTGTCACCTGACCTTCTTTTTCCATCTTTGGCTTTGTGACATCAGAACTCGACTGTTGTGTTCTGACATCATATCCTTATAATAGGAGACTGGGTACATCACAAGTAACCTATTCTAAAGAAGTTAGAGACAGGTTTTTATACAGGGATTGCACACATATGTATATGTCGCCAGTAGGTAGTTATAGTTAGGACCTATTTTCCATAGGAAATTCACAACATTCTATTCCCAATAACTTTGGCGCCGGTCGACGAATCTTCGCGAAATTTTCAAAACTCGTGGGGCACTCCAGTCCGCTCCTATCTTGAAAGTTTCAGGGTGATTCGGCAAGCGGGGGCCGAGAAAAAAGGGGGGTCCCAAAACGTGTTTTCTCCATGTTATTTTCCATAGGAAACTTTAGACAAAGCTACAGCCCGAACTTCTGAACGGAATTACACCAAATTTTGCAAAAAGGTAGCCCTTGGTTCAGAAAGAGCCCTTTTTGTTAAATGGTGTAAATCCGTTCAGTAGTTGCTGAGAAATTCAAAAAATAAGAGTCCAAAAATCAATTTCCCATAGGGAACTTTGTGCAAGGCTACAGCGGAAACTACTGAACGGATTTACCCCAAATTTGGCATACAGGTATTGCTTGGCTCAGAAAGCGACCTTTTCAAAAATGGTATAAATCCGTTCAGTAGTTTTTTAAATATTAAAGGAAAAAGAACTATATATATCTGGGCGGAGCCTAACCACACATGTCATCGTGAGATCTGATTGGCTGTCAGCACTTCATCCAAGAAGTGTTGGCAGCCATCTTGGGACCAATATACATGATAGCACCCCAATGAAATGCATTGTAGTGAATAGAAGATTTTGAGGGTCACCAAAAGGAGAACTATAAAGGGTGATAACAGACTTTAGTTACATTAGAATTCATTTGTTGATGGTACCATACTAATTTTAGGAATTGTAGTGTGTTCTAGGGTGATTTTACCCTGTGAAAAACCTTCTGCTGGGATTTCATGAATCATGTTTGAGAGAAAACAATTTTCTCATGCTTGTCCCACAGAGCTTTGGAAGGTGCTCCAGAAGCTAAAATGAGAGCATAATTTCTGTAAATTCACATTATCTTTCTCAGTCATGTGAGAATGAAGTCTGACATTCTCAGTAAAACATGTAAATCCAACAAGGGCAGAGACTGTCAGTTGATTCCTTTGTGTTCTACTGCAGCTTCCCAGAGTGTTCTTAAGAACAACTAGAGCGCTAACAACCAGAGCGCTAACAACCTTACCTATGACAAAAGTATGGCACACCTGAAGCCATCTTGATTGGAATAAACTGGTAACACTTAAAACGTTTAATTTAAAAAGGAACAAAATGATGGGGTTCATTTTGTCTTAGAAATTATGGTTAGTGCTGTAGAAAGAAAAATTAGGACATGTTTTAAGTGAGATTTCAAATATCTTCCTGTTATATTTCAACAGGAGCAGCCTGCCAGTTGATTCCTTTGTGTTCTACTGCAGCTTCCGAGAGTGTTCTAAAGAACAACTAGAGCGCTAACAGCCTTACCTATGACAAAAGTATGGCACACCTGAAGCCATCTTGATTGGAATAAACTGGTAACACTTAAAACATTTAATTTAAAAAGGAACAAAATGATGGGGTTCATTTTGTCATAGAAATTATGGTTAGTGCTGTAGAAAGAAAAATTAGGACATGTTTTAAGTGAGATCTCAAATATCTTCCTGTTATATTTCAACAGGAGCAGCCTGCCAGTTGATTCCTTTGTGTTCTACTGCAGCTTCCCAGAGTGTTCTAAAGAACAACTAGAGCGCTAACAGTCTTACTTATGAAAACATTATGGCACACCTGAAGCCATCTTGATTGGAATAAACCGGTAACACTTAAAACATTTAATTTAAAAAGGAACAAAATGAGGGGGTTCATTTTGTCATAGAAATTATGGTTAGTGCTGTAGAAAGAAAAATTAGGACATGTTTTAAGTGAGATTACAAATATCTTCCTGTTATATTTCAATAGGAGCAGCCTGCCAGTTGATTCCTTTGTGTTCTACTGCAGCTTCCCAGAGTGTTCTAAAGAACAACTAGAGCGCTAACAGTCTTACTTATGACAAAATTATGGCACACCTGAAGCCATCTTGATTGGAATAAACCGGTAACACTTAAAACATTTAATTTAAAAAGGAAAAAAATGAGGGGGTTCATTTTGCCATAGAAATTATGATTAGTTCTGCAGAAAGAAAAATTAGGGCATGTTTTAAGTGAGATCTCAAATCCTCTTCTATTTCATTAGAAAATTCTGACATGCAGACTGAAACAATCACTTTCAATACCAGCAGTAGACTTCCAGTTAACTCCCTGGTGAGCAGTAGCTTTACTACAGTGATCTAATGAGCAACTAGAGTGCTAACATTCTGAATTTATGGCAAATGTGTGACACATCTGAATGCCTTCTTGATGGAATCAAAGTAAAAAACTGAAAGCATTTCCTACTGAGGAGACTGCAGTAAATGAGCAAATTAGGAAACTTCATAACAAATAAGTATCCCAAGATGGCCACCAGAGAAAAAAGAGCCCAAATGTAGCACAAATATCACCCACATGTAGCCCACATATAGCCCAATGACAGAAGTGTGGAAAACACTTTTTATTTTTAGTTTTTTTGCAGTTTTATATAGTGCAGACTGGTCAGGTATTGGAGCGTTGCATCTTACTTGGACCCCTTATTGCGTATTTTGCACGAAGTACATGAGATTGATCTTGCGAAACATTGAACTTTACTATTCTGTTAACCTGAAGTTGCTCTGAACCGGGCTTTGTAACACCCGTTTTTACCTACTGGTTTTAATTAATTCTCACTGTATTGTATTAAGAAAGAGGATTTACTGTTTTTATGTACACTTTTATGATCTATGTTTCTAAATCAGATCGAATAAAGTTTAATGAATGTAATTGAAGTCTCCCAAGATGGCCACCAGAGAAAAATGAGCCCAAATGTAGCACAAATATCACCCAGATGTAGCCGACGTATAGCCCAATGACAGAAGTGTGGAAAACACTTTTTATCCTTTGTTTTTTTGCAGTTTTATATAGTGCAGGCTGGTCAGATATTGGAGTGCTTTACATGAGCATTGGTTACATCATACAAGGACAAACTCATTTTGGTTGTAGGCATGGGGAGATTAAGTGATTAATTATTTGCATGACTGACTAGGTGTGTGAGTACCTCTATGGATGAGTGGTGGTGTGTGAGTGTCTATATAGGCGTATGAGTGCATATGATAGTCCTGTACTGAGTGATTGTAAGTATGAGTGACTGTACGGGTGAGTGAGTGGATATGTGTTTAGACCTAAGAATCAGTGAGTGGGTATGTAGTTATTGCTGCTGGAGTGTCTATGGTTTTGAGAATGGCAGTCTGTTATTTAGAGTTGGTGTATCAAAGGTTACATTAGGGTGTGAGAAGATGCATCAAATTATTACATGGATGATGTCATCAGTGATGTCATCAGTGATGTCATTTGAGATGTCATCAGTGATGTCATCAGTGATGTCACTGACCATGTCATGAGTGATGTCATATGTGACGTCATCAGCAGTGCATTGCGGGGCGCGAGTTATAGTTAGCTGAACTAACTATAACGGGGGAATTTCTCTGGTTTTGTACGAGTGAAATGTCCAACTAACTATAACTTTCCCTAAAACCTATGGTTTTTTCAGTGAATATATATATATATATATATATATATATATATATACATGTACATATATATAAACACACACTCATATATGTCTATATATATATATATATGAGTGTGTGTATACATGAGTAAGTATATGTGTGCATACATATATATGTTTGTGTATATATGTGTATGTATATATATGTGTGTGTATATATATATGTGATCAAGGCCTGTAGTGGGCTGAAACGCGTTGTGGCAGGACTTGCATCCTGAAATAAATTACCTTTCAGCACATTTGGTGGTCCGTTCCGTTTGTTCGAAGCATCGGAGGAGTAGCGGAATTCATGGATATATATATATATATATATATATATATATATATATATATATATGAAACCAAGTTTTTGCCTCTCGGCAAAATGATAGAAGCGCACTCACTCGTGTTCAGGAATCAAGGCGGTTTTATTTTAGACAATTGCCATGCCCAACGCGTTCATCAGAGAGGCAGAGAGGCAAAAACTTGGTTTCATAGAATACCGGCGTGGCTCTGCCGGAAGAAACGCACCGCCCCATCTAAGAGCGCCGGCGTCGATTAAGAGGGCTACATTGTGGCAATATATATATATATATATATATATTATCTACTGGCGGTCGCCAGTAGATAGTTATAGTTACAACCTATTATCCATAGGAAATCCGCGACATTCTATTTGAAATAACTCTCTTGCCGGTTGACGTATCTTCGCGAAATTTTCAAACTTCGTGGGGCGCTCCGGTCCGCTCCTACCCTGAAAGTCTCGGGGTGATACGTCAAGCGGGGGCCGAGAAAAAGGGGGTCCCAAAACGCGTTTTCCCCATGCATTTTCCCATAGGAAACTTTAGACACGGCTACAGCCCGAACTGCTGAACGGAATTACACCAAATTTGGCAAAGAGGTAGTTCTTGGTTCAGAAAGAACCCTTTTGTTAAATGGTGTAAATCCGTTCAGTAGTTGCTGAGAAAATCAAAAAGTAAAAGTACATATATATCTATGGGCACGGAGGATTCGCGCACCCTCCCGATCACGAGCTGCATGTTAATTGGCTGTCAGCTGGCTGTCAACATTCCGATTCAGGAAATGTTGGCAGCCATTTTGTCCCTCGGTAGAACCGAGGGACAGAAACAAGTGCGCAAAGCGCACAAAGGGGGAGGGTAGAAACACCCTGACCCCTAGGTTTGCTCAGGGGTCCCACAAGGACCCCCTGGGCAAAAAATTTTTTTTTTTTTTAAAAATCGGCAGGATGCGCTCAGGGAGCGCGAACCCTGCCGAAAAAAATCGAAGCGCGGTCTCCGCGCTTCGATGTTAATTGGCCCCGGGTGGCCCAAGTCCCGGGGGCATGCTGGGGGGGTTAATTTTATGTGTGGGGGCCTCTAAGGGCCCCCAAGCCCCGGGGACCACCACCCCCCGGGGCTTTATGTACAATGGTGCGGGAGGGCTCTGAGCCCTCCCGCAGCCCCGGGGACCACCACCTCCCCGGGGCTTCTTTTTTTTTAATTAAAAACCTGTGTGGGGGGGCTCCAGCCCCCCCACACACCCCGGGGACCACCACCTCCCCGGGGCACTAAGAAAAATTACAATGGGGGTCCGTTTTGGACCCCCAGAGCCCCGGGGACCACCACCTCCCCGGGGCTGTGCACTGAATGGGAGGGGGGCCTCGCGGCCCCCTCCTGGAGCCCTTGATGGCCCTGGGGACCACCACCCCCCAGGGCCGGCTCCTGCAGTGTCCCGGGGTGCCTACCCCCGGGACACTGCTGTTTGCAATGATAGGACGGGAGCCTCGCGGCTCCCGTCCTGTCATTGCAAACTTGCTTTGGATATTGGAAGAGAGAGCAGGAAACCTGCTCTCTCTTCCAATATCCAAAGCCGACTGCTTTCCACATGGGGAGCTGCATCTTAGCAGCTCCCCATGTGGAAAGCAATGCCGGCTCCCTTAGGACACGGGGAGCCGGCGGGACTGTGGGGGGATTGGGGACCCCCACAGTCCCCAACGACAGGGCCAGCCCCGGGGGATGGGGTCCCCGGGGCAAGTAGTGGCCCAGGAGGGGGGCCACGCGGCCCCCCTCCCCAAAATTTTTTTTTTTTTTAAAAAACGATCGGGCCCGCAGGCCCCGCCCCTTCCTTCACCACTCTGCAAACGCGCCCCTGGCGCGTTTGCAGAGGGGAACGAATTCCCCTTGAATACTGGGGGTCCCTGGGGGCCAACTAGCCCACCAGGAACCTCCAGTATGCGCCAGGGGCTGCCTTGCAGAGAGGTGTACAGAGGCCACGCCCCTTTTTACACCTCTCTGCAACGCAGCTCTATGGCGCTTTTTGGAGGTATATGGTGGGCTAGTTGGACTCCGGGGACCCTCAGGATTCAAGGGGACTTAATCCCCCAACTTAAAACGCGCCACGGGGCGCGTTTGCACAGTGGTGAAGGGAGGGGGCGGGGCTTGAGGTGACATGTGTGCAAACAGGCCCCGTGGCGCGTTTTAAGATGGGGAATTAAATCCCCTTCAATCCTGAGGGTCCCTGGGGGCCAACTAGCCCAACAGGTACATCCAGAAAGCGCCACAGAGCTGCGTTGCAGAGAGGTGTAAAAGGGGTGTGGCCTCTCTACACGTCTCTGCAACGCAGCCCCTGGCGCATATTGGAGGTTCCTGGTGGTCTAGTTGGCCCCTAGGGACCCTCAGGATTCAAGGGAACTTAATCCCCCAACTTAAAACGCGCCACGGGGCGCGTTTGCAAAGATGTCACCTCAGGCCCCGCCCCCTCCCTTCACCATTGTGCAAATATTCCTCTAAAATCAGCCGAAATAGGAATTCCGATTTACTCACCTGTTATAAGGAGAGACCTCAGTGCTGTATCTTTCAGCCCAGTACTGGTCCTGAAAAGTAATTTTAACCGTACTTACCGGTAACTTGAATTTCCTTCATAGGCTAACATTGACTGGTTTCACTTGGAAATTCTTCTAAGTGTGGAGTTTTGGAACTTTAAAATATTCCTCTAAAATCAGCCGAAATACGAATTCCGATTTACTCACCTGTTATCAGGAGAGACCTCAGTGCTGCATCTTTCAGCCCAGTACTGATCCTCAAAAGTAATTTTAACCGTACTTACCGGTAATTTGAATTTCCTTCATAGGCTAACATTGACTGGTTTCACTTGGAAATTCTTCTAAGTGTGGAGTTTTGGAACTTTAAAATATTCCTCTAAAATCAGCCGAAATACGAATTCCGATTTACTCACCTGTTATCAGGAGAGACCTCAGTGCTGCATCTTTCAGCCCAGTACTGATCCTGAAAAGTAATTTTAACCGTACTTACCGGTAACTTGAATTTCCTTCATAGGCTAACATTGACTGGTTTCACTTGGAAATTCTTCTAAGTGTGGAGTTTTGGAACTTTAAAATATTCCTCTAAAATCAGCCGAAATACGAATTCCGATTTACTCACCTGTTATCAGGAGAGACCTCAGTGCTGCATCTTTCAGCCCAGTACTGATCCTGAAAAGTAATTTTAACCGTACTTACCGGTAACTTGAATTTCCTTCATAGGCTAACATTGACTGGTTTCACTTGGAAATTCTTCTAAGTGTTGATTTTTGAAACATACAAATATTCCTCTAAAATCAGCCGAAATCCGAATTCTGATTTACTCACCTGTTATCAGGAGAGACCTCAGTGCTGCATCTTTCAGCCCAGTACTGGTCCTGAAAAGTAATTTTAACCGTACTTACCAGTAACTTGAATTTCCTTCCATAGGCTAACATTGACTGGTTTCACTTGGAAATTCTTCTAAGTGTGGAGTTTTGGAACTTTAAAATATTCCTCTAAAATCAGCCGAAATACGAATTCCGATTTACTCACCTGTTATCAGGAGAGACCTCAGTGCTGCATCTTTCAGCCCAGTACTGATCCTGAAAAGTAATTTTAACCGTACTTACCGGTAACTTGAATTTCCTTCATAGGCTAACATTGACTGGTTTCACTTGGAAATTCTTCTAAGTGTTGATTTTTGAAACATACAAATATTCCTCTAAAATCAGCCGAAATCCGAATTCTGATTTACTCACCTGTTATCAGGAGAGACCTCAGTGCTGCATCTTTCAGCCCAGTACTGGTCCTGAAAAGTAATTTTAACCGTACTTACCAGTAACTTGAATTTCCTTCCATAGGCTAACATTGACTGGTTTCACTTGGAAATTCTTCTAAGTGTGGAGTTTTGGAACTTTAAAATATTCCTCTAAAATCAGCCGAAATACGAATTCCGATTTACTCACCTGTTATCAGGAGAGACCTCAGTGCTGCATCTTTCAGCCCAGTACTGATCCTGAAAAGTAATTTTAACCGTACTTACCAGTAACTTGAATTTCCTTCCATAGGCTAACATTGACTGGTTTCACTTGGAAATTCTTCTAAGTGTGGAGTTTTGGAACTTTAAAATATTCCTCTAAAATCAGCCGAAATACGAATTCCGATTTACTCACCTGTTATCAGGAGAGACCTCAGTGCTGCATCTTTCAGCCCAGTACTGATCCTGAAAAGTAATTTTAACCGTACTTACCGGTAACTTGAATTTCCTTCATAGGCTAACATTGACTGGTTTCACTTGGAAATTCTTCTAAGTGTGGAGTTTTGGAACTTTAAAATATTCCTCTAAAATCAGCCGAAATACGAATTCCGATTTACTCACCTGTTATCAGGAGAGACCTCAGTGCTGCATCTTTCAGCCCAGTACTGATCCTGAAAAGTAATTTTAACCGTACTTACCGGTAACTTGAATTTTCTTCATAGGCTAACATTGACTGGTTTCACTTGGAAATTCTTCTAAGTGTTGATTTTTGAAACATACAAATATTCCTCTAAAATCAGCCGAAATCCGAATTCTGATTTACTCACCTGTTATCAGGAGAGACCTCAGTGCTGCATCTTTCAGCCCAGTACTGGTCCTGAAAAGTAATTTTAACCGTACTTACCAGTAACTTGAATTTCCTTCCATAGGCTAACATTGACTGGTTTCACTTGGAAATTCTTCTAAGTGTGGAGTTTTGGAACTTTAAAATATTCCTCTAAAATCAGCCGAAATACGAATTCCGATTTACTCACCTGTTATCAGGAGAGACCTCAGTGCTGCATGTTTCAGCCCAGTACTGATCCTCAAAAGTAATTTTAACCGTACTTACCGGTAACTTGAATTTCCTTCATAGGCTAACATTGACTGGTTTTCAGCAAAAAAGTTTCAAAGTGTTGATTTTCACAAACTACAAATATTCCTTAAAAATCGCCTGTATGACTTAAACACATTCTTTCAACTGTTTACAGGAGATGCACCAGTGCTGGATCCAGGATCCAACACTGAGTAAGAAAAAGTAACGATAACAGTTTTTACCTGCTAAGTGAATTTCCTTCCATAGGATAACATTGGTGATTCTATGAGAAAAAGTTTCAAAGTGTCAACTTTTAAAATACAATAATATTCCTTAAAAATCACGACTGTAACCAAAACGCTTTTACTCAACTGTTTACAGGAGATGTACCAGGACTGAATCTAGGATCCAGTCCTGTGGTTACAAAAGTAATCCATAAAGTAACTAATTGCATTTAACTAGAAATTCACATTGAGCTGAATGTTGCATTGTGTTTGAAAATGTGTTGCCCATTGCAACAACTGTAACTACTGTACTTAAAAGTCTATTGCCTATCTGCAAAGTATTTAAACTAAAGTAATTCATTCTGAGAAAGTATTTTTTGTAATGTAATGTATAATGTAATTACAATGTAATTTGACAAATAAAATATGTAAAAAAAAATTGTTTCTAAAAATGTAGTAAATCAGTATGAAAAAAATTAATATAACAATTAATACATTTAAAAATTGTCATTTACAAAACCTTTGAAATTCACTGAAAAAACCGTAGGTTTCAGGCACGTTATAGTTAGAAATTAGCATTTAAAAAACCTTTGAAATTCACTGAAAAAACCATAGGTTTCAGACACGTTATAGTTACAAATTAGCATTTAAAAAACCTTTGAAATTCACTGAAAAAACCATAGGTTTCAGACACGTTATAGTTACAAATTAGCATTTAAAAAACCTTTGAAATTCACTGAAAAAACCATAGGTTTTAGGGACAGTTATAGTTACTTGGACATTGCACTCGTACAAAACCCGTGAAATTCCCCCGTTATAGTTAGTTCAGCTAACTATAACTCGCGCCCCGCAATGCACTGCTGATGACGTCACATATTACATCACTCATGACATGGTCAGTGACATCACTGATGACATCACTGATGACATCTCAAATGACATCACTGATGACATCATCCACGTGATAATCTGATGCACCTCCTCACACCCTAATATAATCTTTGATACACCCACTCTAAATTACAGACTGCCATTCGCAAAACCATAGACACTCCAACACCAATAACTACATACCCACTCACTGATTCTTAGGTCTACACACACACATCCACTCACTCACCCGTACAGTCACTCATACTTACGGTCACTCAGTACAGGACTATCATATGCACTCTTACTCCTATATAGACACTCAAACAACGCCACTCATCCATAGAGATACTCACACACCTAGTCAGTCATGCAAATAATTAAACACACTGCCATTTACTCACCTATACAGTTATACACACACCAGCTCACTTACTCATACAAATAGTAGCACATTGTTACGCTCTTATACAATCACTGATACAAGCACACAATCATCCATACAGCCACTATCACAATCACTCACTCTTGCTTATAGCTATTTATATACTCCAACACACATATATACTGCCTTTCACATATGTAGTTACTCACACATGTACCACTGGGACATACATTCACTCACTAACACACTCTTACACACACTTACCCACCCATACAGTCTATCACAGATGCACTCTTGAAACCATCCACCCAGTGAATCACCCACTCACACATCTATGCACAGAGTTGCACACACCCCTCCCACACAAACACTCAGGCACCCATACAGATACTCAGACAAGCATTCAATAACTCATATAGAAAATCATTTAGCTATTCACAAACACATGCAGCCACTTACACAGCAACAGACAGACGGATACAGACATACACCCAGTTTAGTCACTAACCCATGCATTCAGTAAGATACGTTAAATCACTCACTTATAGAGTCAGTCACGCACCTACTAAATCATCCATACAGACACTTAGACACCCACTCATTCTTCAATACGTCTTTTCCTATATATTTTAAAAATATTTAAACTTTACAGAAACACACAGTCACTGGATGATGTCATCAGTGATGTCATTTGAGATGTCATCAGTGATGTCATCAGTGATGTCACTGACCATGTCATGAGTGATGTAATATGTGACGTCATCAGCAGTGCATTGCGGGCGCGAGTTATAGTTAGCTGAACTAACTATAACGGGGAATTTCACGGGTTTTGTACGAGTGCAATGTCCAAGTAACTATAACTGTCCCTAAAACCTATGGTTTTTTCAGTGAATATATATATGTATATGTAATATGTATCGTGGGGCAGCAATGGATTTAGCATTTCCACCGGCACACCGAGGCCCATCTGGGGGCTGTGAATGTTACAGCAGCAACATTGCGTGCTCCATCGGGAGACAAAGGACACTACAAGGCCCATAATGCTCTGCTAGTCGCGGCAGAGCGTCCCATCCAGGCCGTGCATTGGAGCATTTAAATGATGAGGGCGGTGTCCTATGCGCCTTCAATTGCCAAAGCCTCTGAAGAGAAGTGGGGACACTTCGAAACGCGTCAGGCATCCATGGCAAATTGAACTGCTTAAAGTTATCGTTGTGCCGGCGTATTGTATACCATAAAGGCTCTTCATGAGCATGTTGCCGTTCGAGTGCTCCTTATACGTTGGGTACTTTGGAGCTTGGATATATATATATATATATATATTACCTACTGGCTGTCACCAGTAGGTAGTTATAGTTAGGACCTAGTTTCCATAGGAAAAGCGTTTTTTGATTTGTCAATATCTTTGGCGCCGTTTGATGAATCTTCGCGAAATTTTCAAAACTAATGGGGTACTCCGGTCAGCTCCTGCCTTGAAAGTTTTGGGGTGATTTGTCAAGCGGGGACCGAGAAAAAAGGGGAGTCCCAAAATACATTTTCTCCATGTTAATTTCCATAGGAACTTTTGTCGCGGCTACAGCTCGAACTGCTGAACGGAATTACACCAAATTTGGCAGAGAGGTAGCTCTTGGTCCAGAGTGCACTCTTTGCTTTAAATGGTGTAAATCCGTTCAGTAGTTCCTGAGAAATTTAAAAATAAAAATATCGATATCTGGTGACCGCGGTGGACCTGCAAACCCTCCCGAGCACGAGCTTGCCTCTGATTGGCTGCCAACACTTCAAACCAAGAAGTTTTGGCAGCCATCTTAAGACTAGGTAGAACCGAGTCACAAGAAAAAAGGTTAAAAAAGGTTAAAAAAAAAGAAAACTGGGCAGGGTAGAAACACCCTGACCCCCTAGGTGTGCTCAGGGGGTCCCACAGGGACACCCACGGCCTAAAAAAGCATTTTTATAAAAACAATTCGGTGGGATTAGCACTGGGTGCCCGAATCCAGCCGAAAACATTTTTAAAAAATGAAGCTGGGGCTTCCGCACTTCGTTTTAATAAGCCCCCAGGTGGGCCAGGTCCCAGGGGCAATGTGCAAAATACATGCAGAGGCCACGTGGGCCCCCGCAGCCCCGGGGCCCACCACCTCCCCGGGGCTTTATTAATTATGCACAGGGGCACAAGGCCCCCCGCAGCCCCGGGGACCATCACCTCCCCGGGGCCATGCTAATTACATGCGGGGGGACGCAGCCCCCATAGACCCGGGGACCACCACCTCACTGGGGCTTTATTCAAATTAAAATGCGTTTTACCCCCCACACTGTTTTTGCATTTTCAGAGTATAAGAAACAACGGGCATTCAAAAATAGGGGGTTGAACACCCCTGTCCCCACCACGACCTTTTCAAAATAAACTCTCAGACAAGTGCAGAGCCCCTGGGAACACTTCGGCAGATGCTGGGCGAGGGGGTGGGTCATGGGGGTGGGGGTGGAGCGAAGCATCGACTTTAAAGAGTTGTGTCCCATGGGGGACTTGAAAGTCCTTGGGGGAGCAGGGTGACCCCAAGGGAGATCGCAGGAGTTCGGGCAGCTCGGGCAGTTTGCGAGAGTGGGGGCATTTAAAACACGATCAGATACGGGGGTAAGGGGTCGGAGACTGGGGGTTGTTCAAGCCTGTGGGGGAAGCTGGGGGTGTTAGGAGATTTGGGGCAGGGCGGTTTGAGCCTGTGGGGGGAGTCCTAGTTTTGGGCGTGACAGGTGGTCTTGTGGCATGTGGTCATTACTGGACAATTCAAAGAACTGAAGAGTGGGAGAGAGGGGTCCAGTGTAGGATTGTGTTCTCCGCAGCGAGGGCACAACACAACAACAACACAACAACAATACAAAGCTTCTGGCTCCATCGGCTCCAAGGGTATAAAAAGGTGGCAACGGGTTCGCTCGCAGTCGAAGACTTTTCACAAAGGTTAAACAGCATCTTTCAGTTGCTTATTTCTCACTTGGTTGCGAAAATGGTACTAAAAAGTGAAATCTTTGCCCAGACAATATTACCACGTGTTAAAATTACAAACTAATCAAGTAAAAATGTGCCTCATTATGTTGCATAAATTGCCTTTTCTTGCAACATAATATGGTGGTCCCCTGTAACATAATTCCAATGACCCTGTGAATAGCGCTTCATGTCTTGCTTTTTCTAAACGCTGTTAATTCCGTTGGTATTACCTAATTTAATGGTACTTCTCTTCACGGTTGGAAAGAGGTCGTACTGGGTCAGTGCGGGGCCGGTTACAAGCGGCTGTCACAAATATTTACCGCCATTGAAGGTGGCTTGTGAAAACTCTAAACCCACTTAAAACTCTAAGTCTGGGGGCTGTACGAGGGAGTGGGGGGATGGGGATACTCTCTAAATTTTAATATCTGAACATCGATGACCTGAAGGCCTCTGCCCTGTGGAGAGGGGGCAGTGGGGCATGAACTGGTGTTAAACTGGTGCTCTGCGCCGAGCTTTCTAGTCATTGACGGAGATATCCATACAACGAATAGATATTATTAATATCAGCACGCTTATTATTACTATTGTTATTACAATTATTATTTGTGTAATTTGTATTCTTATTTCACTGCCCTTGGTCGCCGTCCTTTCTAAATCATGATATTTTTATATTTCTCGGTCCGTCATCCCTGCTCACCCACTGTGAACAATGTATTTATTTATTGACTGTTTTGTGGCAGAATCCGCTCATCTTTAACGTTACGGAGACTCAAAGAGGGAGATTAACAACCACTACTTACAGTGCTTCGAAGCGGTTTATGGGCTGGAAGAGCTATGAGCAAACAACAAATTAATATTATGATGTGTTATTATTATTCCCTTGGGCGGTGACCCGCGTCCTCCTGCTCTATTCCCCGCGCACTTTGTGTGTGTGTGGGAGGGTAGGGCTAGATAGGGCTCCTCCGATGTGTCCCCACAGCCCCCCTGCCCCCTCACGGCTCCACGGACAGGGTCACTCAGACCCCACCGAAGAGTGTCTGTTTATTTATAAATAACGCGTTACCCGTTTATTTCGGATATTTCTATGGCCTCCACCTCTCCACCCGGAAAACCAGGCGCTTTACAGAAAATGAACCCCCTCTTTGTAAGTGAGGCAGAGGGTGCAGTCAGGTGTGAGGAGAGATCAGGGATGGAGGGGCGGGTAGGGCCGTGAAAGAGAGGGGACACACACCTCACGGTGGAAGAGGTGCGTGAGGTAAGGTGGCATCTCAGCCGGGTGGGGGTGATGGGATGCGAACCTTCACTCTAGGGGTACTGACTCAGGCAGGGGTGTCACTCTCACCCCACCCCAGGGAGCATCACACTTCTGTTGCAAATGTCGAATATAACACACCCTACCTACGCCCTGGTGACCCCCTTATAGACCCCTCCCTATACAAGAACCCACAGACCCTATAAACATGCCCTTCAGATGTGCCAGAGACCCGGTGACTCTGCATGGGGTCCCGGTGGCACACACATAGTCACTGCTTAGAAACCCTTCAGGCACCCAGTTGATGCTTTATATGTGTATGGCCTTTATTTGAAGCGCTGTGCACGGCCCGCAGGCATACGTGGTGCACCCCCGATGACTCCGTCAGTTCAACGCTCGCTGCTGACATTCGCGGTGCCCTGAAGGTCATTCCTTCGAATCCTGACAGCCACACTCAGCCTTCCAAGGTCGGTACATTGACTCCTATTTCATTTGGTAATAGAAACATGTTATTCACAGCGCGTAGAAACTACTAATGTGTGGTATAAAGCGCTATATGGATTGGGTTATTATCAATATTATAGGCACCAGTCGAAGTGGGCTGCATTTGTAGGGAGCAACGTGTCCTTTCTTTTTTAAATGTACAAACCAGTTTCCATATTTTTTTGCTAAAAATAATGGTCCGTGGGTGGTTCATGCGGCACTGGGGGCCTCTGCTGAAAGTAAGGGGGGCTTCTATACTGTGAAGCCGAGGGAGGTACAGAGGGCTAAACAGAAAGCAACCTTCTCACCCGAGTGCCTGTGAAAAATTTATTTTTAAGGAATAGGTTAATCAGCAAATGTAAAGGCTGCTTCCGGGCCGGTTCAGGCTTTGATTGATGGAGTCACTTGAGGCTTCTTGGCCCCTAAAATGAGTCATCCTTTAGAAGAAACCCAAAGGTGTTACCAGGGAGCTCTGGAGTGCCGTCTTTTAATGGACATTTACACAAATGTTTGCACTAGGACTTGCAGCCTCTAGGCGCCATATGTGCCTTCCATAAATACATAAGAGCACCTCACATGCAACATGTGGGTGATTCATAGCTCCTCTGTGCACACATTTATATGCACCATCTGTACATCTTATCAATATTACACATGAGCATGTGCCCCGGGGGCACTCCTGGGCGTGCTAAACACACCTTGTAGACATCACTATGTACATTTAACAGCCCCCTTCCCCCATCCTATGCACTCCCCAGAAACAGGCCCTGCTCTCCGTGAACACTCTCTGCTGACACTATGCAGACATGTCACGCACAGGGCGTGGGCCCTACGCACTCTAAATGCCTGACACCTGGTTCTCCTAGTGTGTAAAACTGAATGTGTCCTTCTGTAATGTAGCCAGTGCTCACGTAAAGCCCCTGACACCTTCAGGGCGTGTTCATGCTATATAAAACTGCAAAAAAAAAAAAAACACGGCGGGAATATACACAAATGGCCCAGTGCGCAAACCCCACTGCGGGATCGAGGCACTATAAAGCTGCTACAAGCACCCAGCTCCACCCTCATCTTCCTCTGGCCTCAGGTGGTTGAAAGATGGAACCAGCCCCTCCACCCCACAGGGACCTTCCAAGCGGATCTCAGCTACAGGTGCGGAACCGACCGAGCTATCTCGCAGCTCCACGTGTGTCCGGCGTGACCCGGCGTGAACCTCTGGTACAGCTCTGCATGCCCGGGCGGGGTAATTATAATGATTACTTCGAAGTAACTTCGGGGTGGGGGGGTTCCAACCGTTCCAGAAAGTGCCTAGAAAGGGCAAATAGGATGCAGTGCGGCTCCGCATAATAGGAGTCCACCCTGGCTCCTGTGACAGGTGCGTGGATACACGGGGACGGGGGGAGGGGGACAATATTAATATTTCAATGATTTTTTTTCCTGTTTCTCTGCATGCACGTCTGTGTGTATGTACATCTGGCTGACTCAGTGGGTGGGCATCTGTCTGTCTCTCTGCATGTGTGTGCGCTTGACTGTCAGCCTCTGCACGTACCTACCCCCCCGCCCACCCTTCCGTCAGTCTGTCTCTCTGTCTGTCTATTTAGCTAATGTGTCTGATCTGTCTGTCTATTTATCGACTGGTCTATTTGTGTGTATGTGCATCTGTCTATCTATCTATTTGTCTGTCTGTCTGTATGAATGCCCCTCTATCTCTCTATACGCGTGTTTGTTCGCCTGTCTGTCTGTATGCGCATCTATTTATCGCCCTGTCTCTCTTTTTACGTGTGTGTGCCTCCATCAATCTGTCTGTCTGTCTGTCCACGTACATGCGCACGTGTCTGTCTGTCCGAACGCTGGTGCCCACTCCCCCCTCTGGTTGGTAAAGTCTCTTCGCGCACTGAAGGCATGTCCACAGGGTCTGTGGGTTTTACTCCTTCCAAACACACATGTGTTTGTTAATGACTGATAACTGGTGAACATTTTAAATGTGACATGTGTTATCCAAAGGACTCGGTGCCCCCGTCCTCTCGCGCCAGACCGGGCGCTGTCTTTGATGTAAGTTTACATTTTTATCATTCTAAAACAGTAATATACATTTCATCGCGGGGTTTCATGGCCTGAGAGGGTTTGGGGCCCTCACTCTAATGCCAGGGGGCATAAACCCACCGAAGGGGTGCCCTGCTGATGCCAGCTCTGGTGGCATCGCTCAGGGGAGGGGACCGATGGGTCCGGTGCCCCACCTGTGAATTTCCTGGCCCCCCTTCTGCCCACCCTCAGATGAGGCCATCTACGGCAGATCCAGCCATGTGTCCATGTGCACTGGCCATCTTTTATGCCACCTTACATTCCTGAGAGGAGGTGCTGTTCCAGGATGTGTTTGGTCCGTCTTTTAGTGCAGCACTTTACTCATGTACGGCGCCTAGTGTGGCGAGAGTCACTTCTATGTCTGTGTGAGGTCAGGATGGGGGCAGGATTGGGAGCTCTGCAGCTGGAGACAGAGCGAGCTCCTCTCAGTGCCCCTCAGTAGGGCCTTTCAGAATACCTGCTCATCCAATCCTTGGTCTCTCTGTAGCGCACATAGAGCAGTGGCCCCGTGGGCCAAATGTAATTGTGATTCTATTCAAAAGTGTGTTATGGAGGCGCACAGCTGTCGAAACATTGACAGAGCGAAAGGTAAAGAAAATGCAGGGCTTAGAGGTGAGCGGTGCATTGTGTGTGGGGAGGTGAGGGGAAGGGAGCTACACGGAAGTATGCACAGAAGAGTGCGGGAAGAGGGTGCGGGACAGGGAAGAGTGGGGTGGGAGATCTACAGATGGAGGGCTTCAGAAGGATGTGGGAGGTAAAGGCCATACGTGTCTAAGAGAGGCTGCAGAGGAAGGTGGTCTCAAGGGGAGAACGGGAGTGATTGAGACACCCCGAAGACCACTACCACTCCCACTGCTTAAATTATTGTGTGTGTATGTATATATATGTATATATAAATATATATACACACACAAATAGGTATAGATCAAGGCCACTGGAATTATGTGATTGTGCGGCAGCGGCGTGTTTTACATAATTATATATTTACTACATTGACCACATAATCCATCATCTGCTGCGTAATCTGCAAACTTTAACATAAACATTTGTGTCTAGCTCAAATGGTTCAAAATGTAGTAAAAATGCAGCCATGTGTGTTGTGGCGCAGTGCCCTTTGGAAAGGTTGACTGCTCACCTGTCTTTTGCTTATTGCTGTATGTGAGTGTTAAAATGAGTCACAACCAGTGCCCAGACAGTGCTAAAAAGTGTTAAGAATAACAAAATAATTAAGTAATACTATTTCAAAATGTGCCGCATTGCACCACAGAATTTGGCTTTTCATGGGACAGAATTTAATCAACCCTGCCACATATTTCGGCCCTCCCTGTTACATAATTCCAGTGTCCCTGAGATTATATATATATATATTCACTGAAAAAACCATAGGTTTTACGGATGTTTTAGTTAGTAATTAGCATTTAAAAAACCTTAGAAATTCACGGAAAAAAACATAGGTTTCAGGGACGTTATAGTTAGTAATTAGCATTTAAAAAATCTTTCAAATTCACTGAAAAAAACACAGATTTCAGGGACGTTATAGTTAGTTGAACATTTCACTCATACAAAACCAGAGAAATTCAGCCGTTATAGTTAGTTGAGCTAACTATAACTTGCGCCCCCGCAATGCACTGCTGATGACGTCACATATTACATCACTCATGACATGGTCAGTGACATCACTGATGACATCTCAAATTACATCACTGATGACATCATCCAGTTAATATCTGATGCACCTCCTCATACCCTAATATAACTTTTCATACACCCACTCTAAAATGCAGAGTACCATTCTCGAAACCATAGACACACCAATACCAGTTGGTACATACCCACTCACTGATTGATAGGTCTACACACATCTACTCACTCACCAATACAGTCACTCACACACACAGTCACTCATCAATACAGCCTCTGATATATGCACTCACACACCCATACAGACACTCACATACTGTCACTCACCCATAGAGTTACTCACACACCTAGTCAGTCACCCAAAGAGTCAATAACACTGCCTTTTACTCACCTATACAGTTATACACACACCAACTCACTTATTCATACAGAAACTAACACATACTTACTCTCTTCTACAATCACTGACACAAGCACACACTCATCCATACAGCCACTTTAACAATCAATCACTCTCACATATAGTTAGTTATATATTCCAACACTCACATATACTGCCTTTCACATATGTAGTTACTCACACATATACGACTGAGACATCCATTCACTCACCGACACAGCAATACGCACACTCACTCACCCATACAGCCCCTCGCAGATGCAGTCATGAACCCATACACCCACTAAATCACCCACTCACACATCCATGCAGGGAGTTACAATCACACAAACACTCAGGCACCCATACAGGTACTAAGACAACCAATCATTAACCCATATAGACACTCATGTAGCTACTCCCCAACCCATGCAGCCACTTACACACCAACTGACAGACTTATACAGACATTCACACAGATTAGTCATTCACTCATGGATTCACTAAGACACATTTAATCACTCACTTATACAGTCAGTCACGCACCCACTAAGTCATCCATTCAGACACTCATACACCCACTCATTCTTCAATACACATTGGCGTATATATATATATATATATATATATATATATAACCTTAAACTTTTAAGAAACACTCAGTCACCGGATGATGTCATCAGTGATGTCATTTGAGATGTCATCAGTGATGTCACTGACCATGTAATGAGTGATGTAATATGTGACGTCATCAGCAGTGCATTGCAGGGCGCGAGTTATAGTTAGCTCAACTAACTATAACTGCCAAATTTCTCTGGTTTTGTATGAGTGAAATAACTAACTATAACATCCCTGAAACCTGTGTTTTTCAGTGAATATATATATATATATATATATATATATATATATATATATATATATATCACTGAAAAAACCATAGGTTTTAGGGACAGTTATAGTTAGCTGGACATTTCACTCGTACAAAACCCGTGAAATTCACTGACCATGTCATGAGTGATGTAATATGTGACATCATCAGCAGTGCATTGCGGGAGCGCGAGTTATAGTTACCTGAACTAACTATAACGGGGGAATTTCACGGGTTTTGTACGAGTGAAATGTCCAACTAACTATAACTGTCCCTAAAACCTATGGTTTTTTCAGTGAATTTCTAAGGTTTTTTAAATGCTAATTTCTAATTATAACGTGCCTGAAACCTATGGTTTTTTCAGTGAATTTCAAAGGTTTTTTAAATGCTAATTTCTAACTATAACGTGCCTGAAACCTATGGTTTTTTAAGTGAATTTCAAAGGTTTTTTAAATGCTAATTTCTAACTATAACGTGCCCCGCCCCCTCCCTTCACCACTGTGCAAACGCGCCCCGTGGCGCGTTTTAAGTTGGGGGATTAAGTCTCCTTGAATCATGAGGGTCCCTGGGGTCCAACTAGCCCACCCTGTACCTCCAGTATGTGCCAGGGAGCTGCGTTGCAGAGAGGTGTTCAGAGGCCACGCCCCTTTTTACACCTCTCTGCAACGCAGATCTGTGGCGCTTTCTGGACGTACCTGGTGGGCTAGTTGGCCCCCAGGGACCCTCAGGATTGAAGGGGATTTAATTCCCCATCTTAAAACGCGCCACGGGCCTGTTTGCACACATGTCACCTGAAGCCCAACCCCCTCCCTTGACAGATCTGCCGGGGTATTTCATATGACACTTGGAGTGCTATTCAAAGAGGACCCTTTGTCACTGGCAAATGTTAGCTGAGACTTGTGCAGGGCCCTTCTTTTGTCAGCCCCCCACTCCCCCAGCCTGTCAGGCCTCAATCACAATGGGCCTCTTTTTGACATTACAGTCTCACATGCTGTTTGACAGGTCTGCTGGGCTTACATATAATATTTGAGGAGACCTTAAAAAGAGGGTAGCAGAATACCAAAACTGTTTGTGTGTGTCTACTCTCTGATTTGCTGAACTCAGATTTTGCTTTAACAGACTTCTGTCTCTGATTTTTTGGGGAGTACATGGACTGCCTAAAACTGTATTTTAGTGTTAGATATGGGAAGGCACTAGGATTACCACAGTACACTCTCCACACACACACCCAGCCCTCAGAGCCCAAGTACAAAGTGGGTAGGGTTAGCCCCTGGAACCATTACCCCTTTGGTTGGAGCATCTCCAGGGGTCATTTCCACCCAGTAGCACTGTCAGGCATAAATGTGGCATCTCCAGGCACCCACTTCCGAACACTCCTGGATCTGGGAAAGATCAGAAGACACACTAGACCTGCTGTCTGACACCTGAGAAGAGCCCTAGAGGCCTGGATCTGCTCCGTCTCTTGCACCCAGGACAAGGAAGTGGACTTGAGCGGTCATAAGGCTGATCTCCTGTTCAAGCTAAAGGGATACAAAAAGCTCCATAAAGCCTTTCCTGAAACTGCCCAGCTGATCAGTGGCAACTGGGCCTGGACTGGACTTTGCCTTCTACCCTGTGAGTCTCTAAGTGACTCCACTGAAGTCCTGTCGGGCTTTAGAAGTGTAGTCCTGTGGTGGATTGGGACTAAAAGGCCTAAAGTCAGTAGGTCAAATCTTTGACCAGGACGAACCTGTTAATGTATCTGACCTGCACTCCATCGTGGTCAGTATCAAATAGTGCCTAGATCCTGGTCTACCGCGACCATTGACTATCAATGGCAATTTGTGCTTCTTGGCAACATTTCAACTTAAAACTTTAAATATTCATAACTCCAATTCCCCATATTGGAATGTTGCCAGGTTGATGTAATGTTGTTTATTAAATAATATTCTATGTTTCTAATTCATTTTTGGAATTTTGTTGTTTTGCATTTTGACTTTATTACTGTTTTAGTACTGCATAAATAGTTTACACCTTGCCTCTAAGTTAATCCTATCTACTCTGTGCCATAGGTACCAGGGGGGTGAGCTCAGTTTTATTTTGTGACTTCAGGGGATCACCTTGATAAAGAAGGAGGGGCCAGATGTACGACCCTTTTTTAGTGGTCTCAAACAGGAAATCGGCCCGTTTGCGACTGCTAAAAAGGGTGGTGGTATGTACAAACCCTATTTTGCAAATCGGTAACCAATTACTGACTCGCAAAATAGGGTTTGCAAGTCGCTATTAGGAAGGGGCGTGCCAAGGGCATCCCGTTCCTATCAGAGAGTTGCACTGGTATGTACGATTGTTTTGTGACTGCAATTGCGGTCGCAAACCACTCGTAGTTTACCACCTACTTCAAGTAGGTGGTAAGCCACTCGCAAACGGGAAGGGGTCCCCAGGGTACCCCTTCCCCTTTGTCCCACGGACCACTGCCTACTCTTAAAAAACAAAACAGAAATGTTTCATAATTCTTTTTTAAATGCATCCCATTTTCCTTTAAGGAAAATGGGTTGCATTAAAAAAAACTGCTTTATTTAAAAAGCATTCACAGACATGGTGGTCTGCTGACCCCAGAAAGGGCCCCCATCCCTGTGAGAGTTGGCCATTCGCAATGGGTCACAAGTTGCGACCTGCCTCATGAATATTGATAAGGCAAGTCATTTGCGACCCCATAAGGAATCGCAAACAGTGTCTGAGACACTGTGTACATTCCATTTTGCGAGTTGCAAATTGCGAGTCACAAAACTTTGCAATTTGCAACTCACAAAATGGAATGGTCAGACATCTGGCTGAAGAGTATTACTTGAGGTGGGCACTTACCCCCTCAACTAATAACCCGATTTTCTCACAGGAGCCTCTTTGGGAGTGCTGTAAACAGTCTTTCAGTGCAAAAACATCTGGGTGTTGGGTCAGATTTCAGGGTTAGGAGAAATAGCTTTTTGTTTAATGCACTGCATATTAGGTAATTTTTATTCCAGGCTTTTTTGCATTCAATGCAGGGGAGATTTATTTTTGACGTCTATATTAAATGAGATGTCAAGATCCTTAAGAACTCACCAAAAGGATGAGTGCTAACATCAACTGTGTGGTACCTCTATCTGACATGGGATCACAGATAGATGCTTCAATTTTCACTAGCTGGAAGTGCTCTTAAAGATATAAATGAAAACATTTCACTGAGATTCCCTGCAAGCCCATACTATTTGTTCGCCTGTTCAGAATAATGTGATTATCAAAAGAGTTGAACACTGCAGTCAAAGCCCAAAGGATAAGAAGATGAGGAGGCTTTATTAAAGATGTATAGGATATCATTAGTAAGGCAATACTGTGGCCTGCCTTGACACTCAATTGAAAAACTCCCTGTAGGTCCCTGTCCTGGATTTGGAAAATTAGTTGTAAAAATCTATATGTTAGACCTGTCAGCCTTAGGGTGGTCTTCCCCCAAACTTTTTTCCTTCCTTTTCTATTTTTGCTGATCTTTTTTTTGCTGGCCTTAGGACTCTGCAAACGTTGCCACTGTTGACCAGTGCTAAAGTGCATGTGCTCACTCCTCAATACATGGTAACATTGGGTTAGCCTCAATTGGTATATTTAATTTACTTATAATTCCTTGTTCAAGTGGTTCTACATGTGGCTAGGGCCTGTAAATAAAATGCTACTAGTGGGTCTGCAGCACTTATTGCACCACCCACTTAAGTAGCCTTTAAACATGTCTCAGCCTGTTAATGCAGCCTGTTCGTGCAGCTAGAAACTGCCATTTCGACCTGGCAAAATAAACCTTTCTTTCCAGGCTCAAACCTTCCTTTTTAATACATATAAGTCACCCCAAGGGTAGGCCCTAAACAGCCTACTGGACAGGGTGCAATGTATTTAAAAAGTAGGACGTGAATTTTATGTTTTACGTGCCCTGGTAGTGAAAAAACTCTTAAATTCGTTTTTCACTACTGCAAGCCTATCTCTCACATAGGATAACACTGGAGATTCCATATTACATTTAATAAGCTGTAATTTCCACATGGGAGCAGGTGACCAGTTCATGTTTTGTGTCTTTAGAATTGTAATGAAAAATCCTCTCCCATGGTAAGGGCGGATTTTAAATTAAAATTTTGAGAATGCCACTTTTAGAAGGTTGGCATGTTCCTGCCTTAGCCACTTACTGCCTGTAGCCTGTTTCTGGGTCATATGACAGTATAGCTGACAGTTGGGCTTTGTGTACTCCTCCTAGACAGCCACACACAATAGAGAGCTTCAGTGTGCCCGGTCCGACACTGGCAGGATAGGAGGATAAAGCTAGGCACATCCCTACTAACACTTGAAAAGTTTGTGTCCTGCCTCCAAAGGGCTGCATAACCCCTGCAGTTAGGATGCTTGGCGACTTCAAAGGTAAACCTCTAGAAGCTTCTCCCACCTTCCAGAGGAAAGATATAAATACTGGACCTCAGGCACTGCCTCTTCAGTACACTTCTGGACCTGTGGATACTCTGCCAGGAATGACTGTTGTGCTGCTTGCTGAAAGGACCGCCACTCTGCTGGACTGCTGCTCTGAAGGACTGCTGCCCTGCTGTGCTGACCTGTTGCCTACTGTCCTCTTACTTGGGTGCGCACTGGACCTGCATCTGTAGAATCTAGGACCCCTAAGTAACTACAAGGGCTAGTTGTCTGGCCTCCTGACTAGAACCTCAGGGACACAAAGCTCCAACAACTTTGAACCCAGCACCTGGACTCTGCCATCTGTGAGTCTACCCTGCCAAGTGGTGCCACCCCAGTCTTGGTCCCTAAAGCGCTCTGCCAGCCTCTGTGGATCCAGCGTAACTGATGCATCTCCTCTGCTGCACAGCGCAACCCCAAGCAGAACTGATGCATCACCGCTGCTGCGTGGATAGGCTTCATCGCAAGGACCCGCATCGCAGCCCATCGCCTCCTCAGAACCACCGTTGCGTGGAGCATTCTTGGAGCAGGCCCTCGCTTCCCTCGTCAACAGCAGCCTGACTCCGCTTCACAGCCTTGCAACTCCCTGAAACCAACACATCGACCCGCCAGCGCGACACATCTTTGACGCTGGACTTTGCATCGCAAGCCCTTCTAGACAGGATCCTGAACGACGACACAGGCC
Source organism: Calotriton arnoldi (assembly GCA_963921515.1). Taxonomy (NCBI): domain Eukaryota; kingdom Metazoa; phylum Chordata; class Amphibia; order Caudata; family Salamandridae; genus Calotriton; species Calotriton arnoldi. The sequence continues at coordinate 76,576 of CAWUFW010002264.1, forward strand.
CTCGCACCGCAGCCTCGCTGCATCTCGGAACCAACACATTGCTTCAGCTGCATGACGCATGTTCAACGCAGACCCTTGCAACACACCGTATACCACGATTTAAGGTGTTGTAGTCAGCCCGTGCTCCATTGTGGTCAGCCTGACCTTGTGACTTTGTCCCGTACCGGCGCGACGAGATATCCACAGTTGGCGCTTTAGGCTTTTTGGTGTATTTTTACTGAAATCTTTAAAATTGAATATCTCTGATTCTGCTGGTTGGATTCTTGTTGTTTTGGTCTTGTTTTACTTAGTATAAATTACTCTACTTTTCTAAATCAGTGTGGGATCCTTTTGTGGTGTGTTTTCACTGTGTTACTCTTTTGAGTGTTGCAAAAATACTTTACTCATTGCTTCTGAGTTATGCCTAACTGCTGTGTGCGAAGCTACCCTAGGGTTGTTCACAGGTTAATTTAAGGTTTGCTTGTGACTTCACCCTGACAAGGATTGTGGTTCCTGCTTGAGTAGGATTTCACCCCCTCCAAACCAGTAACCCAATCTCCTACATCATGTTTCTCAATGGCCTTAGAAAAATGTAGAGACCAGAGCTAGGGTGAGGTTCTCTGCATTGGAGCAATGAAGTTTATATTTTAAAGGAAGGCCTTGAAAGCAGAAATTCATGAAGGCAAACAATAAAGAAGGAAGGGACGAAGCTTTAACAAGGCTTTTCACAACAGGAAAAGAGACAGCTCATCAGAATATGACGAGGCTTTCATCGGAGACAGAGTCAGAGATGAGAAGGATTTCTTCTGACACAGGAGAGAAAAAAATCCAAGGGGAATTGACTTGATGCAATGGTGGGATAAGGAAACCTGAAAAAGAAGAAGAAGATGAGGAACATGTGTCGTGTCTGGAAGCATCAGGAACAGAAGGAGAAGAGAAGGAGAGCAGTAATTAATTTGCAATTTATTAATATCAATCAATTCCTGTTTAGACCAGTTATTAGTGAGGTTTATTTGAAGGTTTTGATATGCTTCTTTCACAGGTAGAATGCAGGGCATGTAACATTTTCTTTCATTTTGATCTGCAGTAGTAAAGGGGGATTTTTATGACTTCCCACAACCTTTCAGATGTTCTACAGAGCCTCTTTTGAGACTGAGACTACAGGAGTACCACCAAGAGCCTGAGGGTATTGCCACGGTCCCCTGAAAAATGGATGAGGTAATAAAGAATGGTTTGGGTAGAGAAATTAAAGTCTATTTTGGTCATTGAGGTGAGTGGTTGAATGGAAGAAAAGATCATTGAACTCAGAATGTCTGTATGAGGAACTAATGATCATGATCCCAAATACATTCTCTTTTAGTTAGAGCCCTAGTAACATTGGTTTGGGTGGATATCAAGAAAGGGAACAGGAAACTATTTGACCAAAGCAACTTGATTGGGTGAAATATTTGAATGCAATCCTTTTGGGAGACCTTGAAGTTAAAGATAGAGCCTTTGCCATGGGTAGGTTTGTGACAGTGTGGAGGCCATTGGTAGACAGAAAGAAAGCCAGTTCAGGCATGATTGATTCCAAGGGTTTATTCCAGGCTGGGTGAAAACTTAGATTACACCACCAGAATTTACGTAGTTTCAGGAATTTTATCTTGCGTATGTTCCGTAACATTCCGGATATTACACCATTGTTCCACGTTGCTTAACTATGCCACAGTTTGTGTCAAAATTATAGCACGGAGAGTGAGAACAACACAAACAACCAGAACGCAATCAGATGTTGTTTGTGGCATTTGTGTTTATCAAACTATTTTTTAGAGCAAAATGCGTTGTTGTGTCAAAAATGTATGCAAGGACGTTTCTTGTGCTAAAATATAGTGCAGGATTTGTGTTTTGCATAATTACGCATAATTTTGCATAGTTTTTCCAAACGTTTGCGTAGTAGCACGAAAGCAAAATACATGAATTTCGCACACACTTAATTGATTCCACCATTCCACAAGACATTAAAATATCCTAAAAGGATGAAGTCAACTGAAAAAAGGTTTTGGAGTTGATGAGGCTGATGAGTTTTTGTTTTTTTAAGTGGAGCAGATAGCTCCACTTAAAAATAGCTCTCTGGGTGCAGAGAGCTATGAGTCGTATCTGCTTGTTGTGGTAGAGAATAGTTGTACTCGGAGGAGTCCAAAGGAGGAGAAATATATGGTGGGAATAAAGAAGTATATTATAATACTCATGTGAATGATTGTAACCCCACACCATGATTTACCTAGACAGCCTTATCTGTTCATTGAGTATTTGGGAGAACAAGAGCATGTATAAGCGGGAGAGAGGAGTGATTTAGGCAAGTGTTGGTTAGAATGAGGATGAAAAATAACGTCAATGTCTTGGGGTGAGACCAAGTCGAGAGAGTTGCCAATATGCTGAACTTCATAGTAAGTGGTGGGGTGAGGGAGAGTGAATGGAGGAGAAAGGGAAGGCTGAGAATGTAGGGGCCGATTCACAGAACTAATCTGAGATAAAATCCTAAACTTACTACTTTTGGTATTCACAAAAGGCATTTAGTAGTAGTAAAGTTAGGAGTCCTAACTTTACTACTACTAAATGCCTTCTGTGAATACCAAAAGTAGTAAGTTTAGGATTTTATCTCAGATTAGTTCTGTGAATCGGCCCCATAGTTCAGGAGAGACATCAAGGAGGGAGAGTGGATCTGTTGCCAGAGGTGAGTAAAAATTGGGGAATGTCAAAGCTGGAAAAGGAGATGTCTGTGGCAGGAAATCAGAGAGGAAGGATTTAGATTCTGATGAATAAGAACCATCTGTAGACGGTGTGTCCAAAATTAACTGTTTCATGGTAATGGATGTAGTGATAAGGGATGTTTGTGTCAAAGTATAAAAGTGCAGAAATTCAGGTTCCGATGAAGAAAAAATGTCTGTACTGCATAGGGAGAATGTATTCAAACTTAATAACAGCCTGCTTGTATGAGAGGTGAGAGGCGGAGGCTTGTGTGATGTTTTTTGCATGTTTTTTGAAATCCTCAAAAATTATGGTGAAGGAATGAAGATCCCTGTATATTGCAGCATAATGTACCCGTTTTGCTCGAAAAACAGAGGTAGATGCAGAGGTGGGGGGGAGGGGGCACAAGCAATAAGAAGTGAAGAGAAAGTGGATCGAACAGGAAAACAGAGAAAGTCGATAATGGAATAAAGATGGATAGATGGACAGACAGACAGAGAGACGGACAAGGACATTTGTTAATTGTGTTTTATGGAATCAACTGTCTTTCTGGCAAATCTGCAGTATTAAAGAACCGTTTTAAGAGTCTTGGGAGCAAGTATTTTTGGTAGCCAAACAGAAATGTTTTTACAACTTCATGAATTGTGTGAGATGATTCTTCTCTTATTTAAATAAGTAGTAAGCTTTAAAAAGTTGTTTTTCTTCTAGTGCATAATGAAAAATGTAATCGAGAAAAAAGCAAGGTCCTAGCCATCATCAGTGCAGAAGGTGTAGTGGCACTGAAGTTCAGACGTTAAAAGGGCTCACTGAATCCTAATTCTGTGTACTTACTGAGCTAATGAGAAGAGAGAGAGACCTTTCCTTGCTTGCTTGAAACCAGACCTGTGCTCTTTCTTTTTTTCCCAATGTGCATGTTGTGACTGGTCTAGCTGGTGGAACCGTAAATAAAGTGTCCTAAAAGTGACACAACTCTGGTGACTAAATTATCACTTGGATGAAGGGCAGAGTTTCACTAACTTGTGAAGATGGTTGAAAATTATCTTGGGGAGTGCTTGCAGTGTTTTGGTCTGCTAATTCATTGTGTTTTCACCTAGCAGTGCTAGGTGAAAACACAATGAATTTGTTAGTGTAGCACTTCCGGGCTTGTGCCCATAGTTTGACCCTGAGAATCCCTGCAACCCCAATGTCCTTGTCTCACCCTGCCCCTCGTGTTGCTGCTTTCAAGGAGCCCCTGCAGTCCCTCACATAGTCAACGGCCTCCCTCCCGACATTGCCTATCGTGCCCGAGATTGGTGCATACAGTGCTTAATTTGAGCCTGTGCTTTCCGGTGAGCACCGGCACCTAATCCTCGGCACCAGTGCTTATAGCACCAGTTAAAGAGACAGGTTTTTTTTAGAACGCACATGATTTCCCCCAGACTCACGGGATGTTGAGCCACACAGAGGCTCGAACCAGGTTCTCCACCTCTGAAATCGGTAGCTCTACCCATTAGGCCAAGTCCTCTCCAGGTAGGGTGACCAGACGTCCCGGATTTCCCCGGACGGTCCCCGTTTTTGGAGAAGTGTCCCGGTGTCCCGACACTTTTCTCCAAATTGTACAAATGTCCTGGTTTTTGGGTAGTGCCTGGGTTATGTCCCGGTTTTTAAGGGAGGGTCGGGTGAACATGCACGTTAATCACAGTGTTGTGCAGGCTCACATTTCGACCGGCTCTCTTAGAAACGGGGACAGAGTTCAATTCTTTAAACTCTCCTGCTGTGCTGCTTCGCCTCATTTAAGCAGCACAGCAGGATTTAATGAGGTGTGAATCGGGGCTGCCGAGGCCATAGGGCAAGGCCAGGCCCACCAGCAGCCGGACCCTGGAGCTCTTCCCAGAACGGGCGGTAAAGTAATGAAGTAATGTGAGAATATTTTTTTTTAAAGAACATATATATAATGATATATATTTGTATATAAGAAGCCCTGAGACCTAATAGGACATTTAGTCCTATTTCTATTTCTATGCCTGTGCCCGTCCCGGTTTTTCATTCTGTAAATCTGGTCACCCTATCTCCAGGTTAATAAGTGCGGGGCTCTAGTCAGGAGGCAGTTTGCACCAGCACATTTCTCCTGTTAGCGCTGCCTCCTGAGGAGAGCCCTAGCACTTTTTATTTTACAAATTAACCACTGCATAACTGTCTACGTGTTTACACGCCCTGTATGCATGTGTACGAGATCCTGGCACATCACATAGTTGGCGTAATCTTTGGGGCGTGGATATAAATACTGCGCCCCATGTGCGAGGCTCCACGTGATTTCTTCTCCTTCCAGTGAAGCTCTGCTCCTGGTGCCCTCGCCCCCCAAGGACTCATCGGAAGACCCGAAAGAAAAACCACTCACCTGAATCCTTGAAGTCGGAGTCCACGGCATCTGCACACTTGAAAAAGAAAATAAAAGAAGGAAAGGTAAGATCGTATCTCTTAGTCAACGCGCGAGGTGGCGCCCCCTAAAGACGTACTCTATAAGCGCCTGCAACCATTTGAGGTCCATAGTTATTGGTGCCTAAAAAACTTGCACCCAAAGACATTGAAGAGCGAGTAGACATTTATTTTTAATCCTTGCAAATATTGTACTGGTTGGAACCAGTTGTTTAATGGAACGGTTTTGGACTTGGCCATTCTTGAGAATCATCAAGAACTGCCCAAGTTCATGTTATTTTTGATATACTGTTGTTTGTAAGTAGGGTGTACTGAGACAAAAGTTCATCCCTGTTTGTCACTATCGCGGTTAAATCAGAGATTCTTTCTGGTAACCGTGTTCTCCCATTCCAGTGCCTCCTAGAACTGGCCCGATACAAACCATAAGGATACTTGATGAAAGGGGTCCCGCTCGCTCAACATAACCCAGAAGAGAAGTGTTGATTACAAACACCGGCAGTGTTTCTCTCTTTCTGTTCTGTCACCCCATTGCCCTGGGGATCAGCCCCTGATATACCTTTCTTAATAGGCTGAGAATCGTTCTCGAGGGGCGTGGGTGGTCCACCATCAACCCCAGCGGAATCGCCTGCAGTTCGAGTGAGTGGCTCATGACAAAAAGTCAAGCCACAACATTTAACATTCTGTTCGGGAGACATGGAGTCTCAGGACCAGTAAGATGGATAAGACCTAGCAGAAGCCTTACCTGAGGAAACGCCAGGGATGGAGGATCTGGCAATGGCCTCAAATAGTCTATAAAACGAAGTGCAGAGATTAAAGGCCGAAAATGCTGAACTAAAAGGTGAATTGCAAAGGTTTAAGCCACGATTCATGCCACGGGGAGGGGCAACTCATAAGGAAACCCGTTCTCCTCTTCTTTCTCCCAGGTTTGGTGAAAATACTAATTTAGCGCCACAAAGCACCCGGTAGGCGTGCAACCACTAAATGTCACAGTAATCACTCCAATACCGATTCCCTTGGCAGCACCAGAACGATTCTATAGGGATAGTGCCAAATATGATATCTTTATGTGCCAATGTCAATTGCAGTTTTTATGCAGACCTACTGCTTTTTCTAATGATGCTGCCAGCGTGGAGTTTGTAATTTCGAAGGTTGTCCCCGTTGCTACTGTAGGGATTGAAGACTGCAAGACAAGTGCCAGGCAATACGCCAAATGCCCACAATATGAAGAGCCAAAAATATCAGAAAGACATAAGAAATGTACTGAAATATTTAGCAAGTGTCCTGTCAGTCTTTGACTTTTTAGTACATTTACATTGTGTGAAAAGTGTGCTCCAAAATACATTACTTGAGCCATCTTTTCAAAATGTTCTTGGTGGGGCGAATGCCCCTTGAGGAAGTCATGCACACACACTTTTCTCGTTGAAGTTTGGTGAATTGATTAATCTCCACTGCTTTCAAATAGGCACCACTCATCATAACTGTTCTAGTCCCAGAGCAGGGCGAACTTTAGGCACGAGCTATCTGGGCCCAGGCCGCCTTACTTCAGAGAGGCCCATTCAGCTCTCCTATCAAATTGCTTTATTAATTCCAGGCCGCAGGGACTTGTTCATTATCTTCAGGACTCTTCTTGGAACCCTTCCCAGAATTCTCCTCTGTTTCCCTTTCTCTCCTTCCAACTTCTTTCTCTACCTCAATCCCCACCTTACCTACTTCCACACCACCTCCCCTGGACTTTTGCGGCTCGTGTGCGCTATCTGAGCAAAGGCCAGCCCTGTCCCACACACAGCATGGTGGCCAGAGAACAGTCTGGGTGCTGAGCCAGCCAATACAGGAAGACGTGGTGGCCTTCAATTCGTGCCACATTCCAGTGCTCACCCACCCCACCCTCCAACCGCAGTAGTAGCTGGCATGGCTCACGGGTGGGGGGTCGCATGCGGGGGTCATAATATATTTTTTTTAATTAAAAACCTACCTTTCCGCCAGGTCCCGTGTCTTCACTGCTCCTGCTCTCCTGCCTCTGACAGGAACAGGAAGCAGGCAGCCTGGCTCCCTCTCCTAAGCCAATTACAACACTGCATGTAGCGTTGTGATTGGTCTGGAGCGCCGCGACACGGCGCTCAGCCAGGGGCTAGAGGGGTGTGCATGTTTGCCTACATGGAAAAGGGCAAAGTGCACATGACTGGTTTTGGCGGCCCGAGAGGGCCGACCAAACAGTCCTTGCGCACTCAGGAGTGGGCAAACCACTCTTCCCCTGCCCTGCTTGTCGGACAGAGCAGCCCCGCCTGCCTGCAAAGCAGTCATAAAATGGTAATAACTAAAAGTTATTACCATTTTATGTTTTGGCTTCTCGCACTGCGAGAAAGCAGTGGGGCAACGCTCCTGAGCCGCCCTATTCAACCGTCCAAAGCCAACGCAGGCTAGGTGGCCCCAAGGATCACCTTCGCAGAGCTCCAGTGAAAACTGAATTCTTCTTCATTTTGAACATTATTTTATTAGTCTTATTATTACTATAATTGTTCTTTCTTGCCTACCCGTAAATGGCCGCACATGCTTCTCCAAACGTTTTCATTCTGCCGTGTTGACGTATTTACTATGGTTGGTTATAATGCATGTAGTTACGTATTCCATTAATGTTCCGTATTATCTATTTTTAGAAAAAGGGTATCACGTTCACAAGCAAACATTTCTAGTACATAAATAACACGATACAAGGCAAACGTGAGGCAGCTGTCGTGTTTTTTTCCTCACAGCTACATTACCAGGTGGGGCTTTACATATTGAAGTGCCTCTTGACAAAGTTAAGTGCTTCAATATGCTCTTGCAAAATTGCCCTTATTTTGTTTACCTCGTGCCTCGGTAATGGATAGAAAGCACAGGGAAAAAAATCATCCTCCGGGAAACAATCTCTTTTTCCTAGAGCCCACTTCACCTCCATCGGCCTTGAACTGCCTCGCTAATCATAGGTGCAGAGTGCACGTGACACACTAGTACCGTAGAGGTCGGGAGCCACACACGGAAGTGCTCGCTTGATTTGCCTAAAATGTGTCCTGATGGAAAGTGGAGCTGCGGGACGCTTAACGACACGAGGACACTTTACGGTTGTCTACCAGTCACATATTATTTGAAATGGATGGCGCTGCCGTGATGTTACCTTCGCTCTCTCTGTGCCGTTAGCTTTGAGGAAGGTCATTAAACGGAGGCATCTATTTTGTTATCATGTCTCATCGTTTTACATAAAATGTGCAGTTGGCGACTTCCAATGTTATTCCATTTACACACACCTGCTGCATCTCTCCCCCTCTCTCTCTCGAGAGGAGTGTGCTGCAGAAGGCGCGGCGGTATAAAGTGCGTGTGCGCCGCAGTCCTTCATCCATGCATTAGGTAGACTTTCGTCTTTAGCTGGACGGACGGATTGCTTCCGTGACGTTATTAGCTCTCTGCTTCTTTTCCAGGCCATTTAGCTTTCCTCATGACTTCTTTGAATTCCCATTTGACCCGAGCAGATAGAATGTCGCGCTCCAGGGTGAAGAGCTTTTTATTTTCTGAAACCCAACAACCAGAGGGAGGCCGCTGGTATTCTTCTCATGGCTCGCAATTTGACCTTAATTTTGGTCTGTTTAATTTCCAGCTCCATTTTCCTTTTTATATCCTTAAATTCTCTCCCAGGTCCTGTCAATCTCACCCAATGTCTCAGAGCAGGGCAACGGAATAAAAAAATCCATCGGATTTTATCTTCGCTCACCTGAAGCCATTGGACATCTCCATTAGGCATGTTTACTGAAAAAATATATAGGTTGGACGCTTAGCTTCCAATCAAGACACTGTGGTGACTTTTTTTCAAAGTAGTTTTCGTCTAAAAGAAGGACACGAAGAGATGTTTTAATTTGCAGATTCTCCTAGCTAATTGATGAAGGAAAGTCCTGATTTTATTAAAGACAAAGGAAGGGAATATTAGGTAGACTCTTCCTGCTTTTTATTTCAGTAGCACTGCGAGAAGCTGGCCTATTATATGATGTCCAATAATGTCAGTGGGCACCTTGCACCAGTCCGGACAACCCTTATGGGATTTTAAGAGGTCTTAGACAACCTTAGAAGTTCTCTAAGTGGTAGCTGTGGATAGCAGCCTTCAGGCTTAGTCCAGAAGGAGTGTAAAGCAGCTTGTTTCACCAGAATGCAATCTTATAGTATAGATTAAGTAAAAAAGAACCACTCCAAGTATTTATAAAAATATGTATTTATTATATAATACTCTCTAACACGTTTAGATATCTCCTACACCGAGATAAACACAAGGCACACAATACTTTGCATAGAAATACAGTAAATAGCACAGAATACACAGTGGACCCCAGGGGGGGACCAAACCATAAACAAAGAAAGTGATATAAGAACCACGACTCGGGTCAAGACAAGGTTGAGAGGACGTAGAAGTGCTGGGGACTCAAGGAACCACCCAAGGTGAATAGATAGGGACCCCACGGAGAGCGTGTGCAGTGTGAGAACACGACAGTGTGCTCCGTACAACTCTAAGTGTAAGTCGCGGTTGGAATTTTAAAGATTAAGGACCCTTCTCAGTGGACCCTGAAAAAACCCTGTGGAAGACAGAAGGTTAGAGAGCCAGCCCACCCGTAGATACCCTAGTACCCACATTACCTACATTAGGGAAGCCGGGTGCATAGGTGTGAAGTGGTGTCAGAAACCGCCGACGAACCCAATGGAGGACTTCAGACAAAGTGCCGCTGCAGAAGAAGGAGTAAGTGTCCGGTGGAATCCGAGGGTGATTCTAGATGAGAGGTACCTGCAAGCAGAGGGGACAGAGTCTATGTCACTCAGGGGTGACCAGAAGACTTGGAAGACAAATGCCCTCCGAAGTCGGGTTTTGCAGGATGGATGACGGTGACCTTGACTCTGCAGCTGTGAGGACCAGGCAACGCTGAGGAGGACCAGGAGCCATGCACAAGCTGTCCCACGAAGGATGTCGTGTGCTGAGGGGTCAGTGTCTGGCAGGAGCACCAACAAGATTTGGCAAATGCAACCAACGCAAGAATTGAAGAAGGAGCAACGTTGGGACCAGCAAGGTCCAGGGGACTCACCAAAAGCAAGGGAGTCAGGGCAGGCCCCGAGCAATAAGGGGAGCCCACCAGAAACAAAGGTGACCCTCAATTGGACCCACAGTCCGGAGGCACTGGAGTTGCGAGAGGACCTCGAGCAGCTCACCAAAAGATGCAGGCCACGGTGCACACAATGCAATGTGGCTGAAGATTCTGGTCACTGGACATGCTTGAGGTTGGGGCTCCTTGGAGCCCAAAGATCTTCTTGGAAGGAAGCCAACAAGCCTTTGCAACTGCAAGTTGATGCGGTGCACAGGGGTTCGGTTATTGTAACCCCCACAAGGGATACTGGCCTCAAACTTGGTGATAGGGCAGGCCTCGGGAGCTGTGGAAAACCACCACCTGTGTTGCAGAACCTTATGGAGTATGGAGGACCTCAGGATCAGCAGACCAGTCGACTTCGTTGCGGTACCAGCGAATGCAGGGGAGTGACTCCAAGGGAGATTCCTTCAGGTGGCTTTATTGCCCACAGGCCTTGGAAGGTTCCTGTATGGTGTACAGGCACAGACGATGCAGCAGACTGTAAGTGAGACGAAGTCGAGCCCAAACGAAGTCCAGCGAAGTCCAGAGTGCCCAGACGGTAGAAGTAGAAGTGGTGCATGATCTGAATTTTGTCCCATGATGAAAATAGGGACCCACCCACAGGTAAACCCATAAGTACCCTGAGGAAAGGGTTGGGACGATTCAGGGGACCCTCCCAGGGGAGGATCTGGACAGGGAGGAGTTTACTCCCATGTCCTTTGTCCAGTTTCACACCAGAGCGGGAGCCGACAGCTCCCAGGACTGGTTTGAACTGGACTATGCACAGGGACACCAAATGTGCCCCTCATGCAGACTCAGTGGTCCTCGCAAGCGCACCCACCCGGTCCAAATACACTAAATCCTGTCAGGGAGGTGGTCACACCTCCCTGTGACAGGATGCCTATTGTTCTGCCTTCACCTGCTCGAGCTTGGTTCAGCAGCAGGAGGGCAGAAATGTGTCTCTGGTCGACAGCAACCATTTTGTGCTGTCCGGGTCTAGAAGTTTGGCACCGGGAACACTGAGAGTCTAACGGAGGGCTCTTCCTGGCTTTGGAATCATACCTCCCACACCATTTACGGTGTGGGGATATGATTCCAACATGTTTGATACCTAACATGATAGGGTTCGTTGCAGCCGTTTTCTAGATTGTCATTGTGTAATTACGCTGTGTCCTCTATATAGTATATGACTGCTTTACTTACAACCCGGGAAAATGGACTGTAGGGGTGTCCTGCTCATGCAGGGGCACCCTCACACTTAGAACCAAGCACCCTGCCTTCAGGATTGATAAGGCCTGCTATATGGGTGACTTATAGGTTTTAAGTGCAGTGACCCTAGATATAGGAAACCTATATCTTTAGTAAGTGGTGCTAGCACCAACTTACACAGGCTGCAATGGCAGGCCTGTAGTTCCATTTTGACTGGTCTCCCATGAGTGGCATAATGCATGCTTCAGCCCATTGAGGACCTCTGGGGTACCAATGCCCTGGGTACCTTAGTACCATATACTAGGGACTGGGAAGGGTCCCCAGTCTCCAATCCGGGATGTACCTAAGTACTGAACATACCAATTTAATGGAGAAAGCAGATAGACTGGGGTTCTGATCAGCAGGATCCCAGTCAGACTAGTCAAAAACAGCTTATTACTAGGAAAAAAAGTGGGGGGTAACCATGCAGAAGGATACTACCTTCTTACATAACCCCCCACCAAACGAAAGGCGATAAGGCTAACCTTACCCAGTTGAGACTTTATTTCCTAAGTGGCCATATAAGGAAGGTCCTGCACTTGCATGGATACTCCCTAGCCTATGTTCCACTGAGAAGTTCCTCCCCTGTAGGGTCTTGGATCCTCTCAAAAGTTTGTGATGACTACCTGCCATCTGTTTGAGCCAAGAGAGAGGCTGGTGGGGTGTCTGATTAGGGAAGTGAGGCCCTAACAGGGTTGGTCTCACCTTCCTCAGAGCACTGGCCACCATTAAGGCCTTTCTCTCCATGACTGTTCTGTACCGATCCCTAGGGGTCAACCTCTGGCTGCTTATAGCTTTTGGTTGATCCTGTTTGGTTGGAACAATGGAGGGCCAGTGAAGGTTTAGAACAACCTTGTCCCAGGTTTTACCTTGCCCAACAGAGTCCATCTGGGGGATGTCATTTGCGATGGGTAAGAGGGATTCCTCAGAATACTGAGGATTATCCACCTGGCTAGTACTACTAGGCTGGGGGTTCCTAATCTGTGGATGAGGGATTCCTCTTGGCATTGGGACCTGTGGGGTCCACTGACATCTCTGACCTCTGCAGCCCTAGACTGACCAAGGCTGGGTAGAGAGGGGCAGGATACCTGCTCCAGACTAGGTACCTCCTTGGAAGGTTCACCTGCCCTCAGTGGCTCTGCCAGGACAGGCCTGGCCTCCTCTGTGGCGGTTTCTTCACAAAGGGTAGTATCAGTTCCCTGAGGAGGCTGACCCTCACCTAAAGTCTGGGGGAAAATACTTTTCTTCGTCCCCTGTGCCATCTGGTGGAGCAGAGTGTGCCATTCTTTCAGGCTCCACTGCTCCTGAATTTTCCTGTGGCTGGTCTGGGACCCTAAGGGTCTCAGCAACCTGCTCAGGTAGGGCTATCATTTTCAGATGGGCCTTCAGCTCTACTTCAGCCCAAGCTGAAGTTTCTAAATCATTTCCCAAGAGGCAATCTACAGGCAAGTTTGGGGACACTGCAACCCTTTTAGGGCCAGTGACCTCTTCCCAGCTGAGATTGACTATGGCCATGGGATGATCAGTTCTAACACCATCAGTGTTGGCCACCTGGTACTGGTACTCACCATGGTGACACTAGCCCCTGTATCTCTACAGGCTATAGCTTTCTCGCCATTGATCAGAGGCTCCAGTCTATACTTGCCCAAGGTATTGGGACTTACAGTTAAAGTGTCAAAACCCATGCCACCATCACAGACTAAGGTGGCCTGTGTGGGGGATCTGGCTAGGCCAGTATCCACCTCAGTACCCCATGAGAACCCCACTAAACCTTTGGGTGTGCTACTACCCCTTGGGGGATGACTACTTGAAGCACTACGGGGTGCTGTAGTAGTAGGAGGAGTATTTTCCTTATTGCTGGCCTTGGGGCAATCAGAATCATGGGGCACATGCATCAAGGTAGGCTTTTGCGATTCCTTAATTGCGATTATTAAGGAATCGCAATTAAGGAATCGCAAAAGCCTATGCATGTAGGAATCGCTATAAAAATAGCGATTCCTAAACATTCCTTAATTGCGACTCGCAAATTGCGACTCGCAATTAAGGAATGCCGTCCCATTCATTCCTATGGGCCTACAGGCCCATAGGAATGAATTGGAGATTGCATGCGCAATTTGCGAGTACCAGTAGGTACTCGCAAGTTGCTCATGCAATTTCAAGGGTGCAAGGGTGTCAAAATGACACCCTGTTGCACCCCTGAAGTTGCGATGTGCACCCATGTTGTGCACACACATGCCCCAAGGGCATGTGTGTGTGTAACCTAAAACTTCAAAAATGCATTTTAGTGCATTTTTCAAAGTTTTTGCAAATTACAGACAAGTTTGATTTGTCTGTAATTTGCGGTCCCAAATAGCGAAATCGCTATTTGAAAGTGCTTCTAGCATTGCATTTAAGGAATCGCAAATTGCGATTCCTTAAATGCAATCGTAATTTAGAATTCGCAAATAATTGCGAATTCTTAAATTGCGCATAGGAAACTACTTTCATGCATCTCCAAAGGCCAATTTGCGATCGCAAACGGCCGATTTTTGCGAATCGCACCGTTTGCGATCGCAAAAACCTTTGATGCATGTGCCCCCATATTTCTTGTGGCCTTGCTTTTTACAAACAAGGCAATAATGTTTCTTTCCAGGGAAAGCAGGAGTTTGGGATCCACCCCCAGAGGAGGACTTTTGGGGACCTTCAGAGGACTTCTCTTTAGAGTTATCCCCACCTTTCTCTTGGGTTTTGGAAGTATCTTTCTTCTGGTCACCACCACCACCCCGATTCTTCTGTTTAACCCTGGTTCTGACCCATTTATCTGCCTTCTTTCCCAATTCTTGGGGAGAAGTCAGATCTGAGTCCACTAGGTACTTGTGCAAAAGCTGGTTCTGACAATTATTAAGGATCTGCTCCCTCATAATTAAATTGTTCAATCCTAAGTAGTCATGCACTTTGCTGTCATGTAGCCAACCTTCCAGATCCTTTGTGGCACTATCCACAAAATCTACCCAGCCCTGGGTCTGTGCTTTCTGGTTGTCTCTGAACTTAATCCCGTATTGTTCAGTGGGTAAGCCAAACCCATCAATGAGAGCACTTTTCAACACTGAGTAATTATCAGCCTCCTCTTCTCTAACAGTGAGGCACTTATCTCTACCTTTGTCAGCAAAGGAGAGCCACAAGATAGCTGCCCACTGCTCTTGGGGGACCCTCTGAACTTTACAGGCCTTTTCCAAAGCAGTTATCCATTTGTGGATGTCATCCCCAACATGGTAGGGAGGGACTATCTTGTTCAGGTTCCTATAGTCAAAATAAGTTTCTCTAACTCTAGGGACCTTGTTGCTGCCACCATGGAACTCTAGTCTCAATTTCTTCCTAGCTCTCTCGACTTCTAGGGACTCTTTGTCAAGGGCCTAAGCCTAGCTTTCTCAAGTTCAAGAAGTTGGTATTCCCTATCCAAAGAGTTCTCCCTCTTCCTAGATATGGAGATCTCTATAGATTGCCCTGAGACATTGGATTCTGCAGAGGAGTATCTAGACCTCCATGGTCTACTCTGAACTCTCCCAGTTGGAACAAAGGGCGCATCCTCTTGGCCACCTTCAGTATCCTCTGGGAGATCTGACTTATCCAGGTGGGAGTAATGAGGCTCCACCTGGTCAGGAAGGGGTGGGAGCACACTGCTTCACCTACCAGCACAGTTCGCCCCTTAGCATTATGGTAAATGCAGTTCATGTTACATGCTTACTTGAATATTTCCTGGAGTTTTCCACCAAAGTTAGTGCAGGTTATTGCTGTAAATCTCTAGACACGTGTTTCTGGATATCATCCGTCATCAGTAGAGATAAAAACGGGGTCCCACTCCTAGCCTATCTTCAGTCCCCTGCCCACCCACTCTGTCATGTTCATCTGACCCACTGGTTTTCCTGAGGCCACCTAACAGTAACACCCTTAGGAGGCATTGAGTGTTGGCTCCTTTCCCTGTCTTCAACTTTCTAGAGGCACACAGTGCTTTTAATTCTTGGAATGAAAGTTCACTGTATCTAGTAGTCTGAGAGCCACTGGCATCTCCTTTGGAAGACATACTAAGCATGGTGGGGTGTTGCACCTACCTAACCTAGTGGGAACTAAACTCTCTGAGGTTGGAAAAAGAGTGTGCTAAACCCTTGACTTACCCAACCCTAGTTCAGTAGAATTTACTATTCTAAGCTTGTATTATAAGTGCCTAGTATTAGTGATGGTTTTTCAATTAATCAACACAAAGATTTATCTGGTAAAACAATGCAGGCTTGAATCCCACCGCTGCCACCAATGTGAGAAGCTGGCCTGGTATATGATGTCCACTAATTTCAGTGGGCACCTTGCACCAGTCCTGACAACCCTTATGGTGATTTAAGAGGTCTTAGACAACATTAGAAGCTCTCTTAAGTGGTAGCTGTGGAGAGCAGCCTTCAGGCTTAGTCCAGAAGGAGTGTAAAGCAGCTTGTTTCACCAGAATGCAATCTTATAGTATAGATTAAGTGAAAAAGAACCACACAAGGTATTTATAAAAATATGTATTTATTATATAATACTCTCTAACATGTTTAGATATCTCCTACATGGAGATAAACACAAGGCACACAATACTTTGCATAGAAATAAGTAAATAGCACAGAATACACAGTGGACCCCGGGGGGGGGGACCAAACCATATACTAAGAAAGTGGTATAAGAACCTCAACTTGGGTCAAGACAAGGTCAAGAGTATGTAGAAGTGCTGGGGACCCAAGGAACCACCCAATGTGAGTAAATAGGGACCCCACGGAGAGTGTGTGCCATGTGGGAACACGACCGCTGGCTCCGTACAACTCTACGTGTAAGTCGCGGTTGGAATTTTAAAGATTAAGGACCCTTCTCAGTGGACCCTGAAGAAACCCTGTGGAAGACAGAAGGTTGGAGAGCCATCCCACCCGTGGATGTCCTAGTACCCATGTTACCTACACCAGGGAAGCCGGGTGCATAGGTGTGAAGTGGTGTCGGAAATCGCCGTCGAACCCAATGGAGGACTTCAAGAAAGTGCCGCTGCAGAAGAAGGAGAAAGTGTCCGGTGGAATCTGAGGATGGATTCTAGATGAGAGGTACCTGCAAGCAGAGGGGACAGAGTCTATGTCACTCAGGGGTGACCAGGAGACTTGGAAGACGAATGCCCTCCGATGTCGGGTGTTGAAGGATAGCTGACGGTGAACTTGGCTCTGCAGCTGTTAAGACCAGGCGATGCTGAGGAGGACCAGGAGCCATGCTCGAGCTGTCCCATGAAGGATGTCGAGTGCTGAGGGGTCGGTGTCCGGCGGGAGCACCAACAAGCCTTGGCAAATGCAACCAATGCAGGAATTGAAGAAGGAGCAACATCGGGACCAGCAAGGTCCAGGGGACTCATCAAAAGCAAGGGAGTCAGGGCAGGCCCCAATCAATGAAGGGAGCCCACCAGAAGCAAAGGTGACCCTCAATTGGACCCACAGGCCGGAGGCACTGGAGTTGCGAGAGGACCTCGAGCAGCTCACCAAAAGATGCAGCCCTGTTGTATTCCGCTTTAGGTGTCCGTATATAGGTTTTCCTGAAACATGTCCTTATATAGGCACAATTCGCATTGCCCTTATATAGGCATAAGATCCCAGTCCTTATTTAGGCATTAGCCATGCTATCCAAATACAGGCATGGTCACTTACATCCGTCCACCCTAACGTCACAACGAGTTCTTAGAAACTAGACCCTTAAGCTCTTGGGAGTTCCCCTAGCACATCATTATTGATTTCTCCAAGAACTCATTTATTATGCATGAACCGCTATACCTTAAGGGTTCATTCCTGACGTCTTCCTCTGCCCGACTTTACGTCAATGCTAACATTCCAAGGCACCTACCAGGTATAAATATACCTTCCCTTGCCCAAGCAAGTAGGAGGAGACCTCGACTTTAGAGGAGCCCGTGTCCCGGCCTGACGCACTGACAAGTGACGCTGTCATCCCTGCTCGCAGAGAATCCAGCTTCCAGTGTTCTGACTCCCTTCGCAGGGTGTTAGAGTTCGAGACCCGGAAGGAGATTCCCACCTCTCTCATTCTCAAGGTATGGAGCTGACTAGAACCTAGAGGGACTCTTGACATACCAGACTCTTGGCATACTAGACTATAGCATACCATACTATAGAATACTTCACCTACTTCTCACCTTGCACTACACTTCGGTTAGGTTAGGTACACTGGGGTAGAACTAGCTTAGAGAAGCATCTTATGAGTACTCGCATTTTTAGCTTATGTTATTTATGTATATGAATATATGTGTCATAGCTAAAAGATAATGCTAGCGCAGTATTATTTCTTTCTACTGCTTACGCTGTACATTATATATCTCGCATACTGTCTTGTGATCATAACAGCTCATATCTCTTACACGAGAAACAAGACTGTTCAATAAATCCTTTTATTGAAACGCCCGTCTATTCTTTCTGTGTAACTCTGAAGAAACTAAGCATGCACGATTAGCTGAGTGAAACTGTTATCTATTGTTTCCATGATTCTGAGAGTGTTCCGATTCTAAAGGGAAACAAAGTTGTCATGTTTATGCGGTTGCCAGAAACTACTCCCTTCTTGTTTACAAGGAGTTTCTAGTGGCCTCTGAGTTAGCTGGCACAAAGTAATTAAGTTTAATATACTCGATAGGGACATACTGACCTCAGTCCTATGTCAAATCTATAGGGTATATTATTCCAATGCGCAGAGCCTATTAGGGAAATAGGAACTACACTACATGGCGCCCAACGGTTTGGTAAGGCACTAATTTAACGCTAGATACTGAGTAACTCAGTCGTGCTTTTCTCTCAGAGACCCCTACTCACATACTCCATAAGACGTCTGGAGTGGGTAGGGTTAAATATCCGCCAAAGCTAAATAGGACAAAAACCCTATATATTAGCTGTTTGGTTTGTTCAACGTTGAAGGATTCAGTGTTCCAAAATATTGTGCACCTTATCTTTTGTTTCCTTGAAACTTGTTCTACATTTTTCAAAAAACAAATGTCCCTACACATGGATAATGGCACCGAGAACGGTGTAGCTGCGACTGACCCAGTCGTAACAGCTTTTAACTTTACAGGTTTAAATGAAACTGATGAGGGTGTTATAAACATCCCTCCAAACTTAAGGAGAGACATCACTCTAAAACTTATAAAACACGGCCTACCACCAAGAGGTGGTAGAGCAGTTTTCGTGACTTCTTTTATCATACTGCACTTTTATGGATACAATGTTTATCCGAATAAAGTTTATGAACTGAACTGATAGAGGCACACAAATCCTTTCAGACAGAGGTATTCTATTCATGGATAGTATTCACAGAATCAAATCCAGTAACAAAACTATTTCACTTCTTTAAAGAAGATGAACCACCAGAGGAATATATTCCTTACGAGGATATTGAAATTCCACTCACATACCAGGAGCATAATCTCTGGTTTAAAGGCGCCCTAAAACATCATAAAAACATTACCAGGCTCGGTCCACTAGGTAGACCAGGAGCAACATGGCCGATTCTAGCCGGCTACACACCTCATCCTGACATCGATGTAATGTCAGACAAGGAATTATTTACTCAACTACAGGAGTTAATAAAAATGTACAGACAATTAGTCCAATATGTCATGCGGACTTTCACAGTCCAACCACCAATGACCATTCCAAATCAAACCCCTCCACAGGGAATACACAAAAAATTACTCCACAGACTTTACACGCAGTCATGGGTAAAATGCGCACACAAAACGTGAGCAAAATCCATTTTAGATAGCTCAAAAAATTACTCAAATCGAAGCAGTATTTCCAAATATTAGCCCTTATGAGAAACACAGAATCCTAACAATCTGTTTACCAATGGGGATCACACCACAACTGGAAGATTGCACCACTTGCGGCGCAGTCTTTGCTGCCATCTACACTAAAACACATGGTGTTCCGTCAATTGCAGTAATACCAGATGTCCTGAAACAAATTCAAAACGAATACGGGGCAGAGCCTGCTCTGAATTTAGGTATGAAATTACTGAAAAACTTTGACCAGGTCTCAACAATAATATTATCTAATATTAAAGGGAAGGCAGCATCAGTGGCGATCCGCCAACGCTTAGGGAATTTGATGTAATAGAATATCAGCATGAACTACCCAGAATAATAGAACAATCTTATGCAGAATTAGGCAGAGATAGTTTGGATGGAAAACCATTGAAGCCAAAACTATCTGAAAGTCCTGAGAAGGACTCTATTAAACAAACTCCTAGATCTTCTAAAAGAAGTGGGAAACTAATAAACAAAATTCAAACGAGACACGTTCTCAATCCCGAGGTAGGTCTCCTCAAAAGGAGCCCTCTGAAAGGAGGTATAACCTCAGCAATAGGGATAATTTAAGAAAGCCTGACAGGTATCAAGATACTGATACACGTTCCTCTCGCACCTTTCAGATATCGTCACAGACATCAGAAAGAAGAGGACGGTCAGAAGATAGAGAAGAACGCGTGAAATCAAAAGACGACAAACACGTTCAGAAAAATAAATCAAAACCTCAATTCACAAAAAAGAAGGTAGCAGGTCTGAAGATCAGACATGCAGAGAATACTGAGAACACAACTCAAGAACGGAGAATGGGCTCAGACAATGCTGGACAGTGCAGCAGAAGTCACAATAGCTCGCCAGAACCTGAAGGAACTTGTGGAGATAGTGGACTTGAATGAGTACATCACAGTAGAAACTGTAGACACCAGGGTTAGTACTCCACAAAAGTTATATGAAATAACACTCCGAATGGAGGGAGACATACCAAAAAAAGTGAAAATACTCTTTTGGGAAACGCTTTCAAGGCGTTATGATATACTTCTAGCAGAAAAAGACTGGCCACCACACTTTGTCAGGGAGTGCCCACATGGTGAGGACATCATTATGCCTGCCTTCTCCAACCATATTCCAATTCACCTAAAATATACTTATGCCAGGAAATGGGCAGTTGCCCAGGCTCCAGCATTATATGAAAATCATGTAGGATGGGATGAGGACTCACCTCACCATAAAATACAGCTAAAAAATGAACCTACTGCACAAAGGCAGTACCCAATAAAGCAAGAAGCTAAAAAACAGGTCAGGTAGATCTTAGATCAACTTGAATACCAAGGGGTGATTGAAACATGCACCTCTTCAATGAACAATCCTTTGTCTCCTGTATCCAAACCAGACAATACATATCGTCTAGTTTTGGATTACAGACACTTGAACACTTGCTCCAAAACATTTGCAGTGCAAAATGCACATAGTACAGCATTAATGAATAACATTGTGCGTAAAAAATATAAAACCACATTGGACATTTCAAATGGTTTCTTTTGTCAAAACATAGCACCTGAAAGCAGGTACTTAACAGCTTTCTCAATAATGGGGACCCAGCGTCAATTTTGTAGACTCCCACAAGGGTTCAAGAATAGCCCGGGGTTATTCTCAGCAAGGGTAACAGAGTCACTACAAATTTATGATAATGAGGCATTGTCATATGTCGATGACATCTATCTGACAGACGATGACCTAGATAGGCATTTGAACAGGGTGAGTACCATTATATTGGGCTTCGCCTCAGAGGGCTATAAATTCAACTTTAAAAAATCCAGAATTGCCCATCTCAATGTCCTTTTCCTAGGATATGAGCTTTCAAGTGAAGGCAAGAGCCTGGCAGCTAACTTTTTAGACAAGTGTGCGCTGCTCCAACCTCCAAAAACGCAGAAAAATTTACAATCCATCTTGGGTTTCCTACATTTTGGAAGAACTTACATTCTAAATTACGCAGAAAGGGTTAAACCTCTCTACGAATTAATCAAACCTGATTTTTCAACAAAACATTGGACTCAGGAACACACAGAAATCCTGCGTTCACTCCAAGCTAACATGTTAGCAACAAATCACTTACAAACGCGTAAATACACACAATTTAGTGATCCGAATAATTTCGGGTCAATGCGGATTCACCTATTTAACAATTAATGAGGGTGAAAAAGTACCAATAGCATATAAATCACATTTGTATACACAAGCAGAAATGCGCTTCACTTCAACAGAAAAAATACTGACAGCAGTTCAGACCGCTGTAGCAAAAGAAAGAGCTCTAGCTCAAGGAAAACGCATTATTGTCGTAACCCCAGTACCAGCCTTAGAGGCGGTTACAAAAGCGAGCATTCCGAATGCAAAAGCTTTACATCCTAGATGGATACAATGGGTTAATTCTCTTGCTGCAACAGATGTTGAATATGTTTTTGATCCTGATTTAAAAACACAAGCGTTCCTGCAATATGAACATGAATGTCCTCTGCCCACTGAAATTCTGCCTCTCGATCAGTACGAATTTATAATTTATACTGACGGATCAGCACAACCCGCTACAGGGAGTAAGCAAGCTTACAGTGCAGCCTGCACAATCGTTAAAGGTTGCATGCAAGATGGTGACTTCAGACCAATGGTCACTAAAACTCAATCTCTAGGAGATTGGACAGCTCAGCGAGCTGAACTACAAGCATTCAAACTGGCACTTGAAAATACAGATTATGAATTCCCCACACTTATAGTGTGCGATTCTTTTTACTGTGTTCAGTAGTATAATGAATATATACAGAATTGGCTTGAAAACGGGTTCAAAGATGCAAAAGGTGGCACAATAAAGCATAAAACGCTTTGGGAACAAGTAGTTCAGTTGAAAGACGAACTACGAAAAGCTCACGTGATACACACGCTGAGTCATCAACGTGATGGCGTTCACGTTGCAGGGAATTCATTGGCTGATGAAGCCGCAAAGGGGGCTGGTCAGACAGCTTCCGTAGCTGCGATCACTCGGTCAAAAACGAGAATAGACATTGAGATATTGTTGGCTGTCAATGCTTCAAGCAAAGGCAGTGGTGCAGCATTACCATAGAAATTTCCACTCAAGTACTCTTATGTAATCGATGCGAACAACGTTCCTTTTGCTCGAATCCCTGGAGTGGGGGATAGGGTAATTCCAAACATGGAACGTAGAGCAGCTTTGATTTATGAAGCACATCTGGGGGAGGGTCTGTCACATCAAGGGATCTCTAAGACAATATTGACATTAAAAGAGATGAACTGGTGGCCTGGAATGAATACACAGATTCACATCTTCATCGATGACTGCATAGACTGCAATAGACAGCGTGGTGCAGAACGCCATCAGACACCAGACTACGAAGTAGCCTGCCCAGTACAGACACCATTGTTAGACAGCATTAGACTATCTACGTGCAGGCGTCCTTTTGGACAAATGCAATCCCACAAATACTAAGTCAAGGTTCCTATGGATATGGCCTCAGCGCTCGGCTGACGCTCGAACTGTTATAAAAGATTTGTGAGTCTTTATCGGCACATACGCAATAGGCACACTACATTCTGACCAGGGCCCTGCGTTTAGCTCTCGGGCTTACAAAAAAGCCATGGCCAGTTTGGGCGTAGCATTGCGGTACTCCTCTCTGTTTCATCCTGAGGGAAATTCTGTTGTGGAAAGGAAAAACCGGGACATAAAGCAGTCTATAACAGCTAGAGTATTAGGTTTGGGTGATGGGTGGGTCAAACATTTTCATGGGGTCCAACGCTCATTAAATAATTTGCCAAGAAGTTCTCTAGGGGGGTCACTCCATATGAGGTCCTATTTGGGACAAGAATGTGGGTTCCTGATCTCGAATGTAAAGGCACAGTGGTGGAAAATAAACCCTTTGATATCAAAGATCGTTTGGCTGTTTTACAGGATCTAAATGAACTAAGATCGAAACAAAGCAACGTGTTCCTGAAGCCAACCACCACTGGGGAAACACCGGCAGTCCCAGCAAGGCCTGTCTGGATCCCAAAAGTTGGGGATCTAGTCAGAGAGAAGATTGCGGACAAGAAGGAATTTGGACCTTCTTACAGACAACCAGTAACTGTCCTAGCCATCCACAGAACAAGAACAGTACTTCTGCCGCACCTTGCTGGAAAAAAGGAGAAAAGATTTGTGTCAATCGACCTCATCAAAGCACAGTATGTGGCCAATACTAAATAGTAGGCCTCGTGGACTCTGACCTAGTAGCAGACGCACTCCTCTCGCTACTATCCAAGAGGTTCAGACTGAAAGACTCATAACCATCAAGAATTCAGCAGTAAGAGATGAAGGACTAAGCAACAATGCTATGGAACTCGTCCCTCTTGAAACTCAAGTAACAGTTCATCCAAATACACCTGTCTATACCAACGTAACAAGTGATCAACTGGTTCCAGCAATTTCAACAAATCCTGATGCAATTCCAACAATTGACCGAACTGCTTCTGGCTATTTCATTAACTTTGATACGTTTTTTGAGGATCCGAGTGAGCCTGAAACGACGCCAGCATCAAAAACTTTCAAGCAACAAGTACAAAACCTTTTTCATTTCCTGAAAGAGACTTATCTGGTTTCATCATGGATTGTACTATGGATTATTTCTGGAATATTTTTCTTTCTGTTTTGGCTAGCTTTGGTTATGACTCTTAGCGTGCTTATAAATGGCAGATACATCCATATGGACACTGAAAATAAAAATGTGAACTTACTTTTAAAACCACACAAATCTTCCCATCGTGAAACAAGAGACTTGTCAGCAGTGAACATCACAGCCGTTCCTATACAGGATGGTATAGTGGGGGACAAAACCGATTTCGACATATTCGGCCCGACGGAACTTTTGAAGATTCCACATTTATTGAAAATTTCATTAAGTGATTTTATTACCACCAGTACCTATTCTGATGATTGGGACTTTGAGACTGTTAATGATATGATGTCTGATCTAGAAAGGTCTGCTGCGTTCTCTAACAATGAATACTTAGAGGGTTCATCAGACTATGAACAGCTTTATTGTTACAACCACTATGGTCATCATTTCTTGCATAAATCTGCAACACCTAGAAATGTGTTTATGTTTAACCAATGGGAACATTGTCCTACACCACCAAAGGGTAGTTCAAAAACGTTTGCAAAGAAGTTTCCATATTTTTCAGGGTACAATACATCTGATCCAGAAACATTTTTCTATAAAAATGTAAACAAAACAGGACAGAAAATTATGTTAACTAATACAAAACAGATTTATTCTGCAGCCTTTATTACCCAACTGTCTAGACAAGGATTTGACTTTTGGAAAGACACAATTGACACAAAATCTGTCTGGGGTTCTAAAGAATGGCAAGTGCAGGGGATAGAAGCTTTGTTTAGAGCATGTATCATCCCACATCAAATAATGTTTTTGAATGACACTGTGCAACAAACGTCTTGCCTTGGTTTAGCCAAGATCAAAGATATGAACACACCTTCTGTACCAACACCTGCAAGTAATAGCACTACACAGGGAGCGGTCACAGTAGACACTATACTACAAAACAACAGAACTGATCCTGATTGGAAAAAATGGTTACTCTGGCCCACAGACACAAACATCTGTCAAGAAAGATTCCTGAATAGAATACAGGGCTTTACTATCCATAGGCCAGACCCACGATATGTTCAACGACAACATCCAGGGGTAGTAACAACATACAGTGTAGGAAAATTGTGCCTCGACTGGTTACAAAAATCTACACTCGAGGATGTGAAACAACACTTACCTTTACTTAAAGAAGACGCAGACCTTAGGGAATTCTTGCTAGGACCAAGAAAACCGCGTCAAAAAAGTTTCATATATGCCGGCATTTATGCTGCTTATAATGAAATATGGAAGGTTTCACAGGCAGAGGCCGCAGAAAGAATACGTGAACTTGATCGTATTAACTTAGAGAAATCTATCACTGTGGTCGACAATGGGTTAACAACCTTGTCATCCAGAATTTATTCATTGGACAACATTGTATCCTCTGCTATTGACATACTGGAACAAGATTTAGCCATGTTACAACAAGGCCAATCTCAGTTACGTTCTATTATGTTATTAGGCTGGACGCTGCAATCTTTGCGTGCAGGCTATGTGCCTTGGCGTTTTATCAACACGTCGTCTCTGTTTACAGAATACAATCTAACGGACAAACAGATCGAACTGGCACAAAGGGGAGCAAAGTATACAGTGCTGAGCATTGAAAAACTGGAAAAATTACCATTTACGGTAGCAGAAAAACCAGCTACAGAATGGCTTATTCATGGCAAAATAACTCTGCCTGTCACTACTTTTCATTTTCAGTATTGCCTCAAACAAATGCAAGCAGGCAAATATGAAAGGTTGGGTAAGGAGTACATTAAGACATCCTGGGATTTACCTTACGATTACAGATGTTGGAGTGGGGATCGTGAAGTGTTTCTAAGGGGTACACACTGTGAAAATGCACTAAGCGGTTCACTCATATGTCAGGACATTTATTTACACGGGGCTTGTAATGGTTCTGTGGCAAACTTGTCCTGCCACCAGCAGGGTACACCAGCTACTGTGATTAATCCAACGTTTGGCCAACTTTCTAATGGGAGTTACCTCATGTTGAATGATCAGAGTTGCTGTGGCATGTTGCCAGGCATCCCATATCTGGTAACGGTCGGCTCCAGGGTTACTTGTTGTATGCAAGTATTGTTCCCCCAATAGACACAGTCAGGGAGTCGCCTCTATGGCCTTCATTGAATGTTTCTTTTATACGTTTTGATACTTTAAGCAGAATGAAAGCCATGCTTTTGCAACAGACCGTGCCTTTGACCTCGGCCAAAGAAATCTATGATTTACAAATTGCAAGGACTTCAGCTGAGATACAGGCTTTAATTCGTACAAACTGCCCTATACATTTCGTAGAAAAGATGGGATGTATCTTAAACATGTCTGATACGAGCGGGATTGTACATGTATTTAAGACCATCTGTTCAGGACTGTTAACACCTTTTCAGGCAGTCCTCGTAATCAATCCAAACTTTGCACATTCGGTGTTTGGTGGTGTGCCATTAATTCTAGCACTGGTTGCGGGAATCTTGTTTTTATTTCTACTGCTACGCTATGGCAAGCCTATCCACCAGCGTCACTCCCAGCAATTTGGAGAAAGCTCTCCTAGAACAGAAGTGCCGTGAGCGCATAGTGCAACTTTTGGGCATACCTCGTCTACGGGAACTTAATACAACATGGTTTCTGTCATTTAGACCAATCTGGCAAGATTGCATCTTACCTGTTCTACGCTGCCTGCTTTGCGGTAAAGAATGCGTGCTAGACACCTTTCTAACACTCCCATCAGTCATGCCAACGGATATCGATACTCTGCTAGACCCGATAACAGCCCATGCTCTGTGTTGTCCCCAAAGGCTACCAATCCTGATGACGACATTCCTTGAGATCTCACAGACGCTTCCTGCTGCTGCTGAGGTACGAGATGGATCAACAGGCACACAGGTAACAACGGACGCGAACATTGCTGCAGCATCCTATGCTGAAGGCGATGCTTCACATCTCTGTGCAGTTAACCTTCTAAATGAGGTATTCCAACTGTCACTGACATCGGTAGATGATCTTTTGTCTACAGAAATAGATGATTTTATGTTTACACCAGACCCATACACTGACTTTCATTCGGCTCACAGTGTACCAGGGAAGCAATGAAATTTGGCCTCCATATTTTCAAAACAGAACAAAACTTGGAACTCTTCCTAAAATTGAACTTTTTCTTTTTCTCTATTTTTGAAAATACATGGCAACTCAATCTGCTTACAGTAGAACTATTCATATAAAACGGACTTCTTTGAATACTTCCAGGGACACATTGTCACCTTATTTTATTACAATTTCATTTAGTACCATGATACGCAATGGCTTTGATTTTTTGAAAACTTGTCAACCATTTCGTCATATGTACATATTTCTGTTTATTCATTCATGTTGCATTTATTTCCAATATATGCTTAGAATGAAATGAAAAATGCTTTAAAATGTACAGTACCTATTGCATTCAACAGTTTATTATAAACTTCTTTTAATATGCTTTTAGAAATGTTTTTAGCAACATGTGGTACTCAGTTTAATGTTTAGCATTTAATGTTTAGCATTTAGTACTATCGTTCATTCGAAAGTGGAGTGGATGTTGTATTCCGCTTTAGGTGTCCGTATATAGGTTTTCCTGAAACATGTCCTTATATAGGCACAATTCGCATTGCCCTTATATAGGCATAAGATCCCAGTCCTTATTTAGGCATTAGCCATGCTATCCAAATACAGGCATGGTCACTTACATCCGTCCACCCTAACGTCACAACGAGTTCTTAGAAACCAGACCCTTAAGCTCTTGGGAGTTCCCCTAGCACAGGATTACTGATTTCTCCAAGAACTCATTTATTATGCATGAACCGCTATACCTTAAGGGTTCATTCCTGACGTCTTCCTCTGCCCGACTTTACGTCAATGCTAACATTCCAAGGCACCTACCAGGTATAAATATACCTTCCCTTGCCCAAGCAAGTAGGAGGAGACCGTGTCCCGGCCTGACGCACTGACAAGAGACGCTGTCATCCCTGCTTGCAGACAATCCAGCTTCTAGTGTTCTGACTCCCTTCACAGGGTGTTAGAGTTCGAGAGCCGGAAGGAGATTCCCACCTCTCTCATTCTCAAGGTATGGAGCTGACTTGAACCTAGAGGGACTCTTGGCATACCAGACTCTTGGCATACTAGACTATAGCATACCATACTATAGAATACTTCACCTACTTCTCACCTTGCACTACACTTCGGTTAGGTTAGGTACACTGGGGTAGAACTAGCTTAGAGAAGCATCTTATGAGTACTCGCATTTTTAGCTTATGTTATTTATGTAATGAATATATGTGTCATAGCTAAAAGATAATGCTAGCGCAGTATTATTTCTTTCTACTGCTTACGCTGTACATTATATATCTCGCATACTGTCTTGTGATCATAACAGCTCATATCTCTTACACGAGAAACAAGACTGTTCAATAAATCCTTTCATTGAAACGCCCGTCTATTCTTTCTGTGTAACTCTGAAGAAACTAAGCATGCACGATTAGCTGAGTGAAACTGCTATCTATTATTTCCACGATTCTGGAGTGTTCCGATTCTAAAGGGAAACAAAGTTGTCATGTTTATGCGGTTGCCAGAAACTACTCCCTTCTTGTTTACAAGGAGTTTCTAGTGGCCTCTGAGTTAGCTGGCACAAAGTAATTAAGTTTAATATACTCAATAGGGACATACTGACCTCAGTCCTATGTCAAATCTATAGGGTACATTATTCCAATGCGCAGAGCCTATTAGAGAAATAGGAACTACACTACAGCCCACGGTGCACACAATGTGATGAGGCTGAAGATTCTGGTCACTAGAGGTGCTTGAGGTTGGGGCTACTTGGAGTCCAAAGAACTTCTTGGAAGGAATCCAACAAGCCTTTGCAACTGCAAGTTGATGCAGTGCACAGGGGTTCGGTTATTGCAAACCCCATGAGGGATACTGTCCTCAACCTTTGTGAGAGGGCAGGGCAGGCCTCAGGAGCTGTGGAAAACTACCACCTGTGTTGCAGAACCTTACGGAATCCGGAGCTCAGGATCAGCAGACCGGTCGACTTAGTTGTGGGGCCTGTGAATGCAGGGGAGTGACTCCTTCACTCCAAGGGAGATTCCTTCAGGTGTCTTTGATGCCCACTGGCCTTGGAAGGTTCCTGTATGGTGCACAGACAATGCAGCAGACTGGAAGGGAGACGAAGTCCAGCCAAGTCCAGAGTGTCCAGACGGTAGAAGTAGAAGTGGTGTCTGATCTGAATCTTGTCCCACGACGAATCTAGGGACTTACCCACAGGTAAGCCCTTAAGTACCCTAAGGAAAGGGTTGGGACGATTCAGGGGACTCTCCCAGGGGAGGGTCTGTACAGGGGGGAGGTTACTCCCAAGTCCTTTGTCCAGTTTCGCGCCAGAGCGGGAGCCAACGGCTTCCGGGACTGATTTGAACTGGACTATGCACAGGAAACTAAATGTGCCTGTGACCAGATGCCTAAAGTGGGTATTAAGGAGACTGCTCAAGACAGATTCAAACTGCGTTTTACTTCCTTTATTTAGGTGCACACAGCTATTTAATTAGTAACAGGGTATAGTCCTTGCACAGATGTTCCAACGTCTTCTTTCTTTTTCAGAGTCTTCGGAGATCCTCCCCGCCAGCCCCCTCGACAGAAACCAAAGAACCAGGTAAGTGCTTGCCCTTGTTTGCTAGAGGGGAGGGAGATTCGCGCTATTGTGGGAAGGGGCTGCGCATTTAGCTGTCTATTGTTTATAATACAAACCAAAAAAATAACTGTGGAAAATACCAAAGAAATAATGAGCTGGCTTTGGCCTTTATTTCCCTCTTCTTTTCACCTGCAAGGTAGGGTGTTTATCTATTTATCCCCTTTTATATTCTGTGCTTATCTTTCCTTTCTATTTATCCCCTCTTATTTTCTGTGCTTTTCTTTCCTTTCTATTTATTGGGTTAACCTCTATCTTGGAGGCTTCCTTCTTTCTCCCTTATTCTGTGATTTTTCCCTTCCTTTCCCCTTCACTCTCCTTCTTGTGCTTTATTTTTACTTTTGAAGAAATGGGCACGCACCTGGTTAAGCCACGCCCCTCCTGGGACGCGGCGGGAACCTTCAGCTGGCTGGCGGTGAGGAAGCTCCTTTTCGGCCTGATGTTCTTCTCGGGATCTCTCGGTCAGCACGGGCTCCTTCTGCTCCACTCCTTTCCGCGTTTCTTCTGCTGCGCACGCCGGGTCTCCGTCTTCTCTCTTCCTCTCCTCCACGCTGCGTGTGTCTTCGTCCTTTTCTCGTTCCGGGTCGGCCGTAGCGACGTGACTCCTCCCCTGTGCCTGACTTCCGGGCCAGGCAAGGAGGAACGGACTATCGGCTGCGTTGCCGTCATCGGGTTGGTGACAGTGCCCCTCAGGCAGACATAGTGGCACTGGCAAGCGCACCCACCCGGTCCCAATACATTAAATCCTCTTTGGGAGGTGGTCCCACCTCCCTGTGACAGGATGCCTATTGTTTTGCCTTCCCCTGCTCGAGCTTGGCTCAGCAGCAGGATGGCAGAAATATGTCAAACACACAAATGGTAACTGTATCTCTGGTCGGCAGCAACCATTTTGTGCTGTCCTGGACTAGAAGGTTGGCACCGGGAACACTGAGAGTCTAACGGAGGGCTCTTCCAGTGCTTGGAATCATACCTCCCACACCATTTATGGTGTGGGGATATGATTCCAACATGTTTGATATCAAACATGATAGGGTTCATTGCAGCCGTTTATGAGATGGTCATTGCGTAATTACGCGTGCCCCTCCATATAGTATATGGCTGCTTCACTTACAATCTGGGAGAATGGACTCCGTAGGCTGTAGGGGTGTCTTGCTCATGCAGGGGCACCCTCACACTTAGAACCAAGCACCCTGCCTTCAGGATTGATAAGGCCTGCTATAGGGGTGACTTATAGGTTTTAAGTGCAGTGACCCTAGATATAGGAAACCTATATCTTTAGTAATTGGTGCTAGCACCAACTTACACAGGCTGCAATGGCAGGCCTGTAGTTCCATTTTGAATGGTCTCCCATGGGTGGCATAATGCATGCTTCAGCCCATGGGGGACCTCTGGGGTACCTATGCCTTGGGCACCTTAGTACCATATACTAGGGACTGATAAGGGTACCTCAGTATCCAATCTGGGATGTACCTAGGTACTGAACATACCAATTTAAGGGAGAAAGCAGATAGACTGGGGTTCTGATTAGCAGCTTCCCAGTCAGACTAGTCAAAAACAGCCTAGCACCAGGCAAAGAAGTGGGGGGTTACCATGCAGAATGATCCTACCTTCCTACAAGCACCTTTAAAGCATATTATATTTCCCACAATCCAGCTCCCCAGGAAGAAATGCCCAACATTATAAACAGGGGCCATCCATGATCAAGTTCCTCTTGAAAGACGCGAAACAGCAAAAATAACAACAAAACTCCAAGAAGCAACAATGTGACTTTCCACAAGGAACATGTCAACCGTCCAAGAAGAGCGCTTCCTTCCACAAAATCCGCCACTTGATGTATCAGATTCTTGTCTGGTTAATTGAGAATGACTGACACTAGGAATATCCAAATGAAACTGTTATGAACCATTACAAAGGTGAGTTGTAATATCAGTGGCAGGATAATATTCACCTGCTTTATCTATATTAAAATCAAGACTCACCCTCCCCAGATGGCTAGGAGAATCTGCAATTTTATTACATGACAGGAGGCTCATACTATGTAAGTTCAAAGAATAATCATAACTGCCATTGCTCCATAATGAATTGGTTTACAATAAAAAGTTAAAAAGCCTGAAGTGTTGAAATCCTGGACCAATCTGCTGATTTTATGATGTCCTGTAATCGAGCACCAGCCGAAAGATCTTTTGCAATCATAGAGCCCCTGGCGGAGTGGGCCCTGAAACATCCTGTATCCACACCTTCTAAAGCCATTAGCCCTTTCACCCAAAGTATTTCAACTCATCGAAATGAATGGTTTGCACAAAGAAATGAACACTTGCATAGTTGCCCATAAGAACTCCCAGGAGACACGGTCAAACGCTTTCTCTGCATCGAGTAGAACCACTCCACATGGCGTTTTCCGTACATTAGCGGAATCCAACATAGTAACTACCCTGCTAACGTGATTGACTGTGCCTCTTCCTGGGATAAAACCATGCTGACGGACAGAGACTATGGGAGTTAACACTCGGGAGAGACGTTTTGCCAGAATTTTTGCATATATCTTCCCATCGCAGTTTAAAAGCGAAATTATCTTTAAAAAAAAAAAAACTATACTTGCTTCATCAGATGACGCTGGGGCGTCCCCTTTCTGTGCCTCGTGGAGGACCATAAGCATATCTATTTGTATCTCATTTAGAAAGATCTTATAAAATTCAAGCGGGAGCCTATCGGGCCCAGCAGCTTTCCCTGTTGCTAATGATTCAACCGCCTCCACTAGCTCTTCCAAAGTTATGGGTTCTTCCAGGTATTCACAATCTTCCACACTTAATATCTTCCTATATGGATCTTTATAAAATGCTTTAGATCCATCCTGATTCACATAATCCTCCGTATATAACCCCTCATAGTAAACTCTAAAAACCTCTAGAATCTCTGCCGGTGTTTCTACACTTTTCCCATTGATATCTTTAATTGCTGTAATTGCATCTTTTATCTCTCTACACCTGATTTTCTTAGCCAGACACCTTCTTGTCGACTCCCCGTATTCATAACAATCCCTTCTGAATGTTAGATATTTATTAGCATTATCTTTAGCCCACTCCCCATTCGGCTTATTGGAGGTTGTTGTACAGTCCCTGAATAAGCTGTCTCTGCCGCTTCTGAGCAAATAATCCAAAGCTCAAAATTTCCCCCCTGAGTGCGGCTTTTAGAGCATCCCACAAAATACCACTTTTAGTGGAATTCCGATTAATGGCAAGGAATTGCTTTAGCCACTGTCGTATATGACTAACAAACTGGTCGTTTAGCAATAGCTTCAGATCAAAGGAGAAGCTCCCCCGGGCTCGAACCACTCCTTGCATTTTAATTTTTAATAATAGTGGATTATGATCCGAGGTAATTCTCGGATAAATCTGTATCTGTGCTTCGGCTAAAAATGTTTTAGTGACCAAAAAATAATCGAGCCTTGCTAACTTCTGATGTGGATATGAATAATGCGTATATCCGGGATCAGATTGTTTTAATCTAGGCCAAATGTCAACCAGACCATGCTCAAACATAAGTTGCTGTAGAGCCTTATAAACCTTGGGCTTCCGACCATAATATTTATCTCCAAAGGGGCCCTGGGTGACTTCTTCAAGCTGAATGTTGAAATCCCCGCACAATATCAGGGGAGACGCCCAAGATGCTAGCTCAATATTCAGATGATCTAATACCTGAGCTTCATCATGGTTTGATCCATACACCGAACAGATTGTAAACTTTTTATTAGCGACAGCACATTCAACAATTACCCAGCGACCACATTGTGTCCGCAAGACATTTCCCTATCTTTAAATTGTTTTTTTTTAGCTAAAATGGCCACCTCTCTAGTTGTGGTCCCTTGCGTTGTGTAAGCCAGTAGTTTATATCCTAGCTCTGTTAGCACCTTATGCTTAGTCCAGGGGATATGTGTCTCTTGGAGACAGATCACATCAGGGGGCATGTTTTTAATTTCTTGCGCTACCCTTTGCCGCTTGGCCCTCTCATTGAGACCCCGAACATTAAATGAACATACTGAAAACAAATTCATCATTAACCTTCTTCAAAGCTAAAAAAACAACTCCCTCTCTCCCAATACACCAAATCACTTCTCTTCGTTTGCTTGAATTAATTTATTGGCTTTTTTATCCCTTTTTTCAAACTATGCGATCACAAGGCTTTGGTTCTGGGTTTATTCAAGCTCTTCAGACTATGTATAGATCGCCCAAGGCAAAAATATGTGCGCTGGGACTAGAGTCTGACTCTGTTACAATATCAAGAGGCACCCGGCAAGGGTGTCCTTGTTCTCCCCTATTATTTGCCATTTATATTAATTCTTTTTTGAACCTATTGGAAAATAGGTTAAACGCATTGTTGGCGAGACCTGGGATGGAGGTTACTATATTAGCATATGCAGATGACATTGCGGTTGTCTCACCAGACCCAGCCAATACCTTGACAGAGAACACAATCCTCAGCACACGTCTTTACAGTAATATGCAATTATCCAATTTGATTTAGTCAAGCATAAATGATACAAAGAATTTTCGAGCTTTGTTTCTTTTCTTTATTCTTTCTGTTCTTGCATCAGCCAACACGTGTTTCGTCGCACAAAAGGAAAATCTTCCCGCGACTTTCTCAAGGCTTACAAGAGTCCAAAATGTTCCTTTATCAGTGGTGATAATTCCATCCCACTGGGAATTTAAAATCTATGTTCTGATGTCCACGTTGCATTTACCGTGTATCTTCGTCATGAGCCAAACCTAGAGCACGTTTAATGGACGTGTAGGTCCCAACATCAGCGCCGTGTGACTGAAGAGGGGTGAAACCCCGAAACCGGTCCTAGGATGCTTGTTTCCAGTCCAGGGAGGACCTGGCCTGGCAGTTCGGGCTGGACTGTTCCCATTGGGCACAGGGTCAAGACTGATTTGCATATGGCTGGGTTCAAACTGGAATGGCATGGTGAGCAAAAAAACGATGGATTTAGGCCCAGATCTCTGTACTGGGGTGAATGTATGACATTGTTCTGCATTCTGTCCATCAATTGTTGTTTTTGCATTTGTCACCCCGAGTGTGACGGGTATGCCCAGACGTGGGTCCTGTGCTCTCCATGCCACTGGAGTCAAGCTATCCTGGCTGAAGAGGGGTGAAACCCCGAAACCGGTCCTAGGATGCTTGTTTCCAGTCCAGGGAGGACCTGGCCTGGCAGTTCGGGCTGGACTGTTCCCATTGGGCACAGGGTCAAGACTGATTTGCAGATGGCTGGGTTCAAACTGGAATGGCATGGTGAGCAAAAAAACGATGGATTTAGGCCCAGATCTCTGTACTGGGGTGAATGTATGACATTGTTCTGCATTCTGTCCATCAATTCTTGTTTTTGCATTTGTCACCCCGAGTGGGACGGGTATGCCCAGACGTAGGTCCCGTGCTCTCCATGCCACTGGAGTCAAGCTATCCTGGCTGAAGAGGGTGAAACCCCGAAACCGGTCCTAGGATGCTTGTTTCCAGTCCAGGGAGGACCTGGCCTGGCAGTTCGGGCTGGACTGTTCCCATTGGGCACAGCGTCAAGACTGATTTGCATATGGCTGGGTTCAACCTGGAATGGCATGGTGAGCAAAAAACGATGGATTTAGGCCCAGATCTCTGTACTGGGGTGAATGTATGACATTGTTCTGCATTCTGTCCATCAATTGTTGTTTTTGCATTTGTCACCCCGAGTGGGACGGGTATGCCCAGACGTGGGTCCCGTGCTCTCCATGCCACTGGAGTCAAGCTATCCTGGCTGAAGAGGGGTGAAACCCCGAAACCGGTCCTAGGATGCTTGTTTCCAGTCCAGGGAGGACCTGGCCTGGCAGTTCGGGCTGGACTGTTCCCATTGGGCACAGGGTCAAGACTGATTTGCATATGGCTGGGTTCAAACTGGAATGGCATGGTGAGCAAAAAACGATGAATTTAGGCCCAGATCTCTGTACTGGGGTGAATGTATGACATTGCTCTGCATTCTGTTCATCAATTGTTGTTTTTGCATTTGTCACCCCGAGTGGGACGGGTATGCCCAGACGTGGGTCCCGTGCTCTCCATGCCACTGGAGTCAAGCTATCCTGGCTGAAGAGGGGTGAAACCCCGAAACCGTTCCTAGGATGCTTGTTTCCAGTCCAGGGAGGACCTGGCCTGGCAGTTCGGGCTGGACTGTTCCCATTGGGCACAGGGTCAAGACTGATTTGCAGATGGCTGGGTTCAAACTGGAATGGCATGGTGAGCAAAAAAACGATGGATTTAGGCCCAGATCTCTGTACTGGGGTGAATGTATGACATTGTTCTGCATTCTGTCCATCAATTCTTGTTTTTGCATTTGTCACCCCGAGTGGGACGGGTATGCCCAGACGTAGGTCCCGTGCTCTCCATGCCACTGGAGTCAAGCTATCCTGGGTGAAGAGGGATGAAACCCCGAAACCGGTCCTAGGATGCTTGTTTCCAGTCCAGGGAGGACCTGGCCTGGCAGTTCGGGCTGGACTGTTCCCATTGGGCACAGCGTCAAGACTGATTTGCATATGGCTGGGTTCACACTGGAATGGCATGGTGAGCAAAAACGATGGATTTAGGCCCAGATCTCTGTACTGGGGTGAATGTATGACATTGTTCTGCATTCTGTCCATCAATTGTTGTTTTTGCATTTGTCACCCCGAGTGGGACGGGTATGCCCAGACGTGGGTCCCGTGCTCTCCATGCCACTGGAGTCAAGCTATCCTGGCTGAAGAGGGTGAAACCCCGAAACCGGTCCTAGGATGCTTGTTTCCAGTCCAGGGAGGACCTGGCCTGGCACTCGGGCTGGACTGTTCCCATTGGGCACAGGGTCAAGACTGATTTGCATATGGCTGGGTTCAAACTGGAATGGCATGGTGAGCAAAAAACGATGGATTTAGGCCCAGATCTCTGTACTGGGGTGAATGTATGACATTGTTCTGCATTCTGTCCATCAATTGTTGTTTTTGCATTTGTCACCCGAGTGGGACGGGTATGCCCAGACGTGGGTCCCGTGCTCTCCATGCCACTGGAGTCAAGCTATCCTGGCTGAAGAGGGTGAAACCCCGAAACCGTTCCTAGGATGCTTGTTTCCAGTCCAGGGAGGACCTGGCCTGGCAGTTCGGGCTGGACTGTTCCCATTGGGCACAGGGTCAAGACTGATTTGCATATGGCTGGGTTCAAACTGGAATGGCATGGTGAGCAAAAAAACGATGGATTTAGGCCCAGATCTCTGTACTGGGGTGAATGTATGACATTGTTCTGCAATCTGTCCATCAATTGTTGTTTTTGCATTTGTCACCCCGAGTGGGACGGGTATGCCCAGACGTGGGTCCCGTGCTCTCCATGCCACTGGAGTCAAGCTATCCTGGCTGAAGAGGGGTGAAACCCCGAAACCGGTCCTAGGATGCTTGTTTCCAGTCCAGGTAGGACCTGGCCTGGCAGTTCGGGCTGGACTGTTCCCATTGGGCACAGGGTCAAGACTGATTTGCATATGGCTGGGTTCAAACTGGAATGGCATGGTGAGCAAAAAACGATGGATTTAGGCCCAGATCTCTGTACTGGGGTGAATGTATGACATTGTTCTGCATTCTGTCCATCAATTGTTGCTTTGCATTTGTCACCCGAGTGGGACGGGTATGCCCAGACGTGGGTCCCGTGCTCTCCATGCCACTGGAGTCAAGCTATCCTGGCTGAAGAGGGGTGAAACCCCGAAACCGGTCCTAGGATGCTTGTTTCCAGTCCAGGGAGGACCTGGCCTGGCAGTTCGGGCTGGACTGTTCCCATTGGGCACAGGGTCAAGACTGATCTGCATATGGCTGGGTTCAAACTGGAATGGCATGGTGAGCAAAAAAACGATGGATTTAGGCCCAGATCTCTGTACTGGGGTGAATGTATGACATTGTTCTGCATTCTGTCCATCAATTGTTGTTTTTGCATTTGTCACCCCGAGTGGGACGGGTATGCCCAGACGTGGGTCCCGTGCTCTCCATGCCACTGGAGTCAAGCTATCCTGGCTGAAGAGGGTGAAACCCCGAAACCGGTCCTAGGATGCTTGTTTCCAGTCCAGGGAGGACCTGGCCTGGCAGTTCGGGCTGGACTGTTCCCATTGGGCACAGGGTCAAGACTGATTTGCATATGGCTGGGTTCAAACTGGAATGGCATGGTGAGCAAAAACGATGGATTTAGGCTCCAGATCTCTGTACTGGGGTGAATGTATGACATTGTTCTGCATTCTGTCCATCAATTGTTGTTTTTGCATTTGTCACCCCGAGTGGGACGGGTATGCCCAGACGTGGGTCCCGTGCTCTCCATGCCACTGGAGTCAAGCTATCCTGGCTGAAGAGGGTGAAACCCCGAAACCGGTCCTAGGATGCTTGTTTCCAGTCCAGGGAGGACCTGGCCTGGCAGTTCGGGCTGGACTGTTCCCATTGGGCACAGGGTCAAGACTGATTTGCATATGGCTGGGTTCAAACTGGAATGGCATGGTGAGCAAAAAAACGATGGATTTAGGCCCAGATCTCTGTACTGGGGTGAATGTATGACATTGTTCTGCATTCTGTCCATCAATTGTTGTTTTTGCATTTGTCACCCCGAGTGGGACGGGTATGCCCAGACGTGGGTCCCGTGCTCTCCATGCCACTGGAGTCAAGCTATCCTAGCTGAAGAGGGGTGAAACCCCGAAACCGGTCCTAGGATGCTTGTTTCCAGTCCAGGGAGGACCTGGCCTGGCAGTTCGGGCTGGACTGTTCCCATTGGGCACAGGGTCAAGACTGATTTGCAGATGGCTGGTTTCAAACTGGAATGGCATGGTGAGCAAAAACGATGGATTTAGGCCCAGATCTCTGTACTGGGGTGAATGTATGACATTGTTCTGCATTCTGTCCATCAATTGTTGTTTTTGCATTTGTCACCCCGAGTGGGACGGGTATGCCCAGACGTGGGTCCCGTGCTCTCCATGCCACTGGAGTCAAGCTATCCTAGCTGAAGAGGGGTGAAACCCGAAACCGGTCCTAGGATGCTTGTTTCCAGTCCAAGGAGGACCTGGCCTGGCAGTTCGGGCTGGACTGTTCCCATTGGGCACAGGGTCAAGACTGATTTGCAGATGGCTGGTTTCAAACTGGAATGGCATGGTGAGCAAAAAAACGATGGATTTAGGCCCAGATCTCTGTACTGGGGTGAATGTATGACATTGTTCTGCATTCTGTCCATCAATTGTTGTTTTTGCATTTATTACAACAAATGGGCATCCTATTGGTTGGGGAAGGTGAGGGAAAGGTAGAAGAGTCCCCGAATATTTTTCAGATGCTGTTGGGTTCAAAAGCTGAGAGGAGTTTCCTCCAAAACTTAGAGCCCAGCTATTATAAAAAAAACTTGATTCAAGGTGGTCCAGGCTACCCATAAAGTATGGCTGCAGATTAGAAAGTACTTGAAGATCGGTAAACTTAATTTTTATACACCTACTTCCTCTCTAGCACTACCTCCCTCTATTTTCTCCGACACCGTTCTGGCTAGATGGAGACAAAAGGGACTTATGACCTTGGGGGATTTAGTTGACAATAGTGGTAATAAGGTCTACTCTTCGTTGGTATCCGAATACGATCTCCTAAAACTGATTTTTTAAATATCTACAAATTCGGGATTATTTAAAAAAAAGAGTAGAGGTAATGAATCTGGCTAAAAAGAGTAACCTGCTGGAGGTAGTCAGGATGCGTGGGAGGATTGGCACTTCGTATCAAAGTCTTATTGAACTACAAGGTGACGATTTGGAAATACAGAACCTCAAATGGAACACTAAACTAGATCAGGGAGGGAATATTTTACAAGAATCAATTGTAATGGCAGAAAAGCTTCTGATTTCCTCTAGTCTCAAATCGCAACATTATAAAACTATATTTAATTTATATTATACGCCTGCCAAAATTGCACGGTGGGGGGGTTAAACGAGAGCAAATGTACACGTTGTGGGATGGATCAAGCTGATAGTCTTCACATGTTTTTTGAATGTCCAGATCTGAGACAACTGATAAATAAGATGGAGGTTTTTTGACAGAAGTGACAGGGGTACAGATTGTGATTACATCCATGAGGATTATGTTGGGAATATTGGAGGAATCAGTAGCCGCACAGGGGATGCACGAATTCAGGTACTTTAAATTTATAGCTGTGGCGGTGGCTAGACTCTGCATAGCGTCACTATGGAGGCAGAAAGAGCCACCATCCTTTGAAATGTGGAGGGGCAGACTATATGCCATATGTAATCTAGAACATAGTCTCTATACCTTTAAGGGGCTACAGAAACGTCGATTAGGTATTAAGATATGGGGGGCGTTAGTGGAGTATATGAAATAATTATGATTCTGGACCTCCTTTGTGTAATGCATGCCCCGGCCCTATTATGTGAGGTTACCTAGGTTTTGGTGGCTTACCAAGGATCAAGATAGAGAAATATTATACAAGTGTATAATTGTATACAACTGCTAAGTATAAGTCAGTAGGCTTCATATGTGTTTATATGTTCCTGCCATCTCTTTCTTCTCTTGCTCTTTTATTTTATTTTATTCCCCCTCCCTCTGATTTCGACTCTGCTGTCTGTTTTGATTTTGGTATTATGCATAGTTATGTGTCCTCTTTCAAAACCGTAACATGACTAAATGTATGTTTTGATCCCTCTCATTATGTATTTGTCTAAATAATCTCATTGTAAATGTATATTGTTTATTATTGGTTTACAAAAAAAAAGAAAAAAAGAAATGAACACTTGCGGGGCGGATATTCTCAGGTTCTCAGTTGCCTCCACATACTGCTTGAGGCATCTCACAACACTCAATTTAGGATGTAAAGGGAATATTCCAATTGTAATTGCATTTATATAGTGCTGACTACCCCTGACGAGGTGTCAAAGCACTTTTCAGGGAGTAGCACACAAAAAAAGGATTTGTGGTGAATTAGTATAGGGAAATATGAAATTTGAGTGGTGGACATGTGAGTCTGTTATTTGGGTTTAAAAGGATAGTGAAGGGATAGAAGAGGGAGGGGTTTCATTTATATAGTGCTTGGTACCCCTGATGAAGCATCAACGCACTTTTCGACAAGTAGCACTGTACTCCGGAACCCAAACAGGATTAGTGGTGAATTAGTATAGGGAAATATAAAATTATTTTGAGCAGTGGACATGTGAGTCTGTTAGTTGGATTGAAAAGGATAGTGGAGGGATAGAAGAGGGAAGGGTCTAGAAAGTGTTTATTTGGAGATCATAGCAGCAGAAGGAGGTGGGAGGAAGAGTTAGAGGGAAGGGTTTAGATAGGCTTGTTTGGGAGATCTAAATAGTAAAAGAGGTTTGAGATGATGCAAGGGAAGGGTAGAGGAGGGAATAGTCTAGAAAGTGTTATTTTGGGGATAATAGTAAGGGTAGTGTAGGGAAGAGTCTAGAAAGAGTTATTTTGGGGGTCATAGTAGTCAGATAGTGGAGGTAGGAGATATGTTAAAAGAGATATAGTGTGTGAAATATGGTAGTGCATTGGAGAGAGTAGTAGTTTGAGGTTTGGACTGAGTCAGAGAGTTGAGGTAGAGGATATATTGAGAGAGGTATGGGTGAGATATAGGGTAGTGCATTGGAGAGGCTGAGTTAGGAGTAAAGTAATAAATATAAAGATACATAAGTACATGGAAGGTATGTATGTATAAGTAAGGTAATATATCTAGATTTAAGTTGCATTAAATAAACTCAGACTTTCAAGTGTTACTGTATTTGAAGCTAATCTATTTGTTTTTCTATCTATCTATCTATCTATCTATCTATCTATCTATCTATCTATCTATCTATCTATCTATCTATATTTCCCCCCCACAATTTACTTATTTATGCAGTGACCTATATACATGTTAAACATAGAAAGATATAATCATAAGTAATGTGTACATTTGTTAAGCAGAACTAATGAAAATCTATATATTTATAAACAAGATTATCATACACATTTATACAAAGGAATACACATATCTAGATACACATATATAATCCTAAGAACTGCTTATATACACAGGGATATGGTGTATATTTATGTTTGAGTATGGTGGTTATGTGTGGTGAAAAGCCAACTCTTGAGTAGTCTTCTAGGCTAAGGTAGTTATCCGTGGATCTTATGTTTGGGGGTAAAGAGCTCCATAGTTTGGCTACTTGAACTGGGAAGGATGTGCCACCTATGGTTTTTTCTTGTGTGGTGGGACTTTGAGGTGAGGTACAAATCTAGAGTGGAGGTTCCTTTGTTAAATGTATTTGGTGATTTTATTCCTGATGAAGAGTGGCCCTGTTCCATGTATTGCTTTGTGGGTGATGAAAAGCAGCTTGAATGTGGATCTTCTGGCAACCAGCAACCAATGTAGGGCCTTAAAGGCAGGGGAAATGTGGGTTTGTAGGTTTGTGGCTTTATTTGTAAAAGTAGTCTGGCAGCACAGTTCTTAATCCGTTGTAGTTTTTTCATAGTTGTTACAGATGATCCATGGTAAAGGCTATTGGCGTAATCGAGTTTTGACAGAACAAAAGAGATAGTAGCCTGGACCTTGTGTGGAAATCCCAGATGGGAGAAAATGTGTCACAGAGTTTTTGTAGTAATGAAGCTGGATCTTGCTAGTTTGTCCACTTAGGCGTTCATTGATAGCTTGGGAGTCCATGGTAATTCTGAGTTTTCTTACTTCCTTAGATACTTTAGGCAGTGTTCCCAGATCGTCATGTCAGGTGGCGAATTGGTCATAATTTTTCCAATCTCTACATGTGAGTATTTCCGTTTTGGAAGCATTCAATTTGAGATGGCTCTATGTCATCCACTGATCAACAGCTCTGAGGCAACTGAAAATTTGTGAGTTTCCAATGTCTTTGGGGCTCTCCAGTTCAAGAAGTATTTGTGTGTCATCTGCAGAGTTACAGCTTGTGAAGTGAAATTGATTGATCAGTGGCGATAATGACTTCATGTAGATGTTGAAAAGCATGGGTGAGATGATAGAGCCTTGAGGGACCCCTGCTTTTGTGAAGTACAGTTTGGATGACAAAATGGGGTTATGGATGACATTAGCTCTGTTTTGAAGGTAGGGTATGATCCAGTCGAGAACAGTCCCCTCCATTCCAGCTTCATATAGTCTTTATATTAGATTGTCATAGTCAACCGTGTCAAACATGGCTGAAGGTCCAAGAGAAGTAGTGCAGCAACCCTGTTCTGGTCAACTGTGTCCGTAAGGTCATCCCAGATGGCATTGAGGGCAGATTCTGTGCCTCTTTCTGGATGGAATCCTGTTTGGAAGTCTGAAAGTATGGAATTATCTTCAATACATTTTGACATCTGGGCAAATGCTGCTCTTTCTATCAGTTTGCAGGGGAAATGTCCATTTGTAATTGGTCTGTAGTTGCCAGGTATAAGCGGGTCCAGGTTTTCTTTCTTTAGTAATGGGTGTATGTATGAAATTTTTTAGATCTTCTGGAAATATTCCTGTAGTTAAGGAATTGTTGATGATTCTTCTGACAGGTGTGCCAGCCGAGGTAGTTAGAAGAATATTTTTGAAGGTTTGTGGTGGACACGGGTCAGAAGGGCTGCGGCCAGGCCTGCTTGCTTTGACCAGGTCCGTAAATTAATTAATTTTATTTATTCACTATTCATTATGTGATAGTTGTTGGAAGGAATGCAGAGGCTGGGTTAGCCTACTCTTGGAGGGTTGTTTTGGAAAAGGGTTGGCACTGGTTGTTTTTCTTTGTTTTAAATAGGAGCCTAACGTGTCTGCTTTGGTTGTGTAATGATTTGTGGTTTGTCTGTGAAATCTTGAGTAATGGGCTGAGCTCCTTCTAGGCAATTTAGTTTACAAAATTCTGTGAGAATTTTATAGATTTCATTATTAGCACATTTAGCATTTTGAATTCTGTGTGAATAGTATCTTTTCTTAGCTTTTTTGATTGCTGACTTGTATAATCTGTGAAGTTTCTGTAGGTGAAGTTTGTCTTGATTGGTGTTTGTTTTGAGCCAAATGCGTTGTAGCTTTCTAATTTGCTGTTTAATCTAATTTAGCTCTGTATTTCTCCAAGGTGCTTGTTTTCTTTTGTTCTTTTGTGTTGCTCTGAGTGGTATTAGGATATCAAAAGCTTCCAGTAGCCACTCATATAGTTCTTAAACTGAATGTATTGTGTCTAGATCTGTATTGGATGTTAGTTGTGTTTCTAAGTGTTCAAAATTGAGTTTGTTCCACGGTCGATAGGCGGATGCATGTACTGTTGTTTTAGGTGTGTGTTTTCTGTTGGGAAGCAAGCAAATGGTGGTCTGACCATGTGACTGTAGTAATTGTTTGAACGGTAACTATATCTGGATTTGCAAAAATGACATCTAGGTTGTGTCCCGCAATGTGTGTGGGTTTATGGGCAATCTGATGTAGGTTCAGTG
This sequence comes from Calotriton arnoldi, assembly GCA_963921515.1. Lineage (NCBI taxonomy): Eukaryota > Metazoa > Chordata > Amphibia > Caudata > Salamandridae > Calotriton > Calotriton arnoldi. Next base: position 120,744 of record CAWUFW010002264.1, read on the forward strand.
TGTCTAGGCCAGTGATGATTGTTTTTGGATGTGGCATATTTTGTTTGTCAAACCAAATGTTTAGGTCACCAAGAATGCATAGGTTGGAGTGTAATGTTATCAGGTTTGAAACTGTGTCTAGAAGTGTGTCTGGGAATGTTGCTTTGCTAGGTGGAGATCTGTAAAGGAGAAGGAAATTACAGGAGGAAGATGGTGTATGGAGGAGAAGTTATCAGCTTTAGTGATAGTTAATGTTTGCTTGAACACAACAGCTAGGTCACCACCTCTTTGTCTATACAATTTTAGGTGATAGTTTGATAGCCTAGAGGAACAGCTTCATGTAACCTGGAGCCATGTCATCTCCCAATCATGATTCCGGTATGAAGAGTATGTCAGGTTGTGTGTCAGTGAGAAGGTCGTAGATGTGGTGCTTAATTTTTTTATAGTGATCTAGAATAGAATTCTATAGATGTGGAAGCTTTCTTAGTAAGTTTTGTGATAGTGAAATGAACCCCAACCGGGGAAAAAAGATGTGAACCATTGGAAGAGATATCTAGAACCTTAACATCTGAAACCCTTCTAAAGGATATCAAGCATAGCAGTGTCACCAGCTGGGTGGATAAAAACTAAAAATAAAGCTTACTATTATCTTTCCATGATTAGAACAATTGTAAGGTCAAATTAACATCCCATAATGTAGAGTATCTAGCTTTAGGAGGACTTGTATATCTGATTCCCATTAACAGTCTACAACAGTTGTTCCCCAATTGACTTCCCTTAAACCTTCTGATATCCTGCCAATATTGCTCTACCCATTAATCATCCTGTACAACCTTTTGCCAGGCACCAAGGATGTCAGGAAATTTAGCACACCTGACATCTGATGAAACAGGGTTGATAGACCATCCCACACACCAACCACGCCATAATTCCCCTGCTGACCTATAGGCTCCAACTGTGCCCTGTGCCCTAGAAGCCCTAATATAACCGGAAACACACTCCAAAAAACCTTACACATTCTCTTGTAGTGTTATGGGAGGCCTGCTACAGCCATAAATTCAGAATCACTCTGAACATTTTGGGGTGTTTGTTACATGGGACTAAACTATCCCTGATGTAAAATACACTTGGACTTAAGTGGTTACCTCACAATTTAATGTGCTGCACCTGTTGAGTGCATAGTTGACCTGACACTGATACCACCTTTTCAACAAATTAACTGGTCCTATGAGACAGATTTCAAGCTCACTTTTGACTTGAAGGGGCAACTCTTTACACCCATCCAGAGAAAGCATCAGACCAAGGTCAGAAAACTTGTCTGCCCTCTAAAAGAGGTGGGACCACACTTAAAGAGTGAGTGCAAAGGTCTGCTATCATTTTGGATTGAAGGATGTGAACTGCCCTGATTACTGCTAACCTTCCTTATTCAGCTCACAAACTAAAGACCATCCACTCTAAAAGTGACATTTGTACTGCTGAGGGGGAGAGGAGAGTAGTTTGCAGAAACCTGGAGTATTGTTGTCACTGGCCAGCCTGACTCAATGACCAAAACTGCAGAGAACACAGCTCTCACTATTCTCTCCATGAATCTCCAAGTGAGAAGTAACTGATTTTTTGACCAAGTAACCAAGCCTGAGGGAACCAGCATCATCTCTGGTGCACACTGGGCTGCGACCACCTGCAGTTGGATAGTATTACTGTTTGCTGAACTCAACTACATTGAACCCTGAATATCGTACATGCAAAACTAAAAAGACATAGGGCCTGATTCACAAAGGGCCTCCACACTTGTGGCGGTGGCCCAGCATTCGTGGGTGTGTCTTCCTATTCAGGGCGAAATCTCTGCAATGAGAATTCTAATTTTGGAGATTCTGCCCGAGTGAGGAGACTCCCCCATGAATGCGGGGCCTCCACCACAAGTGCGTAGGCCCTTTGTGAATCAGGCTCACGAACACAAAGCTGAACCTTTTGGCTTGCTTCACCAGACCAGATACTGTGACTGAGCTGCATGTTGTACACCTGAACCCTGCTGTTCCTTACATCACAAGTCCATGTAATCTTTCTGCTGCAAACCCAGAAGAATGTGATTGTCTGTTGGTACGGCAAAGTACTTTACTTCCACCGTAGCAAGGGCCCTCTGCTCATGCTCTGTGGACAACTCCAAACATTGGCAGAAACTGCTGTCACAGTGGTTACTGTCAAAGTATTAAAATTTTGATGATGGCATAGTCCAAATGACAGTACCAGCCATCAAACTGTTTTAATGTTTTTGTTTTGTGAACAAAATCAAAAAGTTGGATTTTGTTTTTGAAAAGGAAAAACATATGACCCCACATCATGGGAGGTTTTCCCCATGTTGTGGGGTTATTTACATTTTTTATGGTCTGAATAGTCAAACCTCTGATGGCTCTTACTCCGTCGGGCCTTCAGAGAAGTATGTCAGTGATAGAGACAGTAGTCGCCATTGCTGACATACTTAATGTCCCAAAAACACAAAAAGGGGGGCCAAATGAGATTTTAAGATTAGGGGGCATTCGCTCTCTGACCATCAAAATTAAACACAACAAAATGCCTGGGTCTAAGAAGAACAGTTACTTGAAACCTAAGATGATGGCAAAGTATTCATTTAATAGGACAAAAAAAACCTCACCCACCAAAGGTGACAAGCTTCATCATAGGGATTTTGGAAGGAGCTCTTCAGATGTTTTAGTATGTTTAGTATGTTATGATATAATCCTAGCACTACTTTCACCCTGAGCCTCTCACCAGGGTTTTTCAAGTTCAGACGTGAGACCAATCTTTTGCGGGTTGTTGAAAACTGGATCTGATGATGAGTTTTTGGTGACCACTTTCTTTACGGTTTTGTTTTCTGGTTTTTGTTTTTCTCTGTATGCGCTATTTGGCATTTCTTTGAGATAGCAGAAGTGAATTGTTAGAGGTCCTGATGAATGCCTGACACCTCAGTTGAGGGTTTTAGTGAGGGCATAAACATGTTGACCATTGGATATTACATCGTCAGGGTTACTATGAATCGTGTGTTAATGTGCTTTTGCCTTGTATATTTTTACATTGCTCTTACATGCAATTTCTTTCTTATGTGTAATGCAGTAGTGTTCATTTTACAACTTTTCAAGGTAAAATGAACACACCTGTATTGACACTTAAAAAAAATTAATTTGTTGTTTTGGTTGTGGGTGTACATTCAATAGTGTCTGTATGTTGTTTGTGGGCTATGCTATATGTAAAAAAAACGGGCATAATGAATTACCTACATATATTTGTGAAGCAAACACAACATATATGTGTAGTGTCACATTAATAAGTAGTACTTCACCAGGGACCGCCGCTAAGACAACGCCAGCAGAATGGGAAAATCTAAATAAGCTTGGCACAAATTCGCCAACCTGACGGGGTACTGTTAGCCAGTAGAGGAGTCCGCCGCATCGACTGAGGTGCGCACCTTACACAACAGAAGACAGTGTATTGATGCAGACGGCGGTTCAGCCAGCCCACATGTAAATACAGCGGCCGGGACTCCGTCATCTCGACGTAGTACTTCTAACCACCATGACTGAGGGAATATCTAATTAAGCCCTTAGTCTTTTAAGCTCCCATTAACCACAGGAGTACAATTCTAAAGCTCCCAGGACCTCTGGGGAGGCACTTAAAGACCTACAGGGTGCTAAGCAAAGGCATAAAGCAGAGTCTGTCCAGGACCAGTTGCCAATGGTCAGCTGGGAAGTTTCAGCAAAATGCCTCTTGCAGCTTCTTGTCTCCTGTAGCCATACAGGAGCTGAGCCAACTGACCCTTGGAGTATGCTTATTTGTCCTAGGTGCAATAGGGAGCAGGTACAGTCCTTCAGGTGTCATGCTGTTCCTATGAATTAAGTAGGACTGTGTATCTGGAAAACATAACTGTCAGAATATGGGGAATGATTCCACACATAATCAGAGTATGTTGGCCTAATTACTAGCTAGCTCACAGTGCGCCATTACAGGGGACCAGATGGTATCTGCAACCTCAGAACATGGCCACTCCAATTCCCCAAGCAAATCATAGAAACAGATCTACCCTTTCGTTGTTACTCATGCATGCCCAAAGGGTGACACAAGAAAGATACAAATTGGTTTTCAAACATTTATTGAAGCAATTATATTCCTGTGTAAAAAGCACAAGCTGCAATTATTAGTAGGATGAAACAAAGCACTGTACCCAGCATTACAAGAATAGTGAAAAAGTTAAACAGTTTCACCATTATAACATTACAGTGTGATTATGATTATATGTATATTCCTATCCTATTTTTACCCATACTATCAAGAGCATAGTGAGAGTACCCTCTGCCAGATCCCTTGGGACAACCCAATCCCCATACCTGTGTATGATGTATCCCTAAGCTGATCTGGTGAAGAACAGGCTACCGTCTTCATTGGGATGAAGGCTGAAGTCAGTGGGGCTGCATTTAGGGCACAGCGTTCCAGTATACTCTTAGCCGAAGTGTTCTTCTACCTAAGTTAACTCAGAGTCAGTTTATATAACAAAAGTACTGTTCCTAATCACACTGAGTCAAAGGTGCAACTACGATGTCATTGTTTGTTTCGAGACTCAGAGCTGTCTACAACCATGCAACTAAAATGAAGGGCATCGAGAACAACGTTCCTTAGCCTTAAACAGAATGTATGAGCTGTTTAATAATATGCTTACTAAGAAATGTACTGCCTGTACAATAATTTATAAGTACGTTATTGTGTAAGTGCAAGGCACGTAAAAAGCAGAGACTCACCAGTTAGAAAAATATGTCAAGTTTAAAACGTGTAACTAAAATGGAGACTTGTGCATGGGCCCTGTTGTACCTCACAACACAGGGACCCTCCCAGGTCACGGACAGCAGGTCCAGTCCTTTTCTGATCTTCCACAGTTCCAGAAATTGTCCTTGAAGTGGGTGCCTGGAGGTGCCACATTTATGCCTGACACTAACTAGTGGGTGTAGGTTACTCCTTGGATGCCCTAGCAAATGGGGTAAAAGTTCACCATCACTGGTAGTTTATATGGGAAGTGTTTTAAGGTAATCCTAGTGTCATCCCACATCTAATACGAAAATCCAGTTTGACACAGGCACTGCATCCACAACAAACCCAAAGACAAAAGTCTGGTAGGACAAAAGGTGAGTCCTTAAACAACCATACAGGGGATACACAAGAATTGTCTTGGCATCCATCCTACTCTTTCCCTTGCATGTATGTCCCAAAGAACTACCATCAGCTGAAATTCTGAGTGCTGAAAAGACAGAGATTATGCTCTTTGGGAAATCCCAATAAATATGGGCTCCCCAATGGTGGTCACCAGAATTAAGATGTGCTCCTACCCCAGTCAGGTCGTAAAAAACCTCGGTGTTAAATTGGATCAAGCTCTAAGAATGAAAGAGCAGGTCCTATCAATAATGGGCACCTGTTTCCACATGTTGCGCTTACTGAGGAAAGCACTTCCTTTTCTTCTGTTTGCAGCTAGGAAAACCTTGGTACAGGCTCTTGTTGTCAGCAAACTTGATTACGGTAACGCTCCTTTGGCTTCCACCAATGAGACATTACTCTCCAAGCTACAGGTCGTACAGAACACTGCTGCATGGCTTCTTTGTAATCTTTCATCCAGATCTGCATATACTCCACTTCTAAGAACATTACACTGGCCACTGGTCAAAAAGAGAATTACATTTAAGCTCTGCTGGCTTATCAATAAAGCTTTAGCTGGGAAAGAACAAAGATGCCTACACCAGAAGCTTGAACGCTATCTCCCTGTTAGGAATCCCTGATCAAAGGATAAAGAGCTACTTACTATTCCCCGTATTCAATGTTTAAGGTGTGGAGGCAGATCTTTTTGTTACCGGGCCCCCAACTACTGGAATCATCAGCCCTTTCATATTCGCACATGCTTTGATTACACCAAATTCCAGAAACTATTAAAGACTTTGCTATTTTAACCCTGCTCTCTGGTCCTGCTGTTGTGTCAATCCGTAGTGCCGAGATACCCCATTGGGGTGATTCGTGGAAGATATCAAGTTAAAATAACAACATAACATAACAAGTGTTGCCCATGGATCAGTAGACCTGTCAATCAGGATTTCACCCTGTAGAGTCACAAAGGATGCTCACAGTCCCCACCCTGCATATTCTGTGGAATTTAGAGGAGTCATCTCTGCCCATTCAGGTCAGCCTATTGTTTGCTTCTGGGAGGCATTTCTCACCTATTTCAGACCTATTAAATGCTGATCACTGGCTGAGAGCTGGCAGAGGTGTATGCTGATTAGCATTCTGATTGTTTTGGCAGGTAAATTAACCTTCTAAAAGCTAAGTTCTAAAAGTTCCCTTATATCTATTAATAATGTGTCTTCACCATTGAATTGGATTTTTAATAATAATTAAAACTAGTTGTTTAATTATTTTTCTAGCTAGTCCCTATCCTGAGTTATCAGTATTAGTAGGGCTGTCACAGTGAAAATAGGTTTTAGAGCCCTACTATTATATACCATGCACCCTGCTTTGTGGGGTACAAGGATATCTCAGGGGTGACTTACTAGAATTTAAAATGGAGATTTTACCTGTCAAAAATGCATATTTTAACAGGTTGCACTGTAGGTTTACACTGCAATAGTCAGGTTACACAGTGTAGTCCTGAATCCATGTTTGCACTTCCACTATAGTGGATTGCACTATAGGTGTTGCAGCCCACAAGTGGCAAGTTTAACCATTACCATTTAAAAATGATGAGCCCAGGCACTCTACTCCTAGTTAGCAGGGGTAACATGCACAGAGTTCTAAAGCTAGCAAAAATATAGGGTCGGGCAAAGGTGAAAAATCTGGGGTGGCAATGCAGAAACCGTCGATTTCCTACAGTATAATATTTTCAAGACACCCAGGAACCAGAAATGTTTCACAAGTAGGACATTCCACAAAATTAGAGTATGCCTTAAAATTTATAAAAAAAGCTATAAATATATTTAAATCATGCTATTAATGAACTAAAAACAATGCAGTATAAACATGTGTAACATAATGAAATACAAATCCAATCAAATTATTTTTAAAGGAAAATACTGTTAAATCAATCTTATTAATGCTGTTATCGGAAAGCTCAATTAATGACTGTCCTAGACACTGAAAAGACTAACTAGGCCATTAAAATAAAAGTGGAAAACCGGGGACAAAAACACTCCAGTACAAATAAGATTAGCGTTGAGAGTCAGGTGTGCTTATGTTTTTGTATCTTACTGGCACATTGTTGTTAAAAAAGAGATATTAAGGCACACATATTTTACACCTATTTTCCATGCTTCAATACAGCATGCCTTTTTTACTTTCCATAAAGTAAAGGAAGGCTTTTACCACCAACTAAAATATTAGCAAATATACGAGTGAGAGCAATTTGAGTTTAGCTCCTAATAGACACTATTGCTATTACAAGTGCAGAAACCCTTTGCTGCAGTTTCTGCCCTATGAGCACGGTCTAAATGACAATACAAGTCCTGCTTATAATTAAAGCAAGTAATCAACAAAAGCAATGTGGGACTGCAAGGATGTGTTCATAACACATTTCCTCAAGCTAAAAGGCTCTGAGATGTAAACAATGGATCAGCAAGTGGTCAATGCATAGTCCAGGGCAAAACGGTGCTGATAGCCGAACGACTAGTGGATGCTCCAAACTAAGTTTACACGAGAAACTATTTGATCAACAAAAGCCTCAAAGCAAAATCTCTTAGTAAGAAATCTGGGTCGGACCCCAGGGTATACAGGGGGAGCTTGGCCCCAATAGTAGCAACGAGGGTCTTTCCCCATTGGTCTCCTGGAGTCCCTGTATTGCAAACCCTCCAAGTATATCTCCTTTTTACCCATTGCTTCTCAGGGTAGTGAGGCAAAACAGTTCAAGGCTGACTCAGGGCAGGTGCTGTGGGCTAGAGACTAACAACTCAGCAACATAAAAAGCAGCACTCAATAAATCGCTGTCCAATCAGTGCTTTTTCTTACAAAATGAAAAGTACTTTATTACACAAATTACTAACTGATCCCAGAAAGCGTTCAATAGTAAAAACAACGCAGTACAATATTCTTTTTTTTTACCCTAAGTAAGGCTGCAAAGCAACCACAAATGCAAAAAGAACAATGGATGGACATAATGCAGAACAATGTCATACATTCACCCTAATACAGAGATCTGGGCCTAAATCCATTGTTTTTTTGTTCCACATGCCATTCCAGTTTGAACCCTGCCATAGGCAAATCAGTCTTGACCATGCTCCATATGGAAACAGTACAGCCCGAACTGTCAGGCCAGGTCCTCCCTGTACTGAAAACAAGCATCCTGGGACCGGTTTCGGGGTAACACCCCTCATCAGCCAGGCTAGCTTGTCTCCAGTGGCATGGAGAGCACGGAACCCATGTCTGGGCATACCCGTCCCACTCGGGGTGACAAATGCAAAAAGAACAATTGATGGACAGAATGCAGAACAATGTCATACATTCACCCCAGATGCAAAAACAACAGTTGATGGACAGAATGCAGAACAATGTCATACATTCACCCCAGTACAGAGATCTGGGCCTAAATCCATCGTTTTTTTGCTCACCATGCCATTCCAGTTTGAACCCAGCCATATGCAAATCAGTCTTGACCCTGTGCCTCATGGGAACAGTCCAGCCCGAACTGCCAAGCCAGGTCCTCCCTGGACTGGAAACAAGCATCCTAGGACCGGTTTCGGGGTTTCACCCCTCTTCAGCCAGGATAGCTCGATTCCAGTGGCATGGAGAGCACGGGACCCACGTCTGGGCATACCCGTCCAACTCGGGGTGACAAATGCAAAAACAACAGTTGATGGACAGAATGCAGAACAATGTCATACATTCACCCCAGTACAGAGATCTGGGCCTAAATCCATCGTTTTTTGCTCACCATGCCATTCCAGTTTGAACGCAGCCATATGCAAATCAGTCTTGACCCTGTGCCTCATGGGAACAGTCCAGCCCGAACTGCCAAGCCAGGTCCTCCCTGGACTGGAAACAAGCATCCTAGGACCGGTTTCGGGTTTCACCCTCTTCAGCCAGGATAGCTCGATTCCAGTGGCATGGAGAGCACGGGACCCACGTCTGGGCATACCCGTCCCACTCGGGGTGACAAATGCAAAAACAACAGTTGATGGACAGAATGCAGAACAATGTCATACATTCACCCCAGTACAGAGATCTGGGCCTAAATCCATCGTTTTTTGCTCACCATGCCATTCCAGTTTGAACCCAGCCATATGCAAATCAGTCTTGACCCTGTGCCTCATGGGAACAGTCCAGCCCAAACTGCCAAGCCAGGTCCTCCCTGGACTGGAAACAAGCATCCTAGGACCGGTTTCGGGGTTTCACCCCTCTTCAGCCAGGATAGCTCGATTCCAGTGGCATGGAGAGCACGGGACCCACGTCTGGGCATACCCGTCCCACTCGGGGTGACAAATGCAAAAACAACAGTTGATGGACAGAATGCAGAACAATGTCATACATTCACCCCAGTACAGAGATCTGGGCCTAAATCCATCGTTTTTTTGCTCACCATGCCATTCCAGTTTGAACCCAGCCATATGCAAATCAGTCTTGACCCTGTGCCTCATGGGAACAGTCCAGCCCGAACTGCCAAGCCAGGTCCTCCCTGGACTGGAAACAAGCATCCTAGGACCGGTTTCGGGGTTTCACCCCTCTTCAGCCAGGATAGCTCGATTCCAGTGGCATGGAGAGCACGGGACCCACGTCTGGGCAGACCCGTCCCACTCGGGGTGACAAATGCAAAAACAACAGTTGATGGACAGAATGCAGAACAATGTCATACATTCACCCCAGTACAGAGATCTGGGCCTAAATCCATCGTTTTTTGCTCACCATGCCATTCCAGTTTGAACCCAGCCATATGCAAATCAGTCTTGACCCTGTGCCTCATGGGAACAGTCCAGCCCGAACTGCCAAGCCAGGTCCTCCCTGGACTGGAAACAAGCATCCTAGGTCCGGTTTCGGGGTTTCACCCCTCTTCAGCCAGGATAGCTCGATTCCAGTGGCATGGAGAGCACGGGACCCACGTCTGGGCATACCCGTCCCACTCGGGGTGACAAATGCAAAAACAACAGTTGATGGACAGAATACAGAACAATGTCATACATTCACCCCAATACAGAGATCTGGGCCTAAATCCATCGTTTTTTTGCTCACCATGCCATTCCAGTTTGAACCCAGCCATATGCAAATCAGTCTTGACCCAGTGCCTCATGGGAACAGTCCAGCCCGAACTGCCAAGCCAGGTCCTCCCTGGACTGGAAACAAGCATCCTAGGACCGGTTTCGGGGTTTCACCCCTCTTCAGCCAGGATAGCTCGATTCCAGTGGCATGGAGAGCACGGGACCCACGTCTGGGCATACCCGTCCCACTCGGGGTGACAAATGCAAAAACAACAGTTGATGGACAGAATTCAGAACAATGTCATACATTCACCCCAGTACAGAGATCTGGGCCTAAATCCATCGTTTTTTGCTCACCATGCCATTCCAGTTTGAACCCAGCCATATGCAAATCAGTCTTGACCCTGTGCCTCATGGGAACAGTCCAGCCCGAACTGCCAAGCCAGGTCCTCCCTGGACTGGAAACAAGCATCCTAGGACCGGTTTCGGGGTTTCACCCCTCTTCAGCCAGGATAGCTCGATTCCAGTGGCATGGAGAGCACGGGACCCACGTCTGGGCAGACCCGTCCCACTCGGGGTGACAAATGCAAAAACAACAGTTGATGGACAGAATGCAGAACAATGTCATACATTCACCCCAGTACAGAGATCTGGGCCTAAATCCATCGTTTTTTTGCTCACCATGCCATTCCAGTTTGAACCCAGCCATATGCAAATCAGTCTTGACCCTGTGCCTCATGGGAACAGTCCAGCCCGAACTGCCAGGCCAGGTCCTCCCTGGACTGGAAACAAGCATCCTGGGACCGGTTTTGGGCTAACACCCCTCATCAGCCAGGCTAGCTTGACTCCAGTAGCAGGGAGAGCACGGGACCCATGTCTGGGCATACCCGTCCCACTCGGGGTGACAAATGTAAAAAGAACAATTAATGGACACAATGCAGAACAATGTCATACATTCACCCCAGTACAGAGATGTGGGCCTAAACCTAAATCCATCGTTGTTTTGCTCCCCATGCCATTCCAGTTTGAACCCAGTTATATGCAAATCAGTCTTGACCCTGCTCCCTATGGGAACAGTTCAGCCCGAACTGCCAGGCCAGGTCCTCCTTGGACTGGAAACAAGCATCCTGGGACCGGTTCCGGGGTAACACCCCTCATCAGCCAGGCTAGCTTGACTCTAGTGGCATGTAGAGTATGGGACCCACTTCTGGGCATACCCGTCCCACTCGGGGAGACAAATGCAAAAAGAACAATTAATGGACAGAATGCAGAACAATGTCATACATTCATCCCAGTACAGATATCTGGGCCTAAATCAATCATTGTTTTGCTCCCCATGCCATTCCAGTTTGAACCCAGCCATACGCAAATCAGTCTTGGCCCTGCTCCCTATGGGAACAGTCCAGCCCGAACTGCCAGGTCAGGCCCTCCCTGGACACAAGCATCCTGGGACCGGTTTTGGGGTAACACCCCTCTTCAGCCCAGCTAGCTTGACTCCAGTGGCATGCAGAGCACGGGACCCACATCTGGGCATACCCGTCCCACTCGGGGTGACAAATGTAAAAAGAAGAATTGATGGACAGAATGTAGAACAATGTCCTACATTCACCCCAGTACAGAGATCTGGGCCTAAATCCATCGTTGTTTGGCTCCCCATGCCATTCCTTTTTAACCCAGCCATATGCAAATCAGTCTTGGCCCTGCTCCCTATTGGAACAGTCCAGCCTAAACTGCCAGGCCAGGTCCTCTCTGGACTTGAAACAAGCATCCTGGGACCGGTTTTGGGGTAACACCCCTAATCAGCCAGGCTAGCTTGACTCTAGTGGCATAAAGAGCATGAGACCCACGTCTGGGCATACCCGTCCCACTCGGGATGACAAATGCAAAAAGAACAATTGATGGACAGAATGCAGAACAATGTCATACATTCACCCCAGTACAGAGATCTGGGCCTAAATCCATCATTTTTTTTGCTCCCCATGCCATTCCAGTTTGAACCCAGCCATATGCAAATCAGTCTTGATCCTGCTCCCTATGGGAACAGTCCAGCCCGAACTGCCAGGCCAGGTCCTCCCTGGACTGGAAACAAGCATTCTGGGACCGGTTTCGGGGTAACACCCCTCATCAGCCAGGCTAGCTTGACTCTAGTGGTATGGAGAGCATGGGACCCACGTCTGGGCATACCCGTCCCACTCGGGATGACTAATGCAAAAAGAACAATTGATGGACAGAATGCAGAAGAATGTCATACATTCACCCCAGTATAGAGATATGGGCCTAAATCCATTATTTTTTTGCTCCCCATGCCATTCCAGTTTGAATCCAGCCATATGCAAATCAGTCTTGACCCTGCTCCCTATGGGAACAGTCCAGCCCATACTGCCAGGCCAGGTCCTCCCTGGACTGGAAACAAGCATTCTGGGACCGGTTTCGGGGTAACACCCCTCATCAGCCTGGCTAGCTCAACTCCAGTGGCATTGGGAGCACGAGACCCACGTCTGGGCGTGCCCATCCCACTTGGGGTGACAATTGCAAAAAGACAATTGATGGACAGAATGCAGAACAATGTCATAAATTCACCCCAGTACAGAGATCTGGGCCTAAATCCATCATTATTTTGCTCTGCATGCCATTCCAGTTTGAACCCAGCTATATGCAAATTAATCTTGACCCTGCTCCCTATGGGAACAGTCCAGCCCGAACTGCCAGGCCAGGTCCTCCCTGGACTGGAAACAAGCTTCCTGGGACCGGTTTCGGGGTAACACCCCTCATCATCCAGGCTATCTTGACTCCAGTAGCATGGAGAGCACAGGACCCATGTCTGGGCATACCCATCCCACTTGGGGTGACAAATGCAAAAAGAACAATTGATGGACAGAATGCAGATTAATGTCATACATTCACCCCAGTACAGAGATTTGGGCCTAAGTCTATTTTTTTTGCTCCCCATGCCATTCCAGTTTGAACCCAGCCATATGCAAATCAGTCTTGACCCTGCTCCCTATGTGAACAGTCCAGCCCAAACTCCCAGGCCAGGTCCTCCCTGGACTGGGAACAAGCATCCTGGGACCGGTTTTGGGGTAACACCCCTCATCAGCCAGGCTAGTTTGACTCCGGTGGCATGGAGAGCACGGGACCTACGTCTGGGCATACGCGTCCCACTCGGGGTGACAAATGCAAAAAGAACAATTAATGGACAAAATGCAGAACAATGTCATACATTCACCCCTGTACAGAGATCTGGGCCTAAATCCATCGTTGTTTTGCTCCCCATGCCATTCCAGTTTGAACCCAGCCATATGCAAATCAGTCTTGACCCTGGTCCCTATGGGAACAGTCCAGCCCGAACTGCCAGGCCAGGTCCTCCCTGGACTGGAAACAAGCATCCTGGGACCGGTTTCGGGATAACACCCCTCATCAGCCAGGCTAGCTAGACTCCAGTGGCATGGAGAGCACTGGACCCACGTCTGGGCATACCCGTCCAACTCGGGGTGACAAATGCAAAAGGACAATTGATGGACAGAACGCAGAACAATGTCATACATTCACCCCAGTACAGAGATCTGGGCCTAAATCCATAATTTGTTTGCTCCCCATGACATTCAAGTTTGAACCCAGCCATATGCAAATCAGTCATGACCCTGCTCCCTATGGGAACATTCCAGTCCGAACTGCCAGGCAGGGTCCTCCCTGGACTGGAAACAAGCATCCTGGGACAGGTTTCGGGGTAACACCCCTCAATAGCTAGGCTAGCTTGACTCCAGTGGCATTAGACATTGGAGCCGTTTTTGGACTTTCATAAGAAGATTTGTTGTGCTCTATAGAACAAACACCTTTTTGCCCCTATTTGACTGTTTTTTGCTGCCTACATCTTTTGCATCACAAGCAGCACATTGCCATCCATTGAAGTGCTGATCTTTGAAACAGAACAAACACCTGTTGTGACTTGTTCGGCATAGTCTCCGAGTGCCAGGAATCTCAATACCAATTAAGCCTTGAAAAAGTCACTGCGTGATGAAACACGTGTCAGCTGTCATCCATTATTGGGAACTGAAGAACATGAATTTGTGAAACATGAATGTGCTGAAGAACATTTAAACTACTTATCTACACAATGAAGAAAACTCTCTACTCAACACAAGTCCTTACTGTTTAGACCTCACTTATTTTCTGTGATTACTTATTGAGTGCTTTGGTTTTCCTTTTTGTCAAACAAATATTTCAGGTATACCCGACCAGACAGTTCAGTAATTTTTGTAGTGGGAGATACATTTTGTATAATTATGCCTAAGTGCACATAATTGTGCGGCAATTCAATGTAATTACGTTATTCTGAATAATGCAAGTTACACCCACCATAGTTCATACCTACTATTCCAAAAACAAAAGTAACCGCATTAGGGAGAATGGTGGACTTTTTTGGGCTCAGATCTAATATTTTAATTAGCAATATTTAAAAATGATAATCTTACCTCCAATATTTTGACAAGTGATATTTTTGACAGCGGAATATTTAAGACATGCTATTTGTCTCTCATCATATTCTTTCCACTATATTTTGGTGGGACACTCTTCTTTTAGCCTACTAGTGCAACATTAGGATGGTTTCAGCTCATGGCTCAATCCTCCTTGCTGACTTCCTGCATCAAAATTTCAAAAGGCACTAACATTTGGATCAGTAGCTCTAGTACCCCTATATATCATCATCTCAGTCCTTCAAAATTAAGTTAATGCAATGATGTAAACATAGCACTCTGTAGAATCCTATATGTACCAAGGATTTAACATTATCACTGCATTGTCTATAGCAACAAATCCAGTACTGATATCTCTGGGCCAAAGCCATTCCTAGACTTTGGTATTGAATTCCTAAGAATATTGGAGGTGGTGTGTGTTTTCTGAAATGAGTAAATTGCAACTATTGCATGCCATTGAATTACTCTAAAGGCATGAGGAATGGTGGCACCAGCAGCTATCCTAAGCCAACCCCCTTGAAGGTGACCCAGTGTCCCGTGGTACACATGTATCCTGTAGCTTGACAACTGGTCCACATATCTTTAGTGAGGTTGATGATTGCATAGAGCTTTCCTTAATTGCACCAGCAATAATTTTCAGCACTTGATGGCCCAGCTGTGCCATAGCGACAGTTGAAAAATAGATCCAGCTTAGAACCTCCCGTTTTGGACAAAAGGCCTCCAGAAACTCCAAACATCCCACTCCTTTTGCCAAAGAAAACGGGAAGAGGGCAAGCACAAACATTTTGGCTAGATTGCTCTTGTATAAAGCTGATGTTTACCTTGGTATGGTGTTCCCTAGCTGAACATAGGCTTGATAGTGGATTGTGTTTCACTTATTTGTGATGATCTAACCTGATGAGACCTCCATGCAGGTAGGTTGCTTGGATGCTTTTGGGTGACTGTGGAATACCCCTTTCCTTTGTGCCAAACTGAGGTTCCTGCTGGTAGTAAGTGCCAAACTGAGGTTCCTGTTGGTATTAAGTACAGACTGCGAGCAAGGGACAGGGTTCTTTCTTCTCATGCCATCCTCTTAATCATCAGCATCACCACCTTCTATCTGTTCAGGTTCTTCTCTCTCATTAAGAGCCATATTTTTAAGATGTTGTTCCCACAGGACTGATGCTGGTTTTTCATGTGGACCAACTAGCACCCAGTACCATATTGTTCAGTAGGCTTCCAATGACACACTAGTCTGGTCTGCAGCAAATTGTGCAGTCTGCATTGTGGTGCTCATTAGGCCTATGTATAAAGAAGTCCTAAATCAGGCAGGAAAACAAATGTATAGCACCAGATCCAGATGAACTTAGGGAAATAGGCAGGGTTTGCTTTTGTATAGGTCAGGCTAGGACTATGGTGGGAGTCGTCAGTGCTATGTGAAGATGGAAGGAGGTGGTCTTGGTAAAGGTGCAAACTGAACAGAAGTGATCAGCACTTCCTCAGTGTCACTCTCAACATGAACAATCATTGGTTCATCTTCCTCATAGCCAACTAGGCTTTCTGGAACCTTCTATTTTCCTTGTCTCCCATAGTTTGTTTTGGGGTCACTTCATGTCGCCTGTGGTTGTTTTTTTCCTCTGAGAAGACGTTGAAGATGAAGACAATGTGTTCATTGTAAAAGCAATTAAAACATCCTGCTGTTCAGCTAGCTGAACTTCCAGCACTGTTCCTCACTCAGAAAGATCATGTGTAACAGAATTTTGTTCCTGTAGAATTCACTGGGAAGACCTGGCTTGCAGTGACAATTTGATTTTGGACTCACTGGTCTCCACCCGGAGTATAGGTGCTGCAGCACTGAGAGGCTATTGATTTGATTTTGCTGGTGGTGGTAGCACCAGACCAGAGGTGATCCTTGCAACAACTTCCTGCCCATGAGTGGTGCAGCAGATACACCATGATGCGCACCTTGGCAGAAATAGGAAGCGGGCTTGATGGCTGTGATGGTGACAAACATCATCTCCTCACTGGCCACTTTCTAGGCACGAATGAGTTTTTGGGGTGTCAGCTGCTTTACTTCTGTTCAGTGCTTAGCAGTAGCACTTAGCTGAGAGGTGCCTGGACTCTGGTGTCAACTAATTTGCAGATTCTCTCTATCTCAGTCTCTCATCCAACTGCATACAATAAAAAATAAGAAGGAATATGGTCACACTTGGTCTTTCTAGCCAATGCAATGCAAGTCGTCATACAAATAATGATATTCCCCAACGTAAACGTATTGTTTTGTTAGGCTAGTCATGAGTTAAAAAAAAAAAAAACAGTGAAAAGCCACATAATTAACAAATGCAGACAGTTCCTTCTTTGCCCATGGGACCTCTATGTGAGCCAGGGGAGGCTGCCAAAAATCTATTGAATTAATTAAAAATAATAACAACTGTGGCCTGGCGGTCATGCCATGTGGCAGAGCAAGTGGAACAAAATCTAAACAATAAGAAATAAATACATGGTGTCACTCCAGGGCACATGCAATGCCTGTAGGATACTGGGGGAGGCAACATTTTTTAAATTTATTACAAATATTAACAAGCTGTTAGACCTGACAGCATTGGGGTGGTCTTCCCCTGATTTTTGCCTGCCTCCCTCCATTTTTCTGGCGTCATTTTTGCTGACTTTAGTACTCTGTGCACTTTGCCACTGCTAACCAGTGCTAAAGTGCTTGTGCTCTCTCCCCTAGAAAATATTGTATTGGCTCAACCCCAATGGGCACATTTAATTTACTTAAAAGTCCTTATTAAAGTGCACTATATGTGCCCAGGGCTTGTAAATTAAATGCTACCAGTGGGCCTAGAACACCTGGGTTGGCAAGTGTAGCACTCGGGGAAGAGGTAGTTCGAGTTAGCTTTGGGGGACAGACAAAGGTGACCCTAGTTTTCCTGGGGGATAAGAAATGGTGCCTACAGCCCACATGCCGTCAAATACTTCAAAGTCTAGGCAGAGGGTCACTGTCAATGAGCAATGGTGAGGCTCTGCAAGACACAGGAGCCAGCACGACAACTGTCAAGTGTCAGCTGGTGTCTGCAGAGCAGGTCCTACCAAACACATTCCACCAAGTTGTAGTCACCGACAATTGCGAGTGGAATCTACCATGGCTCGGGTTCCCTTTGAGTGGGGGGGTGTCTCAGGTTCTCTGAAAGTTGCTCTGAGCCCTGCCATGCCTGTTGATTTTTTGCTAGGCAACGACCTGGAGCACACTACCTGAAGGAAGGTAGAGCTCAGGTCTCACTTGGAGATGATGGGTTTGCCTGGGTGGGTCTGTATGACCACACAATCCATGGCTGCCTGGAAAGGGAGTCAAGGGTGTTTGGAGCCTGGCAGGACATTTAGAGCAAGTCAAGAGTAAGACCTTTGCCAGGCTTGTCTCCCACTTCGATTGGCCCAGAATGAAGACAGCCTCAGATGCATTCTGCAGGTTCTGTTCCACCTGCCAAGCCAGTGGGAAATCAGGGAAAAAGCAAAAAGCTCCCCTGATCCCATTACCAGTCGTTGGCACCCCCTTTGAAAGGGTGGGCATCAACATCATTGGGCCCTTGGACACCAAGGCACTCTTAGGCAACAGGTTTGTCCTAATCTTGGTGGACCATGCCACACTCTGATGTCAATGATTGCACCTGTGGAGGCTAGAGCTCAGGTGGAGCTCTTACCCTTGTTGGGTTCTCCAAGGAGGTAGTGTCTGACAGAGGCACTAACTTCATGTCTGCGTGCATAAAGACCATGTGGGGGGAAGTGTGGCTTGGGTAACAGCTGGGCTTTGTGTATTCCCTCTCGACAGCCACACACAAAGGGAGCTTAGGTGTGACTTGATGGCCATCCTAGGAGATGGGATGTGAGGGAGGAACTGAGCACAGCCTCACAATTACTCCTGAATAGACTGTGCTCTGTCCACACACAAAGGGAGGACCTCTGTGCACTTGAAAGCCTTCTTTAAAATCTCCCCCACTTCAAAGGCACAACTGGCTATAAGTACTGGACCTCTAACATCATGACATCAGTACACTTCTGGACCTGTGAGGACTCTGCCAGGAAGAAGAACTGCTGTGCTGCTGAAAGGACTGCCACTCTGCTGGACTGCTGTATGCTGGACTCCTGCCTTGCTGTGCTACCCTGCTGCCTGCTCTTCCCCTGCCTGGGTGAGAAGCATTGGCTCTGCATCACTTGAACCCAGAGTGACTCCAAGGGCTTTCTGGCTTGACTCTGATTTGAAGTCTCATGGACATTAGACTTTCATCTTACCTGCAGCTGCACCTGGACTCCACAACCCATGAGTTTGCCCTGCTAAATGGTGCAACTCCAGTCCTGGACCCTTGAAAGTGAGAATTAGGGTGCTTCTTCAAGCCAACCCAGGCATCCTCATCCGAGTCGGGGCATCTTTGCCGTTGGTGGTATCAGAACTGGTGCATCTTTGCCTTTGCATGGATCAGGACCGGTGCATCCTCGTCGTTGTGTGGAGTGTACCCGGTGCATTGCCTTCCGGAGCCAGTGCATCGCCCTCGGAACCAGCGCATCCTTTGCTTCAGGAGCAATAGTAGCACATCACCTTCTAAACCAGTGCATAGCACTCTGAACCGTCAGTTGCGTAGAGAAAATCGACACATCTCGTCCACTGTGTGGCTCGACACTGACGCATCGCTTCTTCGCTGGCAATGCAGCATGGATCAAGGAACTTTTGTTCAGCAGGCCTAACTGGGTTTCTGTATCTGGCCTGCGCCCCATAGCTGTCGGCCTGAATGTTTTACTTTGTCCCTGTCCGGCACAACCAGGTATCCCAAAGAAACGCTTGTTGCTTCTAAGCAATATTTTACAGTTTATTCTTAAAGAATCATATCTCAACTTCTACCTATTGGATGATTTTTGGCATGTTGGTCTTGTTCTAATTATAAAATTAAGCTCTATTTGTTAAACCTGGTGTGGAGTCTTTTTGTGGTGTTTTCACTGTGTTACTGTTTGAAGTGTTGCACAAATACTTTACACATTGCCTCTTAAGTTAAGCCTGACTGCTCTGAGTCGAGTTACCAGAGGGTGAGCACAGGATAATTTAAACTGTGTTGTGACTTACCCTGACTAGGATTGTGCCTCCTGCTTGGTTTGCATACCTCTGCCAACCAGAAAACCAATTCATAACACAAGCCTATACGACTGACTACTACAACCAGCCCACAAGAACAATATATAACAGGAAATACTTATGAAAATAATGAAAAATGATCAAAAATATCTGGAAGATCCTAAAGAGCCATAACACACGATGCTCCCAGCAAAATGTTTTTAAAATGACATAACATAATTAATAATTAATTATCAGAAACATACACTGGTTTCATAAAATGGTTGGCAAGCATGTGGCCTTGAAATGTAGAAGACATAGAGAACAAATAGCAAATGGCCACCTATGAGGCACACACTGAATTCTGAAAATGGTGGCCTAGTACATAATCTGCAAAGGCAGAAGGCAGGTAGGACAAAGATAACATGGTTGAAAGCTGCCTGCTCTAGCTGGACCCCATTATTTCCCCTTTATCAACAAACACTTACAGCATCGCAGGGAAAGGATTTCCCAATATATACTCAAAATGAGCCCAAGCCCATCCACTGGCCTTTTCACCACCCGCAAAAGACCAACAAGTTTGTAAAAACTCAAAATGGTTTGAAACATAATAACAGCATAGAAACATTGAAATTGACAAAAATATTCAAAACAAACTTTAATTATGTCTCAAGCGCAAACAGCCCTAGCCAAACATTACCCTAGCAAAAGGATTTTAATAATCTCAGAAAATTCACATTACTCAGACATTCCACACACATAAAATGGGAGCCAAGAACCAGGGTAAGAAGGTGGCTGAGAACAAATGGAACTGTCTGGCTACATGGGCCTTTACTCCTGGAGCCATCCCCGCCACAGCCACTAACAGGCACATTCAGACAAAAACTAACCTACATTTATCATGAATTCAAGGTTGTCCACAGGCCCGTAAAATGCTACAGCACAGCAGTAGCGAGAATGTGAGAAATACATTAAAAAGAACAGCAATGGCCTATAGATGCTAGGCGTCAAACAGTAAACCACCCCAGTATAATCAAAAATCTGGAAAAAAACACATTGAAAATGGAGAAATAAAACCCCAGGCCTCAACCATCCCAAAATGTCAATTGCCCATACACTCTTACCCCTTAATCACCAAATGGGCCTTCACTCCATCCCTAGTCTAAACTCCACTCCATCAACTAAAGAAAACAGAATTGAAAAAAAATTCACATAAAAAAATGTTGGTGGCTGCCCTCCCTCAAACATTTTGCTGAGGGCTACACCGACTTACTTGATTCTCCTAGAGAAAAAATCCATAAGTGGATGATTGCAACAGAAATTGCAGAAAAAAAGATGAATGATGCTTCCCGTCCCGATCCTGAATCCGAAATGACTTAGGGGCCGATTCCGATCTCGGCCGGTAGGGCTCCGAATCGGATTCGGCTTAACCGGATCCGATTCGGAGCCCTATTTCCCGACCGATTCGTACGTGCGTCCGGGTGAGCGAGTACGATGCGTGCGCTCGCGAAATCACCGACCGACTCGTTCGCAGAACCTGACCGCTCTGACCGACTCGCACGGACACGACTCGCACCGCGCAATGGAGACGTTCCCCGGCCGGGTAAGTACGATGCGTGCTTCGAGCAGTCCGACCGACTCGCGCAGTCCGGCTCCAAAGAGCAGTCGGAGCCGCACTTTGGGGGTCCGTGTCGGACCCCCCTGTACACGTACCCGCGTGAGTCGCACACAGGGGGGACCCATGGGTCCCCCCTACCTGTGCATGTACGGCGCGAGTCGCTTCGCCACGTACACGCTGTAGGGGGTGCCCTTGTTCGCCTCGCATCCATTGAGTCAATGGGAGCCCGCGTACCCGTTGTACGACCGGCTCCCATTGACTTCAATGGGAGTCCGACCGAATCGAGTCCGATAGCATACATGCGCATCGTACTCGTTCGGTCGGACTACTAGGGTCCGATTCGGTCGGAAATCTCTCCGGGTCCGGCTCGGTCGGTGAGATTTCCGGCCCGAATCGGAATCGGCCCCTAAGTCGTGATATAGCAACAGGGAAGAGCCATCAAGGCAGGAAGAGGAAGTTGATATTGTATGTGCATTAACCTCAATCTCTCTATGGCACTTCCCCTGTAAAAAAAATACAGAATAAATATGCATTTGGTGCTAAAAAAAGTTACCTGAATGCCCGCTTGTATTAGCCTCAATGGAGCCAGCTGCCAGCCTTTTGTTTGCACAGTAGGCAATGTTGAATATTACAGTCTCACGCCGAGTAGCTCTATTTTAAAATGAAAGCCAATATTAAATTACATTTTATACCACAGTACGCTGAAGGTAGCCTCTGCACAATATTACTGCTCTATATTTCATCAAGGTAGCCACGGACGGTTTACTTCGATATGAATGTCACTGATATATTTTGAGAAGCCGTGTTTATAGGAGCCGAATTGTCATTAGAGGACACAGTAGTGGATGAAAAAGCAATTTAGCCACCATCTAATCGGCACAACAGAGAATATACAATGGGTCTCTGAGACTGGCTGTTATTACACTGATATAAAAGTGAGACACCTTCTTTATTCAGCAGTTCCTTCATGCTGAGTTCTATTACGGGTTGCCTCTGTCGCTTACACCATCTGAAAATGTCTAGATCAGCTTTTAGCAGAGCAGTTGGTACGAGGCTCAGGCTTTCATCAAAAGAGAGTGGAACATTTACTAAGAGGAAAAGTATGTCTCTGAGCACAATTGGAAATCTGACATCCCGAGAAATGCAGTGCGTGCTGATCATTATTCCATGTTGCATCCCAGGCATGCTTTTATCATCACTGTCTTTGAAGTATTTTGGCTCCAGTGGGAGGCAGCATCAGAGAGCAGGAGGAGAAGGGGGCCTCGCAGTCTCACCAATTACAAGCCAGAGCGCTACTCTTCAGCCAATCAAGGGCAGAGAAGAGCCAAGCACCTAACAGCCCTAGGAATCAAAGGAAGGGGCAAACGTCAACAGAGGCCTGCATTATCTGAGCTGCATTACCATCAATTTTCCTCTGAGTGCTAAGCATTTGATTCAGCCTATAGTTCCCTGCTCCCTCCTCCCACCACTGTAAGGTGTTTTTGTTCAAATTTGCACGTGTGATCATTCAATGCTCTGGAACTTTTTTCAGTGCCTGGAATGTAGACGTGCACAACAACAGAAGATGTATTCATTGGATCACGCTACTAAATTGCAGACATCAAATAATAAATGTCCATCGAAAACGACAAAATACAAAAATAACACTGCTAAAGCTCAGTAGCAGCTGATGTATGATAAATGGGGTAGGGCGGGTGGGCAGGGAGAGCTCGGGGAGGGGGAAGCTCGAGGGATCTAAAATAATTTAAAAAAAAAAGAAAACTTACCTACCGGTCTTCCGCTCGCCGCGCTGCTCCTGGGGCTTCTCTTCTTGGCACAGGCTTAAGCTCCTGCTTCCCCTGCGGCCAGTCCCAACACTGCTCTCACCATGAGAGCAGCGTAGGGATTGGGGGGAGCGCACTGGTTTTGTACTCCATCAGGAACTTAGAGCCCGTGCTTGTTGATCTCTCCACCCACCAATACAGCTGGGTTGGAGGGATGTCAGTGCGCATGAGGGTTTGGCTGGCCTGAGACGGCCGGCCAAACCCTCATGCGCACTGACAGCAGGGCCCAGCACTTTCCTCCCCTGCTGTAGTGCTGTGGCCTCGCCCCCCAAGACTCAGCTGCAGGACGAAAAATAAAATGATCTGCATCAAGATCATTTTATTTTTAGTTTGCCTCTGTGAGCAGTGGGGCAACGCTCCTCCGCTACCCTCTTAAAACTGTCTCCTATTACATAGACACAAGTGGTGGCTCTTCAGCTAAGGTGGAGGAGCCTCGCCCCACTGCTTTTCAGCAGGGTAAAAAAAGGAAAAATAAAATGATAATAACTTGATGTTATTAGTAATCTATTTTTTCCTGCTGAGGCAGTTTTGTGGGGCTTGGCTCCTCTGCTCACAGAGGAGCAAGGGGAGGAGTGGTGGGCACTCTGTAAGTGTGCATGACAGTTTGGCTGGCCATCTGGGCTGGCCACATAGTCATGCGAACTTAGCATGCACTCCACCAGGCTGTACTACAGCCTGGGTGGAGAACATGAACAGGCCCATAGTTCCTGTCTGAGTGCTGAACCACGGCATGCTATCAGCAGCATTGTAATTGGCTATGGGAGCCTGTGTACTTCCTGCTTCCATTCCGGCCGTGGAGAGACGACGGAGGAGAGACTCGGTGGTGAGGTAAGTTTATTTTTATTTTTGACACACCCAACACCCCCTGCCCCGCCACCCCATGATCCATGCCAGTCTTCACCGCTAGACAGTCCAAATATAGGCATGATGTGGCTCAGAATTGTCAAGTCTTGTGCTAGAACAATGTTGCAATATCTCAATAAATAAAGGCAGCAAGTAGTCGGATGCCATGAGGCATTCAGTGGGCATTTCTGACAATAATAAACATAGTATACAAGAGAGGGCATGGTCCACGTTTGACATGGCAAAGGTACACTTGAAAAGTTGGTGATGACCAGCTGTGCCAAAATCTCTTTTCTGCTTGGCAGTGCTCTGCACCTGTCTACCTAGTAATTGCTACGAGGGAATACACAACGCTTGACATCAACTGTCCGTCTATAATTGTTTGCCTCATACATGGCCTCCATGCAGGGACCTCGCACCAATGCCCACTTGTTGCGGGTCTCTTGAAAATCAGGCCTGATTTACCAAGGGCTTGCATTGCCCTTGCGTCGCTCAAGGAGATGCAAGGCAACGCAAGCCCTTAAGTTAGATTTCCCACGCCGCCCAGAGCCACATTGTGTGTTTCTGTGTGGCATAGTAAATCTGGAGTAACGCAAGGCAGCAAAAGACTTAGGTGCAAGGGTGTCTACGTTGGCGCTTGGCAGCCGCGAATGCACCTGCACAGAGAGGGAGCATGAATGCGCCATATGTTAGAAAGTTTGGTTGCTCTCTCCATTTGATGCATTTCAGCAAGTTATCTTGCTGCATTGTGCTACCTCAAATATTAGTAAATCTGGTCCTAGGTCTCTCAATTACATGTGCATGCCTGCTTATTCCTTTTGATTGATACTTGTTGTCATACATGACCCGCTGTAGGGTGAGATTTCCCAGTGCAACAAGTTATTTAATTTTATTTATGAAGTAGCACAGTATTGCATAGACAGACTTAAATAACCATTATAAGGTCCTCCAAATGTGCTGAATAAAAGCGTTTTATTAGCACAATGATGCGTGGGGACAGCTGGGCCATTTGGAGCACGGGAGAACTCTTAATGCGCCACTTGTGCCTTTTGGCCTGTTGGATTTTTAACTGAAAAGCTGTTCTTAATTTATTGGCCACCATTTTTAGTTGTTGCATATAGTAAAGGTGCAAAGCAACGGCATGTACGTCTCTGATTCAAGCGTGGTGGTCTATGGCCTTTCTCTCCAGGAAATTCATGGTTAGGACTTCCCCAGAAGTGATCCCGTCTAAGAAAAAAGTGCATTTAGCAAAATACAGCTCTGGTTTTGGCAGTGTCTGTGTATGGGAACGTCTCTCTTGTTCTCAAGACCTGGCACTTGGTTACCCAGACCCGATGTATACAAGCACTACCATGTGGCCACCCTGTATTTGTTTAGCAGTGCAGCCTGCCATTTCTAGCCTTGTTTCCAAGTATGATCTAACGCAGTACTAAAAAACTGACAAACATCCTTTCTTTTGCTCATTTAGCATAGGAAATATAAGTGACAAACTTATGGCACTCTGGGGCATATGTATAAGAAAATGGCGGAGTGCGGGTTAGCTTCAAATTTGCACTTTAGAAATGCAGGGATGCACCGTATTTACAATAATATGGTGCACCCCTGCGTTTCTTCCTGCGTGGACGCTAAATTAAGCTGCCTAGCGCCAACACAGGTACCCTTGCACCATAGTGCAAGGGTGCCTGCGTTGAGGGAATGATTGTTTATGTGTAGGAAGGTGTCCGTTCCTGCACATAAACAATCCAGAATGGCAAGTTGTAATGCGGCACACATAGGAGGGGCAAATCGTCATTTTTTTAAATGATTGTTTCTGTGCAGGAAGGGACACCTTCCTGCACATAAACAATCATTCATGGCAATTTTCTGTTTCCATGTGTGCTGCACACATAAATAAAGAAATAAAGCATTTCTCCTCGTTTCGCTATGTTAAGACCAGGTTTTCCCTGGTTTTAATTTTGGTGCTGCCTCCTATTTACGCCAGCCTTGTAAATAGGGGGCAGCATCAAAGTCAATGGGTGTTGCGGCGGAACGCCCACTGCAACACCCATTGCCCACCCCTTTCATGCTAAGTGTAGCGTGAAAGGGGGCCTTATTTACAAGGCGGCATTAATCCACGTTAAGTGGCTTAACGCTGCCTTGTAAATAAGGTGAAGGGGTTTATTGCCACAGTAACATCACTAAAAGTGACATTCCTTTGGCAATAGGGGCTTGTAAATATACCCCTCTGTCTCTAGCTGATTTAGGCTGGGATGAACCTCCCCACTCCCTCACACTACATTAGCAGGAGAAATCTGAAAGTGAAACGCAGGCCAAAGTATTAAATGTGTGTGGCCATAAGAGGATGTAGTGCTAGTATGGTACAAAATAATGCAAAAGCCTTTTTTCTGTGAATACACTAAATACCATAAACAAACAAAAAAGTGAAGACATTAATTTACAACATGTAAATACATACATGGTAGCACTTCTTCCGGTATCTCGAGACTGTGAGTCTGCTAAAATAGTTTGAGAAAGTTCACATCAGGGGAGTTTCCTAGCAGTGACAGGACATTTCTGGGGAAGCTTATACTGTTGCAGTCCCATTTCTGTGGCAAATCAGTGCTTACGCCGCAGGAGTAAACTGACCCAGCTGAAGTGTTACTATGACAATTACTGGGCACTGTTAGCTACCAGGTCTTAGAGCACTCTCATGGCCCACTCAAGTGAAGAATTTACTATTATAGACAGGGTAATAGTGGGACGAGGTCATGCTTGTAGATAGGTCTGGTCAGTGCTTGAAATGGAAAAATAGAAGTTTCTGAGAAGTGCCAGTACTCTCCAATTAAAAGCAATATGTTTTTCTTGAGAAGTGCAGGTTCTCTCCCTCTCAAAATAAAAAAGTACCGGTACTCAGTCCTGGACAGTACCGGCCTATTTAAAGCACTGGGTCTGGTGGCTCAGTGGACTAATGAATCTCTTTCAGATATATGACCTCATGCTTACAGTTTTCAATCCTGATGGGTCCATTTAGCCTTTTTCTTTCTGAGTTCAATCAAATGAGTGCCATTGGGTAGCAATGCACATCTGTTATTTAGCACCATGATTTCCCTAGTGGTGACTGTGCGTCTACAAATACATGTTATCTTATAGCATTCACACAGCACTGCTAGAAGAATCACTGCTGTAGTCCTTTAACTCTAATAGGGCACTCTTGGGGAGAGCTCACACATCTAAGGCCCTCAAGCACAATCAGAAGTGATTACAATTGTTGGAACAAAATAACTGAAGTTCAAGCTTTCTAGATAACATACCAAACATATTAGACCTGATTCACAAATATTATGTTGTGACTTGCTCTTGCAGTATTTGTGGATTACTCCTGGATTTCACTAGTAAGCTAGGAGTACTCCTGGAAAGCCACACTTACTCTTAGCACAATCTTTGTGAATCACATCCATACAGTTGGCAGTAGTTAGTACCTAGCTAGACAGCCATGTGCCACCATGCCCACAATGCACAGTCTTTGAACGAGTGCCATGGCCACTAGACGTAGAACATTGTTAATGGCCTGCCTGGTGTCTAGTCCTCATTTCCCCTCACAAAACTGGGCACAGTCTACAGCTATGTGCAGCATTTCCTATTCATAATGCTTGACTTATGGCAGCAACTTGTGCCCAGTTTTTGTTGCTCTAAAGGCACTCTGTACAAGCCCCTGTAGTGGCCTCTATTGGCAGTGTGTGGCAGATGCACAGCCTTGCAGCAGTCTTGGTTTTCCCAAACAAACAGTGAAATCAAAAGGAGAAAGAGGTGTTCACCTCTGATCCCAAGGAGATCATCTGTGGTGTCCCCCAGGGCTCATCCCTCTGCCCCACGCTCTTCAATGCATATATGGCGCCACTGGCCAACATTGTCAAATCCCATGGTCTCAACATAATTTCCTAAGCAGACGACACCCAACTCATCCTCTCACTCACAGATGACTCCACCACCACCAGAAGCACTTCCACAGATGCATGACAAACGTTGCCGACTGGATAAAGAACAACTGCCTGCAGCTGAACAAAGACAAGATGGAAGTACTGATCTTTGGCAACAGCAGCAACACATGGAATGACTCCTGGTGGCCATCAGACCTAGAACCTGCATCACTCCCTCCAACCACGCCAGGAACCTCAGAATCATCATTGGCAACAAGCTCACAATGAAATCACAGATCAATGCCATATCCTCCACCTGCTTCCTCACTCTGCTCATGCTACATAAAATCTTCAAGTGGCTACCGCTACACACCAGACGCACGTGACACAAGCCCTCATCACCAGCTGACTGGACTACGGCAATGCCGCACACCTTCTATAGACTTCAGACTATACAGAACGCTGCAGCCACACTCATCCTCGGCCTTCCCCGACGAACCCACATCACACCCCACCTCACAAAACTCCAGTGGTTCCCGGTACAGAAGATATGCCAATTCAAGCTGCTGACCCACGCACAGAAGGCTCTACACAATCAAGGACCCACCTACATTAACCACCACCTGAGCCTCCACCAACCATCGAGAAGACTACGCTCTGCCTCCATTTCACTTGCCCATACTCCCTGAATCTACCAAACTACATTGCAGCAAAGAACTGGAAAAGCCTCCCCATGCACCTCTGGATCATCACCTCACTTCTGGAATTCCAAATGGCCCTCAAGACATGGCTGTTAGAATTAGCCTCCAGTGCCTGCAAGCACTTGGATACCCTATCGGGTGATTAGCTGCGCTTTATAAGTCCTGATGGATTGATTGATGATTAATTGAAACTCTGCATGGCTTGGCAGTTCATCAGCACAAAGCACAGTTTCAGCCATGGCCTGCACTTCATTCTCATAATGCTAAATACCGCTGTTTATGGCATTTCGCTAAGTACAGAGGCGTCTAAGTTCAGGGTGTGCAAGAGGTTCCATTTTCTTTTATTGTCAGATCTTTGGGACAGTGTAAGCCTCACACAGGTTTGTGCTACCTACAGTTGTATTTGGCAGGTTTAGGAGGCACACATCATTTAATTTGGGTCTAGGTATGTGGTTAAGAAAAGGATAATAAATCCACAATATCAAGTTAATCACCACCGTCAGACCTGGAAGCAAATAGCTTTGGATATCATCCTAGGCCTCATAAGGTTCTAGGGCTGGGGTCTCCAACCTTTTGTGTAATAAGAGCTACGTATGTGAAACAAAAATCATTGCAAGCTACTGATATTATAAGTGTTGTTATTGTGATCACATCACACAAGATTACATTAGTAACCACCATGTCAAAGATTATTAACAGTGATCACCTCAGTGCATCCGGAGGATGGCCAGCAGTAAAGTAAAAAAAGCGTTATCAATTTCGAATGCCTATACGTAGGTAATACAGAACTGCAATGTGACACCGGAGCACTAACAAGCAGTAGATGCAACAAGTTGCAATTATTGTAATAAGCAAATAGTCCAAGTATTCATTTGGCATTTTCCAGGTTTATTGTCTATGCTTCCAGTTTTCATAACAGTACAAACATACAATAGCCAACACATGTTTTTTCACGGCTTAAAATCAGTCAATATATTCTCCCGAAAGTGTTGAGTGTGAATATGTTGTAGTATCACCCAAAAATCCGGTCTTGGAAATCAGAGTATGTTGAAACAACCAATGTGAAAATATTGCCGTAGTTAATTCCCTAACCGTATCGTATCTGAAGCAAGTGCAGCCAATACCTCATGAATATGGGACCAGAAACAATGATAAGCTGTAAATGCATTTACCGGCTCCTGGGGGTGTTAAAACCATGTAACACCCCCCAACCCCCCCGCCCCAGGGGCCAGTACATGCACTTGGTGATACTATGACATATTCTGATTCAACACTTTCAGGAGATTATGTTGACTAATGTTAAGTCTTGAAAAGTTCTGTATCAGACAAAACACGTGTCGGCTGTTGGATGTTTGTACGTACTTGTATGAAAAACTGCAAACATTGACAATAAACCTGGAAGCAGTCAAATGAACACCTTGACCATTTGCTTATTACAATAATTGCTACTTGTTGCATCAGCTGCTTGATAGTGCTCTGATGTCACATTGCAGCTTTGGATTTAATTGTAACCTATTTTAGGGTCAAAATGTTTGTGACACCATATAGGTAGCAGGGCATTGGACAATGTTGTTAGGACTTAAAGTATACATGATCAACACATTGTTACTGTAACAATATACAAAACCATATTTGTTCACTGGAGATGTGCGATTGACTCAGACCATTGCTCCTTTTATATATTGCATCTAGGTAATGTCAGCTACAGCTGCAGTGCCCCTGGCACAAAAATAATCATATTAGTAACATCTACACACATGATTTATCATGCAAAGATCATGTTTAAGTATATTTTGGAAATTCAGCAATTTTTCTCCAAACATCAGCTTATAAGTTCTGAGAATACATACATTTTCGTCTTGGAATACACCGTTTTGTCATACATATGTTAATATAACCTTGCGAAAAGTTCCAATTTAGAAGACTGGGATGCACATAGAAGAGCTACTGACAGATAGCTGGAGAGATACTAGTAGCTCATGATCTACTCGTTGGAGAAGTCTACTGAAGGACATTTTGCCACAGGACATTTACTGTCAGACTTTATGCGCCAGTGACTGATCTGCAGAGAACTCTGTGAACTCTGCGCCAAACATAGTCTTCCTTCCCAACTCCCCATTGACTTTTCTGTTTAATACACTGCTTTTCCTACTTATTGAGTTCTCCTGTGTTTTGTTGATTGATTTGGAAAAGCAGCATCCTGTCTAAGTGAAGAAGGTTGGACTGCGATCTGGATGTGTAGCCGGCTGTAGTGTTGTGAGACTATGTGTGTTAGGACCCTTGAGGTTCTGGGCAGACTCAACAGAGGAATTACGTAACTTGCTGGGAGGTGTTAAGGTTTGGTTATTTTCAGTTATGACTTAATGAGTGTGCAGTGTGCGATCATATGCTGAGGAATAAAGATGTCTGTTACAGAGCTCCGTGTGTGGCATATTCATTTGCATGCTTCCTGGCTGAGGAGAACTTTACATCTGACGATGAGTGGTGGATATGTGCCCCAAAGAAATTAGACTTCTCTCTCTGAGAGTTTGCAACATTACTGTTCGTGCGTGCCACATGCGCCCCAAGTCGATGCAAAGCAATCTGAAGTTGGTGTATGTGGAGTCAAAGCCCCACTCCAGCCCAGACGGGGCCGTTGAAGAAGCTTAAGGCCATACAGAGGAGCACATTCGAAAAGCCTGCCAAAGTCTGCTGGTGAAGCTGAAGGAAAAGATATTGCGCTGCACCATCACACAGAGCCATCATGATAGAAAGCGAAACGCTAAATCCAGCCACAACCAGGTACGATGCAAAAAGCTAAAGACAGCGATGACCAAGTGCGAGAAACAAAATTGTTACTTACCGTCAAGAAAGAAGATGATGCCTTATGACCTCCGATTGGGAGTGACGACCCAAGTGCAAGCACATGGTCAGTCCTTGCGGAAGTGACAGGCATGGGTGAACAGCGATAGTCGTCTGAACAGCATATGCTCTCAATGGCAGTAGTGAAGACCAAGAAATACGGTGCAGCTGTGTTCCTGAAACCACCACCGCCATTCGACATGGTGAAGAAGCAGAATATTGGTGTCAGGTGGACTGCATGGATCAAGAAGTTCAATGATTTCATAGATGTGATGGAAGAGGCAGATGATAAGAAAATCATTAAGTACTTGAAGAATCTTGCTGGTGATGAAGTGAAAGAAGTGATAAAGAAAATATCACAAGCTGATGCAGTATCATACCGTCAAATCAAGGAAGCTTCGGAAGCCAAGTTCAATCCGATGCCAAATGTCGACTATGAAAGGTACATTTTCAATCAAGTATGACAGCAAGCTTGTGAAACGAAGGATGAGTTTGTTGAGAGACTTGAGGTGCTTATCAAACCCTGCAAGTTCAGTGGATTCAATGATGAAGAAGCCATGCACCTGAGAGTCATCAATGGTTGTCTTTCAGACTTGTTCAGAAGATGATTGTTGAGAGAGACATTCAGTTTAGAGAAAGTACTAATGGCCGCAAGGGCAGAAGAACATGCAGATCGACAGGCAGCTGATATGGAAGCTCGACTAGCACAAGGGGAATCTGCAGTGATCATGAAAAACAGACACAAGCACAAGGTAGAAAGTTGTGTTTCCGATGTGGGTTTTCATTCCCTGTGAAGGTAAATGTCCAACCATGGGACAGACATGCAAAGGCTGTGGGAAAGAAAACCACTTTGTAATGGTCTGCAAAACGAAAAGAAGAAACCAAATACATCACAGCGAGAAAAGAAAATAGGAGCCAGAAGGTTCCAGAAGCATTCTCATCACAGCCAAAAGGCCAAAAAGTAACATTAGTTACAACAAGTCGAAACCAGACAAAGTCGATTGTCGTTACATTCATCCTACAGAGGCTCTTCAACATCATTATCTAACGTCAAACAAAAAAATGGATGTGCGATGATGGTATCAACCGAGGAACAACAAGCACACGTAGGGTAGAAGCATGACATAAATGAGCACCCCACCAGTCCTATGCCATGGGTCTCACCCATAGCAGTGGTGCTGAAAAAGGACAGTGGAGTTGCAGTATGCATTTGTGTTGATACACACCAGGCCAACAAACCAATCGAGAGAGAAAGACATCCTGGTTCACACATAGCGGACATGATCATGCACCTGGACGGTGACAAAGTCATCTCCTGTCTTGACCTGAACAAGGGATACCATCAACTTGAGCTGGAGAAGAATTATAGGTACATCACAACTATTTCCACTCATGCTGGTTTGCTCAGATACAAAAGGTTGAGTTTTGGAGTGTCGACAGCTGCAGAAATATTTCAGGATGCTATATGTCGAAAAATTCAACCGGTCATGCATGTTTTTAATTACAGTTATGACATACTGGTATTTGGGGAACGTAAAAGGAGCTAACCCCGGGCGGTAAACTCCGCTCCACTTGTGGAGTTTGCGGAATTCAGGCACTCTGCACTCCGTGGAGGAACGAAGAATTCCTGAATTCTGCCATTCGGGCGCAAAGCGGAGATTTTTTTCCGTTTGTGCGCTTGAGTTTTCTTTTGGTGCTCAACCTTGAGCGTCAAGACTCTCAGGCCACTTGCAAGTGTGCACGAGACTTCTCACACCGCTAGAGAGCTCCCACAAGACTTCGTGCTCACTCGCACGACTTCTGGCCACAATGGCACCAATCTAGCATTCTTCGAGCTGATCAAGATCGCAAACGGAGCCGTCAAGCAGCTTTTCTGCTTGAGAATGCAGCTGAGAGGCATTTGGAGTGGATTCCTCAAACTGGCTGTTGGAGTTGTTTGTTTTGTGCGAGAAACCATTTTTTTAAAACTTTTTTTTCCAAACCAGAAGGAAGTGCCCCAAAGACTTCAACTTCCTGTTCCTGTCCAGCAGGCTCCTCCCAGTACTTTGTCCCTCTCCTGGTCATTTTTCATTGGGATTTGGAGCTGGAAGGATCACTCTCCTTGTCTGCTGCATATATACCATTGGATTTAAGGACTTTGTTTTTGAGATATCACAAGTAAGTTGGAAAACTGGTGTATAAGGGTGATGTTTGTTTGACTGGGAGCATGCACCTGTATTTATTTGTACTTTTATTCAATTTTTAAAATTTATTGTGGTAGGTGGCCTGCAGTGTTAGTAGGGGCCTAGTTTTTTTGTGCATAAAATGTATCTTCTTTTGTAAAGGAAAAATATTGCACAGTTCAGTACATTTTCTTTTTTCTTCTCCATGTTTTTTAATAAGTTTGCAATATTGATTGATTTAATTAATTCACTATGTGGCCTAGTTTTCCAATGAGCCTACCAGGCAGTAGGCCCTGTACTATTCATGGGTGCATGAAACAACTGTTTCTGTGGTGTCTGTAGAATTTCAACATCATTTAGGCCATGGATGGCATTGGATTACAATACAAAATGTGGATTGTTTGTGGTTTTTCTAGTTTTTTCTACGCAAACAGTGTTTAGGTGGGGTAATGCCTTTGGAGGATGTGTGTTGTTATGAACATTTTTCGTCCTGTTAATTTTCATTTTTGGCATTGCTGAATTAATGCTGTGTTCTCTGTGTTACCATGCCTCTTTTGTCTGGCTACTGTGTGTGTGTGTGTATTTGGCATGGGCCACCATTTGCCTTCGTTGTTCAAGAATCAGTATGCCATGTGGCCAGGGGCCATTTTGTATAGTTGGTGCCCACCCTAGGCCTGCATGTGTTCTTTGTTTTCCAGGCCTCCTGCTTGTTGTTGTGACCATGTGGCTGGTGGCCATTTTGTGTAGCCAGCCAGTGTGCTTTCCTCATAGATCTGCATTTCTTCTTTGTTTGTGGCCATGCCCACTTGCTGGCTGTTGTTGTCTGACCTTGTGGCTGGCGGCCATTTTAAGCAGACATCCAGTGTGCTTTTGCCATAGGCTTGCATGTGTTTTTCTTCTATCATTATGTTGCAGCCATGCCTCCTTGCTTGTTGGTTCACCATGTGATTGGTCGGTGGCCATTTTGTGCAGGTAGCCAGTGTGCTTTTGCCATAGACCTGCATGTCTTCTCTTTGTTCCCAATGTCTTTTTGCTCTGTGTTGTTGTTGTTGTTGATGATCATGTGGCAATGGAAGGCAGCCATTTTGTGTGTCCAGCCAGTGTGGCCCTTTGCCATATGCTTACATGGATGGTTGAGCAATGAGATAGCAGTTTAATAAATAAAAACAAATTATATGCTTGGGGATAATGTCACTTACTCATAATTTTTAATTTTTTAATTATAGTTTTTATTTGTTTATTATTTTTTAATTTAGATATTTTTTAGATTCTTTTTTACCATTCCCATAGCATCTGGCATTAATGAATCAACCCTATGTCTGCTATAGGTGCCCAACAGCAATCATTGTGTAAGGATTATTCAATTGTCAATGCATTTGTCAGCTGCACCTCCCTGTGTGCCACATCCCACATGATGCATTGCACATAAAGCAAACAGTTACAGCTGTATTGTTTTGTTGTTGTTGCTCTTTCTAATACTTCCTGAGTGTACAGTCACCATGTAAGTTTATGTTAGTGTAGTTTTCCATTTTAGGAATGAACACTGTATACTATTGTTAATTATTTATAATAACTTAAGTAACCACACTGAATGATATTGTTTGTTTGCACTACTCCTTGAACTGCAACAATTTCACTGATGTTTGTCTTGCTTTTTTGCTTTTAGGGACACAAGAGAAGAGACATCACCCACAGTACTGCCAGACAGAAGGCCTCTGCACGGCGTGACGCGTGACTGACTACGCAACACAGTGATTTTTTCAGCTTGTTGTGAAGCTAAGTGCCACTGCCAACTGACAGCTCCAAGATGGCCCCAAAGAAAGGTGCTGCCAAGAAAGTGGCTACTGGGAAGCAGAAGAAGCAGATTTCCACCACTGCCGTGCTGACCCCAACCTTTTTGCAGGAAAGTTTTGCCTGCCACACTGGCCTCTGGTGAGCAAGCTGAGAGCCGCACTCCTCCATCAACAGCACCACCTCCCCAACCTAAGCCCAGGACCATGTCTGTCAGTGAGGCAGCCAGTGCAATCATGTCGACACCGACAAGTAGCGATGTTGAATTGGATTTGTCCCTTTCGTAGAATAGAACACAATCTCTTCAGGAAACACAGCAAAGTGGACAGCAGCCGCAGCCAGCAATGGATGTTTCTAATGTTTCAGCAGAACAGGAGGTTGAGCTTCCTTCAGAGCAAGAAGTTGAACCTCCTCTTTTAGAATCATTGGCTCCAATATCTCCAGCAAGGAAAAGGAAGGGTACCGCAGCACCATTTTCTCTAAGCACCACTTCTGATGATGATGACAGGGACATGGGGCGGAACCCGACAGAGACCAGGAGCCAACAGGAGAGGCAAGGGAAAAGAAAAGTTCCAGAAAGACTTAGACTTATGGAAGGGTATGAAGAAGAGGATGACGATGACGAGGTAGTCATGGTGGAAAGTGACACAGAGAAATCTGACATTGCTATTCAACCAGCTCTAAGGGATGTGGCACAGGAAGCGCCTCCACCAGCTCCCATATTTGCAGAGCCCCAGCTGGGATCTGCCTCAGTCCTTGCCTCAGGAGAAGCAGAGAGGCAATCAACGACATGCCCACCTACCTCCAGTTTGTCTTCAGGCATTGGCAGTGGGCCAGTAAAGAAGTACTCCTCCCCAGTTTGGGACTTTTTTACTGTTAGCAAAGAGGGGGAGCAGTATGCACCATTTGTACACAAATGTTCGTTGAGTTAAGCCTGGTACACATTATGGTACTGGAGGCCAGACGACCCGTATGAAAAAGCACCACACAATCAAGTGAGAGGAGTACCTTAAAAAAATGGATGAATGTGGTCGTGGTGGTGGGAAGAGCCGGAGAACATCAGCGACAAGTCCAATCATGGCGGAAGGTGATGATGAGGTAGAAGAGGGTGGCATCTTCACACAAAGCAGCCCTGTCCCCAGCAGTGCAGCAGCAGAATCACCCACCTCAGCGACCCCACAATGGCACAAGAAGACTCCGAGTGAGATGATGGAGACACCACTGCATACAGTGACTGCCCAACCACCACGACGCATGTTGAGTCTACCACTATCATCTACTTCTCAAAAGACACCTCTGTCAGTGCCCCAAGAAAAGAAGACAATCCAGGCTACTATTAGGCGGCATGTTTAGGCAGGAGGAGCTCTATGAGCGAAATCACCCAACTGCATGACTGTACAATGGGAAGCTGGCAAAAATGTTAGCGCTGGACCGCCTCCCTTTTTCACTTGTGAAAGCAGTGGGATTTTTAGAATTTGTGGCAGCTATCTACCCAAAATGGAAGGTACCAAGTAGGACCTATTTTGCCAGAGTGGCTGTTCCAGCACTGCATCACGATGTGCTGCAGTTGGTTGGACAAGCTTTGCAGCAAAGTGTTGTTCACACCATCCACCTGATGATAGACATTTGGACCAGTTGTCAGGCGACTGATTATATGTGCATCACTGAACACGGGATCTCTTTTACAGGGGTAAAGCAAAAGATAGCTTCAGGTCTTTGCCCTGAAGAAAGTTTTAAGAGAGTTCAGCGGCATGCGACAGTGGCCATGTTCGCCATGGAGAAATCACATACAGCTGTAAACTTCTTGGAGGAATTTAACAGCAAGGTGTATGAATGGCTGCGACCCAGAGGTCTTAGAATTGGATTTGTTGCCATGGATAATGGCAGTAACATAGTCAAGGCTATGTCAGAAGGAGGCTATTTCAGGGTCCTGTGTTTGGCCCATTGCATCAACCTGCTGGGGCAAGACTTCCTCAAAAAGGAAGACATAGTCAGCAACATACTGACCACCTGAAGAAGAAACTGTACCCATTTTAGCCATTATTTTAAAGCCCAGAAGCAGCTGCGGATTATTCAGCATAATAATAGAGCACCAGTTAAAGCCCTGATACAGGAGGTGCCAACATGTTGAAGCTTTACCTTTTACATGCTGCAATGTCTGTTTCAGCAGTACAAACAGATCAATGACTGTGTCATTCAAAGAGGAGGGGATGCAGTTGGAAAATCTATGACCATAGATGCGGACAAATGGGGCCTAGTCAAATGCTTGACTCAGATGCTACTCCCTTTTGAGGTTTTCACACAGGAAGTAAGCAAGGAGGACAGTACGATGGGCCATGCTATCCCATTGCTGCATCTCCTACAAGACCAGGTAAAGAAGTCCTCTGAAAGGTTCGCCCCTGTAGGTGTGAATGAAAACACAGAAGCACATGCCTTGGTTAAGAGCTTAGTCTTGTGCTTGGCCTCTAATAAAAGGCTGCAACATGACATCATTGAGTCCAAGGAGTATATATGTGCCACACTACTTGATCCACGGTACAAAAAGATTCTCCCCACTTTCATTCTTTTTTTTTAAGGGGATGTTTTAAAATACAAGAGGTGGATTGTGGAGCAAGACGGAGACTTGGAAGAAGAACGGCTGGAACGTTGAGTCTCATCCCGCAGTTCTGGGGTGCTGCCTTCAACTTCCAGAGAGGGCAGTCTTCTTGTCTCACAGCAGCCAACAACACCATCAACCAGAACATCGGCAACAACAACAAAAGAAGGACTGGACCGGACCCAACCTCTGCATTGTATTGATTTCACTTAGCAGTGCTCAAGTCCAGTGCAGAGGTGATGGCAAAACAGGTGGAGCAAGTGGCAGCACAAATGACCATCCACAGGATGCCCCAGAAGTATCTAGATGATCCAAGAGAGGTCTATGTGGATCAAAATCCATTGATGTATTGGTATGGGAAGATGTGCCAATGGCCAGTGCTCAGCAGGCTGGCAATAAAGTATCTGGCTTGTGCTATCACCAGTGTGTCTGCTGAACGTGTGTTCAGTGCAGCTGGTGCAGTCATCACAGTGAGAAGGACCAGTCTCTCGCCTCAACAGGTGGAGAGATTGACTATGATCATAATGAACCAACATTTTATACCAGATAATTACACCATTCCTGAAACAGCAGCACAGGAGGAGGAAGAGGGTGATTGGTCCGAAATTGAATCAGATGTGTTAGCTGACCAAATTCTGGGTGAACCACCTGAGTTTGAGAACGAACTCTACTTCCTGGACTAAGTATGCCAGTGCCCCATAGAACTTTTAAAATGTTCTTGTTGAACTTAGGTTTTTCTTTGCAAAAAAACATTTAAAAACAATTAGCTAGGGAAACATTATTATTTTTGTGTCAGATTTATGCTGCCCCACATTCTTTTATGAGTCACATATATATTGCCGGATTGCAGTTTGACCAGTGCGCATTGAAGAAGCCTCCACAATTCCTTCATGACATTGGGGACAATGCCTGCCCCCTCGCATGTCTACTGCCTAATGCCTATCCCTTTTTGCATCACTTAGTACTTAAACGGCTGCCCCATAAAATCATTTATTATGTACAGGACTGCCTGCCAATGCCAAATTCCAATGTGTTGCCTGCATCAAAGATGATTGAATACCCAATACCTGAACTACCCGTGCTTTCCTTGGATTGGTTGAGGTAACATCAACTATTGCAATGGTGAGTGACTGATTGTATGAGTGATGATTTAAGTTTATTGATGATTCATGTGGTGGCAGACACTCAGGGAGGGTGTGTGTTGAACTGTATTATGGGACATTTCTTGAGATGATTATTGATTTGCATTGTTTGGGGCTTGAGTGATGGGCGCCTATTTTATTTTCCCTGTAGGTGATGCCCAGTCCTTTCACACTTAGCCAGATTTAATTAATTGCAGGGGTGTTCTCCTTTTTTTATGGTTCTTCAGACACCAAAACAGTCAAATTAGTTATCAAACAAAAACCTATGCAAAATACTGCAATTCTGTTTCATTTTCTATTTCTTCTTCAACAGCAGTGCACTGCACTCCGCGTCTGTCTTGCTCAGGTCCTCCCGATTCATGATGATGATTGGTCTGGTTCTGATATGGGGTTAATCAGAGTCACTCAGGACTGGAGGAGTATCATGGAAGTAGTACTCAGGGTGGGACTGGGAGCTGCAGGACTACTTCATCAACACACAGAAAGAAGTTATCTAGTATCAGCTTCAGTTCAAAGGTAAACCAAGAGTCTGAGGCCTAGTACTACTCAGCTATTTGGAATAGAGAGAGGTGTATTTGTTAAATGCTGCTGTGTGTGTGTGTGTGTGTGTGTTATACTTGTGGCAAAAGTGAAACTCTGAGCGCCTCTCTTGTTTTTTTTGCTTTGCCTCTGAGTCTTCTTATCTTGATACACTCCTCGTGAAGCTTACCTTCCTTCTGTCCTTCTCCTCAACTCTAAAATACAGTTTCTCTTTTACAATCTGCAGGCCTTCATCTAGTCTCCTTCATGAACTGTGATCGATTCAGGGCACAGAACGCTCCCGAGAACTCCAATATGACGGCCGCACTGACCCAGCCCGGAAACGAGGTCAGCGCTCTAAGACCTTTGGCAACCCCAGGACAGGAAAAGCCGGAAATGAGATGGCCAGAGAGAGCCCACGAAGATAAAACGGACCCAACCACGAGAGAAGGGGAGGAGGAGCGAAGGAGCACGGACGAGGAGCGGAGTCAACGAGGGCAAGGAGCAACGGAACAGGTGGAGACAAGAGAGTCGGTCAAGGACAGAGGCGCTGAGTGCGAGGAGGCACAGAACGAAGCTGGGAGATACCGCTCACGGAGCACTGTGGTTGAGTCCGGCACTCCTACAGGAGAAGAGGAGGCTGTGACTCCCCTCCCCACGGCCCTGGAGGGTTGTGGGCTCAGGCAAGTGAAGTGCATGCCCCGGTTTTCATTAAAGGGTTAGTGGGCAGGGTTGCAGGCCGCACCACTGTAAAGTGTCATTTTCCCTCCTCCCCTTGAGGTACGAAGCATGTTAGGGCACTGGTGAAGGCTACTCACTACAACCCCTTTCCCCTCCCTTTTTATAGAGAGTGTTAGTTGGGACAGACCCTTACACCATCTTTACCTTTGTCTTTCCGGTTCCTTTCGGAGGAGACAACCCTGACGGCCTGGACCTCGGAAGCACGGAAAGGAGCCGGACATACCCCCCCTTTTGTCTATCTGGAAAACCGGACAGAGACTATACTCATTCTACAATACTTTTCTTGTTTTGCTTATCCTGACCTCAGTTGGCCTTCCCAAGAAGCATTGGGACTTTTCTACCTTAACCAATAAATACCCCTAACTCCAACCTCAGGCTGGTGTGTCATTGAGGGAGAGCCCCTCCAGCACGTCCCTTGGGTCATCAGACTTACATGTGGTGGAGAAGTGGGATTGGAGCGTCTAGCTGACATGACACAACCAATAACAATGGAGGCCATTATAACCCAATTGGCAGTGGGTCGAAGACACTTACAACTGATATTTGAACAACATACAAAAGCGGCTCAGCAGGAAAACAATGCCCTCCATTTGGCCCTGAAAGACCAAGCTTCTCTTTTGACATCAAACCAGCAGGTACAGGACATGGCTATTCTACGATTAACCGATGCCATCTCAAACGCAAGAGTACACCCCAACGTACCGGGGAGCGTACTGCAAAAGTTCCAAGATGGTGATGATCCCGACTACTTCTTTGTGAATTTTGAACGAGTTGCCACCACGGCTGCCTGGCCACCAGAGAGATGGGGTCAATACATAGCCCCCTTGTTGTCAAGGGAACTTCAAGCCGCATACCAGGCAGCTAATCCGGCAGGGACAACTGCCTATCCGGACATAAAAGGGCTATCCTGAAACGTTTAGGTTGCGACCAGGAATACTATCTCAGCCGTTTCCGGAAGGAGAAATGGTCTGCAGGTGACAATCCACAAGCCCTATATTATCGAATTCGAGACCTAGGAAACCGCTGGTTACTACCCAATTCTTCCTCCATAGACGAACTCACTGAGAAAGTCTACTTGGAACAATATATTGAAGCACTTCCCTCCAATACCAGGGCATGGATCAAACAACATCCCAACCTCACAGTCACGCTAGCAGTCGACTTCACCTGTGCCTAGCACAGGTCCCCTGAGTTTAAGGCCCAACCCCCTCGCCTTCCCATCAACCTCCCCAGAATAGGAAGTAGAGCCCCTACTCCACCCAACGACCATAAAGGACTGCCAGGATTAAAACATCCTCCCAGACCCCCATTAGGAACAGGTGCCCTACAGGGACCCCAGTGCCTCCATTGTGCTGAGTGGGAACACATTGCTCATCATTGTCCTAGATGTATCCCTTCCCAAGAACCCATGGAAGTAGGGTATACTCGTGGGCGAGTGTTAGTGGCAGGAGAACTCCCAGAGAAGTACAAGAAATAATACATCTTAACGGGTAGCCTGTACTGGCCTTTCTAGACACAGGGTGTCATCACACGGTCGTTAGTAAGGAATTAATACCAGATGCCCTACTCTTAGGGGATGAAATTGTACAGGTCACATGTGTACACGGAGAGGAGAAAACGTACCCCCTTGCGGAAGTGTTACTGGAGATTGACGGATAACCCCAATTGAGAAAGGTGGGAGTGGTGCCTTCCTTACCTGAATCTGTCCTGTTAGGCTCTGACCTCCCGAGATTCCATGATTACCCGTCATCCCTGACCTCCCCTTCCCCGATGGTAGGATGGTTAGAAAATGCCCCATTTGCTAGGGAGGAGATAAGTGGGTCCTCCCCCAAAGTCCAGAAGTCTCGGAGAGAAAAAAGGGAAGAAAAGGGAAAAGGGAAGAAAGAGCCTTATATTGTACACCTGATCATGTCTTGCCTACACCTGTCCTTCTTTCTTCAGACGTAACACAAACATCGAGTCGGAGTTTAAGTATAAGAGAAGGCTATACCTCCTCTACCGGCTTTCTTGTAAGGAGGCGTAATGAGGAAAGATTTCTCGCCAGAGCGTAGGGCCCTGCCCGGCTGGTAGGGGATACGTTTATCAGCTAGGTAACTGGATCCATTGCCATTTAAGGCTTTATATACAATGAAGCAAATGTTTAACTTAATTCTCTGGCGAATTGGCAGCCGGTGAAGTTGTTGCAAGAGGGGGAGGGAGGCCATTCTGGGGGGCATATTAGTGACAAGCCGCACCACTCTGTTCTGTACTACCTGTAGCTTATTCAGTAAAGCTTCATTGGCTGCAATCAAAAGAGCGTTGCAGTAGTACAGATGACTGATAACCAGTGCCTGAACCAAGGTTTTACGTACAGACAGAGGAAGAAGGGGGAATATTCTAAGTAAAAGATGCATCACGTGGAAACAGGTATTAGCGGTAGCCACAACTTGGTCCTTCATAGACAGGGTCTGGTCTAAGTTCACCCCTACGTTTTTTACCACAGTCTTAGATATAGGGGCAAGGCCCAAATCTGCAGGCCACAACTCTGCGGACCAGAGTGTATTGGCATTACCAAAGAGCATAATCTCAGTGTTTCCAGCATTTAGCTGTATAGAGTTTTCCATCATCCATGAAGAGATTGCGTTCAGGCCCTCCGATAAACAGGAATTTGTGGTCAGAGAGCTTTTATTAAAAGATAGTAGGAGTTAGGTATCGTCCACATACAAAATGGGGGTGAAACCAAATTCTCTAATAATCTTTGTAAGGGGGGCCACATAGATATTGAACAACGTGGGACTCAGATAGGATCCCTGTGGCACTCCCTTGGTGAGGTCCATAGTGCGAGACCGGAAAGGACCTAAATTGAGTGAGTTAAAAAGCTCATGAACCATTGTAAGGCTGATCTACGAATTCCAATCTCCTCCAACTTCACAGCAGCGTTCGATGAGACACTGTATCGAAAGCTGCGGATAAGTCAAACAGCACTAGCAACACAGCTTGGTTATTATCAAGAGAGCATCTAATGTGATCTGATACCGCTATCAATGCCGATTCCATGCTGTACATAGGTCAAAAACCCGACTGTGAGGAGTCTAAACAGCAGGTGTACTCTATGTATTCTGTAAGTTTTTTATTGATGTATCCTTCCAATTATTTGTTCATCAGCGGGAGAAGGGAAATAGGGCAATAGTTGGACAAAGACAATGACGAGAGATTATCCTTTTTGTGAATTGGAATAACCTGAGCTGACTTCCACTCAAGGGGAAGTTGGCCCTCACTCAGAGAGAGATTTAGTATAGGACAGATGGATGGAGCGAGCTGAGTGGATAGCAGTGCCGCAGTCAACAATATTGCAAAATTAAAAAGTGCTTTGATATCGATTCTGAAAACAAGCACTCTGAGCTCAAACAGAAGGCAGTAACAAAGAATTTGCCAAAATGTCAGATTCCTTCTGAGCCCTTTCAGCAGTGGAACTGCCCTATTTAAAATTATCTCAATGATTGTTTTCCTACTGGCAGACTCCTCTGTTTCGCCAATGTGTACACCTGGGGTCATCAGAGTTGAATTTCTCCGAAAATAGTGATGGATTAAAAGTACAATATAGAGAGGCTAGTCTGCCACTATTTATGGAAGAGTTACCTCTTACGAAGATCAATATGAGTACCATTACGATATCGGGCGGAGAGCCATCCGACATCCGACAGCTGATATGAGGCTTTCCGCCCGACAGCAATGGTTTCCGGCTGACTGCTGTATTACCATAATGGCAGCTGGAGAGAAACCCGCGGGGGGATTCTGCTCTACTTCCGGACAGACTAACAGAGCCCGTCGGGGCGGCGGGCGGAATGATAATCCCCGCCAGCCTTGGCTCCACTGTCAGGATTACGATGCTGCTTTCCACCTGCCTTTTCATGGCAATCCGCCTGCCATGAAAAGGCAGGTGGAAAGTGACTCTGGGGGCCCCTAGCAGGGCCCTCTTCCCCCCTGGCCCTCCGCTATGGGGCCTGGGGGGCACCAATATCCCTGCACCCGTGCAGGGATGTTTGTAAACATACATTTTTCAATTGTAGCTTATGCTGCCACCCTTTTCCGCCCGCCACACAAGATGCAATTGAAAAATGGATGTTTCCGACCGCCCATAGGGTGGTCACATCCAAATACAGTGGGTGGAACCGCTGACTGCTGGTCGGGCGGTTCCATTCTGTCAGATGCTCCTCCAACCAACATTGTAATTAGGCCCTATGTTATTTCAAATCTTCACCAACTCCACGTAGAGAGTGAAGTTTATAAAACAAATTGCCAGTGGAAAATCGTGTTAAAAAGTATCTTTCTTATCAGCAAAAATCTGCAAAAACTACTTTTTGTGGGAGAATATGCTTGCAAAAATGTTTTCACATTAGAAATCTTCAAAAATATTTTTGGGGGCTGTTGAAGCTAACAAAA
Organism: Calotriton arnoldi; assembly: GCA_963921515.1. Classification (NCBI taxonomy): domain Eukaryota; kingdom Metazoa; phylum Chordata; class Amphibia; order Caudata; family Salamandridae; genus Calotriton; species Calotriton arnoldi. The sequence continues at coordinate 165,569 of CAWUFW010002264.1, forward strand.
TATAAAAGGCTTTAAATGTAAAAGAATAAGTGACTTGGCCCAAAATTTCGCTCAGAAGCATAACAGCTGGCACTAATGAATGCCGGGGTGCCAAATGCCAAGGCTTCTTATTCTTGGCTCCACCTCATGCTTTTTTCATCCATCACAAGATGCTCCCTCCCCCTTTATATCGATATTTCGAGTTCTTTTCTTTCCTGATTTCTATGTCACTGGTTTCCTGTCTTGCACTTCCTCCTTCTTTCCATTTTTTGCATTTTTTTCTCTCTTGCTCTGGGTCAAAATCTGATTACCTATATGCCCTTTAGTTCCTGTCCCATTCATTACTCATGAGGTGAGCCCGCCTCCTGAGACAGAAAAAAGAACAGGGAATGCTTCAAAGGTGCCCCTCCCCCATAGGCAATAGCCTATAAGGGTTCACATTACCTAGCAGTCCTCCAGTTCTTTTTTCTGTCTCCCTTGAGACAGGGACTAAGAAGGTGCTTCTCCTGCTGGGGTGAAAGTGGTTTTGTAAATTGTACTTACCCAACGGTAGCCTCTTCCAGGATTAGGCACCTCGGGTGGATATTCTTCTTGTGGATGTGTAAGGGTGTGGCATCTTGGAGGCCTTGCTGTTGGTATGTTAGTAATATGGTTTTTGGTATCGGAATCACGGAAGGAGCTGGGCTTCTTCTGGGTGACTGATGCACATGCGCTGGCCCCAGGGTGAGCACGCATGCGCAAAGGACCATAGCGTCTCTCTCTCTCGATCATGTAGCTGAGGGAGTACTTAATGCTGAGGAATACTTAGGCATAGCGGTTTGATTTCTGTGCTGATAAATTGCCAGTGATTTAGTGATTCTTCATGGAGGACTGTTTTTCATTGCAATGGGGAAACACTCAAGGAAGGGGAGGCATGTGAAGTCCTCCTCTTCTAGTGATTCTTCAGTCTCCCCCCCAGGCAAAGCGGCTGGCCAGGGAGGGGGAGGATGAGCACCTCAGAAGACTTATCAAGAAGATGCTGCTGGAGCTCAATGTGGCTAAAATGCCGCTCAAACAGATGTTTGCCGATGGTTTAGCTGATGACTCCTCTTTTTCTGATGAGGAGCAAACTGCAGTCCCGGATAAGCAAAAAGGGAAAAACATTGGTAAAGACTTAGTTCCTGAGCCTCTGGTGCATATGGAGCAGAATATGGCGTTCCAGGATGTGCAATCTACTGAACCCTTGTCATGTCTTTTAGGATAGTCCCATCGCTGTATAACCCATCTCTACACACATTGTCCCATCCACACGACAATAACGATTCTAAACAGGTGACCTTTTACCTAGTAGCTTGCTCCTGTCTCCTCGACACCAGGCTCTAAGTATTCTATCATAATCCCTGTACCTGATGTACATAAACATGTCCCCAGGCACAGCAGATTTATTCTGTATAAGGGTCACCACTTTTTTCATCCTTGGCCAACAGCCTGCTGTACATGATCACACTTGTTTAGAAAAGCGTCAGTGATTGTTTTAAAAACATTCATGATTGCTTTCAAAACATCCATGGTTGTTTTAAAAACATATTGATTCAAGAAAAAACCCTGGAGTGACCACTTTAGTATAAAAGACCCTCACTCCCCCCTACAAATTAGAATAGAATTCCTTCCAGGCTGAGACGGGGGTCCTGCATGCCGAATCTTCGACACACAGCGGTCTGACATCCCTTGCGGGTTGTCATCCTAAAAGCAGAGATGGGGTCCTTCATTCCCAACCATCAGGTGAGGTGCTGGTTCTTCCCTAGGGGTATCTTGGCTACAGATACACATAGCTATATGCATATGCACCTACACATCCAGGTTAGGCTAGGTACATTAAGGAAAATTACTTAGGGTGCGCATTTTAGGAATATGCAAGTGCTACTGTTTTTATCTGAACTGCTTCTGTTCATCTTATTAGCACTATGGTAGAAATGTATCTACTGTTTACGATATTGGTACTAGCAATGTCTTTCGTACGCTTCTGTCTCCTGATTGTCGCAGCACATATGTTTTACACCAGGCTGTCGCTGGACCAATAAATACTTATTGAAATGTCCTAATCGCCATCCTGTGTATTTTCTAAGAGAAAGCAAGCACGAGTGTCTGAGTGAAACGTACTGTACTGTTTTCCAAGATCCCTAAGGAATCAGGGTTGTCATGTTCAGTGGTTGCCAGAGACTACCTACACCACTGTAGAATACAGGAGGGTGGTAGTGGCACTGTAGAGCTAGCTGTTCTAATGGCTGACATATCCTGTGGGGATGTCCGGAAGCGGTTGGGACACCAAGCCCTCAGTTTAGGTCATCCAAAACGCACAGGTCCTGGGGGACTCCTAGGAACTACACCACACCCTCTTCTTCAGGTGTTGTTCTTTTGCACCAGTTCTAGCAGTCAGCACAGATGGATTTTTCCGTACATCTTGATATCATGGGAGTGTTGTACAGAGATTGGAAAGACCCAGGGGGCATATTATCAAGAACGGTGATAAAATTATCGCCGCTTTAGCGACAGAAAACTGCTGCTAAAGCGGCGATAATGGGCTTGATAATATGCCTGGAGAATTCCAATAGAAGCCCATGCTCACACCAGAACATGGACTTCTATTGGAATTCTCCAGGGCATATTATCAAGCCCATTATCGCCGCTTTAGCGGCAGTTTTCTGCCGCTAAAGCGGCGATAATTTTTAACGCTGTTCTTGATAATATGCCCCTTGATAAGATTCCTATGCCTCGGTTCATGGCCAAATTGTACCCAAAAACAGACATGCAGAAGGTTTTGCCAGAATAAATTCCGATTGATTCTTTTGTCGCCAGTCTAGTGAGGCACACTTCTTTGATGGAGGACTCTGTAATTAGGGATCAGACTGATAAGAAAGTTGACTCTTCCTTGAAAAAGGTGTACTCTGGAGCACATCTTGCTTTGAAAGCTGGTATCTATGGCACTTATGTCTTGCAATCATTGATCTCTGATATCAAACATATTTTTAAGGCTGTGGAGGAGGCGACTTAATGCTGTTGCTTGCTAGAAGTCATTGAAAGACAGATGGAATACTTGTTGGATATTTCTTTTGATGTAGTCCAGGCCACTGTCATGTCTGCTGGGGCATCTATTGCTGCCGGTCGCAACTTGGGTGTGAAAGACTGGCACACTGATTTCGGACAAAAGTCTTTTGCACTGCACCTGCCCATTAAAGGTTCCCACCTGTTTGGAGCTGAGCTGGAGTCAAAATTGCACAAGCTTTTCAAGGGGAAAAAACACTCTTCTTCCTTCAAACAATTGTCCTTTCCTCCACCGGTTAAGGCTTTCTCAGTTGATCTCCCTCTCATTTCCTGTATTCAGGCCAATAGGGCAGATTCTGCCCTAGGAAGGAACAAGAGAAGAAGTGGAAGTCTCCAAATAAGCAGCGCACCTGACTATATAGGGGATGGCCTGCCCTATGTGGTTGGAGGCAGTCTTCTGATCTTTCTGGATGCCTGGAGCAAGTCCACTTCAGACTTTTGGATGCCCCAGATCATCAGGCTGGGTTATAGACTAGAATTCAGGATCCCTCCAATGGATTCCGGTATGAGACCAACCCCTTGACCATCCCATAAGAAGAAGAGGCTTGCCCTACAGGAGAGGATTGTCACCCTATTGCAGAAGGAAGCAATTACAGAAGTTCCCCTGTTATCCAGAGGTCAGAGCTTCTGCTCCATCATCTTTCTAGTTCAGAAGGCTGCCAGAGGATTCCGAATGGTGCTGGACCTCAAACATCTAAACAAATTTGTGCAGTCCATTCCGTTCAAAATGGAAACACTTCAGAGAATCATGGAATTGGTGTGCAAGGGCCATTGGATGGCCACCATAGATCTTCAGTATTTCTACTTCCATGTGCCAATCCACCGGTCCCACCGGCCAGTATCTGTGCTTCTGCATCAACAAAAGTCATTACCAGTTCAATGTACTGTCTTTCAGTCTGAAGTCAGCTCCCTGGATCTTCACCAAGGTGGGGAATCCACTGGCGGCATTTCTCCATCTCCAGGGTGTCTGCTTGTACCCATATTTGGATGACTGGCTTCTCCATGCCCCATTAGAAATCTAGCTTCTGTGGATCGTGGAAAAGGTGCTGGTGCATGTACAGGAACATGGGTTCCTGTTTAATTGGGCCAAATGTCAATAACAGCCAGTGCAAGAGAGAATCTTCACTGGAGCCTGTTTCAGGACAGACTTGGACAAGGTTTTGCTTTCGAAGTTGAGGGCCAGAACTCTGAAAGGATTGATTTCACAAGCACTTCAGAGTCACTCTCTGTCAGTTCATCATTGGCTGTGCCTCAGGGTCATATGGTGGCCACGGTGTTGACAGTCCCTGGGGCCAGATTCCATCTTCACCCTCTAGGGTCATTTTGGGTTCCTCTTCAGAGGATTACAAATACAATATGATGGTTCCATTGTCTCCAGAGATCAGGGACCATCTGACCTGGTGGCTTCAACCGGAGTCATTGTCCAAGGTGGTGGAGTTACAACTGCACCCTACCAGTAGTTCTGACGACAGACACCAACAATTTCGGCCGGGGGGGCAACTCTGGGGATGTCCTCCACTCAGGCTCGTAGGTCTCTGCTCAAGAGCAAGCAGCCATCCAACTGGACAGAGCTAATAGCAGTTAAGCGAGCCCTATGGCATTTTTAGGGGGTCTTGTTGGGAAGCCATGTACTGATCAGGACAGTCAATACGGTTATGGTTGCCTACATAAACAAGCAGGGGGGCACCAGGTCAAGATCCCTGAATTTAGAGGCCAGGGAGTTGATGGCATTAGGCTGAGATAAGTCCTCTTTCCATCTCAGCTATCCATATCAGGGGGGTGGACAATATAATTGCAGACTCTCTCTGTCAAATCTCCCCCCCCCTCGCAGGAATTATCTCTGTAGGTGTCTTTGTTCAGGGAAATTTGTCAGAGGTTTGGGCTCCATTTATGGATCTTTTTGCCTCCCGAGTGAATGCCCAGCTTCGGAGGTTTTGTTCACGGGATCCCCAGGAGGGGACATGGGGGTGGATGCTTTTCTTGTTCATTGGCCCAACAAGCTTCTCTATGCATTCCCTCCCTTTCTTCTCATTCCCAGACTTCTGGCCTGCCTAATGAGGGAGGAGCGGTTGAGGATCCTGGTGGTTCCTTTTTGGCCCAGGAGGGCATGATTTCCGATTCTCAGGTCCCTGGCCCTTCAGGATCCTTAGTTGCTTGCTCTCTCCCCTCCCCTCTCCGGTTCCAACAAGGGTTCTATCCCAGAGGCTGCAACTCTCAGTTTGGAGGTTGAAAGGATGGGTTGGCAGGGTAAGTGATTGGTGGGTAACTTAGCACTGGCTCTTCAGGAATTCTCGGCATCGCTCCATGTTGCACCCTTATGGGCGGCATTGGGCACATTTCCAATCTTGGTGTAAAGGTCATTCTGTTTCTCCTGTGGATTGTTCCCTCCTGGAGGTGTTGCAGTCCCTTTGGGATGGATATGGAAAGTATATATCAGTGTCCACATTGAGAGACCAGTGGGCTACTATCTGAGCTTTTCAGGCTCCCTGGTGCAATTTGGGGGATTCTGATGCTTGAGTGTCCCGCTTACTGAAAGGTTTTTCTCATTCCAGGCCTTTGAATAAACCGCTGTTTCCTCTTTGGGATCTTCCTTTGGTGCTTAAAGCTTTGACTTCTGCCACTATGAGCCCGATGATGGATTAAACCCAGATCAGTTGACTGGGGGTGAGTGTTTGATTTGCTCAAGCGCTCCGTCCATCATCCCCTTTGGTATCGCTTTGTTCGCCCTAAGTTGGCAGGGTATGCCCAGACGTGGGTCCCTTGCTCACTTTGCCACTGGATTCAAGCTAGCCTGGCTGATGACGGCTGAATAGCCAGAAACCGGTCCCAGGATGCTTGTTTCCGGTCCAGGGAAGACATGGCTTGGCAGTTCGGGCTGGACTGTTCCCATGAGGCACAGGGTCAGACTGATTTGCATATGGCCATGTCTGAACTGGGGTGGTGAAGTGAGCTAAAGAATGATGATGGATTAAACCCAGATCAGTTGACTGGGGGTGAGTGTTTGATTTGCTCAAGCGCTCCGTTCATCATCCCCTTTGGTATCACTATGAGCCTCTAGAGCAGGCTTGTATTAAGTTTCTTACTCTGAAGGTGCTGGTCCCGATTCACAAACATAAACTTAGACGTTTGGTCTAAACTTAAACCAAACATTTAAGTTTACATCTTTGGGAATTCACAAAGGGCATTTACAAGTACTAGCTCTATGCTCACTCTTGGGGTGGAGATCCAGCCTGAGTACGGACATAAAAATAGTACTCGTAAATGCCCTTTTTGAATTTCCAAAGTTGTAAACTTAGACATTCAGGGGCGATTCCGATCTCGGTCGGAGGCGCACCCAATACCATTTGGTCGGGAAAAAAGCCATGCGAATGCCTGTTTCCCGACCGATCCGTACAGCATACCGAACGAGTAAGTACGATGCGCACAACAGCACAGAATCCGGCCGAGTTGTACTCACCCAATCCAGGTCCTGTCCTCCGACCGAGGCGAATCCGGAAACGCAGAATTGAGTCGCACGGAAGGGAAAATGCAGCCGCGTCCGGCCGAACAAGTACGATGCGCTTTCCGTACACGCCGAACCCGTCGCTACGCACGGCACATCAAAGCATCCGGGAGAGGCGCACATAAGCTCCGATTCGCGCCACAACACGATCCACGGCTACGAGGCGAACACGCCAGCGGCGAGGGCGGCGCGAAGCGGCGAGGACGACGCGAAGCAACGAGAAAGACGAACGACACGAACCAACCATGAATCCCTTCGTCCCGATCATACCAATATTCTACATTTACTACCGGAACAGGCACGGACGCGTACGGCGCAGAAGGTAAGTCAGACACCAACCACAAAACACATACAACACGTACACGACACATCACACACACACAGAGGGATGCAGAATTTACTTACACCAGCAACAGCAGCACAATAGGGGCGGGATGCCCATCACCAATGCCACATATGCACACAGGGGCCTGAATGCGCACCACCACCCCTACCCAGGGGGGGCCGGATGCCAACCACCACTACCACCCTTACCCAGAGGGTGCCAGATGCCTACCACTACTACCACCCTTACCCAGGGGGCTGGATGCCTACCACTACTACCACCCTTACCCAGGGGGCTGGATGCCTACCACTACTACCACCCATAGCCAGGGGGTGCCAGATGCCCACCACCACTACCACCCTTACCCAGGGGGCTGGATGCCTACCACTACTACCACCCTTACCCAGGGGGTGCCAGATGCCTACCACTACTACCACCCTCACCCAGGGGGCTGGATGCCTACCACTACTACCACCCTTAGCCATGGGGGTGCCAGATGCCTACCACTACTACCACCCTAAGCCAGGGGGCTGGATGCCTACCACTACTACCACCCTTAGCCAGGGGGCTGGATGCCTACCACTACTACCACCCTTAGCCAGGGGGCTGGATGCCTACCACTACTACCACCCTTAGCCAGGGGGCTGGATGCCTACCACTACTACCACCCGTAGCCAGGGGGTGCCAGATGCCTACCACTACTACCACCCTTACCCAGGGGGTGCCAGATGCCTACCACTACTACCACCCTTACCCAGGGGGCTGGATGCCTACCACTACTACCACCCTTAGCCATGGGGGTGCCAGATGCCCACCACCACTACCACCCTTACCCAGGGGCTGGATGCCTACCACTACTACCACCCTTAGCCATGGGGGTGCCAGATGCCTACCACTACTACCACCCTTACCCAGGGGGCTGGATGCCTACCACTACTACCACCCTTAGCCATGGGGGTGCCAGATGCCTACCACTACTACCACCCTTACCCAGGGGGCTGGATGCCTACCACTACTACCACCATTACCCAGGGGGCTGGATGCCTACCACTACTACCACCCTTAGCCATGGGGGTGCCAGATGCCTACCACTACTACCACCCTAAGCCAGGGGGCTGGATGCCTACCACTACTACCACCCTTAGCCATGGGGGTGCCAGATGCCTACCACTACTACCACCCTTACCCAGGGGGCTGGATGCCTACCACTACTACCACCCTTAGCCATGGGGGTGCCAGATGCCTACCACTACTACCACCCTAAGCCAGGGGGCTGGATGCCTACCACTACTACCACCCTTAGCCAGGGGGTGCCAGATGCCTACCACCACTACCACCCTTACCCAGGGGGCTGGATGCCTACCACTACTACCACCCTTACCCAGGGGTGCCAGATGCCTACCACTACTACCACCCTTACCCAGGGGGCTGGATGCCTACCACTACTACCACCCTTACCCAGGGGTGCCAGATGCCTACCACTACTACCACCCTTACCCAGGGGGCTGGATGCCTACCACTACTACCATCCTTAGCTATGGGGGTGCCAGATGCCTACCACTACTACCACCCTTACCCAGGGGGCTGGATGCCTACCACTACTACCACCCTTACCCAGGGGGCTGGATGCCTACCACTACTACCACCCTTAGCCATGGGGGTGCCATATGCCTACCACTACTACCACCCTAAGCCAGGGGGCTGGATGCCTACCACTACTACCACCCTTAGCCATTGGGGTGCCAGATGCCTACCACTACTACCACCCTAAGCCAGGGGCTGGATGCCTACCACTACTACCACCCTTAGCCAGGGGTGCCAGGTGCCTACCACCACTACCACCCTTACCCAGGGGGCTGGATGCCTACCACTACTACCACCCTTACCCAGGGGTGCCAGATGCCTACCACTACTACCACCCTCACCCAGGGGGGCTGGATGCCTACCACTACTACCACCCTTAGCCATGGGGGTGCCAGATGCCTACCACTACTACCACCCTAAGCCAGGGGGCTGGATGCCTACCACTACTACCAAGCTAAGCCAGGGGCTGGATGCCTACCACTTCTACCACCCTTACCCAGGGGGCTGGATGCCTACCACTACTACCACCCTTAGCCAGGGGGCTGGATGTCTACCACTACTACCACCCTTACCCAGGGGGGCTGGATGCCTACCACTACTACCACCCTTAGCCAGGGGGCTGGATGCCTACCACTACTACCACCCGTAGCCAGGGGATGCCAGATGCCTACCACTACTACCACCCTTATCCAGGGGGGCAGGATGCCTACCACTACTACCACCCTTAGCCATGGGGTGCCAGATGCCCACCACCACTACCACCCTTACCCAGGGGGCTGGATGCCTACCACTACTACCACCCTTAGCCATGGGGGTGCCAGATGCCTACCACTACTACCACCCTTACCCAGGGGGGGCTGGATGCCTAACACTACTTCTACCCTTAGCCAGGGGGGTGCCAGATGCCTACCACTACTACCACCCTTACCCAGGGGGGCTGAATGCCTGTCACTACTACCACCTCTACCCATGGGGGGCTGGATGCCTACCACCAACACCACCCCCACTCATAGGATGGACAATGCATGACACAACCAGCACACCACAACCTAGGAATGCAAGAAAAAGACATCCCCCAACACCATGACAAGCGTGTGTAGACTGTGTCAAATGCCTACAACACTGAACATGACTTTGAACATACAATGTGACCCCCTATCACATGTGCCACACATATATGTGTGTGGCCCCCACAATGCAAGCAGGCCATGACCATTGTGGCAATGGGGTCCAAACCCCCATCATCACAGTGACCAAAATGTAAGGGTGGGGTCCATAGCTGAAGCACATTTTGAACAGTGTGGCAATGGGGTCCAAACCCCCATCATCACAGTGACCAAAATGTAAGGGTGGGGTCCATAGCTGAAGCACATTTTGAACATTGTGGCAATGGGGTCCAAACCCCCATCATCACAGTGACCGAAAGGTAAGTGTGGGGTCCATAGCTGAAGCACATTTTGAACATTGTGGCAATGGGGTCCAAACCCCCATCATCACAGTGACCAAAATGTAAGTGTGGGGCCCATAGCTGAAGCACATTTTGAACATTGTGGCAATGGGGTCCAAACCCCCATCATCACAGTGACCAAAATGTAAGTGTTGACAAAGAAAAAGCTGCAACTGCCAAACTGCATGGATGATTCCTGGTCACAGAACATAAAACACATCAGTGGCAAAGTAGTGCATGTGTCCCATTGCAACATAAATTGGGGGAGGCAAATACTGCAGTGCAAATAACACATACCTTTGGCCATGTGCAGACAAACAACACCCATGGGGGCTGACACTGTCAACATTCATCAATGACACAATGACAGAAGTGACCATCAGAATGCAGACCCACATATTTGCACCAATGGGCACACAAATGCAGATACCCTGTGGAGACTGTAGATGTGAGGTGAACAGATACCAAACCATGGCAGCAATGGGACACACAAACCATGATCATTGTGCTGACCGATGACCTAGGAGTCCCAGGGACAGCAGGGGAAACCCACCAAACTACATACAGCCAATGGCACACCCAAGATATGCCAATGCAGTGGTGCAGATGCACAAACACAAACAGGCAGACCCACACTGCACATCATACACAACAGGTGAGGGGGGTGCCAGTGTCCCCAGGCAACCACACAACACATGAGGAGACCTGAATACCAATCATACAGATGTGCATACAGTGCCACACAAAGGTAACTCATGGATCCAAATCCCCTATGTGGGCAAGCAGGCATTGTCAGATGAGAGGGAGCACAAATCACACATGTCACACAGGCACGTAGGAACAGCAACTGACACAGCAAGACACAGACACACCACAGCACTACCCCCAGGGCCCCCACAATGTGGTGACCCTGGGCTGCATTACAATCCCACTGTGATGACAAAGCTAAATGTCGTTCACACTGTGAACCACAGTCATGTGTCCTGAGCAACAAACTACCATCACACCTACATAAGCACAAATCAATCAGCACGGCCAGTAAGCCAAGGCCAACATGGAGGCAGGGGCCTAGCCGGGCAACAACTCTCATCTGCACACACTCAACACCACACCCTCGACCTCCAACAATGTGCAGCAGTGAAGCACACATGCACTGGTGACATTGCACATGCACCCATGACTATTCCAGGGTGGTGGGTGGGAACCAAGGTGCAGAAACACATCACACATGGCCACTCAACAAGACTCCTGAATGTATGACACACTGCACACTACGCTGTACATGGACATGACGGCAATACCACACCAACCAATGGGATCCCAGCCACAGTCACACACCAATGAAGAAGCCAAGGTCACCCACAAAGAACACACATAGACAACAACCAACATTGCAGCCCAGACCCTGAGGAGTGCCAGCAGTCACACACACAACGTGTCACAATCACTGAAAGATAACACAAACTGGAAATCACATGACAGGGGCAAACAACAAGTGCCAAGGGAAACCTGACTGTGACCCATCTGCGTCTGCACACAAACTCAGCCCTGACAGCAAACACACCTATGGGTGACACCCTGATGACCAGTAATGTGCCATGCACCCACATCACAGAGAACCCAGGGAGAAGACTTTGGGGGAACATAGGTCAACTCAGCAAGCATCACAAACAGGTACAACACTAGGGATCACAGCATGCACAGCTAAACGGAAGTGAACACACAGACATGCTCATACAACACACACCTTGGGCGCAGGCAATGTCACAGGAGTACACACTGCCATGAGGGGACTCCACTCCTGTGTGAGGAAAGCTGTGTCATATGTTGCCTCAGTAGGGCCCCATCATGTCAGCTGAGCACTTGGTCACACAATCAACAATTAGCACCAAATGAAGGCTCCCGTCACATCAGCCTGGTCATGGAAGTGCCAACGAAATCATCAGCACAGATCCAACACACTTGTATAGCAATGTTGCACTGACAACACAGATGAGTCCTTCCCCATTGATGCCCAAACCTGCATGTCCAGTGGAGATGGCCACACGGTCAGGGAAGTAGACGAATTGAACAATGGCAGGCACAACAGATGTGCAGGGGTGGAAGCCACAGATGTGAATTTGCTAATGTAAGTAGGAAATCCCATTGCCAAATACTGAACACATGACACCCTCAGATGCTGCTATGGATGACATGGATACACCACAGGATAGATGCAAAAACAACAATTGATGGACAGAATGCAGAACAATGTCATACATTCACCCCAGTACAGAGATCTGGGCCTAAATCCATCGTTTTTTTGCTCACCATGCCATTCCAGTTTGAACCCAGCCATATGCAAATCAGTCTTGACCCTGTGCCTCATGGGAACAGTCCAGCCCGAACTGCCAAGCTAGGTCCTCCCTGGACTGGAAACAAGCATCCTAGGACCGGTTTCGGGGTTTCACCCCTCTTCAGCCAGGATAGCTTGATTCCAGTGGCATGGAGAGCACGGGACCCACGTCTGGGCATACCCGTCCCACTCGGGGTGACAAATGCAAAAACAACAATTGATGGACAGAATGCAGAACAATGTCATACATTCACCCCAGTACAGAGATCTGGGCCTAAATCCATCGTTTTTGCTCACCATGCCATTCCAGTTTGAACCCAGCCATATGCAAATCAGTCTTGACCCTGTGCCTCATGGGAACAGTCCAGCCCGAACTGCCAAGCTAGGTCCTCCCTGGACTGGAAACAAGCATCCTAGGACCGGTTTCGGGGTTTCACCCTCTTCAGCCAGGATAGCTTGATTCCAGTGGCATGGAGAGCACCTGACCCACGTCTGGGCATACCCGTCCCACTCGGGGTGACAAAAGCAAAAACAACAATTGATGGACAGAATGCAGAACAATGTCATACATTCACCCCAGTACAGAGATCTGGGCCTAAATCCATCGTTTTTTGCTCACCATGCCATTCCAGTTTGAACCCAGCCATATGCAAATCAGTCTTGACCCTGTGCCTCATGGGAACAGTCCAGCCCGAACTGCCAAGCTAGGTCCTCCCTGGACTGGAAACAAGCATCCTAGGACCGGTTTCGGGGTTTCACCCTCTTCAGCCAGGATAGCTTGATTCCAGTGGCATGGAGAGCACGGGACTCACGTCTGGGCATACCCGTCCCACTCGGGGCGACAAATGCAAAAACAACAATTGATGGAAAGAATGCAGAACAATGTCATACATTCACCCCAGTACAGAGATCTGGGCCTAAATCCATCGTTTTTTGCTCACCATGCCATTCCAGTTTGAACCCAGCCATATGCAAATCAGTCTTGACCCTGTGCCTCATGGGAACAGTCCAGCCCGAACTGCCAAGCTAGGTCCTCCCTGGACTGGAAACAAGCATCCTAGGACCGGTTTCGGGGTTTCACCCCTCTTCAGCCAGGATAGCTTGATTCCAGTGGCATGGAAAGCACGGGACCCACGTCTGGGCATACCCGTCCCACTCGGGGTGACAAATGCAAAAACAACAATTGATGGACAGAATGCAGAACAATGTCATACATTCACCCCAGTACAGAGATCTGGGCCTAAATCCATCGTTTTTGCTCACCATGCCATTCCAGTTTGAACCCAGCCATATGCAAATCAGTCTTGACCCTGTGCCTCATGGGAACAATCCAGCCTGAACTGCCAAGCTAGGTCCTCCCTGGACTGGAAACAAGCATCCTAGGGCCGGTTTCGGGGTTTCACCCCTCTTCAGCCAGGATAGCTTGATTCCAGTGGCATGGAGAGCACAGGACCCACGTCTGGGCATACCCGTCCCACTCGGGTGACAAATGCAAAAACAACAATTGATGGACAGAATGCAGAACAATGTCATACATTCACCCCAGTACAGAGATCTGGGCCTAAATCCATCGTTTTTTGCTCACCATGCCATTCCAATTTGAACCCAGCCATATGCAAATCAGTCTTGACCCTGTGCCTCATGGGAACAGTCCAGCCCGAACTGCCAAGCTAGGTCCTCCCTGGACTGGAAACAAGCATCCTAAGACCGGTTTCGGGGTTTCACCCCTCTTCAGCCAGGATAGCTTGATTCCAGTGGCATGGAGAACACGGGACCCACGTCTGGGCATACCCGTCCCACTCGGGGTGACAAATGCAAAAACAACAATTGATGGACAGAATGCAGAACAATGTCATACATTCACCCCAGTACAGAGATCTGGGCCTAAATCCATCGTTTTTTGCTCACCATGCCATTCCAGTTTGAACCCAGCCATATGCAAATCAGTCTTGACCCTGTGCCTCATGGGAACAGTCCAGCCCGAACTGCCAAGCTAGGTCCTCCCTGGACTGGAAACAAGCATCCTAGGACCGGTTTCGGGGTTTCACCCCTCTTCAGCCAGGATAGCTTGATTCCAGTGGTATGGAGAGCACGGGACCCACGTCTGGGCATACCCGTCCCACTCGGGTGACAAATGCAAAAACAACAATTGATGGACAGAATGCAGAACAATGTCATACATTCACCCCAGTACAGAGATCTGGGCCTAAATCCATCGTTTTTTGCTCACCATGCCATTCCAGTTTGAACCCAGCCATATGCAAATCAGTCTTGACCCTGTGCCTCATGGGAACAGTCCAGCCCGAACTGCCAAGCTAGGTTCTCCCTGGACTGGAAACAAGCATCCTAGGACCGGTTTCGGGGTTTCATCCCTCTTCAGCCAGGATAGCTTGATTCCAGTGGCATGGATAGGACACATTCCCCCTGGACCACATGGGTTCCTGCACAGTAATACTTCATTATCATGAGACCAAATATCACTATCACTGCAGCAAGGGCATGGTTAGCATCATCAACAACATGTACATCAGAAGCATAAGCACTAGAGAACAGAAAGTTGCTTTATTCAGCATATGTGTGTATTGAAAACTGAAAGTCCAGAAAAAACACAAAGGCCAATGGCCAGTCCATTGTCAAAGTCCAAACAGGGTGACAGTGGCAGATGTCACCATATGCACGCCTGCACTGCACAAAACCAGGGACAATCCACTAGGAGGGGCAACCGGGGGGGCAGGCCAGGCACCGCAGGGTCAGGATCAGGGCTCACCAGGAGGAAGCAGGGAAGGGGTGGTGGGTGCTGGAGAGCCACTGACAACTGCAGTGGAGGTGTCTGACATGGTGTGTGCCGGCACAACTGGGGGGCATGACTCAGATGTTGTGGGTGCCGGCACGACTGCAGTGGACCCTGCAGATGGAGTGGACAGGTCCGCCACTGCAGTGCCCAAGTCAGACAGGGTGGTAGTGGACTCCACTGCAGTGCCTACCACCAGGGGAGGAGAATGGGGAACAGGCAAGGTGGGCTGGACAGAGGGGAGGACACCCTCACCACATCAGTGGCACAGACAAGCGCAGCAGGGGGTGTGGTGCCGGGAGAGCAAGTGGCAGGGGGAGAAGGCCGGATCCTCTTGGGGATGGTATATCTGTGGGTGGGGGAACCTGGGGCAGGGTGTGGTGGGGGCACCTGTGGAGTGGGGGCCTGAGGGATGGAGGAAGGAGACCTGGTGCCTGAGCTGCAGGGCGGCGGCGGGGTCTTGCTCTTATGACTCCGGGGGACTTGCGGGTGGGGGCCTCAGTCTGTCTGCGCCTGGGGGGGTGTCCGGGGGCGAGGGGCACTCTGCTCCGTGTGGGTGGGCTTCCTCTTCCCCCTGAATGCTCTATCAGCTGGATCGGAGGGGAAGAGGCCGAGGTCACTGAGGAAGAGCCGCTGGGTCTTTGGGGTTGCAGGTGAGGCAAGGGAGGGTGCTTTGGAGGGAGAGGCAACTGAGGACTGCGCAGTGCTCGTGGATGCGTGTGTGTGTTCCAGGGCCCCATCCCCTGTGAGTCTGGTTTCAGTCCCCTGACTGTGCGTGCGTGTGCGTTTTGTTTGTGGCGTGTGTGTCTGTGTGCTGGACGTGTGTGTGCTGGTGTGTGCCTGTGCCGGTGTGTGTGTGCTTGGGACGGGTAAGGTGCTGGGGAGTGTGGATGGAGCAGAGGCAGGAGGGGTGAGGGACTGTCTGAGGAGGGACACTGCTGCCGTCAGGGAGGAGTCCATGGACCTATTGCCCCTCTGTAGGTCAGACATGCCCGATGAGATGCCCTCCATGAACGACACCAGCTGAGTCAACAGAGCGGTGTGCGCATGGAGGACACTCAGCATGGCTGTCTGCCCTACATGGAGCTGGCGAAGGAGGTACACAGACTCCTCACTCAGGGCAGCAGGGGACACAGGGGCAGGGGGTGCGGTGCCTGGCCCAAAGGAGACACGCTCCCGAACATGGGAGCCTCCACGGACCTGGGGAATGGGAGCCGATGGGAGGGCGGTGGTGGTGCTGGTGGTGGCGGGGACAGCAACACTAGCTGGGGTGTGGTGGCTGCTGACACCCGCCTCCATAAGGGAGTCATCCTCCGAGTTGCTCTGGTCCTCAGCTGAGGTGGATGGTGCTGAGGACTCCTCGGTGTGGCTCCCCTCGCCCTCCGTGCCACTGGGTCCCTCCGACCACTCCTCGGCTGCTGACCCAGTCTGGCTCTCCGGCTCCTCCTGGTCCGTGGAGCTGTCCCCTTCCGTGGCCGTGGATGTATCTGCAAACAATGGGGAAACAGACAGACATCAGTCACCTGCACCAAACGCACACACCACTGTGAGCACAGCACATTACAGAGCAAGCCCTGGCATCATTAGTTGAACATTGCTAAAAGTGCCCTAACTGAACAGGAGAAGCCAATTGTCAGTCTGATGCCAACCATGGCACTCACATCCCACATGGCCTTGCACCCATCTGTCTGGTGTCTGTTGGATAGCAACACCCCAGTGTGGACACATGCACCACCTACACAGTAGTTGGACAGTGCAGAGGACACAGTGTAGCATGTGGACATGCACACATCACAACTCTTGCCACTGAGTCAGTACAGGTTTCCGGATGAAAGGGATGCCCAGAGTCAAATAGGAAATGCATGTGATGCATACCAGCGACAGACACCATGATGCACCCATGTCCTGATAGCCATCGCCACAATGGTGTGCATGTAGCACATGTCACTCCCCTGCAGGATCACCAATAAGTAGACACATGCCATGGCGGAGGCATGACTGCTAAGTCATACATCACTGTCTCAGTGATGTATGACTTGGCAGCCAGACAACAACACTCTGCACTGTGTCACAATAGTAGGTCATGGGGAATGCAAGTCCTGGAGCTGCACAAGTGCACATGTACATCCCCCATACAACACATCATCTTAACCCTCATCTGTCCAGGTCATACCGATTGGACATATGGGAGACCTGTGACACTACCCTCTGAACCTGAGCCCCTCACAATCTGCTGTGAATGGGAAACAGCTGCCTGAACTTCACATTTGCATACCCCAGTCTGCACGGGCAGCTGATCAAACACCTATGTGACACACAAGTATCGTCTCCTATGGTCACATCTCCAGTGGCATGCTGAGCCCCTACCGAGAAACACCCCAGCAGTCCTGGCAACAAATCCACAGCACACTGACACAGAGGCAGACACCTGAGGGGTCAAATCACTGCGCACAATGTGTCAGCTGATACACGGGAGTGGGAGTACAGAGTGCATTGCATGGCCTGGAGTAGGCATGACTGTCCTGCCCCACATGAATGAGGGATGAGCCCTGGACAGTGGATAGCTGGCTATGTATGTGTGACACACGTAATCTGCACACTCCTGGGGCCCAAACATTGTTCCCACCCGCTGCATGGGCGTGTGCCACATACCCCAGGCACATGTGGTGGCTCAGCTCAGCAAGTGGACCGCATATCAAAGCAACACGCAGATTACATGTCCGAACACAGGCGTTGTGTGAACAATGGACCCACCCATGATGCCCACAACAGAGTTAGGGAAACAGATGCTGTCCCCCACCTTTAGTGAAGCAAACTGCAAGGACACAGTCCCAAGTGACACAATTCCCTGAATGTATGGGCCACACCTGGGTATCAGATGAGGAGTGGGCAGTGCACAATAGAGGGACATGGCTCCTGGACAACATGACTGCTGTACTGTGGAAGTTTAACCAGGCCAGAGGAGGGCACATAGCATGTAATACAGAGTTCACAGTGCAGTCTTTGACTCACCCCCTCCTTGCTGCTGTCTGGCCTTCAGCTGCCCATCCAGGTCTGGAAACACCACCGCCAGGATCTGGAGCATGTGGGGGTCAGGGTCCGTGTTCCGCCCCTCCTGCGAGGAGGCGACAGCTTCAGCTGGACCCGTGCAATCCTCCGGGTCCAGCCCCGAAGGTCCTGCCACCTCTTCTGGCAGTTGCGGATCCGGCGCTTGTAGACCCCCATGGACCGGACAGCCCGGACGATGTCCTTCCAGATCTCCTGCTTCCGATGGGCATTAACCTGTGAGGATGACAAAGTGAAAAGGCCATTACTACACATGCAACATATCCGTGCATGACACAGTTGTATATACATGTCTCAATCACAGGGGCACATGATGTACACAGGCAGTGCAACGCTGCCCATGGACAGTTTGCCAGAAGTCACTACATGGTATCATTGCATGGGAAGTAAAACCTTGTTCAAATGCACTGTCACTGCACCATACCTGTCCAGTGCATGTCACTACACACTATGGGGGTGACAACTACTCAGTGAGCCTGCTAGCCAGTGGCGTGCAGACTTTCAGCCTTGCTAGTCAGACAAAATGCACATTCAGAAAGGCAGTGCACAGAACACTCACCTGCTCCCCTGGTGTCCCATACAGCTTGCTGTACTGTGGAAGTAGGCTGTCCAGCAGGGCCTGGTTCTCCTCAAGGCTGAAGGCTGGGGCTCTCTCCACAGTACGTGCCATTGCAGGGTCCAGAGGGGGCAGAGACAGCAGCAGTGCAGTGGCAGATGTCGTCCTGGAGCATGTAGTGCAGGCAAGTGAGCTCTCAGGGGAACAGCCAGCAATATATATGTGCTGGAGAGGCAGATACTGTCCCATGTGTCCAAAGTGATAGGTCCAAGTCGTTTGCATCTTCTGAATCTGGCCAATCCATGGAATAGCAGCACCAATACACGCCCACAGCATCCTTCAAATCTTCAACTTCATGACATACATGATTTTGCAACATTGTTGTGGGTGACCAACTGAATTTCCAGCAACCGACTCGTTCGAATTTCGAAACGCGTCCGTTGCCAGGCTAGGCCATTGTCAATGGGTGCGCACCGATCGGTCCATTGCTGATCAACGCGTACAGGGTACAACGCGTACCCGCACACATTGAATGCAATGGGCCGGCCGGGGCACCGATCGGTCCATTGCTGATCAACGCGTACAGGGGTACAACGCGTACCCGCACACATTGAATGCAATGGGCCGGCCGGGGGCACCGATCGGTCCATTGCTGATCAACGCGTACAGGGGTACAACGCGTACCCGCACACATTGAATGCAATGGGCCGGCCGGGGGCACCGATCGGTCCATTGCTGATCAACGCGTACAGGGGTACAACGCGTACCCGCACACATTGAATGCAATGGGCCGGCCGGGGGCACCGATCGGTCCATTGCTGATCAACGCGTACAGGGTACAACGCGTACCTGCACACATTGAATGCAATGGGCCGGCCGGGGCACCGATCGGTCCATTGCTGTTCAACGCATCCCTGTACAAGTGACTGGCATATGTCACCATGCCTGTCTCAGATGAACATATGCCAGCCACAGATAGCTCTCAGGGAGTGAGGGGCACACCTACAACACGACAGCCTGTCCAAACTGTATCATAAGGCATGTAAGGCTGCATTTCCTATTGTGTGTATGTTGGTGTACATGTTGTCCTGTGGGTGTCACCTGGGGGCAGCCACCCCCAGGCTGTGCACGTGTTCATGGGGACAGGATCCTGGGTGTTACGTGTACATGACCACTGTGATGTGCAACTGTTCATATCTGTGCATGTGCCATGGTCACATTTCACGGTGGTATATGTGTAAGTCATGTCACATACCCCGTGAGTCCCATGTGGGATGGTATGTTTGAGCCAGGGTGTCCCAGTGGCACAATAGTGATGGTCCTCCACAGTCTGTGTGCATGTAGTGTTTACAATGTCTCTGATTTCATGTGCACAATGGGAGACAGTCTCCACATCCACGTTGTGTGTGCATGGACTTTGATGTTGTGCGTGTGTGTGTCACAGACGTCCATGTCTGTCCTGCAGTGGCAAGTGGGACCACTACCTGTGGGGGTCATGGTTGTTTTGCTCTGGTGTATACCTGATACTCCATGTAATGCCAGTGTCCATGTGGCAATACAGGGTCCCTGGGAATGTACCTGTCGTTGAGCTGTGATGCCTGGGACATCTGTCCTCACATGTCACTGTGGGGGGTGATTGTGACACGGCAGCAGGAGATGGGAACTGTGACACGGCCTCATGATATCCAATGGGCCAACCTGGGACTTATTGATGCCACTTGTTGAACCGTGATGACAGATGTTGGCCATGTATGTACCATACATGTCCTTACGGAACTGCACACGTGATGTAGTTGTGCCTCATAATGATGTATGTTGTGATATTGAGTGTGTTCAATGCCGCATATGTGGGGGGACTGACAATCTTGCTTTCTTCTCCTCTGCACTGCAGGGCTCCTGCTGTCCATCGACCATTCCCAGACCTGGCAACGATGGTGGAACGGGACAGCATCTGACGGTACCGCTTCACCAGGCAGCTGATTGAGGATTTGGCAGTGCAGTTGGCCCCACATTTGCAGCCTGGCCGGCCGTATCCTACAGCGCTGACCCCCAAGGTGAAGGTGATGGCAGCCCTACACTTCTTTGCCACCGGTACCTTCCAACATACTGTGGCGACTGCTGGTGGGATGTCACAGACCATGTTGAGCCGTGTGCTCCGCGATGTTTTGGAGGCAATGTTGCTATTCCTGAACCGGTACATCTATTTCCCTAGACTGCAACGACTCACTGACGTGAAGAGTGACTTCTATGCCCTGGGGAGGATGCCGCATGTCATTGGCTCCATTGATGGGACACATGTGGCTTTGGTACCACCACAGGCCCAGAAGCAGGCCTACCGTAACCGCAAGCACTACCACTCGGTCAATGCACTGGTGGTGTGTCTTGCAGATATGACCATCACACACGTGTGTGCCCGTTTCCCTGGTTCAGCACACGATGCCTTTGTGATGAGGAGTAGTCGCATCCCCAGGATGATGGCACAGATGCAGAACCAGCGTGCCTGGCTTGTCGGTGTGTACTGACTTTGTGCCATTGTGTGTGATCTGATCTGTAGTATTCCGCCCACTTTTCCAAGTCAGCTAATGTGCACTTGTCTGTCCGTAGGTGACTCGGGATACCCCAACATGCAGTGGTTGCTGACACCCCTCAGGAACCCTGTGACACCAGCCCAGATGCGCTACAATGAGGCACATGGTCGGACCAGGAGAGTGATTGAGCGGACATTTGGTCTCCTGAAGAGCCGCTTCCGCTGCCTGGACAAGACAGGAGGGTCCCTCCCATATGCCCCAGCGAAAGTGTGCAAGATTATCATCGTCTGCTGCATGCTCCACAACCTGGCAGTGCGGAAGGAGTTGCCTCTCATCCAGGATGACAATGACCAACATCCGCCACCTGTGGAGGATCCTGGCCTGGACCACGATGCCAGTGATGATGATGATGATGAGGGTGATGTCCGCACACAGCTCATCACCAACTTCTTTAGCTGAATGTGAGTATCCTGAGGTGTCATGTCAATGATGTGAGTTGGCATGATATGTGTAGGTGGTGCTCTGGTGCTGTTGGAGTGTGTCCATGGGCTACTTGACTGGATGTGTGTAGCGATGTGTGCTTACAGGTGGTCTGTACTCCCCAACAGTGTTGACATGCTAACTTGGTTCTGGGTGGGTATCTTGTAACATGTATTGTGCATGAGTTTTGCTGTTCTGTCCTGTTCTCCATTGCTTTTGACTGTGTGTCATTTCTGTCCTTCACAGGGTACTTTCAGATTCGTTTGGTCAACTGTGTCCACCGACGACGTGATTGTACTTCCAGGGTGGTAGCTGTTGTGTCCCTACAGGTGATGTGTGCAACACCCATGGACTTCCTTCCTTCTACAGTTGTTGACTGTGTGCCCGCTGCCAGGTGGGATTACCTTGCATCTGTAGTGGTTACGACATGTTGCAACTGTGTAATAAACCTGTGCTTCACTTTGTGATGTGCGTTGTCTGTGGTCACACATTTGACTGCCATTTGCTTACTGCACCTGTGGGCTACTTGACTACAACTGGGAATAGGTGTGGTGTCTGTGCATTGCACCGTCTTCCCTGGCAACATCAGTGTAGGCAATGAGTCAGATGGCCTAGGTGTGTATGTGTTGTGTAGCCCTGGTGGTGTGTCTCCCTCATATGTGTCACATTGCCTTTACTCACATGCCTGTGTTGTACTTGCTGTTGCAGTTCGCATACACAGTGTAATTTTGCAGTTCATCATCCCCATGACAGCACCCACGTTGGAATCACAACAGAGGCAAGTATGGTGTATTAGTGTGTTTATTGTGATACATTTGTGTGAATAGTGCATAGGATGGTTAGTGCTGTACATATATCTTGCAATCAGAAGTTCCTAGGTGAATTGAAAGTCCTGGTAGACAAAATCCCCATTATCGGGGCCACAGTTGTCTGAGACATTGGTCCAACTTGTACTCCCCATGTAATGTGTGGGAGTTGTGTTGCCGTCAACAGGGTGAACAGTTTGTGCACAAAGGTGAACATCCAGAACAGGTTCAGGCTTCCTGGGAGTTGCACTTGGCCATCGGCCTCTCAGTTGCCCCTCCTCGGACGACCCCTCTTCTTTGGGGGGCCCCTCAAGTACAGGCTGCTGCGGTGCAGGGGACTCTCCGCCAGAGTCATCCTCCCTCCCTGTGGCAGTTGCAGTTTGTTCAGCACCAGATGTTGTTGGCACACAGGGAGGTGTAGACTGGTTGTTGTTCATCTGGCGGAGGCATTGTAAAATGTCCCTGTGCACCGCCGTCATCTCTTGCAGTGCGTCCCACTTGGACTCCACGCGGGACATGTGTGAGTCCAAGCGGGCATGATGGGCAGCCTGCTGCTGTTTCATGTCTCTGAGGAGCCCCACTACCTGGCTGAGATCTCCGGTGCTGGACTGGTACGCATCGGCTATGCGTACCAGTTGTGGGTCATCATGCACACCAGCAACCTCTGCAAGCAGCGACCTCTGTCTCCCACCCCTCCCACCACCCCTGCCGACATGTGCAGTGCGTGCAGTGGCACGCACAGATGACCCTGGTCCCCCTTGGGGGTTGGTGGTAGTAGTGGTGTCCATGGCCCCACGTTGGTCCAGGGTCCCTGTGCTGGTGTTGCTCCTTGTTCTGTCCATGTCGGCAGGGATGGTATTTGTGGTGACAGTCGTTGGAGGGGTGGGTGCAGGGGGTGCAGCTGGTGGTCCTGCTGGTGCTGCAGCTGGTGGTCCTGCTGGTGCTGCATGTTGACTTGCACCGGATGGGCCAGGTTGGTCTTCTTCGTCCGAGGAGGGCAGAGGCTGTACGACACCAGTGAGCTCCGCATTCTCTTGAGCCTGGGACTGGGACTCCTCAACGTCTGCTGCTGTGTCCCCATCATCACCTGTTTTTGGGAGACACACACAATGTATGTTATGTTTCTGCAGGCATCAATGGTTGACACACCTGACAGTTGTGACTGTGCCTCTGGGTGCGGGCCTGTACATTGCATTGTCCTAAGTCGTCACAGTCAGGGGTTGATATTGGTGTAGCACATTGTCCTGCATTATTTGGGCATTTCTATGTATTTGTTGGGGTGTGAACATGGTCTGCATTGGTTGTATTTGGTTGACAGCCGGCCCTCCTTCCCACCCAGCCAGTCAGTTATCCCACCATGGACTGTGCTTGCATTGCAGGGAGTGGAAGTTGTCTTTCAGGATGTCAGTCAGTGGTGTCCTGCTGTTGGTTGTTGCACATTTGCCAGCAGGGCCTTGTGCTCCCCACAGCAGTAGCCAGTGTCAGCCATCTTGTCAGTCCTTATCCACTCCCTGTGATGTGAGCATGGTTCAGGGTGGTGTTTATGGGACAGTTGTGGGGTGAGCTATGTCTGTGACTATGACTCCCATCATGCTATTGCCTCCACCCCACTTCCCAGCATTCCCATACTTACTTGCTTTTGTGGGGAGTTCAGTGTGTGTGGGTGTGAGAGCAATGGCAAGATGGCTGACAGTGGTGTCCTGCTGTTGGTTGGTGTGCAGTTCCCAGCATGCCCTTGTGCTCCCCACAGCAGTAGCCAGTGTCAGCCATCTTGTCAGTCCTTATCCACTCCCTGTGATGTGAGCATGGTTCAGGGTGGTGTTGATGGGACAGTTGTGGGGGTGAGCTATGTCTGTGACTATGACTCCCATCATGCTATTGCCTCCACCCCACTTCCCAGCATTCCCATACTTACTTGCTTTTGTGGGGAGTTCAGTGTGTGTGGGTGTGAGAGCAATGGCAAGATGGCTGACAGTGGTGTCCTGCTGTTGGTTGGTGTGCAGTTCCCAGCATGCCCTTGTGCTCCCCACGACACAGCAACAGTGTCAGACATCTTTGATGGGCCTTTCCACTCTCTGTGGGATGTGCATGCGTGAGTGTGAGCTTGCTGGGCCATGTGGTGGGGGATGTAGAGCTGTGCCTACGACTCCCATCATGTATTGCCTCCACCCCCTTCCCAGCATGCCCATGCTTCCTTCCTTTTGACTCTGCTTCCCTGTGGGGTGGGCTGCCTGTGCTGACAGGATGGCTGGGAGTGTTCTCCTGGCAGTTGTTTGGCTAAAAGTCCCAAGAGTGTCCCTGTGCTTCACACTACATTACCCAGGGTGGAGGTTCTTTGTGGGATCTTGAGTTAGGATGTGAGGCATTGCATTCTCCCAGGTGGGTTCTGTGGAGTTTGTGTTGAGGGGGTGTGGGAGGGGAGGTGCTTGTGACTATGGTCAGTGCTGCGAGTCCTCCTTCCCACCCAGCCAGCCAGATATCCCACCATGGAACGTGCTTCCATTGCAGGGAGTGGAAGTTGTCCCTCAGGATGTCAGTCAGTGGTGTTGTGCTGTTTGTTGGTGCACAGTTGCCAGCAGGGCCTTGTGCTCCCCACAGCAGTAGCCAGTGTCAGCCATCTTGTGAGTCCTTATCCACTCCCTGTGATGTGAGCATGGTTCAGGGTGGTGTTGATGGGCCAGTTGTGAGGCTGAGCGATATCTGTGCCTACTACTCCCATCATGCTGTTGCCTCCACCCCCTTCCCAGCATGCCCATGCTTCCTTCCTTTTGACTCTGCTTCCTGTGGGGTGGGCTGCCTGTGCTGACAGGATGGCTGGGAGTGTTGTCCTGGCAGTTGTTTGGCTAAAAGTCCCAAGAGTGTCCCTGTGCTTCACACAACATTACCCAGGGTGGAGGTTCTTTGTGGGATCTTGAGTTAGGATGTGAGGCATTGCATTCTCCCAGGTGGGTTCTGTGGAGTTTGTGTTGAGGGGGGGTGTGAGGGGAGGTGCTTGTGACTATGGTCAGTGCTGCGAGTCCTCCTTCCCACCCAGCCAGCCAGATATACCACTATGGAACGTGCTTCCATTGCAGGGAGTGGAAGTTGTCTCTCAGGATGTCAGTCAGTGGTGTCCTGCTGTTGGTTGTTGCACAGTTGCCAGCAGGGCCTTGTGCTCCCACAGCAGTACCCAGTGTCAGCCATCTTGTGAGTCCTTTTCCACTCCCTGTGATGTGCGCATGGTTCATGGTGGTGTTGATGGGACAGTTGTGGGGGTGAGCAATATGTGTGACTACGACTCCCATGATGCTATTGGCTACACTGACTTGCCCAGTATACACAGAATTCCTTCCTTTCAGTGGTCTTCACTGTGTGTTGGTGTTGTAGTGGTGGCTACATGTCTGGATGTGTTTGTTAGTTCTATTTGTGCCACTGCCTAGCTGTAGTTGTAGTTGTGTTTGTACATGTGATGACACGGTTAAATGTAACTTTGAGATGGCATGTGTTGTGTTTATCTGAGTGACATACACATTTTGGGATGATTCTGTTCTGGTTGCTGTGTAATTGCTATGAGTGCATGGTTTGACTCTCCCTTGACAGTGATGTGTGTGTGTATTGTGGCAGAATATTGTGTACATTTGTTGTGTACTCACCAGGCTCTGGGATGTTCTCTAGTCCATAGACGCTCACTGGCGGAAGGATGGCCCGCACCTTCTCCTCCCAGGGCCTGAGGTATACTGGCTTGGCAGGAGGGCCACTGCCGGTGTATTGGCTCAGGAGGTAGTCCTTCTTGAGCAGCTCCCGTACCCTCCTGCGCACGTCATACCACCTGTTCTGGATGTCAGTCTTTGTGCGCAGACATGGTGATTGTGCGTTCACCCTGTTGATGATCCTCTCCCACATCTTGGTTTTCTGGGAGATGGGGGTCTGTTGGACCAGTGTGCCAAACAGCTGTGGCTCTACCCTGAGGATCTCGTCTACCAGGACTTCCAATTCACAATCTAGGAACTTGTGATTCTTCTTGGGGGGCATGGTGATGGGTGGTGATGGTGAGTGATGTGTGTGTTGGTGTGCAGGTGAGGGTGTGTGAGTGTGTGTTTTGCTGGGTGTATGTGAGGTAGCTATTTGTTGGTGTGCTGATGGTGTGTGGCTTGTGTGAGGGATGAGCTGTGGGTGTGTGGTTGCTGTCTGTTGAGTGCTGGCAGTAGAATGGCATTTGCAAAGGATCATGGTTGGGATTTGTATCCTTTATATGGGTGGAGTTGTGGGTGTGTCTTTGTTCTCTGTCCCCACCCCCGCCAGTATTTATTGGCTTTGTAATTGCTTGTTTGGCCTTTTTTGTGTATTTTTCCTTAGTACTTTTTGTGCATGTTGGAAACGTTCTTGTGACCGAGTCGGACCCTGCATTTGTCTCGTACGGTCTTCTCCGTTTCGTTCACGCTGTGTTTGTGCAGTTTTCTATGCTGCGTACGCGTCGGTCGCGGTGTTTTGTGTTACTTCGGCTCGGTTTTGTATGCGTGTCGGTCGTACGGCTTGTCCTCCGTTCGACTCGGTCGTGGTTTTCGCGCCTTGCATCGTACTTTGCGGTTTGGAGTTCGCGTGTACGTTTCGGTTGGATTTGTTCCAGGTGCGTGTCGGTCGGTTCGATTCGCGTGTTTTTCCAGCCGGATTGCTGTTTTCCGTGCGGCTCGGTCGTTCGGCTTGGGTTCAGTACGTGTCGGTCGGATTTTGCACGCCTTGCATCGTACTTGGCGTGTCAGGCGCCACAGGTACGTGTCGGTCGGAATAAATTCCGGCTCCGAGTCGGTCGGTGCTTTTTCCGGCCCGAATCGGAATCGACCCCTCGGTCTAAGTTGAGACCAAACGTCTAAGTTTACCTTTGTGAATCAGGCCTTCTGTTTCCAGTGGCCATCACTTCGGCCTGAAGGATTGGGGAATTGGTGGCTTTATGGCTAGGGAGCCTTTTCTCACTTTTTGAGGATGGGATGGTGCTTTGACTAGATCCTCCTTTTGGTCCTAAGGTGGCAGCTACTTTTTACAGGAATCAGGTTATTCTGCCAGCGCTTTTGGAGGTGTCTGAGACCTCCCAGGATTTGGGGTGGCATCTGCTGAAAGTGAAAAGGGCTTTAAGAGTCTATTTGGATAGGACTGCTTCTTTCAAGAAATCTGACTCCCTTTTTGTTTCCTTTGAGGCATCTCGTAATGGTGAGAAATGCTTCTCTTGTTCCCGTCGTTGATGGATTAAGCAGGCATTTTCTTGGCTTATTCAGTTTCTGGGGTCCCCCACCCTGGGTGGGGTTCAGGGACTTTTCACTAGGAAAATGTACTCCTCCTGGGTTGAAGCAAAGGGTATGTCCATTGCTGGGATTTGTCATGCTGCGCTGGCTCGAATACCTTTGTACATCATTATTGCCTTCACAATGTTTTGCATGAGCATGTGAATTTTCAACTTGGTGAGTTAGGCTCGTCATTGCCCTAAATTTTCTGTATCTTGCATTTACTTTGTGTCATTCAAAACCTTAATTTTTTTTGCTGCATTTTGGTTTGCCTACGTCTTTGGATTTGCTCTTGGGATAAGTATATCTGAAGGTCTCTTTTGGGACAGATTTGGTATTCCTCATGAGTAATGAATGGGACGGGGACTAAAGGACGTAGAGGTAATGGCTTAATTACTTCCCGTTAATCTTCATTATTATTAGTCCTGTTGTCACAGTCCCATTTATTACGTCCCCCCTGCCCTGCTACTGAGACCTTCAGATGTTGGAGCGTGCTTGGTATTCCAGGAGAAATGCTGGGTATTGTGTGTACCCTTATAGACTATTGCCTATGGGGGAGGGACACCTTTGCAGCATTTCTGGTTCTTCTTTCTGCCTCAGGAGGTGGGTTCACCTCATGAGTAATGAATGGGAAGGGGAAAACAGGACTAAGAGTAATGAAGATTACCTGTAAGTAATTAAGCCATTAGGAAAAATAAGTGCCTCTTCCATAAAGTGAGTGCTGGGGGACCTCACTTCCAATCACCGGCTCAAAATAAGAACTTCAAATAAACTGGGGGATTTTTAATTTATTGCACCCAATAAACTGCAGCGCTGGTGTACTTGTTTTTTTTTTAATCAAATGTGAAATGAGTGTTGGGAAAGAAGGAGGCTTTTAGAAGCAGCCTTTTACTATTTACACCCAAATATACTGATTTTCAGAAATAATTTATAAGACAAGTACATGCAGCAGATAGAAATCGCTACACAGGCTTGGTCTCTGCTCCCTCAAACAAAGCCACTTTACAGCCGGTGCGCCATGTGACGGAGGCATGGGGATTCAAATTTCCCAAAAACGTGTTCCAGCTTCTGTATTACTTATATGGTTCATATGTTGAGCAGATTGCAGGATTGCAAAGCACCATTAACAGCTTCTCTTAACACTTGCAAACGCATTATCATAGGACGTTGCAAGCAGCAGATGTTTACTACTCTAGAGCTTTCCAGCTTGGCATCAGTGGTGTTTGTAGAAACAGTTTCAAGGCAAATGCAGCTGATCCTCTTCGTTACTATGACACTTATACTGCACCATTTGTAAATAAAATATGCGTGTATTTCGATCCCCCACTGCCTTTCAGACAAATCATGTCTCCTGTCACCAGTCACAACATACTTACCTCAGGCCTACCTTTGAACCTCTAACTGCGTTATAGGTTGATCACTGAAATGGGTCCCTATCAGGCCATACTATCAATAACATTACTGACAAAGCAGTGTGCTGGGTGATCAATAAAATAGTCACACACGCATGCCCATTAAACACCATGAATTCGTCCTTAAATGTAATATGAGCTTTTCTTATCATAAATATATATGTATATTCATGTCACGATCACTAAATTTGTAATGTGGGGATAATGTGGTTTGTGAGGATGGGACTCTGTATCAGTCTAAACAGAAACACACACATGTTTTCAGTGAATCAAATATTACGTTTTTAACAAAATCCCCATAAGTCAGTTGTAGGCTTGTGCAAACTTTTAATTATGCTAGTGTACCCTTCAGTAATCTCGAAATTTCTCATTATGCAAAGGTACATATTTTTGGTAATTTTACATTACATAATGCCTTGCGAGATTTTTGCTCCCAGGAGAATTGTTTACTTGACAGACATGTTCTCATTGTACAAGAACGTTTCTCCCTAAATTAGTCTCCTTTGTTGTGAATTCCCTCACGGTGGAAAGTTACTTGGGATACTGTGAAATGCGTTTTGCATTATATGAGTCATTTCGCATATGACACTCAATTTTATTTGAAATAGTCCTTTCTGAGCTGCATCTGCCTTATAAATGGCTGTCTGGATTTAGTACTGGTCAGGATGTCCTTCCATTTCTTTAAGCTAACCCATCTTAAAATGAGATTTTACTTATATTTACCACCTCTTCACACTTTAGCTTTACTGGACTGGATATCTAGACTTTGGGCATGATTACGACTTTGGCAGTGTGGCAGCGGGCCGCCACGCCAGCGCCTTGCTGCCACACCACCAAAGCTGCGCTGACACCGCCCGCCAGATTTTGAGTTTTCTCCTGGTCTGGCGGGCGGTGCTTTGGCAGTCCCAGGCAGTGAGCCTTAGGAAGGCACCGCTGTGGGAACGCCAAAGCAAGTTCCTGCATGGCATTGACTGTTAAGTCCATGCTGTGCAGGAACTGGGCATGCATGCAGACAGGGGGTCACACCATGTGCCCCCCTGTATGCATCCCCAAGGCCCTGAGGCACCAGGGGGCCGCGTATGGCCCCCTTAGTTTTCTCACTGTCACAGTTTTCATGGTGGGCTTACCGCCATGAAAACTGTTGCAGTGCTGAAACTCGTAATATGCTTGGCGGTACCACAGCGGCACTGCCAGCATATTGCAGGCCTCAGACCACTGCAAGACCACCAGGGATCGTGGATCCCTGTTGGTAGCAGTGGTCCTTTGGAGGTCCGACCACCCAACCCGTAATAGGGAGGTTGGACCGCCAGTGCGGCATTGCCCACACTGCCACCATGGCTACGGTGGTCCATCAGACCGCCGTAGTAATAATCAGGCCCTTTGTCTTAATGGACACCCATTCAGCCCATATTTACAAATGGCTTGCATCACCATTGCATCACACGAGGAGATGCAAGGCAACATAAGCCCTTAGTCAGATTTACTAAGCCACGCAAAGCCACCTTCCCTAAGACTAGCAAACCTGGGAATGTGTCAAAACAGTACACCTTCCCCAACAGAGGCATAAAGAGGAGAAATATATTTATTTCTCCATGTTACTTCCTCTTTCTATATGTGCTGCATTTTGCGACACACATTGAAGGAGGAAAATTCATCTAAGGATCGTTTTTGAGTGGGAAGGTGTTCCTTCCTGCACAAAAACAATACTGACTGTAATACAGGCACCCTTGCACCATGGCTGAGCAGCACTCAGTGCCCAAGTGCAGGGAAAGAGCAGGAATGCATCATAACTTAGTATATATTGCACATTCATGTTATCTCCCTGTCACACAGGGCAGCAAGTTGTTTTGGTGCATTTAATTGCATGACTTTTTAGTAAATCTGGGCCCCACTCATGTCCCATCAGTAAAGTCATCAGTGTTGTGTTTGATTCCCTCTTCAAATTGGGTATGGGCAAAATTTGAGTTACTGGTGTCATTAGCG
Organism: Calotriton arnoldi; assembly: GCA_963921515.1. NCBI lineage: Eukaryota > Metazoa > Chordata > Amphibia > Caudata > Salamandridae > Calotriton > Calotriton arnoldi. The sequence continues at coordinate 196,699 of CAWUFW010002264.1, forward strand.
TAATTTTGGTAATTTTGTGTTACTCCTGTGAAATTCCTGAAATTATGCTGTTTTGCAACATCATGTAATTCTGTACCATTCATTCTAACAATTGACCACAAAAGCGCCGTTCATGATATAAAAATGATTGTTAATGCAGGCGAACAACAAAGGATGAGTGGCTGTTCACAGAGCTTTTGCTTTTTAGCACTATTTTTACACCAAATGCATCCTCGTGTCCAAAGTGGATAGAGTACAGAATGCCAGTTTGCATTTTGTGTAATTAAGCATAACTTCATGTATTTTTGCCAAAACCACGCCTCATTACTCAATAGCTCATTACGTGAATTTCGCACAACCTTAATTCAAACCCAAAATTCAAACAAACATCATTGCTAATTTTTTTGTGCTCCAACTGAACTGATTTAAAAGGAAGGGGTCCTCTATTATTTATTCAGTCTTGCAAACGTTAGTCCCATTGCTGATCAACTCTGGACTTGAATGTTGGAATGCCATACAAACCAGGCACCACGCATGCTCCTGCTCCCTCTTCTCAAGTTAAACCTCATCTAAGCCCCCTCTTTGAAGTCAATGATCCAAATAAGTGGACTCTATGTCATCAAGAACGCAGTTCCCAGGACTGGGCTTTCCTTTAACAACCTTTTGCATTCTGGGAGATGTTGTATGTTTAGTTTACATCAACAAAAACAACTGATTATCACACCTGAAATTTGATGATTTAAAAAAAGCAATGTTCAGGACAGGAGCTTGGTGTCCCTGATGACATGGGGTCCTCTGGTAGCATTAGATCAGCTACATAAACCATATTAAAACCACTGTAATTAGGTTCTGTTGGCTTCGCTTGAGATTTGTATCCCTACGTTAAAACTGTTAATTGTCTTTGGATATCTTATATGTTTTTGTTTTAAATAGCTTATAAGGTAACACAAGGGCAACACAATACTAAAGTCAGATTTACTAAGCCACGCAAGGCCACCTTCAGTGGCCCTGCAGTGCTTGGTAAATCTGGAGTAAAGCAAGACAGCGCAACAGAGCGGGAATGTGCCCTCTCCCTTTTACGCAGCGCAGCAAGGTTGCTTGCTGCATTGCGTTGCGTGAATATCTGATAAATTTGCCCCCAGTATCTGAACCTGTGTTATAAATCAGTGATCAATATGCATGGTGGAAACAATTTTTGATGGAAAATCATCATAAATATAGATCTGCAAATCGTTCCAAGAAAAGGAAACTTGTAACCGTTAACTAGATCATATATTCCTGTTTGACCATTATATGTTCCACCACAAACATCCAATTGACACTAATCTATTGGGTATATCAGTATTTTGAACTATTAAAATTGTAATTTGAACTCATATCCCCTTCACAGACATCTATGCTGTCCCTCACTAAATGTGATATAGATAGGTGTTTAGATGTTACCCCTCGCTCCTACTTCCTACCAGCGTCAGAGGTGTTAACGTATGTTATATTTGTAATAGGGATTAAAGTGTCATGATCCATCAGGGAGGCATCTCGTGTCTTTTGGCTTGTATTGCCAGGAGCATGGTGTTCATTCTGTAATAACTGCTCCTCCTTGCAACTGCTCTTGTAGAAGTTTTAACACCTGCATCTCTGCAGTCGTCCACTCTTACTGGTCCCTAGCCATTTACGAATTGCAGGCGCTGTAGGAGTTTTCCACTGCATTGCAATATTACAATAGCTAACCAATTAGGCCAGATCAACGAATTAAGGGCCCGATTAAGAGTTTGGTGGAATGGAACCACTGTCACTTTTTTGGCATTCTTCCTGTCCGCAGCCTTGGCGGTCTGACTGCCCTATTACATTCATGGCAGGAACTTGGCTCCAATTTTGCCGTTTGAGCACCGCAAAGACTCCTGCTACCACATCACTGGCGAGAGAGCCAGAGGTAGGTCTTGGAGGGCATCCTGCCAAGCTTACCGCCTTACAGATTGCGATCAGATTTTCCACCAAACTTTTCTTCAAGGGGACACAGCCATGCAAGACTAGGCGGAAAGGTAGAAAAAGTGGTGAAAACTCACCTTTTTTCTGGGTCCACTTCAGAATCTGTGTTGAATGCCATTGTCCAGGTCCTTCCTGTGATGCTCCCACCTGACCATGATGCATGACTTAGCAGGCAACAAAACATACAGTACACATGACCTGCATATACATTATGACACATACACATCATATATATTAATTTTGTGATATTCGCACGTAGCACTTACCTATCTTTACAGCAGAGAAACGTAATTCCATCGGAACTCCACTACCAAGAGACCACCAGTCCATCTGGAACATTGACATCGGCTCAGCGGTATACTGCCAGCCCGACGGCAGCGGAGTACTCAAGTCGCAACATCATAATACAGTGGGAGGAAGACCACCAGCACCACAGACTTCTTGGGACCCCTGCAGTGGCAGCCTGGTGGTAAGACCGCCAAACTCGTAATCGGGCTTTTTTAGATCTAACACACCTACCTAAGAGAAATCTTGTCATATTGACATCCAGGCCCTGCCATGTAATATCCAGTATTATTTCAGTTGATGCCAAACAGTAGTGTTGTATTAGTGGGCAGTATCATACCATATGAAAAAGTCTGAATAGGCAGCTGTGCATCTAGGTCATTCTGATGCCCTGCCCCACCCCCGGCATAATTCTAGCAATGTGTACTAGGGAAAGATGTGTTTGATGGAGGATATATTTTCAACTGGGGTTTCTGTTTACAGTTTTGGTGTATTCTAAAACTGGTGTCTATCTACTCTTTGTCCTGTATTTCTTTTCCTAGCATTTGCTAGTAAGACCCTTTGAGTGTAGTGGTGGAGAGGTAAAAGGCAGGTTACAGCGTTCCATGTATGCATGTCACTGCTTTGCGTTGCAGCTCATGTGTGAGGAAGGTGCCAAGTAATTTGAATTTTGGAGGTTTAGTAGCTCCAATATGCCATATTGTTCTGATTGCTGCACTGATAGTATTATATGTAATAAACTGTGACACTAAGACCATAATTGTCCACTAGGGTTTGAAATGGAATAAGTATATCAGCGTATATATCTAAAAAACAGTGATATTATTAGTGTCCAATCTTGAATAGAGTGTAACTTAGCCAATAATGTTTACTCAGGTATCACCCATAGGGAAAGGTCTGTGGAGTATGGGACATCTGATCCTAGCTTACATGTGTATTAAAGCCAACATGAATAGACCTTGCCTAAGGAGCAAGGGTCTGTAGAGCTCACCTGCCCTGTGTCATATAGTCAGGGTCACTGGAATTATACAGCCTGAGAGCATCAAATTATGTGGCAACGTTGACTAAATTATGCAGCAAGAAAATGCAAAACGGTGGCATAATGCGTCACATGTTTTGATAGTGTTACTTAATCATTTTGTAAGTTTTACACATAGTATTATTGTCTCAGCAAAGATTGCATCGAATTAGTCCCAGTTTAACAACCAAATAGAGAAATAAGCAACAGAAAGATGAGCAATTAACCTTTGCAAAGGGCCTTCCACTGCACGCAAACACATTGCTACCTTTTTAGTATCTTTTGATTTGTTTGAGCTAGAAACTAACCTTTTTCCTTCAAATTAGCAGATTATGCAGAAGATGAAGGATTAAGTGGCAAATGCGGAAACTCTAGAATTGTTTTTTTTAAAAGCAGCTGGTGTAGAATCACATAATTCAAATGGGCCTGAATATTGTACATGTAATAACTCAGTGTCCCCTATAATCTTTACCAGGTCTATATTTTTGGGATCTAGCCACTGCGCCACCCACACCATCTGTGCTGCCAAGAAGTATATTTCTAAATTGGGGACATTCACACCCTTGGCGTCCATCAGACGCATCACCTTTTCAAAGGAGAGATGTCGCCTCTGTTGAGCTAAGATCAGCCCTGACAGGATGCACACAAGATCTCAGAAGAAAGAGCCCGGTTAGACAAATGGGAGTGCCATAAAGAAATAAAGTAGTCTAGGTAACACAATTGTCTAAAGGATTGCCACTCTGCCCAAAGGAGACAGCGGTAGCCCACAATGTTCTCAACCCCCAAATTCCAGACACACATCTATCTAGATTGCCGCCCTGCAACTTTTAATCTGTGTGATAAATTTGTATACCTAGATATTTAAAAGTTTCTAGTTCCCATTGTACCAAGTTCCAGACATAAAATAGATAATCATCCGTATCCTGTGCTCATAGCGGGAATATACAGGATTCATACCAATTGACTTGAGGACCAACGATATACCCAAATTCCACCAATAGCAAGATTAGTGGTGAAAACATTGTTTCAGGGTCCCTAAGAAAAAATAGGGTTTCATCCGCATGCCAGGCGGAGGCATGTACTTTATCATGTATGACGATACCCCCTTCACCTCCCCTAGTTCTAAGTAGGAAGTCTGTGGTTTAAACGGTAAATAGAAATAATATCGAAATAAAAATATCGAATAGACAGAATATCGAATCCAAAATATAGAATGGACATAATATCGAATGGACATAATATAGTCGTTAAAAATATCGAAATTAAGGTAAGTAATATTGATTGTCAAAATATCTAAGTACAAAATATAGGCATTAAAAATATCGAATTTTTAATAATATCGAATTTTTCTAAGTATTTTGTATGTTAGTATATGTGTTAAAAGTTTATATTAGTTTTTGTAATGTATGTTTAATTTTTTTAAAGCAATGATTTTTATGTTATTGAATTTTTGCGTCATTCAATTCCGTAGCGGGTTGTGGGTTTATAGGGGAATAGGGTGGGAAGTAATTTAATTGTAATTAAGTAAATATTTATTTTTATTTATTGGTATTGATAATTAATTTATTGTTAATTAATTATTAATTGGTAATTAATTTTTATCAATTGGTAATTAATTTTTATTAATTGATTAATTGATAATTATGTTAATTCTATTAATTTATTATTTGTAGCGGGTTGTGGGTTGATAGGGGATATGGTGGGAAGTAATTTAATTGTAAATAATTAATTATTGAAAATATTTTTTTGTTTTGATAATTAATTTACTGTTAATTAATTATTAATTGGTCTTTTTTTATTATTTATAAATTTTTGGTATTGAATATTAATTGGTTGTTAATTAATTATTAATAGGTAAATAATTTTTAATAAATAAATTGTATTGGTATTTATAATTAATTAATTATTAAATATTTTGTAATTGGTAATTAATTTTAATAATAATGTTTATTAGTATTGATCATTAAATAATTGTTATTACAATATTAAAATATTACTTTCCCTACTGTTGCACTCTCTGGAGTGGGAATAGTAATTTTTACTCCTACGCTATCTAACGTTTTCACTACTGTTGCACTCACTGGAGTGTAAATAGTAATTTTTACCCTCCCGCTATCCAACGCTTTCCCTACTGTTGCACTCTCTGGAGTGGGAATAGTAATTTTTACCCCTACGCTATCCAACGCTTTCCCTACTGTTGCACTCTTTGGAGTGGGAATAGTAATTTTTACCCCTACGCTATCCAACGCTTTCCCTACTGTTGCACTCACTGGAGTGGGAATAGTAATTTTTACCCTCCCGCTATCCAAAGCTTTCCCTACTGTTGCACTCTCTGGAGTGGGAATAGTCATTTTTACCCCTACACTATCCAACGCTTTCCCTACTGTTGCACTCTTTGGAGTGGGAATAGTAATTCTTACCCTCCCGCTATCCAACGTTTTCCCTACTGTTGCACTCACTGGAGTGGGAATAGTAATTTTTACCCCTACGCTATCCAACGCTTTCCCTACTGTTGCACTCTTTGGAGTGTGAATAGTAATTTTTACCCCTACGCTATCCAACGCTTTCCCTACTGTTGCACTCACTGGAGTGGGACTAGTAATTTTTACCCTCCCGCTATCCAACGCTTTCCCTACTGTTGCACTCTCTGAAGTGGGAATAGTAATTTTTACCCCTACACTATCCAACGCTTTCCCTACTGTTGCACTCTTTGGAGTGGGAATAGTAATTTTTACCCTCTCGCTATCCAACGTTTTCCCTACTGTTGCACTCACTGGAGTGGGAATAGTAATTTTTACCCCTACGCTATCCAACGCTTTCCCTACTGTTGCACTCTTTGGAGTGGGAATAGTAATTTTTACCCCTACGCTATCCAACGCTTTCCCTACTGTTGCACTCACTGGAGTGGGAATAGTAATTTTTACCCTCCCGCTATCCAAATCTTTCCCTACTGTTGCACTCTCTGGAGTGGGAATAGTAATTTTTACCCCTACGCTATCCAACGCTTTCCCTACTGTTGCACTCACTGGAGTGGGAATAGTAAATTTTACCCTCCCGCTATCCTACGTTAAAAATATTGAATATTTTTTAATAATATTACGTTAATATATGTATGTATTAAAAAATAAAAATGTATGTTTATTTATTTTTTTACTTAAAATAATTATTCATTAATTTGAAAGTTATTTAAGTATTTTTAAGTATGTTTTACTTAATTATATTTATTATCTTATTAATTTTACATTACTTTTAAGAGATTTAAAAATTCGATATTTTGACTAACTATATTTTTACAACGATATTTTTGATTCGATATTTTTGTACTTACCTGTTTGTAGATAGGGAGTCGATATTTTGGTATTCGATATTTTTAACTCGATATTTTGTAAGGTCGATATTTTCTTCCTCGATATTATGTCAGTGATCCGGTTTAAACATCAACACAAATAGAATGGGTGACAACGGGCACCCCTGTCTGGTGCCCATGAAGATCTTCCATAACGTAGAATACACTGTGCCCGTTCAAACCCTTGCCAGCGGTAATATATATATTTAACGGTATCCAGCACAGAAAGCCGCCCAGTACTCCCATCCATGTCAGTACTGCAAAAAAGGCCAAACCAGTGTGTCAAATGCTTTTTCAACATCCACTGAGTCCACTAAATGTGAGCCTGGCGTATCTCGTAGGCAATCCATGATATGCAGTGGATGACGTATGCTTACACTAGTGTTTCTTACCAGTACAGAACCACACTGGTCTGGATGGACCAGTCTCAATGCCCAGGGAAGTATCTGATTTGCAATGATTTTCTCCAGTATTTTAGATTCTGAATTCAGTAGCAATAGTGGCCTACATGATGGGGCATTTAAGAGGTCTTTGTCGAGTTTAGGTAGTGCTGTAATCATTGACTCCCAAGTCAACTCCAGAAGTGTTCCCTCTTGGTACTCTTTCATGTATAAGGCATGGAGGCTTTTGGTCAGCTCCGATTTCTACATGGCGTGAAATTCCAAGGGTAACCCTTCTAACCCCCTTGTCTTCCCTCCCACCAGCTGATTTATAGCAAGTTTCACCTCCTGCAATTCCTGGTCTCGGTTAAGAAAAGCCACTTGTTTAACAGTGAAGGTCGACATCAAGGTAGAACTTATGTAATGCACAACTCGCTTGGAAGGGGTTGACTCAGTTGCTCCATATAAGTTCTTAAAGTAATCTCCAAATACGTTGTTTATCTCTGCCTGTGTGGTCAGTAAATGGCCTTCTGATGCACATATAGCACAGATAAGTCTACGTGGTGTTTCTGATTTCCTAAGCCATACCAACAGCCGGCCTGCTCTATCACCTTCATTATATTGGCGACTTATTAATCAGATGTTGTAACCATTCTATCAGATTCTGGTCGCTTTTTGTCCCGTCATTTTCTTTAAAAAAAGGTATGTTTCCCCACCAATGATCTCCTTGATGGGAGGATCCAACAGTGCATCTTCTTGTAACCTCCATGTTGGAACCACCGGTGTTCCTCCCCTATTGGATTTGTATTGCTAACTAATTATTATCTGAATTTGTGCGACATAAGTATTCCGCAACATATAAGCGAAGCACCAGATCTTCTGTTCCAAGGTACATATCTAAGTGTGTGTGAATGTCGTGCACAGGGTAATAGAAAGCATATCTGCATCATCTGGGTGTAGCTCTCTAGATAAATCATGGAGGCTCCATTGCCACACTAACTGTCGTAAGCCCTGTGGCATCAAATAATGTGGGAGGGAGCGGTCTCTGTCACAATGTAAGACCAAGTTATTATCAGCACCCCGCAGAGCAGAAGCCTTCAGTGTCGTAGTTATTGTGATGATAGGGTGTCTAAGAAGTGTAATTGTCCTTTTTTGGTGCATAAATACTCATAATCATGAGTGGGTTGCCATGTAAGGGTCCCTTAATAATAGTAAACAGGCCCTTCCATCATCCACAGCTGCACAATATATTTTGTAGGGCACCCCTCGTGTGCTCTGGGAAAACATTGAATATGTGGTACCCCAAATCTGTCTTCACCATTTCTTTTTCACTTTACGCAGCTCAGATAGTGTAAAGTGAGTTTCTTGTAGACAAGGTATCTATACCTTCTGGCGCCTAAGGAAGGATTGTATATGATATTGTTTTATGGGCGAACCCATCTCCCTGACATTCCATGTAAAAAAAGTATAGTGCTGAATCATAGCAGTAGAGTGATTGTTCCTCTACCATGAGGAATCACCCTGGGGTCAATTGGTGTTGCTAGGGAGAAGTGAAGATGAGAACGACACATGTTGAAAGATGGTTTACAAACTGAACTTAAATTGAATTCTGTTGTGAGTTAAGAGTAGCATATGGGGAGTGAGACAGTCTTGATCAAAATCTCTAGTATACTGGCCCACCGTTGAGAAAATTGCCATGGCGTGAAATCGGGAGCCTCTAAAACCCACTCTTTCTAAACCATGTGCTTCCTGTCCCATGGCATCACAGCAAGGAGTTATCTATTCACCGCATAAGGAGTTATTATAGCTTGTGTAGGGAGGTCAAGCAATGTTGTCTGTTGTCATGGCAGTCACAATGGGGTCCTTTGTGAAAAAGACACATCACCTGACATTGCGGTGTGTGTGAATCACTGAGTTGGTGCTGTGTTGGTGGAGTCCACAGAGCCCATAAGTCATTTAACAATGTGGCTTTTCTTGACCTGTTCTTTGGTTGGTGCTTTCGACAAGCACCACTGATGGCACCTCTCTGTTCACAGCCTCTGTGATTTTTCTTAACACTGTTTCATCTGAAAAACATCATGGCCAGTCACCTCTAGTGATGACCAAACCTGCTCTGGTGTTGTAGAAAAATGTGTTGTACCATTTGCCATCACTTTGAGTTGAGCCAGGAAGATCAGTCCAAATGGAATTTTCAGGTTTCATTGTGCTCATTTAACCTCCAGGAAACTCTGCCTCCTCTGCATAAGTGTTGTGTGGTCTGGGAAATGTGAATTTTACTATTGTCTATCTCCCATGAGCCATGTTTAAGAGCCACCTGTAAGACATTATCACTGTCCAGCTTGTGTAATAAGCTCACCACAAATGGCTGGGATGTTCGGAGGTGTAGGTCGCATTGGGACTCTATGAGCTCGTTCCACAGAGATAAACTTTGAGTGCATGCCCAAGAGCACCGTTTTATTGAACCACGTCTATATAAACAATTCTGTAGAAGAGTTTTCGATCTTTTCAGGGAGCCCAATAATCCAGAAATGATTGTGGTTGGATCGTCCTTCAGCGTCCTTTGCCCTGTCATGTAGGATCTGCACCTCTTTTCGCAAGTCAGTCATTTGTCTCTGCAAATCATAGACCTACAGTTTCATGACAGCCATCATGGATTTGTTTGTTATTACTCTATTTGAGAGGCTTCTAGTGGGGTGTCTGGCAAGAGGGTCTCCCTCGCTGCGCCTGTTTTCACAGTTTCATTAGTTTGCCCATTACTGTTCAATAGATCACGCATTCACCAATAGTATCCCTAAGCACTTAGGGCCAGATGCACGTAGCTTTTTTGAGCTCACAAACGGTTGTAACCGCAAATAATTTACAGAACCCTGTTTTGCGATCCAGTAACCAATTACTAAATCGCAAAATGGGTCAGCGATTCAGTGTTTGGAAGGAGAGCGTTAAGGGCGTCCCTTCCTAATAGCAACCCGCAGTGGTATGTGTGAATGTTTTACGACTGAAATGCAGTAGCAAAACATTCACATTTTATCGCCTACTTGTAATAGGTGGTAACCCATTCGCAAAAGTAAGGGGTTCCCAAGGGACCCCTTCCCCTTTGTGAATGGTTGTAAAGGTTTTTTAAGAGCAGGCCATGGTCCCACGAACCACAGCCTACTCTTAAAAAATGAAAAGAAAACTTTTCATTTTTATTTTTAAAACGCATCCCGTTTTCCATTAAGGAAAATGGGCTGCATTTAAAAAACAACTAAACATTGCTTTATTTAAAAGCAATCACTGACATTGTGGTCTGCTGACCCCAGCAGGCCTCCGTTCCTGTGAATTTTAGCAATTCCCAATGGGTCGCAAAAATTGCGACCTGCCTCATGAATATTAATGTGGTATTCCTATTTCCAACCCACTGAGAATCGCAAACAGTGTAAAACACACTGTAGTACATAGCAGTTTGTGATTACCTAATAGCGAATCGCAAACATTACTATTAGGCAACTTCAAACACAAAGGTATGTACATCTGGTCTTTGATTTTTGTTCCAGTCTGGTTCTAAGCACTGCCAGGCCAGACAATCGCACCTCTACGTATTTAAAAAGATAAATGTGTCCTTCCTCCTTGCACTGTTAGTGGGGATCACCTTTTACCAGTGCCTATAAAAGTCAAAGTATAAGCCACTCCTTGTGGAGTCAGAATGATTGACGGATTCCCATGCTCAAACATCTTGCCCTAGCAGAGTTATGCAATCAAAAGTGTTTCCCCCAATGTTGTCGAGGAGTCTCCAATCTTGCAGGCCCAGGGTAGAGGAACAGGGTGACAGAGTCAATTCTCTTGTGGACACCTTTTGGTAATGTTGTTTAATAATTTGCAAAGGCTCAGTAAAGCATCAACCCACCTCCGGACCAAATCCAGGCAGAGCAGATGTAGGGCCCGCAATATAGCCTCTACACCCCAGGCCTGCTGAGCACAATGCTTCAAGCGCAGCCCACAACAGCTGCAGCGCGCACCCCCTGAGCTGGTTTCCAGTAGCCGAATTCCTCTGTTGGGGTGGTGGCATCCGCATTTGGACTTCGGACGAACTCCTACTACCCCCATCGGAGCCACTCTTTGGCCTCTGATGCAGACGCAGTCTCGACAGAATGGTCAGGGTATTTTACCGCCATGCAGCCTCGGGCCTAAATAACAGCTTGCCTGGTCGCCATTCGTCTGCTGATTCATGATCAACAAATTCTGGGACGTTCATTGGATGCCACAACCTGCCCTGTCAGTCTCAGTCTGACGGTGCTCCTGAAGTCATGCTCAGATCAGCTTCTGGCAGCCGCCATCCTGTGTCGCGGGATCAAATTTCACCGGCACTCATTCTTCTGCCTTTGAGCACCTCAATATCATCTTCCAATATCCATTGGAGTTAAGGGCGATCCACTGTACCCAGTGGTATGATAGATTGATATTTCTTGGCCAGATGGCAATCAAGAGGCTATTGGTGAGACAGGTGCTCTGTGCTTAAGCGCCTGCTATCTTCCAGGGCTTGGCCAGCCCCCGGTTTTTGCACTACATGTGCTTTGCTCCCTTGAGCCTGATAGCGCAGAAAGCTGCCTTATAAACATTAATTAATACTAATGCTAATCTACCTTAAGCTCCAATATGAAAAGTGTACTTTTAAAATGACACGTAGACAAATAGTGCAAAATGCACCAGGCATTCATTTTTCAATGGTAGGACTTAACTAGACTTTTCCATTAATAAATAATGTTCTTTAGGAAATGCTGTACCATCCACAAATGACTGACTCAGATTTTGTCCTAACCGTAGAATGTACTTTTATCAAACTTACAATAATTAAACATGTGCAGAAATAATGTGCAGTTTTTATTAAAATAAAACGTAGACATACTTGTTAAATGTAAATCTTGAACATGCTTTAGACAGCTTGTTAAAATAGCGGTTTGAATAAAAAGTGCAAGGATGTGCATGCTTGAAAAGCTGACCTCGGTTTAGGCTTGTAATTGCTTGAAACTCTAAACTGTTTCAGATTAACATAGAAAGGAATGTGTCTTTCATTTTGTGAAATGAAGATGCCTCACATAAATTACAGCATTTAACTCTGAACTTTCTCACTGATAGCATATAATTTGTTGCTTGTAAATGTTATTGTTCACATGGAAAACCATTCATAATTGACTAAAGCTTTATTTTACTTGCTGAGGAAAGCAGAAAATACACACATTAATAAAAATGCATTGCTCATGGTACGACTTTCACTTTTAACAGTTTCAATGGATTTCCTGCTTAATAAAATCTTTTCTTGCAGCTAATGTTATGTTTTACACAGATTATTGTATTAGCTAAAATACATTTTGCTTTATTAGAAGGTAAGGAAATGAAGTGAAGTCATGAAAAACAAAGAAAGTTAAGAAATATGCCATGTGGAGATAGATTTATTGTTACAGCATAGAAGATAGCCCACTACAGCCTGCTCGGAAGATGGAAGACGTGAGAGCGGAAGAGAAATGTGCCCTTTCGGAGAATACTGAATGCTAATTGGCTGAAGACGAGACAACAAGGCCACATGTTTGCAATATGAATTATACTGTCTTATTAAAGCGTTCCTAGTTTAGGAGATGAGCAGCAGATGAGAGCAGACGAAAGCAGAGGAGGTAGACGGAGAGAGGAGACAGGCTGAGCTCTTTGACATTCTGTCAGACCCAAACTTTATGCTTTATCTCTTGCTAAATGGCTTTTGCCAATGCTTATTTGCCCTATGCTGCTTTAAGATTCTACTGAATCTTTTGAACCTCTCTCTATGGGAAGTTCTGCAATAATTGATTTGAGCTTCATGCTCTGTTCCCACTCTTGCATTTCACTTCTGAACTCTTCATGGGTTCTGACTGAGACTATTTTTCGCACCATTCAAAGAATAGGGATTCTTCCTTTATGGAGCGTGCTGATTGCATTATTTTAATATGATCTGCTCTAACCATATTTTTATATTATCAATTCTGTAACCTGATTGATATTTGACTAATGAATAAAGAATCAAAAGTTTCTATAAACTTTAATTAGAAAATAAAACCCTTTAAAACTACTTACAAATCTCATTATTGACTAAAATTTAGAATTGCTTTTGAGATGTTTTTGTGATGATGAAATAGCTCTTTTGATCAAAATATGATGGCAAAATCCATCACCTGAGAGTTGAAATTGGCGTGGGAACGGGTGCTGATCCTGTGGGTGATAGTAATTGAAAGGTTGCACCATACTTATTTAAACTTCACCCAGATCCGAGCTTCCAAGTCCAAGCATCCATCTGCAGTAGAAATGCCCATGCAATTTCATCTTTCAAGAACTCTATCACAAAGGTCCAAATGTTCTTAGTGAATCCACACACAAACTAGAATTCCTGTCCTATGAATGTTTGTCTTGCCCTAGACTCTTCACCTTTCTACGCCATTTAAAATCTGTTTGTTCAAGTGTTTGTTCCAGGCCATGTAACTCACTATAGAGGCATGATGTATGAATGTTTTGAAATTCAGTAATCAATTGTAAATTGATTAGTAAACATAAAATGTGTGTTTTCTAATGTACAAAAGCAAGCCATTGTTGCTTTTGATAATTTAGCAAAACAAACCCAATAAATATTGAATTGGAACTACATTTTTAAAATTCTAAATTGTTATTTCTAAATAGCAATTTGCAAATGATATGAAGACACATGCACAGTTATGAAACAGTTGCACCATGTTCCCATAGCACAAGCAATTCACTACCAAGTGAAAGCAGGTGGCGACCAAGTACAACATATAAAAGTAGGCCCATAATGCACTGCACTTCTTTCACACTGGCAGCTCTGTATGCAATGGTGAAGAGAATAGACATTTTGGGAACCCATCAAAGGAGAAGTAGTGGGAAGGAGATGGTATTTAAACAATGTGTCACACTTTTTAAAGAAACAGTGGAGGAAATATGTGGGAAGTATAGGTTTAGCAGGGTGCTGCTGTTGTACTTAAGTCAGGAATTGGAACCATATTCAGCTAGAAACACACTGCTTAGACAGTATACCTGTTCAGGTAATGTGTTCCTTACAACTTCGGGCATCTGAAAGTTACCAGGACATAGTTGCAGTTTCACGTGTTTAGATCCTTCGCTGATAAGCTGTTGTCCAGAAAATATGTTCAAATTGTCTTTCCCAAAACACAATAGGGCTTGGTTATTTTATTATGGTATAGCACAATACTTACAAGTCATTGGTTTTGTATGGTTGTGTGGACGAAATCCAAGTATTATTTTGCCCACCATCAGGATCTGAACACCTATAATGGAACCATACAAGTCAGCAGTCCATTAATATACAACTGGTTTTTAATTCAAGGTGTCTGATTACAGACCTGGTGGCACAATATCCTGCCTGTTCCCCCGATTCCCTTATGTTCCAGCACTCTGCCTCATGTGAACGTTTCACAAGAGGAGAGCTAGGAGATTGGTGTCTATTGAGTAAGTTACTAAAGTTTGCAGGAGGTACAATATTGCCCACAAACAACCTAGTTCATAGTTGAACATAAATTTGGTCTACTGAAGGGAAGATTATGTTACCTTCCCGAAAGTAGTGGATCTCTGCAGCATGCACTTGAGACTTGCTGCAATATGATTGTTTGTTGTGCTATCCTGCACAAATAGATTTTTAGGCTAGGATTACCCATTGTTCCAAACAATAGTGACTCTGAGGAAGAAAACCTCCCCCGTTATCAAGTACCTGCACCACTGGATGCACAGACATGCAGAACAGACATAACCAACAGCTATTTCTAGCGTACATAAAATGTAATTTATTCTGCACTACACAAGACAATACAATTTTTCAATGTTTAACTAAGATTTTCTGTTTCTTCACAGGTTTTATGTTATCAAAACTTGAAGCTAGCCAGACTTGCCAATTACAATTTCTGACTGTAAAACGAAACTTAATAAAATAAATGTATAATTATTTAAATACTATACCTTTTTATCTCCCTGCTTCTTTCTTCTTATATCTACTCAAGCCCTCTGTAATCATCATCGTACGACTTCCCCTTCTCTGTATGCACTATGTCTTCTGGTGCACAGTTTGCTTGCCATTTGAGGCACAGGCATGCTGCTGAGGCTTGAGGCCTCCTTGCCTCAGCAGTCTGATAACTAGTACTGACGTGAGCTGTCTCTGTAGCACCTCGCAAAGCTCACTTTTGCCAAACGCTTTCCTACTTCACACTAGAGTGAACTATCTCCACCTGTTGGTTCATGGTGTGATGTTATTGGACCTCTGGACACTGGCAAGTCGGACCACTGACTTACCAAATCTTTGTAAACTTCCACGCTTTTGTGTGTGTCTGTGTCTCTGTGTTTCAGAGTCATCATTGAGGGATGGACATAGTACATAGTACAATTACTGTCTCAGCCATTGCCTCCGTTTGTATGGTCATGCTTTTTTGTCCCACAGTAAATGCTTTGATTCATTCTTTTAAACCACTTTCTTTGCCCTAACTTGTTTTTGTAAGACCTACATATTTTTTAACTGTAGTTGTTGAATTGTCAGCATAGAACCCTCCAAAGAGTGAAATTCCTGTTATGATGGTATGCTTCCACGCCCGTCTAATGAACTGCGCCTCCCCACTCAACCTGCTGGCCACTCCCACCACTCTCGTTTCCCAAGGGTGGGGTGGGTCTTTTCTTGTTTTCTTCCTGGACCTAGACGGACCACCCCGGCATTGGTGCAGGTCCATTCTGCCGGACTCCTCTTCCTTGACTGGCTTGTAATACTGTTCTGTCATACCTTGTTATTTTTGGTTGGACTTCATGTTCTTAGGCACAGAGGTTCTCTGTGCTCACAGCTTGTATCATTTCTGTTTCCTTAAATAAAGTAAAAAAAAAAAGTTACATTTTAGGCTAAAAATAACACGGAAATTCAACACTTATAGTTAACTGAAGTAACTATAGTTTGTGTCCCCGCCAGATACAGTATTGTCATCAATGATGTCATTTCAGATGTCATATTGATGTTATCAATAATGTCATAGAATATGTCATGAGTGATGTAAGAAGTAGTGCATGAGGAGGGCTCAAGCTATCCTTACTTCAGTTAACTATTACTGGTGAATTTCAGTGTTTTTTTTAGTTTAAAATGTTACATTTTAACTGACATTTTCACCTAACTATAACAGCACTGTACTCTTTCTTTTTTTCTATGAATTTGTATGTTTTTTTAGCATGAAGTAAAAATTTTTACTATACCTAAATGCAGCCAGGCCCTGCGCTCAACACAACGAAGGTAGCCGAAACCCCGTTGCTGGCAAACCTTTATGGTCTTCCAATGCCCCCATTTTTTTTGTGGTGCTGTGGTACCATGGTAGTGTTGCAAAAATACATGGGGGCACTCTGAGCCATACCATAGTACCGCTGTACTACAGCACCTTGAAAAAAAAATATTTTTTATTTTGACCATGGGGGTGGTCCCTCTGGGACTCCCTCACAAGGGCCAGTGAGATCAGAGTACCCCTACCCTACCCCTTATCCCTTTTTTAGTTTTGTTTTCTACAACACAGGGACTTAGTCCTTTAGTCATAAAATGGTGGCTTCAACTTTCTCTTCATTTTGCAGGCAACTCCGCAAAGCTATCCCAAAGGAACAGTGGCCTAAAATATCTATACATTTTTATTCTAAATTTCTCAAAAACTACTCAGTGAATTTACACCAAATAATATAAATCACGCTGCCTGGGTAAAGATCTAGCTGACTTTCAAATTTGGTGTATTTTCATTCAGCGTTTTGACTGCAGCTTTGTCTATGTTTCCTATGGGGAAAACTCATTTACGGACCCCTGTTTTTCTTGGCCTTCACTTGCTGGATCAGCCCTAAACTGTTCAGGAAGAAGCTGAGGTGGATGAACTTTTCTTTTTGTGGAAATTGTTGTTAAGATTCATCACAAGACCCCAAAGTTATTAGAAATCCAAAAATCCCTGTTTTATACAAAGTTGCTCCTTACAGTACAACGGCGACTGCAGTGTGTAATATATATTTAAGTTCATAAGGAAACTCAAACTCATAAAGTTCTTCAAGCAAAAAAATGAAAACAACACCACTAACACGCCTAGCATCGCGTCAGCAGGTGGTAACATTCTGACAGTCTCAGACATCCCCATCATGAGAACCTTGATGGAACTTAACTCCACGGCGAATAGTGCCACGCCAGATACTGTGGTGAATGAATCGATCGTTGGCTCTGATAAAGTACCAAGCCCTTTCAAACCCCACTCAACTTTCACACCTATCATGCCAAAAGATGCAATCGACATCTTCAATGATGTCATCACTAATGAATTAAAAGCATTACATCTCAAGAATCAACGAAAACGCTATTCCAGCCAGTTTCCAGGAAAGAATCAAAGCTACCGTAATCTTATGACCAAGCTTCAAAAGAGAATGAAGTAATCATCAATAAGGCGGACAAGGGTGGCAACATTGTGCTGTGGCCACGCAACCAATACCTAGCAGAAGCAGAAAGACATTTATCGGATTCAACTTGCTACAAAATCTCCAGCCACAAAGAGGTCGCTAGCAGTAATAAAGACCTAAAGAAACATCTCAATGGATTTAGAGCACAGGGAGTCATTAGCAAGGATGAATTGTCTTTTCTGCATGCTGAGTTTCCAGTAACACCTATCCTATACTTTCTGCCTAAGATACACAAAGGTACTGTTCCTATACCAGGACGCCCAATTATATCAGCCCGAAAAAATATATGTGAAAATATCTCAAGGTATGTTGACTATTTCTTACAGGGCCTGGTCTCCAGTCTGCCAACTTATCTCAGGGATACTAGTGATTTCCTGCTGAAAATCAAAGACATTCCTTGGAGTCATGACTACATTTTTATGTCACTAGACATTACGTCGCTGTATACTAGTATTAGTCATAGTGACGGCATTGCAGCTTGTAAATATTTTTTGGACAAAAAACCGATCAATTGCTACAAACATAACGAACTTCTGCTCTTCCTCATTGAATGGTGCCTATGCCATAATTACTTCTTATTTAACAACAAAGTCTACCAACAGTTAAGGGGAGTGGCTATGGGGTCTTGCTTTTCGCCAAGTTATGCTTGCCTACATGTGGGAGCCTGGGAGGAGGAGACACTTAGAGGTCAGTTATGTGAAACATGGAACAACAATGTCATAACTTGGCTAAGATATATAGATGATGTCTTTGTGATTTGGAAGGGTGATGCGACCAGCGCTAAGTCCTTTATTGATGATATTAATTCTAATACTTTGAACTTAGAATTCAATGCCACCATCAGTGCGACATCCGTTGAGTTTCTGGATGTAGAAATATATGTGAGAGAGCAAAAATTAACTCAAAACTACATAGAAAGCCTACAGCAGGGAACTCTACACTCCACGCGGCCAGCTTTCATCCCAAGCATCTCATTGCCAGCATCCCCTATGGGGAAATGCTGCGCATACGCAGGATCTGTAGCTCACCATCAGATCTAGCAATATGCCAGGAAGAGTCATTCCAACGTTTCAAACTAAGAGGTTATTCCATAGCCAACATCAAAAAAGCTATGAACAGGGCCAATCAGATCCCAAGGGAAGACCTACTCAAAGACACCCGAGTGGATGACACAAATACTAGTATCCCCAGTCCAGAGCCTTTACATACAGTCACAACCAGATTCATCACGGCATATAACACTGAAGCCCGCAACATCAGAGCAGTGATAAACAAGCACTGGGGCATAATCAAATCTGATCCCATATTAGGCCCAGTAGTGTCAAATCAACCAGACATCACATACAAACGAGCACCATCTATGCATGATGCCCTTGTGAAAAACAGTCCAGAAATCATCTCCAAGAGTAACTGGTTATCTGATATCAAGGGATTCAAAAATGCAACAGTTGCAGGGCTTGCAAATTTGGCAGAAGCATCACCCAGGTAGATTCAGTATTTAGGAAACATCCCTTCATCATAAGGCATCGCCTCACATGCAAAACTGAGTTTGCAGTTTACCTACTTGTCTGTTCATGTAACCTATGGTACATTGGAAGTACAAAGCTACCGGTGCACCAGCGCATCTTACAACATCTTAGGGCCATAGTTAACAATGATTCTACTTACCCTGTAGCAAGGCACTTTAGTGACAAGCACAGCAACAACTTGGCCCATTTACAGTACTCGGTCATTGATTGCATACCTATACTAGTGAGGGGTGGAAATCGGGAAAAACTCCTTAGACAGCTAGAGAGCAAACACATCATCGAGTTCAACACCAAGGCCCCATCTGGGTTAAACTTGAGTGAAGATTTGCATAACTTCCTATGATTTCTTACTGTATGAACAGGCTATATGCATACACATCGATGACACATAGATTTGTTACCAATGCCCCACTGATTCTGCTATGTTTAGTTCCACCACAATATTTATGGCACACTAGGTGCTTTAGCAAACCATTTATTAGATAGAGAATGGGTATCAATGGCTCAATATGTTCTCGCCATGACTATCTGCTTATAAACTATTTATTTGCACAATATCTAGGTTGAAATCGCATATATGCTTATTTTAGCAATTTGCAGGCTTTATATTAATATTTCTAACAGTAAGCTATTTATTGTGTTATTGGTTTGCTACATGTATTTTTTGGAATCCTTGCGTTTTTGCCACACTTCTTAAATATGTCCATCATAGTTTCATGCAACTGCAGCAGTTGAATCTCCATACAATGTTACTAATTTTGTTCCCTCCCTAACCTAATGTTCCCCTAGAAATCTATAGGGTGGCATACACCCATGTGTATATGTACTGTAGAGGCACTATAATGATTATCAATTTTTGTGTCTTTTGTTTTAAATAACACCCCGTGTGCAGATGTTGTCACATTAACCATTGGGTTTAGTACATTTTTGCGCGACCAGATGCACTCACGGGCTCACTCACATTTCCAAACACCTCCCTCCCTTTCACAGAACACACACACAAATTTAATCACTTATGAGTAACAGCAACAGCATGTACTCGCTATAATACTAACAGGCACTACAATTCACTCGTGGTATTTTTTTAAATCTATCTCTTTGCTGATCTTGCGCCCTTCAGCCCCGCATTTTAATACTTAATATGGGCTGGCCGATTTGATGGTCAATCAAATTTAGTTATGCTACTTGCGCGACTGATTAAATACTTTATCCTAAGTTTTAGGATACATTTTATACTCACAAGCTCGCAGCTACTTTGGATTTTCCAACGCTGTAATATTTGCAATGGCAAGAGCGAGCACGAGTTACCACACCAGCGCTAGCCTTTAGGAGAATGACATTACAGCTGCCTTCAACCTCCATATCATTATAGCACCAGGTATGCAGTCATTGGTCAGCACTTAGATTACAGTAATATGACACTGCAGTAAAGCAATGATACTGCAGTAAAAGTGCCACATCATGTTGTAAAGTGCTTATCTGAACGAATACCACTGTAGAAAGACTACTGCTTACTCACCATGTATATATAGATCACCTTCACTTGCAGTGCACTATGTGAACAAGGCCGCATGTCTGGCGGCCGAAACGCGTCTTTGGACAATGATGGTTAATTAATAAACACCTTGCCACTTCAACTGCTGTGGAGTCTGTGTCCTTGTGTAGTGCCGGTGTGACTGGACACTCTTGGATTTTCATGTGGATATATATATATATATATATATATATCCAACGAAAGTTATTGCCCAGGTGAAGACGCCACACAGAGAAAGGTTTGTTCCTTCATTTATTTACAGGTTGCACAAACAAGCAGTTCCCTTCTTCCATCATTTTCGATAGCCATACGCGTTTCGGACGCAACTTCGTCCTTGATCACTGGCAAGTAGTGAGAGTCACAGGAGCCGTTTGGGAACAAATTAAATAATAAGCCCAGTCACGCCCCAGTGGGCGTGTGCAATGTTGCATTCTGGTCCTCGTAGTCCCCACAATCAAACCACAGTGGGTGCCTCCATGTGCCATCAACAAATTAAAAGTTTATTACCCATGTGGGTTGTGCAAGCGGGAAAAACTGTTTGTAGTGCCCTGGGCAGTAACTTTCGTTGGATATATATATATATATATATATATATTATCTACTGGCGGTCGCCAGTAGATAGTTATAGTTAGGACCTATTTTCCATAGGAAATCTGCAACATTCTATTTGAAATAACTCTTGCGTCGGTTGACGAATCTTCGCGAAATTTTCAAACTTTATGGCCCGCTCTGGTCCGCTCCTACCCTGAAAGTTTCGGGGTGATTCGTCAAGCGGGGGCCGAGAAAAAGGGGGTCCCAAAACGTGTTTTCCCCATTCATTTTCCCATAGGAAACTTTAGCCACGGCTACAGCCCGAACTGCTGAACGGAATTACACAAAATTTGGCAAAGAGGTAGGTCTTGGTTCAGAAAGAACCCTTTTTGTTAAATGGTGTAAATCCGTTCAGTAGTTGCGGAGAAATTAAAAAAATAAGAGTAAAAAAATCAATTTCCTATAGGAAACTTTATGCAAGGCTACAGCCCGAACTGCTGAACGGAATTACACCAAATTTGGCAAAGAGGTAGTTCTTGGTTCAGAAAGAACCCTTTTGTTAAATGGTGTAAATCCGTTCAGTAGTTGCTGAGAAAATCAAAAGTAAAAACACATATATATCTGGGCGGAGCCTAACCACACATGTCATCGTGAGATCTGATTGGCTGTCAGCACTTCATCCTGGAATTGCTGGCAGCCATCTTGGGACCAATATAAATGATAGTACCCCATTGAAATGCATTGTAGTGAATCGAAGATTTTGAGGGTTACCAAAAGGAGAACTATAAAGGGTGATAACAGACTTTAGTTACATTAGAATTCATTTGTTGATGGTACCATACTAATTTCAGGAATTGTGGTGTGTTCTAAGGTGATTTTACCCTGTGAAAAACCTTCTGCTGGGATATCATGAATCATGTTTGAGAGAAAACTATTTTCACATGCTTGTCCCATACAGTTTTGGAAGGTGCTCCAGAAGCTAAAATGAGAGCATATTTTCTGTAAATTCACATTATCTTTCTCAGTCATGTGAGAATGAAGTCTGACATTCTCAGTAAAACAAGTACATCCAACAATGGCAGAGACTGTCAGTTGATTCCTTTGTGTTCTACTGCAGCTTCCCAGAGTGTTCTAAAGAACAACTAGAGTGCTAACAGCCTTACTTATGACAAAAGTATGGCACACCTGAAGCCATCTTGATTGGAATAAACTGGTAACACTTAAAACATTTAATTTAAAAAGGAACAAAATGATGGGGTTCATTTTGTCATAGAAATTATGGTTAGTGCTGTAGAAAGAAAAATTAGGACATGTTTCAAGTGTGATCTCAAATATCTTCCTGTTATATTTCAACAGGAGCAGCCTGTCAGTTGATGCCTTTGTGTTCTACTGTAGCTTCCCAGAGTGTTCTAAAGAACAACTAGAGCGCTAACAGTCTTACTTATGACAAAAGTATGGCACACCTGAAGCCATCTTGATTGGAATAAACTGGTAACACTTAAAACATTTAATTTAAAAAGGAATAAAATGAGGGGGTTCATTTTGCCATAGAAATTATGGTTAGTGCTGTAGAAAGAAACATTAGGACATGTTTTAAGTGAGATCTCAAATATCTTCCTGTTATATTTCAACAGGAGCAGCCTGTCAGTTGATGCCTTTGTGTTCTACTGCAGCTTCCCAGAGTGTTCTAAAGAACAACTAGAGCGCTAACAGTCTTACTTATGACAAAAGTATGGCACACCTGAAGCCATCTTGATTGGAATAAACTGGTAACACTTAAAACATTTAATTTAAAAAGGAACAAAATGAGGGGGTTCATTTTGCCATAGAAATTATGGTTAGTGCTGCAAAAAGAAAATTTAGGGCATGTTTTAAGTGAGATCTCAAATCCTCTTCTATTTCATTAGAAAATTCTGACATGCAGACTGAAACAATCACTTTCAATACCAGCAGTAGACTTCCAGTTAACTCCTTGGTGAGCAGTAGCTTTACTACAGTGATCTAATGAACAACTAGAGTGCTAACATTCTGAATTTATGGCAAATGTGTGACACATCTGAATGCCTTCTTGATGGAATCAAAGTAAAAAACTGAAAGCATTTCCTACTGAGGAGACTGTAGTAAATTAGGAAACTTCATAACAAATAAGTCTCCCAAGATGGCCACCAGAGAAAAAAGAGCCCAAATGTAGCACAAATATCACCCAGAGGTAGCCCACGTATAGCCCAATGACAGAAGTGTGCAAAACACTTTTTATTTTTGTTTTTTTGCAGTTTTATATAGTGCAGACTGGTCAGGTATTGGAGTGCTTTACATGTACATTGGTTACATCACACAAGGACAAATTCATGTTGGTTGACCCCTACACTACCCAAACACCACTGCACTACCCTAAACCCTAAAACACTACCCCCAGCACGACCCCCTTCACTACCCAAACACAACTGCACTACCCTAAACCCAAAAACACTACCCCCAGCACGACCCCCTCACAACACAAACACCACTGCACTACCCTAAACCCTAAATCGACTCCTAGCACGACCCCCTACACTACCCAAACACCACTGCCATACCCTAAACCCTAAAACACTATCCCCAGCATGAACCCCTACACTACCCAAACACCACTGCACTACCCAAAACCTTAAAACACTACCCCCAGCACTACCCCCTACACTACACAAACACCACTGCACTACCCTAAACCCTAAAACACTACCCCAGCACTACCCCTACACTACCCAAACACCACTGCACTAACAAACCCTAAAACACTACCCCCAGCACAACCCCTACACTACACAAACACCACTGCACTACCCTAAACCCTAAAACACTACCCCCAGCACGACTCCCTACACTACCCAAACACCACTGCACTACCCTAAACCCTAAATCTACCCCAGCACGACCCCCTACACTACCCAAACACCACTGCACTACCCTAAACCATAAAACACTACCCCCAGCATGACCCCCTACACTACACAAACACCACTGCACTACCCTAAACCCTAAAACACTACCACCAGCATGACCCCTACACTACTCAAACACCACTGCACTACCCTAAACCCTAAAACACTAACCCAGCACGACCCCTACACTACCCATACACCACTGCACTACCCTAAAACCTAAAACACTACCCCCAGCACGACCCCCTACACTACTGCACTACCCTAAACCCAGAACACTACCCCCAGCATGACCCCCTACACTACCCAAACACCACTGCACTACCCTAAACCCTAAAACACTACCCCAGCACGACCCCTACACCACCCAAACACCACTGCACTACCCTAAACCCTAGAAAAGAAACCCCCACCCCATGCCCAATCCCCCTTACCTCTCACTCCTCATGGTTCCTCTCTCCTCGTGGTTCCTGCTTCACGTCGTCTCTGAGGGGCGGTGCACGTCATTGTGAGGAAACGGAACAGCCTCTGTTTCCTTACAACGACATGGATCGTCTACATGTTTTTAGAACGCATGGTCATTTACCATACATACCTTTACAACAAAATTCGTTGTAAAGGCATGCGTGGTAAATGACCATGCGTTCTAACAAAATGCGTAGTAATGACTTCGTGATGTACAACGCATGCGTTGTAATGGTATCGCAAAGTAAAAAAGTCGTTGTAACGGCTGTTTACCGATCGAAGCTGGCCCCTGTTCTTCAGTGAGACGTTTATTTGATTAATTAGGAGGAAGGAATGTGTTTTTTTTACCGAAAAGTGCATTCCCGGCTGTTGTATTGTGAAAGTGTCCGCGTGGCCTGGTTTCACTTCCGGTGAGAAAGTGGAAGAGTCTGTTTGGATCTAAAGGAGTTCTGTTGTTGGACGGGGCCGGCGCGACATGTCATCAGAAAACATAGCTAATGGAAAGCGTCCTCCTGAAGTGTGGAGCAGTGCCATGAGAGGTCAACGAGTGTGCGTCTCACCGCAGTATGACCGTACCGCGTGACCCATATGCCACCTCCAGGGTACGGGAGGCAGAAGCGGCATCGCAGGTCCTCTTGAAGACCGTTGTAGCACTAATTCTACATTTTTGTACTAGGGCATTTTAACTTCGTTGTTCCTGCCAGATACAAAGAGAAGATCCTGTGTTATTCAGTGCCCTCGTTACCTTTTTTGTGGGTTGTGGTGCTTGACACTTCGCTGCCCCGCCGGTGCACACGACTGGGCACCCCACCTCGTGTGCCATCTGCAGGGGCTCTGCCCTCGGATCACTGGTTTCGGTTTCTGGAGTGGCAACATAAACAGTTGCTCCCAAAGGAATAGCCTGAACACTTAGGTGAATATCCCCTGCACCAGCATTCCACGGAAATTCTTTCCTAGCTCTCCCACGTCAACGAGGACGTCATAATAGCACGGCTCCGCTCGCGACACCGTATGACGTCATCGGAGCCATAAGAGAACCTCGTCGGCGTGCTGACGTCAGTTCCACCCATTTTTTCTGTGCCACCGAGGCAAACAGGGGACCGAGACATTTTCACATGTATACATAGTATAATAAATATATATATATATATTCACTGAAAAACCATAGGTTTCAGGCACGTTATAGTTAGAAATTAGCATTTAAAAAATCTTAGAAATTCACTGAAAAAACCATAGGTTTCAGGCACGTTATAGTTAGAAATTAGCATTTAAAAAACCTTAGAAATTCACTGAAAAAAACATATGTTTCAGGGGCGTTATAGTTAGTTGGACATTTCACTCGTACAAAACCATAGAAATTCCCCCGTTATAGTTAGTTCAGCTAACTATAACTCGTGCGCCCGCAATGCACTGCTGATGACGTCACATATTACATCACTCATGACATGGTCAGTGACATCACTCATTTTTTTTTTTTTTTTTTTAAACTCTTTTTATTGATTTTATCCCAACATGTGGCATAGAAAATCATCGCATCAAACAAAATATACATACAACACATAATTGAAAAACGTTTCTTTCTATGGCTCCTCCCTCCCTTCCACCCCCCCCTCGCCACCGGTGTGCCTGCAATCACTTATTACTAGCAATACAGTTCTCTATGGTTTATCATATCAACAATTATGTACAATCTTTAAAGCATTACAGTGTATACATTGATGTTAGGGGTCACTATACAGGCCGCTGGTCTTTTCATGGCCCATGTTTCACATACTTAGGTGGTAATTGGAGGTCCCTGGTCCCCTCCGACCGACCCTTGCTCTGATCCCGTCTCCGGGGTCCGCAGTATTGTAACCAAGGCCTCCCAAGCCCTCGCCGGCTCCAGTGCTGTTTCATTATTACTACGCCAAGCTTGCTGCAGCCTAAGAGTGCCTTCGCTTCGCACCCATTTCAATAATTCCTGCTCTCCATCTCCCCATACTTGGTCCCCCCGCTGACTTCCAATGCATCGTTATCTCTCTTTTGGCCAAAATCAAGCCAAGGTCCAGAAATTTACTCGTGATTTTCGTTTTTTTAGTGTGCGGGAACCAATGCAGAATACAAACACCCATATCTAAATCAATTACTCGCTCAGTCACACTACTCAACAATTCCAAAACTTCTTCCCAATAAGTCCCCAGATTCACACACCCCAGAACATATGACGGAAGTCGGCCCCCTCCAAGCCACATCTCGGGCATAGAGCAGTCGCCGTATGGAAGTATTGTTTAAGCTTAGCTGGTGTCAAATACGCTCTATGCAGAACATAGAATTGCACCAATTGGAATCTGGCATTTCTCGTGCTCTTCCAGGCTCGCCTAACCAGTTGGGCCCATGTGTTTTCAGGGATTTCCCTGCCAAGGTCCCCTCCCACTTCTCCTGCAGCGTGTTCAACGGGCTTAGACCTTCAGTCGACATGCGCCGATATAGACACGTAACGGCCTTAAAAGTCCCCGATGCCATCACCACGTATTGACACACCATGGAGGTCCGTGGTTCCGACAACCCCAGCCCCCAATGTCGCTGCAGTGCCGAGATGAGTGCCGCATGCAGCAGATAGTCCCCGCGCGGGAGATCATAGCTAGCCTGCAAGGCCTGAAAGGACAACAGGGTTTCATTTTCATAGAGGTCTCCTAATACTTGTATCCCTAGGTCTTCCCAGTGGGCTAACGCCGACCAGTCCCCGCCATGCGGGAAGGCAGTACACATGCCCAACGGTATCTCCGGGGCGTAAGGGCGGGCAAAGCCAGCCCGTTTCTGACTCCGGTTCCAACACAATCTTAGCGTCCTCTCTTCCACAGTAAGCGGTTCAAGGCAAAACTTCTGGTTCAAAACTATGAAAGACAATATATATCTTGGGACCCATCGTCCTCCTGGACCATCAGGACCTCTAAACTCCCTAGCTATGGCCTGAGTCAGCCACTGCAGTTGTGCCGCCAGATAGTACCCTCGAAATCCGGCACTGCCATGCCTCCATCAGCCCTAGGCCGTATCATCGTGGCCATTGCAACTCGTCGCCTGCCTGTCCCCCAAAGAAAACCCCCAGCCATAGATCGGAGCTGTCGAAAGATGGAACCCGCCACCCAAATCGGCAACGTCCGAAAATAATACAATAAACGTGGGAGCACCACCATCTTCAGGAGTGCTACTCGACCGGCAACTGATAACGGTAGTGTACTCCAAAATGCGAAATTGCCTTTAAGCCCGCGGAGAGCCCGGCCTAAATTACCCTCCAACAAGTCTTCCACAGAATGATAGATGTAAGTGCCTAAGTAAGGCAGACAATATGGTTCCCAGCGTACACCCGCCGCCTGCGGGGGGCCGCCTCAGTCGGGGTAACCGGAAATAAGCAGGTCTTTGCCCAGTTCACCCGCAGTCCCGAATATTGCCCAAACGCTGAAAGCAAGTTTCGTGCTCCCTCCAATGCTGCATCCGCGTTCGCGAGAAAGAGCAATAAATCATCTGCTTAGAGGGAGACATAGTGCATATCTCCACGATGGAGTAAGCCAGAATAATGTTCCCCTAACCGGGCATGGGCAGCCAAAGGTTCAATGGCCAGGGCAAATAATAGCGGTGAGAGTGGACAACCCTGTCTCGTACCGCGGCCCACCCGGCAGGCCGGGGAGACCGTCACCCCCATCCGTACACGCGCCGACGCCGATCTGTAAAGAAGTTCCGTCCACCCCACAAAATCGTCACCTAATCCAAACTCACGAAGGACCCGGTACAAATACGACCACTCCAGGCTATCAAATGCCTTTTCTATATCTACCTACCGATAGAACCATTGCAGTAGGTGTATCGCTATGATCCTCTCCCAAAATCCGCAAAAGGCGTCGCACATTAATTGCGGTGTCATGCTTCGGGATAAAGCCCGCCTGGTCGGTATGGACCAGTTGTGTCATATAGGGGAGGAGCCGGGTCGCCAAAATTCCACTCAATATCTTATAATCGGCAGTTAGCATTGATAAAGGACGATAGGCCGTCCTAGCCAGTGAATCCCCGCCCGGTTTCAGCAGCGGAACAATGATAGCCTCACGAGTGGAGGCTGGCAACCGTCCCGAGTCCCAGGCCTCCCGATAAACCACCAGCAGTTTAGGGGCCAGGAGATCAATATACGCAGAATAAAATTCGATCGGTAGCCCGTCGGCACCTGGGGACTTCTTGCGCGCCATATGCTTTATCGCACTGCGTATCTCTCCTTCAGTAACCATCTGCCCCAACATGGCCCTTTGATCAGCCTCAAGCTGCGGCAGTTGTATTTCAGCTAAGAATTCAGTCAACTCATCGCCCGTACTTTGCAGTTTGCTCTCATAAAGATCTGTGTAGTAGGCCAAGAACATCTTATTAATCCCCTGCTGCGTGTACTCCGGTGTGCCCGCCGGGAGGTCAAGGCCAATATGGGCGTGCCCCTCGGTATCGGATTAGCCAACCACGCCAGGAGGGCACCCGCTTTATCCCGCTCCGCATGTGCCCTCACCAAATATTCCTTATGATCAAAACAGCGTAACCGTTCCACCTGTTTAGCCACCTCCTCCCGTGCAGCCAACACGTCAGCCTGCGCTTCCGGGCTCGCAGGGAGCGCTCTCTCCGCCTGTCGCAGCAGCAGTTCACCCCTTTCTATGTCTTGCAACAGTGTCTTTCGCACTCCCGTCGCCTTGGCAATACATAATCCCCGCACCACCACCTTAAATGCGTCCCACTCCAGTGCCAGGTCCGAGGCCGTTCCCGTATTTTCTAGAAAATAATGCTCAATACCCTCTCGCACCTCCGCCCGAAACACCGGGTCCTCTAAAGTCTCCGGACGCAATCGCCAAGTGGGAATTGCCGGCCTTACTCGGGACCACCTCAGGGCCAATAGCAATGGATTATGGTCCGATAATGTCCTTGTCAGATATTCACTATGGCGAACCATCGCATGTACATCCGGTGAGCACAACACTGCGTCCAACCGCACATGTAATTTATGTAAAGCAGAATAAAAAGAATAGTCCCGTTCTCCCAAGTGGTGCGCGCGCCAGGTGTCTACGAGCCCCCACTCAGCCTGCCAGTCCCTCCGAAGCTTCGAAAGTTTATGTATGGGTGCCTGCGGTAGCGGCAGATGAGACCTATCCAATTCGGTATCCGCTACTGAATTAAAGTCGCCACCTAACATCAATGCACCGGTCAAAAAGGATGATAACTTCCCTGATAGGCTGGCAAAGAAGGATTTCTGGTCCACATTGGGGGCATACACACTACACAACGTCACACATCGTCCATCCAATCTGCCCGTAACAGCCACAAATCTCCCCTCAGGATCAACTACCTGCTGAAGTGGTTGGAAAGGGACTCCTGCTCTCACCCAGACCAATACTCCCCTAGCATAGGCAGAATACGTTGTATAAAAGCTGCCCCTCCATCGGCGCTGCAGCGCCCGGCCCTCTGCTCGGTCTATGTGTGTTTCTTGAAGAAAAGCTATTTGGGCTCCCCTACGCACCAAATAAGCATGAACCCTATGGCGTCTCTGCATCGTATGCATCCCCCGTACATTCCACATAATGCATTTAATCTCAGGTGTTGACCCCATTGTGTAAAAAGACTTTGTTCCGTATCAGCATTCCCCGCAGTGGCACACCGGTGATACTAACTACCCCAACACCATCCCCCAAACCCACCCCCCACCCGTCCCCAGAACAGGCTCTAAACAGCTAGTACCCATCCAAACTATTCCCAAACAACTCCCCTGGTAGCTACCAGAGGTTCACTCTAAGAGCGAATCTAAGGGGGAGCTCGGCACCAAGAAGATCCGGCCAGTTGTATCACTGCCGCCAAGCGCCGAACCCCACAATAAATAAGATTACAGTTCCCCCGGGGCAGTCCCCGGACACCCAAGCGGCCATACTGAGTTCCCATCCCCCCATCTGGGCTTCCTGATCCCCTCCAACTGCTCCAATTACCCCCCTCCAAGAGCTACAGCTCCAGAACCAGCCGGCCCTGCTTACTAGCTACATGGGACACTGCATGCAATCAGGCATCTGCAATCTCGTCCGCCATCCCTGGGGTGATGTGAGGGAGAATAACACTCCCCGCGTCCGTCCCATCAGTGTCTGTCCCTTCTGACCCTCGTTCTGACTCGGTCCCTCCTTTTAGGGTCGCGCCGCTCGCCTGCGATATCTCCGTCACGGCCTGCAACGCTGCAGACCTCTCTCTTCGTCTGGGACGTAGAAGGTTTCTGCGAACCAGGTCGCCTTCTCCTGTTGCGTCGTGCCCGGAGCGACCTCAGTGCCACCGCTGTCTGTCCCCCGTTGCCTTTTGTTACACCTGTTCCTGTGCGATAAGTTTCCAACCAGCTCCATGCCTCGTCCGGGGAGTTGTGAAAGGAGGTAGTGCCATCCAATGTCACTCTCAGGCGTGCTGGGAACATCAGGGAATACTGAATACTTTCATCCCGGAGTGCTTTCTTGACCGCTAAAAAGGAAGATCGCTGGCGTTGTACTTCAAAGGTGTAATCCGGGAACAGCGACAAGTTATTATTGTCCACTTTATATGGGCCAGCGGTGCGTGCTTTATGTAAGAGAAATTCTCTGTCCTTATAGTGCAGCAGGCGGGCCACCACAGGCCTGGGAGGCCTTCCAGGTTGCAACGGTCGGGCAGGCACTCTGTGCGCTCTCTCCAGAGTATAGAATGGTGTCAGGCCCTCCGGAGCTACCTCGGTGCGCAGCCACTGCTCCAGGAAATCCACCATACTGTCCCCTTCCACTCCTTCAGGAAGGCCTACCACCCGTATGTTGTTCCGTCTATTACGCCCTTCCGCGTCCTCCGCTC
This sequence comes from Calotriton arnoldi, assembly GCA_963921515.1. Classification (NCBI taxonomy): domain Eukaryota; kingdom Metazoa; phylum Chordata; class Amphibia; order Caudata; family Salamandridae; genus Calotriton; species Calotriton arnoldi. Next base: position 227,989 of record CAWUFW010002264.1, read on the forward strand.
GTCTCTCTAAGACTTGAAGCCTACGAGTGATGTCTCCCATCTGCTCGTCCAGTGCCCTCTGCGAAGGTTTCAAGACCCCCAATGTGGTCTCCGTCTGCCTCACCCGGTCGGTCAGCTTCACATGGTCCGCCCGCAGGAGTCCCAGTCCCAATGATACCTGTGCTATGTCCTGCTGGAGTGCCTCTTTTGTGTCCGTAATAGCTCGGAGGATCTGGTCCACCTGCTGTTGCTTGAGCCCTTCCGGTGATGAATCAACCGCTCCCTGTGTCTTTTGTTCTGCTGCATCATCCTCCTGTTCAGGGGTGCTCCCCTTGCTTGCCTCGTGGCTTCCCCATTGGGGTTCAGTTATTGTGCTCTCAGGGCTGAACGCACCGCACAGTTCCTCCTGTAACTCAGCAAGTTAAGGCCCTCCCTCATGCGGAGGTATACGTACACCCAGTTATCAGTTGTCGACTTCCACTGTGCCCTGAAGGGGCTCCTCATTCACCCCTGCCTCTCATGGGCCTCTCCATGGGTTAGTCTATGTGGGAACAAGGTTTCCAATCGCCCAACGATGGAAAGGCCAGATCACCAATGTCGTAGTAAGCGTACCAGGGAATTTCGCTCTGAATAGCGCCCAGCAGGGATCCCCGCTCCAAGGTCCCCCAGTCGGCACCCACAGACTCGGGGCCCAATCAGCCACCTCCCAGTATCCGCAGCCGCTGACACTCGGGGTAGTTATATTCCACAGGGGGCGATCAATCCAGTTCATCTATGGCACCACACTCTAGTGTCCCACAAAATAGCCAACTGGTCCTCTCTCCAGACATGAGGCACTTCCGCAGACCCAGGCCCGGGCCTGCGCTGCTCACTTGGCAGCCGCAGTGAGTTCTAGGGGCCAGCCCCAGAATTGATAGGACACCTTCTCCGGAGCGTCAGCGAGCCCCTCCTCAGGCTGGACAGTAGGGCATCGGCGATCCTGCACCTCGCTGTGGTCTCTCAGTTCCCCAGAGTAGTTTCTAACTTCGCCCCAGTTTGTGCGGCCGAGTGGGGCCCTCCGTATGCTGAGCGGCTCTGCCCATGGAGGTCGGGGACCAGATGGCCGTCGTGCACCCCCTCCAATCGGGCCCCGAGCTCTCCCTGCCCTCGGTAAGCGCTCACCGGGTCAGTGCTTCCACTGTCAGCCCTCAGGAACCGAGGCCGCTCGATTGCCACCACCAGGAGCTGGTCCGGGCGTCGTATTACTCGGGCGTCCCACGGCGATTGCTCCCTACTCCACTATGACCGGGTGGTCTCCGGGTCGTCCAGGCCCCTCACATATGCAGTCTGCTGCACGCGCCCACGATGTGCTCCAGGAGTTCAGGGACCCCCCTGCAGACGCTGTGCACCTTTCACTCGTTGGGGGGGGAAGCCCGCTGGTTGGTAGTTTGCCCTCTGGTGTGTGTCGCAGTTCAGCTCGCAGGGTCGGCCGCCATTTTAGGCCGTCATGTCCAGAGCCGCGCCGCTGTCGGAGCCACGGTCCGTTGTCAGAGGGGACCGGAGCCTTCTAGTAAAGGCAGCACTGGTCCCTGTAGTCCAAGGAACTCCCCCAGGGTCGCCAGAGCCCTAGTTCAAGGCTCCGGTCAGGATAAACGATGAGGTCGGCGTGGAGCTCACAGCTCACACGACCGTCTCCATCGGCGTCCAAGCCACGCCCCGTCAGTGACATCACTCATGACATCACTGATGACATCTCAAATGACATCACTGATGACATCATCCAGTGAATGTGTGTTTTTCTGAAAATTAAATATGTTTTATATATGTATATCTCAAGGTCGATGGAAGAATAAATGGGTATATAAGTGTCTAAATGGATGATTTTGTTTTGTAAAATTGATTGTATAACTGACTAAGTGTATCTTAGTGAATACATGGGTTAGTGAGTAATGTTTAAATATGAAAATATCTGTATCAGTCTCTCACTTTGTGTATAAGTGGCTGCATGGGTTGGTGAGTAGCTGCATGAGTGTCTATATGGGTTATTAGTTGCTTTTTTGAGTATCAGTATGAGTGTCTGAGTGTCTGCATGGTTCGGTGGGGGGTATTACTTAGTGCATAGATGCATGAATGAGTGACTCACTGTTTGTATGTGTTGAAGACAGCATGTGTGCAGGACTGTATATGTGTATGTGTATGGGTGTTTTAGTGAGTGAATGACTGTCTCAATAGTGTCTTTATGAGTAACTACATATGTTTTAAACTAGTATATGTGAGTATTGGTGTATATAAGTGAGTATATGTGAGAGTGAGAGATTGGAAGAGTTCCTGTACAAATAAGTAGGTGTTTCTTTAAGTGATTGTTTAAGAGAGTAAGTATGTGTAAGTTTCTGTAGAAGTAAGTGTGGTAGTGTGTGTATAACTGTATATGCAAGTAAATGGATGTTTGATACTTTGTTTGCATGTGTGACTATGTGTGTGAGTAACTCTATGGATGAGTGGCGGTGTGTAACAGGATGTATAGGTGTATGAGTACATATGATGAGTGAGTACATGTATGAGTGACTGTATAGGGACTGTTGGTGAATGAGTGGATGTGTGTGTAGATCTTGGAATTACTAAATAGGTGTGTTGTAACTGGTAATGGTATGTCCATTGTTTTGAAAATGTTAGTTTGTATTTTTGAGTGTGTGTATCAAAGGTTATATTAGGGTGAGAGGAGGTCTGCCACTCTATCACAAGGATGATGTCATCAGTGATGTCATCAGTGATGTCATCAGTGATGTCACTGACCATGTCATGAGTGATGTAATATGTGACGTCATCAGCAGTGCATTGCGGGCGCACGAGTTATAGTTAGCTGAACTAACTATAACGGGGGAATTTCTATGGTTTTGTACGAGTGAAATGTCCAACTAACTATAACGCCCCTGAAACCTATGGTTTTTTCAGTGAATTTCTAAGGTTTTTTAAATGCTAATTTCTAACTATAACGTGCCTGAAACCTATGGTTTTTTCAGTGAATATATATATATCCAAATTTGTTTCCAAAATCAGCCCCAATCAAACCCAACTCCACACGAGGTGAGGAAACAGCAGCGCAGCCAGGTAACCAGTTCCTTGTCTTTTTGTCTTTTTATTATTTAGTTTTCACCACCGGCTGCAGACATGAGACCAACCAGTTTCAGCCGTAGCCTTCAACAGGGTCATAAAGTTGCAGTGTACAAACAATCTTTTCAAAGGGACAAACCCTTTAACTCACCACCATTAAAAACAACGCTTGGACTGCCACATGTTTAGCTGACTGGCACATTTCTCCTGCCATATTGTTTTCCAATTCATACATTTTTGTGTTACAGTTTGAAGTTTTAACTTTTCCCTTCCACAATTTTCACAGTTCTACATGTAACACAAGCAATGACAGAAATATTACATATTTCATTTTCAGTCATTTAAAATCATTTCTGATTAAGTACCTTAAATCATTATATCACATATTTCATTTCAAATTATTTTGAATCATTATTAATGAATATTGGAAAAGTACCTTAATTCATCTCCTAGATTATCTATTTACTGATTAGTGTCCAAAAAGGTGGTCACAGGAAAACAACTACTGTCCAAACGGCATATCAAACGTAAAAAGATATATATGATACAAAGATGGAGAAGGAAGGGAAACAAAGATAAAAGGGAGGAAGGAGAGAAGGGAGAAAAGAAGAAAGAAAGTAAGGGGATAAACAACAGGGGAAGGCTTTTGTGGAGGGGATAATTGAATAGATGAATGTATTCTCCAAGGTACAATCAAATGCATTTCCCTGATATTAAGGGATTATTTGGATCAGTATGCTCTCCTTGACCTCACATCTCATGATTTTATCCTTCTTTATCCCTCTTTTTCTTATTTCTCTCTGTGGTTTATTTCACATTTTTTGCTTTTCTTTACCTCTTCTGACCCCTGCACTATTTCATGTGAGGACCCTCCATATATTTATATAATGTGGAAGATATTGTTTTTTTCAATTGTAAACAAAACAACTTCTCAGTGTAAGATCCACTAGGCCAATTGTAAAGTGCCCACTAGTTGTAAAAAATACACTCATCTTGTGCAAAAAGTTGCATACTGTACTATGTTCAAGATACCTATTAAAGATATTATTGACAATAAAGTGCCTTCTAGTTGTGAACAGTATTTTTCATCTGTGCAAAAGTTGCATACAGTACTATATTCAAAAATCAAAAAGGGGGAAGTCCTACAGCTGAAAAAACGACAACAGAGGTGAATATAGGAGATACATAATAAACACATCTAAAGACATCTCTGTTCAAAGTAAATTCTGCCAATATTCACAAATAACTCCCAATCCCACTGTTGTTCATTTTTCATAAAAAGCAAGTGGCAAAAAAGAGGTATTAAGATCATATATTTTCATAAATACAAATTCCTGTTTTCATGTTGCCCCTTTACACATCGCTTCAGCGATTCCTCATTTTCCATATATTTCCCCCATGTCCTTTTCAGAATGAAAGTCAAATACTTCTTCATTGATTAACTTTTTTTCTTTTTTCCCTTTTCTTCCTGTAAGTCTCTTATGTATATACACCTAAAACTAGAAGAACAAGGAGAGATTGCATGGTTAAAGGAGGGAATCAATGAGGAAAAAAGAGAAGAGAACATTTTCAGTTAAATCCGATCTATACATGTATCAGCGTTCCCCAAGGTGAACTAATAATTCCTCATAGGGGGGATACTACCTTCGCTGTCCCCCCTATGGACAGCGAAGGTAGTGACCTGGCATAGGTACATCAACGACCTCTACCTAATAGAAAGGGGGTCTCCCGAGTCAGCACAGGCACACATAGAGGTCTTAAACACCAACAAGGCAAATCTGAAGTTCACCGGAGAAGTGAGTCCCACCTCGGTGAACTTTTTGGACTTAGTAGTCTTTATATCAGAGGATAAGCTATGCACCAGGCTCTATAGTAAGCCCACAGCTGAGAACTCGATTCTCCATGCCACCAGCAGTCACCCACACAGGCTTATCAGCAGCATCCCTTATGGAGAACTGCTGAGAATCAAAAGAAATAACACCAAAGATTGTGAATTTCAAAGAGCGGCCCATGACAGTATGATTAGATTTAGTGCACATGGCTACGATAAACAGACACTGGAACGAGCTTTCAATAAGGTGAATTCCCTATCAAGAATAGAACTGTTGCAGGACAAACCCAATGACATAAAGGATGCAGGCAAATTTAGAATGGTTACCACCTTTTCAGAGAACGCCAATGAACTAAGAAACATCTTACGCAAGAATTGACGCACTCTGAAAACAGATCCGATCATAGGTCAAGATATACCTCCTAGACCTATGTTAACCTTTAAGAAAGCCAGATCCTTGAATGACAACTTGGTGAGCAGTCATCATGCCAATAAGAACTCTGACACTATACGGGAAGAACTACATGGCTTCTTCCCCTGTGGCAGATGCAAGGCATGTTCTAACAGCAAGAAGACTCAGTCCTATAGAGTACCAGGACTTAAGAAACCCAAGTTTATCAACAAGTTCATGACCTGTAGCATGCCATACACTGTCTCTTGTCTAGTCTGTCCATATGGACTAAAATACATTGGGAGCACCATACACCCTACCAAAACACGCATCTTGGAATAAAGATGCAACTTACCCGGTGGCCAGACACTTTAGTGCCAAACATAGAAGCAATAGGGACCTCCTGATGTATTTCTGTCTTGATCATGTAACAGTGAACCCTAGGGAAGGGGCCAGGATCTTAAGACTTATGAGACTCGAATCACGCTACATCATTGATCTACAAACCAAGGCCCCCAAAGGGATGAACAGCAATGAGGAACTATCAGTTCACTTTGGGGAAGGCTGATGCATGTATAGATCAGATTTAACTGAATGTGTTTTCTTCTCTTTTCCCTCATTGATTCCCTCCTTTAACTCTAGTTTTCTGTTTTGTTTGTACTTTTTCCTTTTCCTCTTACTCATTTGTTCCTATGCTTCAATATGTTGGGACATGGTACAGGCTATGGAATCTTCTGAAATTACCGATGAGTTGACAGCAGAACAAGACTATTGAGAGGCTAAAGCCCATACAGGGCGTAATGAACTAAGTACTTATATTTATGTACCAATACCTACATATCGGCCCAGATAAGGGCTTCAGTGTGCTCTACATTTGGGAGTGCATGGATATCAAGCCCATTCAGGGCGTAATACTGATTGATGGATATGTATTTTTTGCCACAATACCTTAATCATGAATCAACTGATCTCATTTGTGATATGAATGCAAATTTGTTCTGACATTGATGCTGTATTATTCAAACCAGTTACTGTTAACATCAAGTATAATCCGTAACTGATATAATGTACACCATGCCAAGAAGCCTACGCTGTTTACTCCTGAAGAGTTCTTTATTTATGTCTGTAATCATGTCCAAAGCACATTTAATCATGTCCGTTTCCGGTGCGCCCGATGACACTGACGAAGGCGGCAGCCGAAATGCGTCTGTTCTTTGTAAGAGTTCGGTAATAAATTTTATGAACTCATCCCCGCGAGTGCCTCATTTCGTGCATATTAAGTACGGAGACTCGGAGCTTTCATATATATATGTATATATATAAAACAAAGGTTACAGGGACATTATAGATAGGAAATAGATTTTGAAAAACCTTGGAAATTCACTTAAAAAACAAAGGTTACGGGGTTGTTATAGTTAGCAAATATAATTAAAACAACCTTAGAAATTCAATGAAAAAACTAAAGGTTACTGGGGCGTTATAGTTAGGCTCAGAGTTTACTCATACAAAACCAGTGAAATTAAGCAGTTATAGTTACCTGAGGTATAACTATAACTTGAGCCCTCACAATGCACTGCTTATGCCCTTACATATTACATGACTCATGACATGGTCAGTGACAACACTGATGACATCTCAAATTACATCACTCATGACATCACTGATGACATCATCAAGTGAGTGTGTTTTTAAAAGTTTATGGGTATTAAACATATATGCTAACCTACTACAAAAGTTAAATTACTTTATGTATTATTGTGTGTATAGGTGTGTGAGTTGCTGTATGGGTGTATAAGTGGGTGTGTGAGTAGCTGTGTGGGTGAGTGAGATGGTGTGTGAGTGGCTGTATTGGTGAGTGAGTGGGTGTATCAGTGGCTGTATGGATGAGTGAGTTGCAGTGTGAGTGGCTCTATGGGTGGGTAACTGGCTATGTAGTGACTGTATGGGTGAGTGAGTGGGTGTCTGAATGGCTGTATGAGGGAATGACTCTGTGTAATTGGCTGTATGTGTGAGTGAGTGGCTGTTGGAGTGGGTGTTTGGTTAAGTGAGTTGGTGTGTTAGTGGCTCTATTGGAGAGTGAGTATCTGTGTGAATGTATGGGTGAGTGAGCAGATGTGTGAGTGCTTGTATGGATGTGTGAACAGGTATGTTAGTGATTGTGTGGGTGTGTGAGTGAATGTGTGAGTGCTTGTTTGGGTGAGTGAGTGGATGTGTTGAGAGTCCCACCCAGGGCACTCACTAACATCTGTTGGGGACCACGGGTGCCTCAAGGCCCCTGCGGTCCCTGCTGGCTCCCCACCTCCTGCAAGATTACGGCATCACTTTGACAGAGAGGGAGCTGCTGAGCAAGCAAGAGGTTTTTTTATGCTCCTGCTTGCTAGAAGCGGAGCACAGTTTGTTATGGCTTGGCGGAAGCGGTAAAGCTCCCGCAAAGCCATAGCAAACAGCTATGACCTAGGGGTGGGCACCCTTGGACATAGCAGGAGCTGGGCCTAGGGCAGAGTTCTTCAAACTGTGGGGCGTGCCCCCCTGGGGGGCCGTGGCTGCATTCCCAGGGGGGGGCGCAAATGGCTCTTCAAGTACTTGCAAATAAGGAAAGCCTGGAATAGTGACTTTATTCACTTGATGCGTTTCCAGGACATCTTGATTTGCATACAGCAGCTGAAGGGCTTTACCGGAGAGTATGAACTGTGATCCTGGATGCCCTAATGTGGGGGTCAGTAAGTGGGGTGGCAAGGTCAAGGATGTGGCTAAAAAGAGCAATATATTCTGTAACCGCTTATTTTTCTAACCTTCAGGTAACTGCATACAAAAAATGGTCACACTTTAAATGGAAAACAAATGCAAGTTAAACTAATCAATTTTACTACGAAACCTCAGTTGCCTAATGCAATCAAGGCAACTGTCTGTTTGTGGCCAGAAAGCGGCACCAATAGAAGTATGCAGCAGGAAAGGACCAAAGTTATGCGGTAGGGTTAAATAAATTATGTTTCAAGAACATGCAAATAATACAACTTAATGTGGGACATTTTATGATAGTATTTCATTATGTTTCCATTTGTACACATGTGAATACTGTCTGGGCAAAGATTTCACTTCATTAGTATCAGTTTACCCCGCAATACACCAACGAGCAACTGAAAGGTGACTAATCACCTTTTGTGAAGGGCTGTCCACTGCGTTGCAACATGTCGCTACATTTTAAATACCTTTTAATCCGTTTGAGCTAGAAACATTTTTTTTGTTAACATTCGCAGATTATGCAGCAGATGACTGATTAAGTAACGAATGCGGTAAAATCCATAATTATGCGGAAAATGCTGCAGAATCGCATAATTTCAGTGGTCCTGCCAGAAAATCTGAATCCTAGTTGGCGCAGTGAGGAATAGTGGCATGTGAATGTGTAGTGCTAAAAAGTCCAAGCCTGTGACAGAAAACACTGAGAATATGTAAGTCATCTTTTTTATCTATATATTTTAGTAATAAGTAATCAGACTACATCTGGAAACATTTTGATGAGTGTTCGTTAAAAAGATGCACTCAGGAACTAAACTGGTGACACCCTCACATTGCAAACACAATAAGATGATCGACAGAGCGCTGAAACTTTTCAGACACTCAGCCCCAGTCATTCTTAGATCTGAGTTGAATCCATCATGGTTCTTTTGCTCACTTCGCCACCCCAGTTCAGACCCAGCCATATGCAAATCAGTCTTGACCCTATTCCTCATGGGAACAGTCCAGCCAGAACTGCCAAGCCAGGTCTTCCCTGGACCGGAAGCAAGCATCCTGGGACCTGTTTCGGGGTGACACCGCTCGTCAGCCAGGCTAGCTTAAATCCAGTGGCAAAGTGAGCAAGGGACCCACGTCTTGGTATCCCTGCCAACTTAGGGCGAACAAAGCAAACACAATAAGATGATGGACAGAGCGCTGAAACTTTTCAGATACCCTGACATTACTTCTCAATAATAAGAAACATTCCTGGAGCTACAAGTGGCTTCATTAGTTCAAGCCTTTGTTGGCTCCCGATGTTGACTCAACGTCCCGTTGGCAAATCACTCAATCTCTATGTTGTAAAAAACAAAGCAAAAAATCTGGCCCTGTGTAATGTAACTAGTGCTCATGTACAGGAGCGCTCCAATGCCCTTGGGCCGAGTTTGCGCTGAATAGAACTCCCAAAAAACAAACGGTACAGAGCCTGTTTCAAGACTGTATTGATTATCAGGCATTGGTAGGAGACATGTGAAGGAGACAGAGGAGATATCCTTCTACTCATGGCTGCTGCTATCTATCATTAGTGCAACAGGTGTAGTTGCATTGGCGCCAGGTGAGCAATGTGAACACAACACACTGATTATGGGGAGCAGAATTTGTTGGCCAATTTCTGTTTTTGTTTGATGAATTTACTCTTTGTAGGTTTCAGATTTATTGTGGATTATGAGCTACTGAAAAAGTATCAATGAAATTATCTCATAAGCCCCGACCCCCTGCACTCTGTCCTGCCCCTCCACCCCCCAGTCATTGCCATAGAGTTTTGAAGGGGGAGCCCAACTTTAAAATATTTTGCTTTGGGGGGCCTCAGAGGAAAAAAGTTTGAAGACCTCTGGCCTAGGGGGTGGTGGTCCACAAGGCCATGTATGGCTCCAAAAGGGGGGTTGTGTGGCCCCCTCCTTTCTTGTTTTAGGGCCTGCCTCAGGGAGGTGGTGGTCCCCATGGCCTTGAAAGGCCTGGGGAGGCATGTGGCCCCCCTTTGCCCCAGGGATGTAGTGGGCCCCCCATACGAAAATTAAACAGCCCCGGGGAGGTGGTGGTCCTCGGGGCAGGGGGTGTCTGTGAGGCTCCCCATTTCATTAGCATGAGCTCCAGGGAGGTGGCAGTCTTCAGGGCTGTGGGGAGGCTGTACAGGCCTTCCCAGCACTAATTAAATAAATAGCCCTGGGGAGGTGGCGGTCCCCAGCGGCAGTGGGTGGGCCATGTGGTCCCTGCATCATTTTACTATTGTTTGCCCTGGGGAGGTGGTGGTCCCTGGGGTACTGGGTGCCGCATGGACACCACCCTATTATTAAAAAACACTGTCCCTGGGATGTGGCCCACCCGGGAGCTTCCTGAAAAAGACACGCAGGAGCCTACTCATCTTTCTTTTTCAATTTTGTCGGGATCCACCCATGATTTTTCAGCAAAATTGAATTTAACCCCCAGTGTGGATCCCTGTGGGACCCCCCCACCATATCTGGGGGGTCAGGGTATTTCTACCCTGCCCCCATTTCATTACTTTTTACATTTTTTGTGGGACTCAGCTTCAAGCCAATTCCCAAGATGGCTGCCATCACTTCCTGGTTGACGTGTTGGCAGGAAATCAAATTTCAGCACGGGGACTGTGGATCCGTGAATCTACTGCAAGGATCCACGCCCCCAGATAGCTATATTTTTAACCTTAAATATCTCTTAAACTACTGAACGGATTTACACCAAATCACAAAAAGCACGCTTTCTGGACCAACATCTAGCTTTCTGAAAAAATTTGGTGTCATTCTGTTCAGCGGGACTGGTAGGGCACACTCATAAGTAGCAGTAGATTGAAAGGGACATATGGCACATGTGTATATATATATATATATATATATATATATATATATATATCCAAACAGCAACTCTCCCTTTGTGAAAAGTAATCCAGCACTCCGTGGGGTTTTATTCACTCAATCTTTATTTTTGAGTGGTAGCATCCACGCGTTCCGGCTGTCAACGCAGCCTTGCTCACGATGCGGAACGCCATTTTAAAAACAACTATATACAGTTTTCCACAACATTAAAACAGACAAAGGACAGTCCCAGTGCACATCTCTGCCATTTGTTTGGGTAAACGTGGGCGCCATTTTAAAACATTGTACAATTCTCAGTTATTCCATTCTTTCTCATGCAAGTGCATTAAAGGAAACTAGCATAGATTTTCAATAATATATTACAACACTGCATTCAATTTCTACTCACTGACAATTGTAAGTTAGATTTCAACAATGCTTCATATCTGGCTTGAAGATATATTTTTTAGTTACCCTTCGTAACCTTCAATAAACATCTCGACTTTGTTGAAGTACATGATGCTCATTTCTTTTTACAGTACTTTTATTTAAAGTGCTAGTGTTTTTCGGTTAACATGGGCGCCTTATTCAAAACATTGTACACCTCACAATTTTCAATTCTCTCATAAGCAAATGCATTATAAGAAGCTAGCCTAAATTTTCAATAATGTATTACAACACTATATTTAACTTTTAATCGCTAGCAATTGTCAACTGGATTTAAACAATGCTATATATATATATATATATATATATATATATATATATATATATATATCCCTGGACTTCGCCCCACAACATCCACTCCTGGACAGACGAAAACAGACCCTTTGAGGTGCAATGTGTGATTTATTCCAAACAAACGCCCTGCACCATCGCCATTACGCGTTTCGGCATCCACGATGCCTTGATCACATGACGCGCTGATGTGGTGCTTTCACCTATTTAAAGTGCCAGTGCTTAACAATCGTTCATAGACATAGAAGAACAGATACAATGTATCTACATCCTTGTATCATGGGCAATATTGTGTCATTATATAGTAATGTATAGAGAAAAGTTTCCCCAGACAAAACCACATTTCATATAATTATTAATAAATAAATAAATACATGAATATATATAGATGACAGGCATAGCATAGTAAAGGTAGCTTAAAATATGCTAAAAACAAGCTAAAAACAACATCACATAAGACTTAAAAGAAAACAGTAAATCATTTTCTAAAATCCCATTGTACATAGTTGCTCTAGCTTATGTGCCTAAACAAGTGAGTATGCCGAGTTTGAATACCGCACTTTCTCACTATATGGAAATGTTTATAATATAATAAAAACATGACCAAAAAAAAGAAACAAGGAAAAGTAATAAATTGTGCCCTAGTGGGCTTTGTTCTTGTCCTATGTCAAATTGAAACAATTGTGTATGACTTTTAAACAAACTAATCTGCCACCAGTTCCCTCACGGCCGTGATTTCGAAACCTGGTATAAGACATTAAAAATTACCATTGTGTGAAAGCTAAAACAATGGAACAACAAATTGTTAAAATTGTATAATCGTAAAAATTTTTGTAAAAAATGTAAAAAATTGAGGCAGCATATGTAAACCCACGAGATGTATAAAAATAGGTTAAATGCATAAAATCCATGATGAATACAGGCACAATAATCATGATGAATCATGATAATTACAGGCAGGTGTAGAAATCCTCACTGGAATTCAAACCGTTAGGAGTTTTGCTATCTAACTCTAGTATATAGTGAGTTTCAGTTTCCTCAGCATTGACTCACGGTTGCCTCCTCGTCTGAGAGGCAAGACTGTATCGATAACAAAGTATCTCAGATCCTCCAAGTTGTTATTATGTGAGGCTTTAAAATGTCTTGCCACCGGATAGGCTTCATCATTGTTAGTGATGGCCCTAATATGCTGGAGTATTCGTTTGTGGACCTGCAGCTTGGTACTACCCACATACTGCAGGCCACACGAACACTCCAGCACATATACTGCATATTCTGTTTTGCAGTTGAGTTTTTTGTTGATGACTACAGGCTTAGGTTTAAATGGAGTTGTATAAGATGTTCTGTTTATCCCATATTTACAGGCCTTGCAAATGGCACATTTGATAAAACCATTCCTCGCATTAAGCCATGTTGTCATGGATTTAATCTCAGGGCTGCTTTTTACGAGGGAATTACTCATGGAGCGAGCTTTCTAAACGTGATTTTAGGGCTATTGGTAACTATGCCCTCTAAAACCGAATCATTCTGAACCAAAGCCCAATTTCTATTGACTATTTTCCGTAGGGCTTTGTGTTGGCGGTTATATGTCAGAATGAGACGTGCTGATTGTACGCTATGCTCCTGACTGCAAATGCGAGGATTGGATCTAGCTGTTAATGTTTCAACCCTCTCTTTCTTGTTAACCTTGTCTACAGCCATTCTAATAACATCCCTGGAATACCCTCTGGCTAGGAATCTTTTTCTACTCTCCTCCTGTGCCTGAACGTATTCCTTGTCTGTGCTGCAGATCCTGCGTATTCGCAGCATCTCCCCATAGGGGATGCTGTGAATCAAGTGTTGGGGGTGATGACTAGATGCATGGAGAATGGTATTCCCCGCAGTTGGTTTCCGATGAAGCTTTGTTTCCAATTTGTTGTTAACTACAAACACTTCTACATCTAGAAAAATAATAGCCTCCTTACTCATTTGGGCAGAGAATTGTAAGTTCAAATTGTTCACATTGATCTGTTCAATAAACTTTAGGGCATCCCGTTCTATACCTCTCCAAATCATGAACAGATCATCTATGTACCTGTACCAGCAAATGACATGTTTGGAAAAAGTTTCACTGTGTGCCGCCATGAGCACCTGTTCCTCCCAATACCCCATATGCAGACAGGCATAACTTGGAGAAAAACAGGCCCCCATGGCGACACCTCTGGTCTGATGGAAAACCTGATTCTGAAAAAGAAAGAAATTATTCTCCAGACAGGATACAATCATGGAAATCAGCATTTTGTTATGCATGTAGAGGTACAAAGGTTTCAAGTTCAAATAATACTCTACAGCTCTCACTCCGTCCTTATTATGGATACTGGTGTAAAGTGACTTCACATCAAGTGAGATGAGTATACAATCTGCATCCCATGTCACATCTTGTATCTTTCTCAGGAAATCACTGGTGTCCTGGACGTATGACGGGAGTTTCCTCACATGCTCCTGCAAGAAATAATCCACGTATCTTGAAGTATTTTCCATGATGCTGCCACATGCTGATATAATTGGCCTGCCAGAGGGTTTACTCATGTCTTTATGGACTTTAGGAATGAAATAGATTACTGGAATTACCGGATGCTCAGTCTTCAAAAAATTAAATTCCTCAATAGTGAGTAATCCTGCGGTTTTCCATGCACGAAGTTTAATATAGATATCATTCCAAGATTCTTTGACCGTTGCCATGGTGCTCCTGCGATAACAATCCCTGTCATTTAGTTGACCGAGGGCCTCCTCCATATAAAGATTACGTGGCCACAGTACCACGTTGCCCCCCTTGTCCGACTGTCGAATGATAATATCCTGATCAGTTTGAAGTTTTTCATTAATTGAAAATATAATTTGTATAAATATATATTTTGTATAAATATATATTATACATATTACCTACTGGTGGGCACCAGGTAGGTAGTTATAGTTAGGACCTAGTTTCCATAAGAAATGCATTTTTTGACTTGCCTAGAACTTTGGCGTAGATTGGCCAATCTTCAAGAAATTTTCCCAAAAATGTGTCAAAGTAGGTTCTGTGTGTCATGGAAAGTTTGGGGGTTATCTGTGCTGACGGGACCGAGAAATAGGGGTGTGAATAAAGGGTGCATTTGCAATGTTAATTCCCATAGGAACGAGTTCTCGAACCTACAGTCCGAACCGCTGGACGGAATTACACCAAATTTGGCAGGAAGGTAGATGTTGCTACGCAGATTGCGTTTTTTGTTATTTGGGTGCAAATCCATCAAGTAGTTTTTGAGAAATTTAAGCCGAAAATTATAGATATATCTCTGGTCACTGATATTTCGTGGTGGTTTCGCGATTAATTGCGGATGCGTGCGCCAACGGGAATGCTCTGATTGGCTGGACGCAACCTGAACAGAAAGTTGTGGCTGCCATTTTATCGTTCCGGAATGGTTCCCCGGGCTGAAAATTTGTGTGAAAGCTAACATAAGGGGTCAGGGTGGAGATACTCTGACCCCATGTTTAAGAAATGGGTGTGTTAGTGACACAAGTTATGTGTCTGAAATTAATTTTTTTGATCATGTGCGATATTTGCGATGACGCTATGACCGCCAGGGTGCCCCCCCATGTACCATCAAGGGAACATCGCAAAGTCATCGTGAACATTAGTGGAAAAATAAAAATATATATATATTTGTACACACTCGCTGGTCACTGTCACACACTCATGTACGCACTCACATACTCACTCAGACACTTATACACCCATTCACATTCCCACTCGCACACTTATGCACCCACTTACAGACTCACTTGGAGAGTGACGTACCCATGTACAGACCCACTCAGAAACACATGCACCTACTTAGAGACTTAGTCATAGACTCATGCATACAGTTTCATACCTGCTTAGAGACTCTTACACCCACTCACAGAACCACCTGGGCACTCATGCACCCACTCACAGACCCACTCAGATACTCATGCACCAACTTACAGACTCACTCAGTCATGCACCCATGTACAGACCCACTCAGAGACTCAGGCACTGACTTACAGACCCACTCACACACCCATATAGGTACTCTCACACTCAGTCACAGACTCTCTCAGAGACGTATGGACTCAGTCACTCACTGATACCCTCAGAAAGTCACTCACCCACCCACTCACAAACTCACTCAGAATTACGCACACCCATTCACTCACCCACTCAAGGCTCATGCATCCACTCACAGACCTACCCAGACACTCGCCCTCCCAGTCACAGACCCACTCAGACACTCATGCATGCATCCATTCACTCACCCTCTCAGAGACTTATGCTCTCACTCACAGGCCCATTGGGACACTCCTACACCCACTCACAGAGTCACTCAGACACTCATAAACCCACTCACAGACCCACTCAGTCACTCACACACCCTCTCACAGACCCACTCAGAGACGTATGCACACAGTCACTCATACACTCAGTGACTCACACATGCACTCACAGTCCCACTCAGAGACCCACAAACCCATTCTCAGAACCACTCATGGACCCATTTAGACACTCATGTATCCACTCACAGATCCAGTCAGACAGTTATATACTTACAAGTGCACAAAGGCTCTCATGCGCCTCCTCACAGATTGACTGAGAGTCATGCAATAAATCACAGACTCATTGAAACACTGATGCACCCATTCATAGATGCACTGAGACAGTCACACAGTTTGTTACCGAGGCATTGATAGACTGATGCACCATGTTACAGATTCACTGAAATAGTTATACAGTGAATGAGAGACTTACTGATACAGTGATGCATGCAGGTATAGATTACAATGAAAAAGTTATGCACTGTGTTATAGAGATATTAAGGGAGTTGTACATGCTGTTATACAGTTATGTAGATAGTAATGTGTTTAGTCTGTTGGTTATAATCCATTTTGCAGTTATACGTTTTGAACATGGTGGTGGATATTAAATGTCTACATTTGTTTTGTCATTTCCCGATGTATTAACGGCGATCGCGGCTACTGATATCATTGTGACGCCCGGCATCACTGTGAAAATGGAAAATCGGTTTAAATCGTTGTTTTTATACAAACACCCTCCAAAATATGACTTTAAACAGTGCAGTAATAAACCACTAGTGTCTAAAATACTGTGAATGTGTGCATATATGTGTTTTGCACACCCTAAAAAAGGCGCGATCTTCGCGGTTACCGGAGTCATCGTGACTCTGCGTAATCGCGAAAACAGGATGTAGGGTTCAAACACAGTTTTTTAAAAAGTTACTGCAAAAATGTGTGTACAAACATGTTCTTTAAGTTAGTAATGTGTGTATTGTAATAGTTAGAATTAATTTTTTAAGTTAAAATTTTAGAATGTGGTGGTGGTCATTAAATGTCTGCTTTTGTTTTGCGATTTGGCAACATGATCGCGATCATCACGATGTCGTCGTGGATTTCAAAGATTAAAAAAATAATTTGACAAGAAAATGAACAACATTTTGGCCTTTTGGGTGGCTCTGACAAGAGCCTTTGTGTTGAGAGTGTGTATAAGATAGCTACTTATAAGACTTTATGCAAAGTTTCAGGTAGCCTAGAAAGACCCTGTTCCCTTCGTCTATAAAGTGAACTCCATCACCTCTATATATTCCATGCATGTCAAAACGCAGATTGTTGTTGTAGGTAGAGCCCATGTTATGGTTTCTGAGGAAAGCAGAAACAGTTTTATTAACATGTTTCTTGGCTTTGTCAGTCTGTTGTGGACAGAATTGATTTGACCACTTCCATTTCTGTCTTTGGCAAATATTGGAGTACACTAAGACAGTGTGAAGGAAAAGCGAGATCAGTTCTGCAAATGTATCCTTCATTAGGATTTCCAGCCCTACCCCAGTCAATGTGCCTAGGTCATTGCTACCACAGTGCACAATCATGAGGTGAGGAGTTTGGAAATCCACAATGATTAATACCAAAGCCAGCAGCTGATGAAACTTTAACCCTCTGTGGCCAAACCATCTAATCTCCAAATTTAGCAAACCCAAGTCCGTGTCAATACCTCTTTTTTGCAGCCTCTTTAGCCCAATAGATATAGCTGTGGGCTACAATCCATACTCTAAGCATTTTGTAGGAAGGAGGAGTAGCACACAGAACAGGTCTGCAGCTGAATATCACAGTTGGTATTATGAAAGACAGGTGAAAATGCATGTGTGCTGGTGGTTTGAAAAAAACTAATTTTGATCGGTTGAAGCAAATATACAGGTGAATAAAAGTATGTTGCATTTGGAAATGATTAGTAAATAGATGTTTCATTGGCTCTGGTAAATAGAAAAAAATGTAATAGAGAGTTGGATATGCTTTACTGTATGTGCAGTAAACCACACCTACTGCAGTTCATTTTGTAACTAGTATGGTCCTTCTGGAATGTGTTGTGAACTGGTGACCTACTGGTTCTAGTGGGTTTCTGTGGAGAATCTGCAGAGGGTGAATTGGGGGAGGGGTGTTAAAGAAACAGGTATTACTTTCTATAAATTGGAGAGGTTAAGGTTCATTGTTTTATAAGGTAGGCAATATTCCCTAGTGAGGATTTTCCAAGAAAGTGTAGTATAGTGCTAGAAATATAAAAGCATTAAGGGAAGTAGGTTTTCTGACTCCCAGTTTTTTTTTGCGCAGTCATCACGATCATCGCGATTATGTCACAAGTGTTGACATAAAAGCAAGCATTTTGTGCTACCTCCAAACAGGAGTGAAAGGGTTAATAGACAGTAACCATTCAGAGATGCAGTTACAAGACTGAAATATGAAGGCAATGTTTTTATTTGTTGACTTTTGCAGTATCAGGCAATGCAAAGTTCAGAAGGTTGCCATTTATGGTTGCTTTGTATGAGAGTGGTGTGCCATTCTTGTGCTAAGTTTTTACAAACCCTGAGAATATTGCATCTACCGATTAATAAGGTATATAATTATGTCATATTGTAATAAAAAAGATTTTGAAATGTATATATAGTTATTTTAAAAAAGAAAGGATGATATATACATCAAATTGTACATTTTGTAATATATCTATTAATAGGTTAATTATACATCCAGCCTACACCCAGAGTTAAATCCAAGATACCTAAGTAGAAAAGCAGTCAGACACTGAAACACCTAGTGAGGTAGTTAGAGAAGCATGCAAAGGTTCACTTACACAGACAGGCACACCTGATATGTTTTTTATGGTAATGAAGGCAGCTACTTTCACACTTAAATACCCCAATATTCACTAGTACACTCAGGAGGCAATCTATGCAGGCCCTTATAGACACATTAAGACAATCGCATATCACTTAAAGAGAGGCAGTGATTTAGTAAAAGGTTTAAATACATATGGAATCTCAGCCCCAGACAGGAACTGAAAAACCCATTCAGATATCTGTTAAGGCAAGATTGCGACCGCCAGCTCTGATGAGTGAGCTGGCCGCTCCTGTGCTCCTGCACCCGTATGAGAATTGAACGTATGGGAAAGGCAAAGGAGGAAGGCGGGTACTAAATGCTGCTTGTGATCGGGCCCTGAATGCAGCTGAGACTCACCGGTATGCTGGGCTTTGCAGCGGCTACATTCCTAGTTCGGTGTGCGCGTCTCCGCGGCGGATACATTGTTTCAGCGAGGAGCTGGCAGTGGAGGCTGAGACGCCCAGTTGTAACAGTAGCTACTGTGAAACACGGAAGTTCGGGTGGAGGAAACCGCAGCGGGCTTACAATGCCGCTGAAAGCCGGAAGAGGGAAACCCCGGCTTCAGGCTGACTGCGTGGCTGCAGCGAGGACTACAGAGACAGCTAGCGGCAAGACTACCTCCTACTCAAGTGGTAAAGCAAGTGGCAAAGCAAACAAGGGGGTTTGCACTACCAGCACCAACACCGGTGCAGACAAAGAGCTTACACTACACGGCAGAGATAATAACAATAGCTCCGGTAAGCAAACTATTCCCCAGATATTTTCGGCGGGGAAAGGCAAAAAAAAAGATGCTCAGACTCTCCAATTGGAAGCCCCTGTGGTGGCATTGGGGGATGAGGAAGGCGCTGACTGTCTGGGGGGGCAGGAGGCAGTGGAGGGGGGACCCTGTACACCCCTGTTTATCCAATCTATCATTGTGAGCGATTCCAGCTCTGCACCAGGCAACAACAATGGTATGGGCAATGGCGAGGTACAACCAGCAGAAGGATCACCAGGCAGGAGCAGGAGCCCCCCGCAGATTATGTCAAGAGGGCTATCCAAACTCGGGACAGTACTAAGTAATGGTGAGCTGGAGTTGGAGAAGTCTTCGGAATCTGGCATAATTACTAACGCTAGTGTTGGCAATCAGGAAAGTGCAGATGCTGGTATTCCTGGTATCGGTGAGAAGCCGGAACAGCAGAGCAGTGATCCTCTCATGAAGGAGGCAGACTTGGTGGATTTGGTGGAAAAGTTTTTTTCACTCTCTGACCACTCAGATGTATCCAGTGATGAGGCACTAGTAAGTGGGCAGGCACAAAAGAACCGACAAGGTGGTGAGATGAGCGATTATAGTACTACAGCCCCAGAGGATACTGGAGGGGACTCATCGGAGGGTAGCCCCCAAACAATGCGTAAGAACATTGTGCTGACAGGGGATCTGAGGCATCCAAATAATAACAATGGAAGCAATGTGGAGCAATGGGATCACTCCTTCTCTTCAGAGCTAAATATGGGGGCTAGGACAGCTGATGAGACAGACAGGACAGATATCTTGACACGGAGAGCGGCAGAACCAGCAGAAGAGGTATCTTTGGCTCTCATATACCAAACTATTATGACCCATAGAGAGGAGACACGGGCGGAGAGCCAGAGGACACAAAATGCTTGTCGCAAAATGTAAAATTCGATTCGCCGTATAGCCAAAACCTGTACAGAGTTCACCGTAAGGATCACTGAGGCAGAGGCGCGTATTTCTGGTCTGGAGGATGAGTTGGCGGCACAAAAAATGCTGACCAAGACCCTGCGAACAGTGAAGGAGGACACGCAATGGAAACTTACTGATTTAGAGAATCGGGCTCGGCGAAATAACTTGAGAGTCCTGCAAATTCCGGAGGGCCTGGAAGGACAGGACCCACGCAAATTCATCATTGAATTATTTACGCAGGCTTTTCCGGAGCTCTCCCAATGGGACTGGCAGAGAGAGGTGCAGAGGGCACATCGTTTTCCCTTTACCCGTCGGACTCGGTCTGATCAAACAGCAACAGCAACTAAGCCTAGAGCCATACTGATTTCGCTTAATAACTTTTTGGCACGGGAAGCTGTATTTGACTTGGCACGGCCTGATAGAGAAAGACCTGGGAAGGGGGTGGAGTTTTTTGTCAGACCAGACTACTGCCATCAGACGGTAGAGAAGCGCTGGCAACTTTGCCAACTTATTGCACCATTTCAAGTTAAAGGGGCTCAAGCTTTTCTGCTTAATCCAGCCAATTTGAAAATTATATACAAAGAGAATACCAGGTTCTTTACGTCTGAGATACTAGCGAAAGAATTTTTACAGTCTCTTAAAGAGCTAAAATAGATAGTCTGGTCGATGTGTTACTAGTTTAATGGCCATCCCAGTGGGCTATTATAGTAGGGATAATTGTTTTCTTTTCTGTCTTCTATGAAGCGGTATCCTCCCTCTTTCCTGTTTTCATCTCTTTTTCTACCCCATTAGGCACTGTATTAAGAGTATATATGAATGTTGGAGATCTGAATGGGTCTGGATGTCTTAAATCCTTCTCTGACTTATGCTGTATTATGCCTCATGAGCATTAATATTTTATATATGCATTGGGGGAAATGAATATGTAAGGAACTTTGAAATGTTTTTGCGTTTGCCATGTTTTTTCTCTGTGCTCAGTTGGAGGGGTTATGGGTTGTTTAATGCACATGGGGCATCATACGGGTGTGGGAGACACTCTTGGGTGGTGGGAGCACACCATCGCTAGGACTGTCAGTCCTAAAGCCTTATTGTAGGGGCAGTGTGGGGGAAGGCGGGAGAGGCGTTCTTGGGGGAAGGGTGGGGGTAGGATGAAGGGGGAGTGTGGGGTTAAAAAAAGGAAAATGATCCATAGCAGCAAGGAAAGGTCTAGAGTTTTGAGAGTATCTATGCATGGTTTTGAGCAAGCGGTAGTATTAATGCGGAACATATGGCTAAGATAGGCCTTCAAATATGTACATTGAATGTATGTGGATTAAATAAACAGAATAAAAGGCAGAGGGTGGCTACAGAGCTACGTGTGATCCAGCCAGATGTAGTGTGTCTGCAGGAAACGCACATTCCGTGGGGGAAACGGAAGATTCTGTTAGAATTGGGCTATGGGGTGTTGGCAGCCTCACGGCAATCAAATATGATCAGGGGGGTGGCAATTTTAGCGAGACCCTCTATCGAAACAACGGGACGCATATTGGTTGATGTGCAAGGACGGTGGGCCATTGTGGAATGCAGGGTAGGGGAAGTAACATTTACCCTCTGTACAGTATACGGCTCTAACTTTGATGAAGCCTCGATACTTGAATATCTAAATGGCGAGCTTGCTACATGGCCCACTCCGTTATTACTCTGTGGCCGACTTCAATATAAATATGACTTATGGGGATTTTCAATTCTGTGGACAGAATTATAAAGGCAGGAAGCACAGGGTATGCAAGGCTTTATGTCAATTGTTAGCCGATCACGGGCTGATGGATGCCTGGAGTAATCAGCATAGGCAAGACCCGGGATATACGTTTTATTCGTATCCACATAATAAGCTTGTACGCCTTGATTATTTTTTTATATCCTCGGTATTATTTACAGGGCTAAAAATGTGTGTGTATCCAAGGGTTACATCGGATCATGCGCCAGTAGTATTAGAAGTTCCGGCATTTGGGGGTGCGCAGTCCCGAGAGCTTTCACTTTTGACAGAAAGCATCTGCTGGATGATGCCTTTATTGGGCATATGAAGGTTTGGATAAAGGAGTTCTTTCAGGTTAATCGGCACTCTGTGTCTTGGGGGGTTATTTGGGACACATTCAAAGCCAGGTTTAGAGGGGAAACTCAGAGATATGGATTTTATAAACAAAAACTAGCTAAGTTGGCATTGCAGGAATTGTATAATGAACTTAAGACTGCTGAAGAGAAATTGGCGAGTGCGCTAGCTACAGGATATAATACTGCAGCACAATAAACCAACTTAACTAGGTGTAAAGCTAAAATAAATCTGGAATGGAGCAAAAAAATTGCTAGAAAATATCAAACCTACAAAAAAGAGTGTCATGAATATGGAGAGGCCACTGGACGGTGTTTATCCCAGAAGTTACGTATAAAGGAAGCTGAACAAAGAATAACTGGGATAAAAAATGCGGCAGGGGATATGGTGTATGACCCTCAGGAAATTCTCAAGGTTTTTTTTAAATTCTATACAGAATTGTACACAGGGCAAGATAATGGGCGGTCTGTTATGGATTTGGGGCTCCCATCCTCACTTTGGGGAAAATTGGAAAAGGAGGATGTTAAGATGCTGGATGAGCCCATCACCTTAGATGAATTAGAACAAGTCATTAATAGCCTTACAATAGGAGAAGCTGCAGGACCAGATAAACTCCCGTTGGAAATCTATAAGATCTTTTTCCAAGACGTTAAATCTGATATGCTTCTGACTTTTCAAACCGCACAAAAAGGAGAGATACCGCGATCCTGGGCGGAGGCTAATATCTGTATTTTTAAGAAAAAGGGGAAGCCGTCCGAGCTACCTGGGTCCTACCGTCCAATTTCTCTTCTTAACTGTGACGGTAAAATGTATTCAAAAATTTTGGCTACACGGCTGGCAAAAGTTATAGTACCCTTAGTATCTTTAAAACAACACGGTTTTATACCAGGAAGGGGGACGGTAGACCACGTGTGCAGAGTAGTGACCCTCTTTGATATAGCACAGGCAGAAGCTAGAGAATTAGGGCTGGTTTTACTCGATGCTGAAAAAGCATTCGACCGTGTGTCATGGCATTTTTTATGGGGGGGCCTACAGCAAATGGGGTTTGGGCAGGGATATATTCAAGCCTTGCAGGCCTTATACCACCTGCCCACGGCTAAACTCTGCTCAATGGGGCGCTTTTCTGAGACAATTTTGATTTCTAGAGGCACACGACAAGGATGCCCCTGCTCACCCCTTTTGTTTGCGCTGTATATTAACCCTTTTATTATTATGTTAGAGTGCAGTAATAAGATTATACCCTTTAGCGTACGACAAGACCATTTTTGTGTATTGGCGTACGCGAATGACATTGCAATCGTAACCTCAAATCCAGGCCTTGCAGTACCCGAAATAGAATATTTGGCGCAGAAGTTTGGGATCGCATCAGGGTATAAATTGAATACATCTAAAACCCAAATTCTTTGTACTAGTCAAATATTGGGCAACGACTCTAGAGTAGTTAGCAAAGCCACATATCTGGGTATTAAGATACGCACTTCGGTAAAAGAGATTGTAGAGGTCAATTGGGGTGATATTATTGGGGGAGTTAAGCGCTCACTCGAGAGGTGGGAAAATTAGCATCTTTCATTAGTTGGTAGAGCTAATGTACTTAAAATGAATGTACTGCCTAGGGTTATGTATTTCTTTAGGGCAGTACCCTTGGAGGTATCAGGTAAACAAATAAAACATTTACAATCATTGGGTGCTAGATATATGTGGGCTCCAGGGAATCCGCGAAGAGCTGCCCGACTTTTGACCCTCCCTCGAGAAAGAGGAGGGTGGGCGGTACCGGATTTCTTGTTTTATTATTATGCTTGTATTCTGGTTAATGCATGTATCTTGCTAACTGGGGAAGAGGTTAGCAGCGCAGCGGAAGCCCCCTCAATCTATCAGATGATTCTGGGCCCTGAGGTGAAGCATTTTTTGTTCAAGAAGTTGGATGGCAGCTATTTTAAAAGAACCCGCTTTAAAGTGCTAAATGCTATGTCCAAAATCTGGAACGCAGTTCGGAGAAGCTTTAAGATCCCCGCACTCTCTATTTATACACCTACGGATGCCATTGGATTGTTACCATCGATCTTTTGGGATCATGTGGCTGCCATCTGGAGACTAAAGGGCATTATTCGACTTGGCGATATGTATCAGGCGGAAGGGATATTATTTTCGTTTTCAGAGCTGGTGGATAAATATCACTTATCTACAACTCAATTCTTTAAGTTTCTGCAATTAAGGGACTTTTTAGGTAAACATCCAATTAGCACTACAACATATAAAATTGTAAAGGCTATTAGACGACAGGGAAACATTGGCTCATTATATAAAATATTATTAGAGGGAAGAGCAGACGACTTAGAGAAGTACAATTGTAAATGGGGAACCTGGTTGGGAAATCCCTCAATTTCAGTGGAAAAATCGATTGATCTGTCTGGGAGGATTCTAATGGCAGCTAATTTAAAAACCCAACATTATAAAATGCTATTTAATCTGTACCACACTCCTGCCAAGATGATGAAGTGGGGGGGGTCATAATGATGGAAAATGTTTTCGTGTGGAGCGGATAATGCAGATATTCTTCATGTTTTTTATGTGTGCATTGCTTTGAATCCCCTGGTAGGATCTATAGAAAGATTCTTATCAGAGATCACGGGAGTCCCTGTTAAAATTTCCAAATCTATGATGTTGTTAGGAATTGGGGAAGAACTGAGCCAAGGGAAACCAATGTATAAGTTTCGTTACTTAATTCTTATGGCCACAGCGGTGGCACGGTTATCAATAGCCTCCTTTTGGCTACGACAAGAGGCTTCATCTTTTGAAATATGGCGGGCCAAGCTGTTCAATATTTTTAATATGGAATTTAGCCTGTACTCTGTTAAAGGACCTAGAAAAAGAAAGTTGGGCTTACAGGTTGGGGGGGCTTTGAGGGATTATATGGCGGGATAATGCGTTATGGGTATATGAAATCCGCTTGTTTTGATTTATGTAGACTGAGAGCTTTATTTATTTAATATCATGAATGGAATATTTTCTGTTAGCGCTTGTAATAATCAAAGATGGATTTTTTTACGTAACTTGCTGCTTTGAATTTCAATAAAAAAAAACTAAAAAAAACCAGATATCTGTTAAAAAACTGACACTTTCAAGTTAACCATGCAGACAAGTAGTCCTTGCATTATGTTTCAGGCCTGCTTGGGCAGGTAGTTTTACTGTTAGAGGTGTCATCACTTAAAAGTTCTACTCAAGGCATAAACTGTTGTTGTGCTAGATGTAAGTGAACACTAAGGTAGGCTGTAGCTAGGCCATAGCGCAGGGAGCTATTTGCTTAAAAAGTAAAAGATGCACTTTAAAGTATCAGTGAGCTATATGCACTCATAGAAATCTATGTGCCCAAATATGAATCCAGCCTACACCAAGACTTAAATCCGAGATAGCTAAGTAGAAAAGCAGACAGACACTGAAATACCTAGTGAGGTAGTTACAGAAGCATGCAAAGATTGAATCACACAGACAGGCACAACTGATATGTATTTTGTGGTAACGAAGGCGGTTTCTTACACACTTAAATAACCCAATATTCACTATTACACCCAGGAGGCAATTTATGCAGGCTGTTACAGAGACATTCAGGCAATCACATATCACATAAAGAGAGGAAGTGATTTAGTAATACATTCACATACACATGGAATCACAGTCCCAGATAGGAAGTGAAACACTCATTCAGATGTCTGCTAAACAACTGACACTTTCAAGTTTAGTATGCAGAGAAATAGCCCTTGCATTATGTCTCCCAGCTGGTATACTTGGGCTTGGGCATGTATTTGTTTCTGGTAGAGCTGTCTTATCACTTAAAAGTGCTACACAAGGTGAAGACTGTTGTTGTACCACATTTGAGTGAACACTGAGATAGGCTGTAGCTAGGCCATAGCGCATTGAGCTAGTCACTTAAAAATAAAAAGATGCACTTTGATGTTTCAGTGAGCTATATGCATACTTAGAAACCTATGTGCCCAATTATAAATCCAGCCTACACCCAGAATTAAATCTGAGATAGCAAAGTAGAAAAGCAGATAGACACTGAAACACCTAGTGAAGTAGTTAGAGAAGCACACAAAGATTCACTCACACAGACAGGCACAACTGATATGTATTTTGGGGTAATGAAGGCAGTTTGTTACACACTTAAATAACCCAATATTCACTAGAACACGCAGGAGGCAATCTATGCAGGCCCTTACAGACACATTTAGAGAATCACATATCACTTAAAGATAGGCAGTGAATTAGTAAAGGATTTATATGAATGTGTAATTACAGCCTTAGATAGGAACTGAAAAACCCATTCAGATATCAGCTAAAGAACTGACACTTTCAAGTTTACCATGCAGACAAGTAGTCCTTGCATTATGTTTTAGGCCTGGTATACTTGAGCTTGGGCAGGTAGTTTTCCTGGTAGAGGTGTCTTATCACTTAAAAGTGCTACTCAAGGCGTAAACTGTTGTTGTACCAGATATAAGTGAACACTAAGGTAGGCTGTAGCTAGGCCATAGTGCAGGGAGCTATTCGCTTAAAAAGTAAAAGGTGCACTTTGATGTTTCAGTGAGCTATATGCACTCATAGAAACCTATGTGCCCAATTATAAACCCAGCCTACACCCAGACTTAAATCCGAGATACCTAAGTAGAAAAGTAGACAGACACTGAAACACCTAGTGAGGTATTTAGAGAAGCACGCACAGATTCACTCACACAGACAGGCACACCTGATATTTTTTTGTGGTAATGAAGGCAATTTCTTATAGACTTAATTAACCTAATATTCACTAGTAAACCCAAGAGGCAATCTATGCAGGCCCTTACAGAGACATTTAGACAATCACATATCACATACAGAGAGGCAGTGATTTAGTAATAGATTTACATACATATGGAATCTCAGCCCCAGATAGTAGCAGAAACATTCATTCAGATATCTGCTAAACAACTGACACTTTCAAGTTTACCATGCAGACAAGCAGCACTTGCATTATGTTTCACGCCTGATATACTTGAGCTTGGGCATGTCGATTTTTCTGGTAGAACTGTCTTATCCCTTAAAAGTGATACACAAGGAGGTGAAGACTGTTCTTGTACCACATTTAAGTGAGCACTGAGGTAGGCTGTAGCTAGGCCATAGCGCAGAAAGCTATTCGCTTAAAAAGTAAAAGATGCACCTTGATGTTTCAGTGAGCTATATGCAGTCATAGACACCTATGTGCCCAATTATACATCCAG
Source organism: Calotriton arnoldi (assembly GCA_963921515.1). Classification (NCBI taxonomy): domain Eukaryota; kingdom Metazoa; phylum Chordata; class Amphibia; order Caudata; family Salamandridae; genus Calotriton; species Calotriton arnoldi. Next base: position 255,822 of record CAWUFW010002264.1, read on the forward strand.
CCTACACCCAGACTTAAATCCGAGATACCTAAGCAAAAGCAGACAGACACTGAAACACCTAGTGAGGTAGTTAGAGAAGCACGCAAAGATTCACTCACACAGACAGACACAACTGATATGTATCTTGTGGTAATAAAGGCAGTTTCTTACACACTTAAATAACCCAATATTTTACAGGCACATTTAGAGGACCGTAGATATCACAAAGACAGACAACCATTTATGAACAAACTTACATACTCATGGAATATCAGCTACTGATAGGGACTCACACCGTTATTCTCATATAAGTGAAAAAAGTGACACATTCAAGTCTAACATGTAAAGCCCTTGTCAAGTTTTAAGCTACTATTCTACACCATATTTCTGTCCCCCTAAGGTAGGCTGTAGTTAGTCAATAGGGTATGCTCCTTTAAGTTAATGTCTGTGTAAGTAGGTATATTGGTGAGTAGAGGGTGTGTGAGTAACTCTATGAGTGAGTAAGTGTGTGTATGAGTAGCTGTATGAGCAACCTCTCACTCACCAATACATAAAAATGAGCAGTAAGGTAGGCTGTCGGTAGTTAACAGGATGGGTGCTACGTACTTAAAAGTGAACACATGTAGTCTGAAGATTGCCTAAGCTATATATCCTCATGTAAACGTAATGTTTAAATAGTTAAAATACGTAATGTGACACTATATAATTAAGTGATGAATGTACTTTTCTATTTTTGTTTTCAGACATCAATATCTAGTTATCTACACAGAATTACAATGCCAACAAAAGAGAAGAAAGAAGCAACAGCAAATACAGAGTTTCCTTAGAACTAAAAAACAAAAGGGACAAAATGCAGAAAAAATGGGATAAGAGAAAAGGCTTGCTGTTAAGAGGACTAAGACATTTCTTAAAATTGTTTGTGCACAACTGGAAAAAGTACAAAGAGAAGTAAAGAAAAAGAAAACTATAACACCGAGTAGTAAAGCACAAAAAGTCTCTGATGTAAAAAGTAAGAAGACATTGAAAAAAGGAGAGACTTTAAGCAGAAGGCAGAGACAGTTCAATGAAATCAGAGGTAGGATGTTCCACACTAGAGTAATTCACAACTTGTTAGCATCTATGAAGAAGTATAAAATAAGAACACAAGCAATCAGACAAAAGGAATATGTTGAAGGTGTAGTTGATAAGGCGTTTGCTCTGAAGAGGAAATTATATATCTTGGTTTTAAAACAATTGAAGACACTGGACAAAATAGTGTTGCCTATGAGGAGACAGAGCCAAAAGAAAAGACTTGGTCATAGAAGTAACTTTTGCATATCTTTTACAGGTGAATGGATAAATACTTCAAGTAATGAGCCTTTCTTTAATGAAGAAGGCTATTTCCAAGACAACACATTAGTGCATGCAGTTGATGAATCTGGATTATATTATGAGATGAAAAATGGTATTCCTGTTCCAAAGGAAGTAATGGTACCTAGAAATGTTGAGGAAGAGATCGCTGAAGAGATGCAAGGAAGGCGTGGACAGGCTCCTGTGTACAAATGGAACTGTATTAGTGTTTGTAGCATTCGTCCAACAATCAATTGATATATTGAGAAATGTCCTCCATATGTTTGCTTCCAGAAGTTTAAAACCGAAAATACGTACTTTGCAAGGATTAGATCCATGCAAAGTAAGAAAGCATACTAATTTACATGGACACTCACTAGCTTGTCTGTCAAAAAAAGTGTATCAAAGCAGCTTTCATCATTTTAGAATGTTAGGTGTACACCATTCAATAATTAGAAGGCTTTATTTTGTTAAAACTCCTGCTCTATGTTTTGGAGAAACTCTTTTGCATGGTAGTGTAGTAGAAGTAGAAAAGGTTTGTGATGATGTTGAATTTGTTTTTTTGGACTGGAACAGGAGTGTAGGGAAAATGAAGAGTTGGTAACCACAGTAGTTATGGAGCAGAACAGATGTATTAGTGTTGGTTAATTTTATAAAAGAGATTAGAAAGTTTAACACAGTTTCTTCAGAGCAACCAAACTGTGTTTGTATATGTTGTTGACGCACTCACTACAAAAATCAAACTCATAATGTTGATTTGTACATTGAAACTGAAAAGAAGACTAATATTAAGTGGCAAGAATTTGCTGTTTATTTATTTGTAGAGGGACAATTTGACTTGTCCACCTGACAAGTTATATGTAAGTACTGCTATAATAAGCTATAGGAAAACAGAATGCCTGCTAGAGCAGGACACAACAACTTAGAAATAGTACCTGTTCTAGAAGTACTTAAAGATTTGACTGTTTATGAATCCATATTAATACAGTCTATACATCCATTTCAAGCTATAGTTCGCATGGAGCCATGGACAGGGAAATTGCCTCCAACTGAGCTCCAGAAAGGTCTCAAAGGTAGAGTTGTATACTTGCCATTAGATTGTAAGGAAAATATTGAAGCTATAGGGGTACAGAGAAATTTGGAAGAGGGACTTGTAATTCTAGTAAATGGTGTCCCGGCCAATAGTAAAAGAATATGGCTAGAGTTAGTAAATGTTAGCAAAGTTAAAAATGCAATTTCATATCTGGTACAAAATAACATATATTATAAAAATGAAGAAATTCTTCAAGATATCACACATCTGGAGGACAACTCATCATCATCAACTGGTCAGGTAGAAAAAGTGGATCAAAGCAGAGTAGAAGAAATTTATGAACATTACAGCATCCTTCCACTACATAAAAAAGAGATTATTGGTGATGCTATTGATCGACATCAACTAAAAGAAGCAAATGGAACGCCCTAAGGTGTATGGGAAAAGAGTTTAGAGGCTCGCTGTCTCCCTCATCTCTTTCCTACTGGAGTAGGGGTAGGTATGATGATCGGTCTGTACAAATACCTGCAGCCGAGTACAGCTCTTCTAGACTTTATTCAGAATATCCAGATTTCGTCAATGTATCCCTTTTATGTTTCATCTATTTTTTTGAAGTAATTTGTCTTCATTGTCATATGCTGTAAACCACATTTTGAAAACAGGTGTAAATCTGCAAAATTGATCTGCAAGAGAATTTGTTGAGAAAATCCACGGAAAAGATGAACAACTAGAATACAACTTGATTAATCTCATAGCATGTCAACGTGGTGCCAATGAATATTGGTATCGTCGTCACGGTGAACTAAAATGCATGTTGATGAAATTTAGGAGCACCTACATGGTTTCTAACACTCAGGGGCCGATTCCGATCTCGGCCGGTAGGGCTCCGAATAGGATTCGGCTTTACCGGATCCGATTCGGAGCCCTGTTTCCCGACCGAACCGTACGCGGGTCCGGCCGAGCGAGTACGATGCGAAATCGCCGACCGACTCGTCCGGGCGTCCCGACAGCTCCGACCGACTCGCTCGGACACGAACCGCTCCGACCGACTCGCTCGGACTCGCCTCGCACCGCGCAATGGAGACGTTTCCCGGCCGGGTAAGTACGATGCGCGCCGCGAGCAGTCCGACCGAGCCGCGCACTCCGGCTCGTAAGAGCTGTCGGAGCCGTACTTTGGGGGTCCGTGTCGGACCCCCAGTACGCGTAGCTGCGCGAGTCGCACACAGGGGGACCCATGGGTCCCCCTACCTGTGCGTGTACGGCGCGAATCGCTTCGCCGCGTACCCGCTGTAGGGGGCGCCCTTGTCCGACTCGCACCCATTGAGTCAATGGGAGCCCGCGTACGCGTTGTACGACCGGCTCCCATTGACATCAATGGGAGTCCGACCGACTCGAGTCCGATAACATACGGACGCATCGTCCTCGTTCGGTCGGACTGCACGGGTCCGATTCGGTCGGAAATCTCTCCGGATCCGGCTCGGTCGGAGAAATTTCCGGCCCGAATCGGAATCGACCCCTCAGTTGTGCTGAGTATGCTTGGGATGACCTGCTTCAATTCTTGTGAGAGGCAAATTCAAATATAAAAGACATCGATCTAAAGACAGCAGAAGAACTCTGCTCATTGGACCCTGCAAATGTTTGCAGATATTTTAACCACAGATTTCAAGCCATGATAGCTTTTATCTGCAACTAGAGTAATCCACCTCTCAGTGAAGTGACTGATTTATTTTGGTGCAAAGAATATTAAGCCAGAAGTGCTCGACATATTCACATGCTATTATGGGTAAAAGATGCCCCAAAGTTTCGGAAAGTACTGATGAGTCTGTGTTGTCTTTCATAGAGCAGTATGTCACTTGCATCATCCCAAAGGAGAGTGATGACAAAAAGTTAAGACAACAAGTTCTACGATTCCAAACCATAGGTGTGGAAAATACTGTCGTATAAAATATAGATCTAAAGGAAACTTTTATACAAGATGTCGTTTTGGATTTCCATGACCTGTGATCTGAGAAGGAAGAGTTAATATCTTTTTGTCTGCAGTCAAACACACTCTCACACGGAAATCACCAAAGAATACATTTAATCTCAGACGAACAGAAGCCTCAAAATACATCAGTGACTACAATCCTGTGATTTTGAAGATGTGGAATGTGAATATGGATCTACAGTTTGTTGCAGATAATTCAATGTCTGTTGCTCGGTATGTCACCTCTTATATAACAAAGTCAGAGAAAACCAAGTTGAAGGAGATTTCAGCAGAAAAGAGTCTTACAAAGAAATTGTACAGGTTTAGTTTGAAAATGCTTTCTTACAGAGAGATCGGCTCTTATTAATGTGCAGACCGGTTAAGTTCAGCTAGCTTGTTTTATAAATCTAGAAGAGTTCTCGGGGTGAGTTTAGGGCTTGCTAATACTCGTAACAGAGTACTGAAATCCAATATCTTGCGGAATTTGAGCCACACAGTACAGATATTCTGCAGACTAACATGCTGGATACGTACTATCCAACAGGAGTCCTCGTCTGGAAAGAATATGTTTGTATGAAATACTTCAACATTATATATACAAAAATAATGTCAGTGAAAACATAGAAGAATGAAAATTTGCTGTTGATGGATGTGAAGGATGTTTGGCCAGACATAGCAAAGGAAGTTTAATCAACCATCAAAAGCTAAGTTGCCAAACTACAGATAATAGAGAGTTTTTCTATTTAGTCTTGTTACAATTGTTCAAGCCATGACAAACTGAAAGCAAGCTACTTGGAGAATTTCACTGTTATGAAGACTCAATCAACGCTGTGAAAGACAACATTGAGTGCTCTGTGTTTCCAGTGTATCTTTAAATGTTGAGCGATGAGATTGAACAAGGAGAAACAATTGCTGCTGAGATAGCAAGAGAGAGTTCTCAGAGCAGTCAAAGTTCAGCACCTGGAAGTTAAGATCCTCTTGGACAGCCAATCATTCAAAATGAAGCTGCAATAGCGATGAATGAAGTGGAGAATGCAATGCAGCAAGCAAGACAGGAAACTCTGGATGTAGAACAACTAATACACCAATTGAATACAGATCATGTACAAATTCAAGGAACAATTATTGGAACTGGAAGAAGAATCGATATTGGAAATTAGAGCAAATGATAAAATGGAACATCAAGGAGTTACAGTGCTACTAACAGAAAAACTGCAATCAAAGTTGGATAGTTTAGAAAAGTCTGTGTCATAAACTGCAGGAGTCCTAACTTTACTACTACTAAATGCCTTCTGTGAATACCAAAAGTAGTAAGTTTAGGATTTTATCTCAGATTAATTCTGTGAATCGGCCCCCATGTGGCTTAACAGGGATGATGTTTACAAAATGATATCCAAAAATGAAGGCTGCTTCAATCAATCAATCAATCAATCAATCAATCAATCACGGCATTTATAGAGCGCGCTACTCACCCGGGAGGGTCTCAAGGCGCTGGGGGAGGGGGTAAGTTACTGCTCGAACAGCCAGGTCTTGAGCTGCTTCCTGAAGGCGAGATGGTCCTGGGTTCGCCGAAGGTGAGTGGGGAGGGAGTTCCAGGTCTTGGCCGCCAGGTAGGAGAAGGATCTTCCTCCGGCGGTGGTTCTGCGGATGCGTGGTACGGTGGCGAGGGCGTGGCTGGTTGATCGTAGCTGGCGTGTGGGCGTGTAGAAGGACATGCGGTCGTTGAGGTACTTTGGGCCCAGGTCGTGGAGGGCCTTGTGTGCGTGGGTGAGGAGTCTGAACGTGATTCTCTTGCTGACGGGGAGCCAGTGCAGGTCTTTCAGGTGTACGGTGATGTGGCTGTGTCGGGGGATGTCCAGGATGAGTCGTGCGGAGGCGTTCTGGATGCGCTGGAGTCTCTTTTGAAGTTTGGCTGTGGTTCCGGCGTAGAGGGTGTTCCCATAGTCCAGTCGGCTGGTGACGAGTGCCTGGGTGACGGTCTTCCTGGTTTCAGTGGGGATCCATCTGAAGATCTTGCGGAGCATGCGCAGGGTGTTGAAGCATGAAGATGAGACGGCGTTGACTTGTTTGGTCATTGATAGGGAGGAGTCCAGGATGAAGCCCAGGTTGCGTGCGTGGTCCGTTGGCTTGGGTGCGGTGCCCAGGGCCGGGGGCCACCAGGAGTCGTCCCAGGCGGAGGGTGATGAGCCCAGGATGAGGACTTCCGTCTTGTCTGAGTTCAGTTTAAGGCGGCTGTTCCTCATCCAGTCGGCGACGTCTCTCATCCCGTCGTGCAGGTTGGCTCTGGCGGTAGTGGGGTCGTTGGTGAGGGAGAGGATCAGCTGGGTGTCGTCGGCGTAGGAGATGATGTTGAGGTTGTGTCGGCGTGCGATGGCTGCGAGGGGGCTCATGTAGACGTTGAAGAGGGTCGGGCTGAGTGAGGATCCTTGTGGAACGCCGCAGATGACTTCGGTGGCTTCGGATCTGAACGGGGAGAGGCGGACTCTCTGGGTTCTTCCGGCGAGGAACGAGATGATCCATTCCAGTGCTTTCTCTCGGATTCCGATGTTGCTGAGGCGCTTCACTAGGGTGCGGTGGCAGACGGTGTCGAACGCCGCGGAGAGGTCCAGGAGGATGAGGGCAGCTGTTTCCCCGTTGTCGGTTAGGGTTCTGATGTCGTCGGTGGCTGCGATAAGGGCGGTCTCGGTGCTGTGGTTGGCCCGAAACCCGGACTGCGAGGGGTCGAGGGATCCATTCGTCTCGAGGAAGGCGGCAAGCTGTCTGTTGACGGTCTTCTCGATGACTTTGGCCGGAAACGGAAGGAGCGAGATGGGGCGGTAGTTCTTGAGGTCGGTGGGGTCCGCCGTTGGTTTCTTCAGGAGGGCGGTAAGCTCGGCGTGCTTCCAGCTCTCCGGGAAGGTGGCGGTGCGGAAGGAGGAGTTGATGATGTCCCGGAGATGGGGTGCGATGGTGGCGTCGGCTTTGTTGAAGACGTGGTGTGGGCAGGGGTCGGTTGGTGATCCGGAGTGGATGGAGTTCATCGTGCGGGTGGTGTCTTCGGTGTTGATCGGGGTCCAGTTGCAGAGGGTGGTGGTGGCGGGCATTGGTTCGGCGGTAGGGTGCGTTGTTTGTGCGTTGAAGCTGTTGTGTATGTCGGTGATCTTGCGGTGGAAGAACGCGGAGAGTGAGTTGCAGAGGTCTTGCGAGGGGGTGATGTCGTTGTTTCCGGCGCTGGGGTTGGAGAACTCTTTGACGATGCTGAAAAGTTCCTTGCTGTCATGGGCGTTGTTGTCCAGTCGTTCTTTGAGTGCCGACTTCTTGGTGGCACGGATCAGCTGGTGGTGTTTGCGGGTGGCGTGCTTGAGGGCGGTCCTGTTGTCTGTGGTCTGGTCGAGTCGCCAGGTTTTCTCGAGAGTGCGGCAGTTCTTCTTGGATTCCTTGAGTTCGTTGGTGAACCAAGGGGTTTTCTTGCTTCCGGGTCTGCTGGGAGGGTTTTTAGTGGTGCGAGGTCGTCGGCGCAGGCGGTCAGCCACTTGGCGAGGTTGCTGGCTGCTTCGTTTGGGTCCGTTGTGTCGGTGGGTGTGTTCTGGCTGAGGGAGGCGGTGAGCTGCTCGGCGGTGATCTTGCTCCAGCTCCGGCGGGGAGCCTGTTGCGGGTGGTGGTGGGTTGCAGTCTTTCTGAAGCTGAAGTGGACGCAGCTGTGGTCGGTCCAGTGGAGTCCGGTGGCGTGGCTGAAGGAGATGTGCTTGCTGGACGAGAAGACGGGGTCAAGCGTGTGGCCGGCGTAGTGGGTGGGCGTGTTCACCAGTTGCTTGAGTCCGAGGTTGGCGAGGTTGTCCAGCAGGGCGGTGGTGTTTCTGTCGTTGTTGTTCTCCAGGTGGAAGTTGAGGTCCCCTAGGAGGATGTAGTCGGCGGAGGGCATGGCGTGCGGGCTGATGAAGTCTGCGATGTCTTCGCTGAATAGTGTGCGTGGTCCCGGGGGTCTGTAGATGAGGGTGCCTCGGAGGGTGGTCTTGGGGTCCGTGTGTATCTGGAAGTGTAGGTGTTCGGCGGCGGTGAAGGTCTCGTCGGAGTTAGTCGAGATGCGGATGGTGTTCTTGTGTACGATGGCGATGCCTCCTCCCGTCTGGTTGACGCGGTCCTTCCGGGTGATCTTGTATCCATCCGGGATGGCTATGGCGATGTCAGGCGCTGAGGAGGCGTTCATCCAGGTTTCGGTGAGGAAGGCGATGTCCGGTGCTGTTGCGTCGAGCAGGTCCCAGAGTTCCACGGCGTGCCTGTGGACGGAGCGGGTGTTCAGCAGGATGCATTTCAGGTGGTTGCTGCTGTTGCTCGACTTGGCGGAGGTGGTGCACGTCAGGGGGCAGGTGAATCGGCAGGTTTGGCAGGTGAAGGGTCCGTGGGTGCGTCTCGGTGAGGCTCGGTAGCAGGCAGGGTTCCGGCCGGCATTGAGTGCGGTGAGTGTGGCGGCGTCGTAGGTCCGTCGAGTGGTGTTGCATCGGTGGGATCCAGGGGTTCTGGCGCTGGGCGCGGTCCAGTCGCGGACGGGCGCAGACGGGCTTGCCTTAGGCGCGCCTTCGGCGCGCCAGCGGCGCGCCCGCTGCGCACGTCCGCTGCGCGGCCGTGCAGCGGCCGCCATTTATGGGGAGGTGGGAGGGAGGAGCAGCTGGGAGGCGGGAGGCAGGGGCAGCGAATGGGCAGTCAGGGGGCGGGGCCGCAGGGACGCAGCGGCGGGGAATGGCGATAGGCAGCGAGGGGCACAGAAGGAAAAACGGGGGGAGAGCAGGTAAATCACGGGCACAACAACAGTGGGGCAGCGAGGGGCACAGAAGGAAAAACGGGGGGAGAGCAGGTAAATCACGGGCACAACAACAGTGGGGCAGCGAGGGGCACAGAAGGAAAAACGGGGGGAGAGCAGGTAAATCACGGGCACAACAACAGTGGGGCAGCGAGGGGCACAGAAGGAAAAACGGGGGGAGAGCAGGTAAATCACGGGCACAACAACAGTGGGGCAGCGAGGGGCACAGAAGGAAAAACGGGGGGAGAGCAGGTAAATCACGGGCACAACAACAGTGGGGCAGCGAGGGGCACAGAAGGAAAAACGGGGGGAGAGCAGGTAAATCACGGGCACAACAACAGTGGGGCAGCGAGGGGCACAGAAGGAAAAACGGGGGGAGAGCAGGTAAATCACGGGCACAACAACAGTGGGGCAGCGAGGGGCACAGAAGGAAAAACGGGGGGAGAGCAGGTAAATCACGGGCACAACAACAGTGGGGCAGCGAGGGGCACAGAAGGAAAAACGGGGGGAGAGCAGGTAAATCACGGGCACAACAACAGTGGGGCAGCGAGGGGCACAGAAGGAAAAACGGGGGGAGAGCAGGTAAATCACGGGCACAACAACAGTGGGGCAGCGAGGGGCACAGAAGGAAAAACGGGGGGAGAGCAGGTAAATCACGGGCACAACAACAGTGGGGCAGCGAGGGGCACAGAAGGAAAAACGGGGGGAGAGCAGGTAAATCACGGGCACAACAACAGTGGGGCAGCGAGGGGCACAGAAGGAAAAACGGGGGGAAAGCAGGCAAATCACGGGCACAACAACAGTGGGGCAGCGGGGGCACAGAAGGAAAAACGGGGGGAAAGCAGGCAAATCACGGGCACAACAACAGTGGGGCAGCGAGGGGCACAGAAGGAAAAACGGGGGGAAAGCAGGCAAATCACGGGCACAACAACAGTGGGGCAGCGAGGGGCACAGAAGGAAAAACGGGGGGAAAGCAGGCAAATCACGGGCACAACAACAGTGGGGCAGCGAGGGGCACAGAAGGAAAAACGGGGGGAAAGCAGGCAAATCACGGGCACAACAACAGTGGGGCAGCGAGGGGCACAGAAGGAAAACGGGGGGAAAGCAGGCAAATCACGGGCACAACAACAGTGGGGCAGCGAGGGGCACAGAAGGAAAAACGGGGGGAAAGCAGGCAAATCACGGGCACAACAACAGTGGGGCAGCGGGGGCACAGAAGGAAAAACGGGGGGAAAGCAGGCAAATCACGGGCACAACAACAGTGGGGCAGCGAGGGGCACAGAAGGAAAAACGGGGGGAAAGCAGGCAAATCACGGGCACAACAACAGTGGGGCAGCGAGGGGCACAGAAGGAAAAACGGGGGGGAAAGCAGGCAAATCACGGGCACAACAACAGTGGGGCAGCGAGGGGCACAGAAGGAAAAACGGGGGGAAAGCAGGCAAATCACGGGCACAACAACAGTGGGGCAGCGAGGGGCACAGAAGGAAAAACGGGGGGAAAGCAGGCAAATCACGGGCACAACAACAGTGGGGCAGCGAGGGGCACAGAAGGAAAAACGGGGGGAAAGCAGGCAAATCACGGGCACAACAACAGTGGGGCAGCGGGGGCACAGAAGGAAAAACGGGGGGAAAGCAGGCAAATCACGGGCACAACAACAGTGGGGCAGCGAGGGGCACAGAAGGAAAAACGGGGGGAAAGCAGGCAAATCACGGGCACAACAACAGTGGGGCAGCGAGGGGCACAGAAGGAAAAACGGGGGGAAAGCAGGCAAATCACGGGCACAACAACAGTGGGGCAGCGGGGGCACAGAAGGAAAACGGGGGGAAAGCAGGCAAATCACGGGCACAACAACAGTGGGGCAGCGAGGGGCACAGAAGGAAAAACGGGGGGGAAAGCAGGCAAATCACGGGCACAACAACAGTGGGGCAGCGAGGGGCACAGAAAGGAAAGGGGAGACAAGCAGACAAAACTGGCACCGGGGCCACAAGCGGAGGGCGATCTTACCTACAGGAGCAGCGGGCAGACAGCACAGGCGGAGCTGTGTGGTGGGGGAGCGACCTACCTGGCAAGGTCAAGGGTCGCTCTCCTCACGCGTGCAGCGGCCGCCATTTATGGGGAGGTGGGAGGGAGGAGCAGCTGGGAGGCGGGAGGCAGGGGCAGCGAATGGGCAGTCAGGGGGCGGGGCCGCAGGGACGCAGCGGCGGGAATGGCGATAGGCAGCGAGGGGCACAGAAGGAAAAACGGGGGGAAAGCAGGCAAATCACGGGCACAACAACAGTGGGGCAGCGAGGGGCACAGAAGGAAAAACGGGGGGAAAGCAGGCAAATCACGGGCACAACAACAGTGGGGCAGCGAGGGGCACAGAAGGAAAACGGGGGGAGAGCAGGTAAATCACGGGCACAACAACAGTGGGGCAGCGAGGGGCACAGAAGGAAAAACGGGGGAGAGCAGGTAAATCACGGGCACAACAACAGTGGGGCAGCGAGGGGCACAGAAGGAAAACGGGGGGAGAGCAGGTAAATCACGGGCACAACAACAGTGGGGCAGCGAGGGGCACAGAAGGAAAAACGGGGGGAGAGCAGGTAAATCACGGGCACAACAACAGTGGGGCAGCGAGGGGCACAGAAGGAAAAACGGGGGGAGAGCAGGTAAATCACGGGCACAACAACAGTGGGGCAGCGAGGGGCACAGAAGGAAAAACGGGGGGAGAGCAGGTAAATCACGGGCACAACAACAGTGGGGCAGCGAGGGGCACAGAAGGAAAAACGGGGGGAGAGCAGGTAAATCACGGGCACAACAACAGTGGGGCAGCGAGGGGCACAGAAGGAAAAACGGGGGAGAGCAGGTAAATCACGGGCACAACAACAGTGGGGCAGCGAGGGGCACAGAAGGAAAAACGGGGGGAAAGCAGGCAAATCACGGGCACAACAACAGTGGGGCAGCGGGGGCACAGAAGGAAAAACGGGGGGAAAGCAGGCAAATCACGGGCACAACAACAGTGGGGCAGCGAGGGGCACAGAAGGAAAAACGGGGGAAAGCAGGCAAATCACGGGCACAACAACAGTGGGGCAGCGAGGGGCACAGAAGGAAAAACGGGGGGAAAGCAGGCAAATCACGGGCACAACAACAGTGGGGCAGCGAGGGGCACAGAAGGAAAAACGGGGGGAAAGCAGGCAAATCACGGGCACAACAACAGTGGGGCAGCGAGGGGCACAGAAGGAAAAACGGGGGGAAAGCAGGCAAATCACGGGCACAACAACAGTGGGGCAGCGGGGGCACAGAAGGAAAACGGGGGGAAAGCAGGCAAATCACGGGCACAACAACAGTGGGGCAGCGAGGGGCACAGAAGGAAAACGGGGGGAAAGCAGGCAAATCACGGGCACAACAACAGTGGGGCAGCGAGGGGCACAGAAGGAAAAACGGGGGAAAGCAGGCAAATCACGGGCACAACAACAGTGGGGCAGCGAGGGGCACAGAAGGAAAAACGGGGGGAAAGCAGGCAAATCACGGGCACAACAACAGTGGGGCAGCGAGGGGCACAGAAGGAAAACGGGGGGAAAGCAGGCAAATCACGGGCACAACAACAGTGGGGCAGCGAGGGGCACAGAAGGAAAAACGGGGGGAAAGCAGGCAAATCACGGGCACAACAACAGTGGGGCAGCGGGGGCACAGAAGGAAAAACGGGGGGAAAGCAGGCAAATCACGGGCACAACAACAGTGGGGCAGCGAGGGGCACAGAAGGAAAACGGGGGGAAAGCAGGCAAATCACGGGCACAACAACAGTGGGGCAGCGAGGGGCACAGAAGGAAAAACGGGGGGAAAGCAGGCAAATCACGGGCACAACAACAGTGGGGCAGCGAGGGGCACAGAAGGAAAAACGGGGGGAAAGCAGGCAAATCACGGGCACAACAACAGTGGGGCAGCGAGGGGCACAGAAAGGAAAGGGGAGACAAGCAGACAAAACTGGCACCGGGGCCACAAGCGGAGGGCGATCTTACCTACAGGAGCAGCGGGCAGACAGCACAGGCGGAGCTGTGTGGTGGGGGAGCGACCTACCTGGCAAGGTCAAGGGTCGCTCTCCTCACCGTGCAGCGGCCGCCATTTATGGGGAGGTGGGAGGGAGGAGCAGCTGGGAGGCGGGAGGCAGGGGCAGCGAATGGGCAGTCAGGGGGCGGGGCCGCAGGGGACGCAGCGGCGGGAATGGCGATAGGCAGCGAGGGGCACAGAAGGAAAACGGGGGGAAAGCAGGCAAATCACGGGCACAACAACAGTGGGGCAGCGAGGGGCACAGAAGGAAAAACGGGGGGAAAGCAGGCAAATCACGGGCACAACAACAGTGGGGCAGCGAGGGGCACAGAAGGAAAACGGGGGGAGAGCAGGTAAATCACGGGCACAACAACAGTGGGGCAGCGAGGGGCACAGAAGGAAAAACGGGGGGAGAGCAGGTAAATCACGGGCACAACAACAGTGGGGCAGCGAGGGGCACAGAAGGAAAAACGGGGGGAGAGCAGGTAAATCACGGGCACAACAACAGTGGGGCAGCGAGGGGCACAGAAGGAAAACGGGGGAGAGCAGGTAAATCACGGGCACAACAACAGTGGGGCAGCGAGGGGCACAGAAGGAAAAACGGGGGGAGAGCAGGTAGATCACGGGCACAACAACAGTGGGGCAGCGAGGGGCACAGAAGGAAAAACGGGGGGAGAGCAGGTAAATCACGGGCACAACAACAGTGGGGCAGCGAGGGGCACAGAAGGAAAAACGGGGGGAGAGCAGGTAAATCACGGGCACAACAACAGTGGGGCAGCGAGGGGCACAGAAGGAAAAACGGGGGGAAAGCAGGCAAATCACGGGCACAACAACAGTGGGGCAGCGGGGGCACAGAAGGAAAAACGGGGGGAAAGCAGGCAAATCACGGGCACAACAACAGTGGGGCAGCGAGGGGCACAGAAGGAAAACGGGGGGAAAGCAGGCAAATCACGGGCACAACAACAGTGGGGCAGCGAGGGGCACAGAAGGAAAAACGGGGGGAAAGCAGGCAAATCACGGGCACAACAACAGTGGGGCAGCGAGGGGCACAGAAGGAAAAACGGGGGGAAAGCAGGCAAATCACGGGCACAACAACAGTGGGGCAGCGAGGGGCACAGAAGGAAAAACGGGGGGAAGCAGGCAAATCACGGGCACAACAACAGTGGGGCAGCGGGGGCACAGAAGGAAAAACGGGGGGAAAGCAGGCAAATCACGGGCACAACAACAGTGGGGCAGCGAGGGGCACAGAAGGAAAAACGGGGGGAAAGCAGGCAAATCACGGGCACAACAACAGTGGGGCAGCGAGGGGCACAGAAGGAAAAACGGGGGGAAAGCAGGCAAATCACGGGCACAACAACAGTGGGGCAGCGAGGGGCACAGAAGGAAAAACGGGGGGAAAGCAGGCAAATCACGGGCACAACAACAGTGGGGCAGCGAGGGGCACAGAAGGAAAAACGGGGGGAAAGCAGGCAAATCACGGGCACAACAACAGTGGGGCAGCGAGGGGCACAGAAGGAAAAACGGGGGAAAGCAGGCAAATCACGGGCACAACAACAGTGGGGCAGCGGGGGCACAGAAGGAAAAACGGGGGGAAAGCAGGCAAATCACGGGCACAACAACAGTGGGGCAGCGAGGGGCACAGAAGGAAAAACGGGGGGAAAGCAGGCAAATCACGGGCACAACAACAGTGGGGCAGCGAGGGGCACAGAAGGAAAACGGGGGGAAAGCAGGCAAATCACGGGCACAACAACAGTGGGGCAGCGAGGGGCACAGAAGGAAAAACGGGGGGGAAAGCAGGCAAATCACGGGCACAACAACAGTGGGGCAGCGAGGGGCACAGAAAGGAAAGGGGAGACAAGCAGACAAAACTGGCACCGGGGCCACAAGCGGAGGGCGATCTTACCTACAGGAGCAGCGGGCAGACAGCACAGGCGGAGCTGTGTGGTGGGGGAGCGACCTACCTGGCAAGGTCAAGGGCTTCATAATTGTTGGACATTTTGTACCAGATATAAAAATATCAAAAACAGTTTTGACATATAGTTGTTTTCATTAAGGCAGTAACCTATCAGAAAGCCACTTTTAAAAAGCTTGTAGTGAGTGGAGTGCACAGTATGACATATTTGTAATGATGTACTGTGCACATTTGTTTTTTGTTTTTTACAATCCATTGATTGTTTTTCCCTATCGTTTGATAATGATGCTTCATACAGAGAACTGTTGAAAGTGAAGAAGTATGAAAGCTGAAAACAGTAAAAAACAGTAAATCATTTGTCTATGTCGAATTAAAGTTTTGGAGAAACAATATTGTGTTGTTTTGGTTGCCTAATATTCTAAATAAAATTCGAATACATTTTTCTCTGTTTATATTTTTTCTCAGTGGCCGGAGATCGGGATATATTACGTGTGTCAAATCACTAATCTAGTGATGGATTCATCGAGTCACTACTCATATACGCATCCCAAGCACTGTACTTGCACTCATTCAATTTTCCAGGCACTGTACTTGCACTCATGCAATCATCCAGGCAGTACATTTGCACTCATACAATCACTCAGGCACTACCCATGCAATCATGCAATCACCCAGGCACTGCACTTGCCCTCATCCAATGATCCAGGCACTGCACTTACACATATAAATTCACTCAGGCACTGCATTTCCACTCATCCATTCACTTAGGCACTACCCGTGTAGTCATGCAATCATCCAGGCACTAGACATGTGCTCATACAATCACACAGGCACTACCCATGCACTCAACTATTCACCCAGGCACTACAGTTGTAGTCATCCATTCACCTAGGCACTATACTTGCACTCATTAAGTCAGCCAGGCAATACAGAGACACTTATCCAATCATCCTGGCACAACCCATGTACTTATCCAAATACCCAGACACTATTAATGCACTCATCTAATCACCCAGGCACTATTCATGCACTCATTCAATCACCCAGGCACTACAGTTGCACTCATGCATTCACCCAGGTACTACACTTGCACTTATCCATTCACCCAGGCACTGCACTTGCACTCATCCAATTATCCAAGCACTGCACTTGCACTCATGCAATCATCCAGGCAGTACACTTGCACGCATACAATCACTCAGACACTACCCATGCAGTCATGGAATCACCAGGCACTTCACTTGTATTCATTCATTTATCCAGGCACTGCACTTGCAATCATTCACTCACCCAGGCGCTGCTCTTGCACTTATCCATTCATCCAGGTGCTGCACTTGCACTAATGGAATCATCCAAACAGTGCACTTATACTCATACAATCACTCAGGCATTACCCATGCAGTCATACAATCACCCAGGCACTGCACTTGTACTCATTCATTCACCCAGGCACTGCACTTGCAATCATTCATTCCACCCAGGCACTGCACTTGGTCTTATCCATTCATCCAGGCACTGCACTTGCACTAATGGAATCATCCAAACAGTGCACTTGTACTCATACAATCACTCAGGCATTACCCATGCAGTCATGCAATCACCCAGGCTCTGCATCTGCATCCATCCATTTACCCAAGCACTGCACTTGCACATATCACTTCACCCAGGCATTGCACTTGCACTCATCCATTCACTCAGACACTACCCATGCAGTCATGCAATCATCCAGGCACTGTACATGCACTCATTAAATCATGCATGCACTACACATACAGTCATGCATTTACCCTGGCACTACACCTGCACTCATTCATTCACCCAGGCACTGAACTTGCACTCCTCCATTCCCTCAGGCACTACACTTGCACTCATCCATTCACCCAGGCACTGCACTTGCACTCATCCAATTATCCAGGCACTGCACTTGCACTCATGCAATCAGCCAGCCAGTACACGCACTCATAACATCACTCAGGCACTACCTATGCAGTCATGGAATCACCCAGGCACTGCAGTTGTACTCATTCATTCACCCAGGAGCAGCACTTGCAATCATTTATTCACCCAGTCACTGCACTTGCACTTATCCATTCATTCACGCACTGCAGACTCTCTAATGCAATCATTCGGGCACTACACTTGGACTCATACAATCACTCAGGCATTACCCATGCAGTCATGCAATCACCCAGGCACTGTACTTGCACTCATCCAATGAACCATGCACTGCAATTGCACTTATCAATTCACTCAGGCACTGCACATGCACTCATCCATTCACCCAGGCACTACACATGCAGTCATGCAATCATCCAGGCACTGCACTTGCACTCATTGATTCACCCAGGCACTGTACTTGCACTTATCCAATGATCCAGGCACTGCACTTGCACTCGTGCAATCATGTGGGCACTGCACTTGCACTCATACAATCACTCAGGCATTACTCATGCAGTCATGCAATCTCCCAGGCACTAACCATGCACTCATCCAGTTATCTAGCCACTACCCATACATTCATCCAATCACTAGGCATAACTCATACACTCACTCAATCACCATGGCACTACCCCTGCAGTCATGTAATCGCCCAGGCAGTACTCATACACTTATCCAATCACCCAAGCACTACCCATGCACTCATCCAATCACCCAGTCACTACCCATGCACTCATCCATTCACCCAGCCACTACCCATGTACTCATGGAATCACCCAGGCACTACCCATGCAAGCATCCATTCACTCAGCCACTACCCATGCACTCATGGAATCACCCAAGCACTACCCATGCACTCATGCAATCAACCAGGCACTACCCATACACAGATCCACTCACCCAGGCACTACCCTTGCAGTCATCCATTCACCCAGACACTACCCATGCAGTAATCAAATCACCCTGGCACTACCCATACACTCATCCAATTATCCAGGCACTACACAGGCACTCATACAATCACTCAGGCACTACCCCATGCACTCATCCAATCACCCTGGCACTACTTGTGTGCTCATACAATGATATAGGCACTACACATACACTCATACAGTCACCTAGGCACTGCATTTGCACTCATCCATTCACTCAGGCACTACCCATTCAGTTATGCAATCATATATGCACTGCACTTGCACTCATCTAATTACCCAGGAAGGTTCCTATGCACTCATCCAATCATCCAGGTATAACCTATGCAGTCATGCAATTACCCAGGCACTACCCATACACTCATAGATTAATCCAGACACTAACCATGCACTCACCCAATCACCCACAGACTACTCATGCACTCATCTAATTACCCAGGCCATTCCTATGCACTCATCCAATTATCCAGGTACAACCCATGCAATCCTACAATTGCCCAGGCACTACCTATGTACTCATAGATTCACTCAGGCACCACTCCTACACTCATTGTAACATCCATACACCAGTCATGCACTCATTCAATCATCCATACACCAGTGATACACTCATTTCAACATACATGCATGCTTTATCTTTTTTTACCTGTAAAAGGCGGTTCCAACAGAAACCTTTTTTTTGTTTTGATTTTTTTTTTTTTTGTAAAGTTGTAAACATTTTTTGTTCTTTTTTTATGTTAACAAAAATGGCAACTGGGACAGGAGGAATTCAAAAAACGTGCAGTGAAAAATGTGCAAAAAAGATAAAAGGGGAAAAAAATTAGCATGTATGATTTTTTGCAGCTTTGCGAATAGTTGTAAGACCCTGCTCACCAGCACTTATAACAACACTATAGTCCATGCAGTGCGTGGCCATTCTTGAAAACTCTGGAGCCATATCTATTGTAGTAGTCTGCACCTCTAAAGGGACTTTCTGGCCACTAATTGTTGCTGTTGTCACTGATGTAGATGGTCCCCCAGCTTCCCTCTGCTGGATCGCTAGTTGGGGACGTTTTCTATAAGAGGTTTTAAGATGATATAACATGGACATTGTCCCACATTAATATTTTTTGTTCGGCCCTCGAGAGAGGGTATTGTCACAGATTAGGCATTGCACTAGTTTTGCAGCAGTTTTCGATTCCCCAGATGGGATTTTGAAAAAAAATCCCATGCCACACTGGCTCTTTTTTGTGGCGGCCCCTCTTCTTCTAAATCTTCAGTCTCCACCTCCTCCACATCCTCCTGGTCCTGCGGTTGTTCCTGCTGACCCCCATTTCCTTCCTGTGTTGCCATTTTTGAAGCAAAAAAAAGGCCAAAAACTCTCCACACCAAGATCAATCCACCTACTCAGAATAAAGTTCTAGGAAAGAAGGAGGAGTTGGTGTGTTCTTATTCATTTTGCTGAAAAGTATATTATCCAATGATATTTCTTGCTTTCCCAGTCATGTGATAATCGCGGTGACCGACATAATCGCGGCTAACCACATATCTGTGGTTACCGCACGAAAGCGGAAATTCAAACTACAAGTTTAAAGTAGTTTTCTTTAAAAATGGAAACAAAAGCAGAACTTTCAATACTATAATAGTGAACAGCTATACTGAAACTTGTTCACAAAATCTCCATATATATGTTTCAGAGTTGTTAAGGAACACGCGGTACCAGCGAGCAACGACGTCATCGCGACTTGCGCTGTCTTCGCGAAAACGGAAATTAAATAAAAATGAATTTGTTAAAAAAGTATTATAGGCAGACACAACAAGAGAGCAGTAAACAACTAGTGTCAAATATCAATTATAATAGATATATATATGTGTTTTAGAGTTTCTGTAAAACGCGGTATCCACGATGAATAACGCCATTGCGACTTCTGCTGTCGCCGCGAACATGGAAAACGCAAAGTAAAAGTGATTTTGTTAAAAAATTATTATAGACAGACAACTTTAAACAGGACATCAGTAAACAACTAGTGTCAAATATCAATTAAAATATCTGTATATATGTGTTTTAGAGTTTCTGAAAAACACGCAATGTCCCCGACTACCGACATCGTCGCGTCGCCCGACGTCACTGCGATAACGCAAAACAGTCTTTGAAGACAGGTTTTCTGGAAACTCACTACAAAAATGTGAGTGTGAAAATACATTAATAAAGCTCTACTGTTACATATACTGTAGAATGTGTCTATATATATGTTTTACACTTTGTACAGTGGGAAGGGTTGAGGGAAGAAGTATGGTGCAGCGGCCAGGCAGCTGACTCCGGAACACGGGGGCTCACGGTTCGATCGCCGGCGACAGGTGAGCCCAGCACCTTGTGACTCTGGGCAATAGCTCGCTTAATCCTACCGACGGCCCTCAGCACCGGGACACCTCGCCTGAGGTAGCTGCCTGCTTTGCAAATGCTGGTGTTAGTATTACAGACCACGTGCTCTTTGTGAATACCTACGTCACCGCAACAAAGTCTCCTAAATTGATCACAGAAAGAAAAGTTAAAACCATATCTTACTAAATATTTAGACTTAAACTTTATTTAAAAAATGCTTTTAAGTGTATTTTTCAGTATGTGAAATACATTTGCTGATCACAGATTCTCCACAGTAAATGCGACAATGTTGTGCCGACTCAAAAAATTCTAAAAAATAAAACCAGGTATTAATGTACTTTCTAATAAACACATACCAAATTAAAAAATGAGTGGTATATAATATAAAATTAATATACAATAGCCATAAAATTAATTTACAATATCCAATTATAAAAAGAAAATACAAAAATCTAAGATGCTCACTTTAAAAAAAATGAGGAAATAGAATGTAAAAAATCCTTTTAAATTCACTGAAAAAAACAAAGGTTACAGAGACGTTATAGTTAGGAATTAGCATTTAAAAAACCTTAGAAATTCACTGAAAAAACTAAAGGGTACAGGGCCGTTATAGTTAGGAAATAGAATTAAAAAACACTTAGAAATGTAATGAAAAAAAACAAAGGTTACAGAGATGTTATATTTAGGCTAACATTTCACTCGTACAAAAACAGAGAAATTCATCAGTTATAGTTAGCTGAGCTAACTATAACTCACGCCCCCGCAATGACCTGCTTATGATCTCACATATTACATCACTAATGACATGGTCAGTGACATCACTCATGACATCTCAAATGACATCACTGATGGCATAAACAATGGTGATAGAACTCATGGGTGGCACCAAATATTGTATTCGGTATGACAAAGGATGAGGGTGTGTGGGTGACCCCACCTCATCGACTGAGTGGTGCATAGCCAGGTCATAGAAGCAGGCCTTGAGCTGTTATCCTCCTAGGGACCAGGTGATCAAATGGGGAGGAATATGAAAGACAAAGCTGGGGACATATTGGGAACCTCAATTTGTCTTGTCCCGCTCTTTATGAATGGCCCCTACTATTTGATGCAAGCCTGCCTGGTCTGATTCCTTGTGACAGACCTGACAATCACTAGGGTTTCAGCTGGTGTAGGCATGGTAGTCTCCTAGATGAAGGGTTGTAATATAGCAGAAGGGTCAGTTGATGTAGAGGAGTCAGCAGAGTACATATCGGAGTCATTGAGTGTGTCTAGGAAGGATTCCAAGTCTCTCGAATCTAGGGACTCTTTAGTCTTACCATCCATGTTTGTAAGCATGTGTGCAGGATCCATTAGGCCATACTTGAGGTTCTAGCACCGGAGGAGAGGAACAAGTGTCAAGAACCTTTTGCATTTGTTGTTGGTGGCTGACTAATAGTCAGCTGAAAAGTAGGCCTGGGCGGTAAATTCCGTTCCGCTCGTGGAATTTGCGGAATTTGGGTAATTTCGCGTTCCGTGGAGAACGCGAAATTGCCCAAAATTACGCGATCCGCGGCTTCGCAGAGTTTTTTGCTTGTTCGCGCTTTCAAAATGAGTGTTCGCGAGATATTTCTCCCCAAGCACGCAAACAGCGTTTGCGAACAGGAAAAAGCATCGCGAACGGGCGGAACAAGCAATTCCGCGTGTTCGCTGAACTTTTGCGTGCTCGCGGAGATTTTTTACCATTTTGCGGAGCTTTGCGTAGCGCGACTACGCAAATTCCGCCCACCCCTACTGAAAAGGTGACACACTGACCTTCATAGAGCAGTGGGTCTGTGGAATGTTTCACTGCCTGCAGGTGTAATCTAATATGTTGATGGTGTAAGGTGCATGCTATTATCGAGTGTGGGAAGTGCGCCTGGGTCACTGTGCGATCCCTCACATGGTGCACCATCTGAAATTCCAGTTGTTACATGAAGTGTAGGCCTAGTAGCCTGGGGAACATATCTCATAAAAGCTCAACATGTCACCCCTATCTGTATCCTCTTGAACACCATAGATGTGAAAGTTGTTGCAGGTGCCCTGTCTTCCATGTCAGTGACCTTATGCTGTAGGAAGTCAATGGCCCTGCACTAGTCCGGCATATTGAGGCTCACTGTGATCAAGTCTATGTACCACAGTGTCCAGCCGGCACAGAAAGGTGGAGACCTCCTGCCTCAGTGATTTCACCTCCCACGGTGATGAGCGTTGTGCCGATGTGCATGATCTGACGATATCGAGGATCGCAATATCCAGGTTTGATTGGTGCTCGGTGACTGTTTTCTGGTAGAGCTTGGGATGGGCCACCCCCTCAGAGAATAGCAACTGTCTGATCACCGACTTGCGGAGTGGCATGAGGCGGAAGGGTCAGTAGGCAGCTCATATGAGGTGACACCAGGGTAAACGGCCCTGTCCCAGTTGAGCACACTGCCTCTAGGAGGCCCTCAAGGTGTGGAAGAGTTAGTTGTCAGGCACCCCACCGAGTACATGGAGGTTTCTGTATGGGGTCGCTCCACACTATTCGTGCTTGCGAGTGAGTACCTTACAAGTGCTCAGCATTTAGTCCAACGAGAACTTACGTATGTTGCACCAGGGGGTGCAGCAATAGTGACAATAACACCAAATGGTCATGGTAACAATAGGCCACCAGGCCTGGTGGAGGCACTGCCTCACGTGGGATTCAAGAGGGGATTTCTGGTGTCTATCTTCAATCTCAGGCAGCAGGATGCATTAGATAGTGGGGTGGCTTATGCTGCATGAGAGATCGACTATTGCGTTGACAGTGGGTGTGCCTTTGGAGGCCTAGGAGTCCAGCTATTGGGTCAATGAAGGCCACCCACTTTAGTAGGGCACTGGTTGTTGCTGAATGTGCCTCATGCAGTCCCCAAGAGCAGCCAAGGTGGCAGGTTAAAGATGTCCAAGACTTAAGGCCCTCTGCCTCAATGGGATGCCTGGGGCTCCTTTGAGTCTGTAGTTCGTGCGTTTGATGGGCCAGTGGCAGTGATGGTGCTCCTCAGAGTGAGTTGGTATCAGTCTCAGTGAATCAGGATTTAAGGAGGCCACTCGTCTCAGGGTGGGGCAGAAGTGCTCAGAGGGCACAAGTAGGCGTTTCCTCCTGGGGCAGCTATGGAGCCTCCGTGCCCCCGAGATTCAGGAAGCTGCAGGATGTGATTGCCGGGTCCACCCTATCACCAGCATCAGAATTAGAGTAGTTTCTTCATCTAGCTGCGAGGTAATCCTGTGAAAGCAAAGCTGAGGTCTTTGTGGGCACTCCTCTGGCAGCCTTGTTGTGAGGGGATGAGGTAAGTTGGTACTTTGTTCTCCACCTCATTGGGTCCATGGCTGCCAGGCTTGGAGTCCCAGCACACCTGCCTGATGGCAGTGGGGGGTACGCTAGCACCTTCCTTTGTGAACAGGTAACACTGGAAGCAATATGCTGTATGAGTATAGCTAGAAATGACAAGAATTCATTGAAGAACAATACACAAGCAGTTATGAAGAATTTGTGTGAAAGGTAAAGGAGGTAGGGGAAATAATTGTGAGTTAAGAAGAAGTGATGGGGACAGAAGAATGGGGCAAAGCAATGCCTAGAAAAAGCCATTAAAAGAGTGTTGTTTGCCCAGTAGATGGCCTGAGATTTGGTCCTACTACATAAAAAATGCTATCTGTGACTAGGTGTGGGTGATATATTCATCTCTGCCTGCAATGTTGACAGCGTTTTAGGCACACCTTGTTACACTTGTACCGCAGATTTCTGGCCAAATTTCGCCAACCGCCGCTTGGTGGAATCTTTTCTCATGCATGGCTCACTAGCGGTATGTTGGCGAGCATGACCTGGTGTCCCCTAGTGTGATTTTCGGTCACTAGGAGGGCACCTGACAAATTTTTCTAACACAGGCGGTCACGACCAATTGTAGACAGAAAGCTGCTGCTCGAAAAGAAAATCTACTCGAGCTGCAGCAAAACCAACTTGAGAAGCTGCTCACTCTAGCACCACGTGCTGCAGTTCGTGCTGATTTTTCAGCATGGAATGAGCTCCTGGTGCTAAATCACAGTGCGAGCAGTGCGATGCGCCTATTTCTGCCCGTTCACAAAATTCTGCAGAATCTCAGTTTTTTTGTAACTCAGCAGAATTCCATGGAGTTAAACTCTGTGAGTTCTGCCAATGCCTATCTGCGACTGTACTTTGTAAACACTGGAGAACATTGCCTCTGGCAAACTATAAACACTGATAAGCACTAAGTTTCAGAATTTATGAAAACACTGAAAACTACCCTCTGTTATTCCCTAAAAACTGAAAAGAAGAAACCCTAGGTGTGATATTGGTGCCACCAGGGGCGTAACGAAACCTGGATGGGCCATCCTGTGAAGTACACAACTGGGGCCCCCCACAATATGTCTTTCTGGACTACACATTTACCTTTAATGATATGGTATATTTCCTTGCTCATTTCATGGACAAATTCAGAATTTCTAAACCTTCAAAACGTTATGAGATCAATTTAATCAATGCTTTCATCTCAGGAACTGGGTCAAGAACATCAGTGCATCTGATGACCCTACCTATGTTGAAAAGAAATGACCTAAGAGAAAGAAAGGGTGCCAAACTCCTGTTGAAGGTCTATGGTGACCTAGAACAGGAGCGGATCAGCAACACAATGAAGAGCAAAAAGGAAATATACAGTGTGATGTACAAAAAAGTTCTTATAGCCCAGATTTGGCCCCTGATACTGCATTAAGAAGGCTTCTAAGGCTGTAGGTCTTTCAAAATATACCGTCAGGGGAACACCTCTCAATAGATGACTGAGGAGGACATACAATATTCACTTAGAACTAAACAGGGAACTGAACAGGGACAACGATGTAGCCATGGAGGGAAGATACAGGAATAATAAGTGACAACTCCAGCAGATGCTTTTCAGTGTGAGCAGATACAGGGGTTGTTTTTACCTTCATTTTAATATTTTCTTTTGTGGTATAATGTAATAAAAGTTTAGAAACACAGCATGGGTCACACATAGGCATCACCAATGCAAACGGACCTCACATAAGGAATAGATGCTACAAGCACATCAGTCTTGTAGTACTACTCTCTTCAGCCATTGATGGAGAAGCCTATTGGTGATAATGATGATGCAAAAGTGAAGTAAAGTATTGTGCTGTGCTCAGAGTTGGGTTGGAATCAGTGCTTAATTTGTAAAAGAATGAGTGTCAGGGCCCAAAGTTTTACTCAGGAGACTATGACCGGCACTATTGAATGTTGGGGGGTGTCTGATACCAAGGCTGTGTAGTTATGATTCCACCTCATGCCTAATTGCAACATGGAGCCTACCTACATAGCCCACCTAGTCCACCTCGAAGGCCCAAGCGCTTAATTTGTTAAAAAAAAAAAAGTACATGTGGCCAAAATATTTCTTTGGAGTCCACCGCTCACTTCTTCCTCTAATGCAGCCCACTTTCACCACTGATGCCATCCACAGCTTGCATGGGTGATGCTCAAAAACAGATTTCTTTGAGGGGACTGAGCGGGATTCTCCTCCTGGTAACATTTGTAAAAGTAAATTTTACTGTTCAATTTTCCCTTACATTTTCTACAAAGTCAAAGGCGCTAAAAAGGCATTCTGAAAGGGCACTCATGAAATAGTTCAGTACTTTTATGGTCCAGTTTGAAAGGTCTACCTATATTTGTGCATCAAGCATTACTAACTTTACTAATTCAGCTATTGCATCTATTATTTCTCAGAACTGACTAAACATAACACTGTTGGACAAGCCATAGCAATTCTGTCTATTGCAAAGCAGAAGGGAAAGAGAGATGGTCTCGTCAATCTGCTAGAGGGGACCTGCTGGGGAGACACTGGATGGACAACCCACCAGGAGTCCGGAGAGCGGGTACTAAGGAAGTTACAATGGTCATGCATTATTCCATTGATCGCACAATACACCCCCATTTACTAATTTATTCCTTCGTGAACTCGTGGGCTCTTTCAAAATCGAGGTGCAGATTGTAAACAATAGCAATTAAAAGTGACACTGATGTTTCACTGAAGTTTTACTAACATATTCTTACTAAATCAAGCTATATTTGCCTGCCTCTCCCGCTGATGCAGGTGTAAAGTCCAGCTGAAATTAGAGCTGTGCATGATGTATGTGTGAGTTGTTTGAGGTATTGTGCATTGTGATCTGTGTGTTATATGGATTGTATGTGTGTCTTTAGCCTGTGTACTATAATTCTGATAAGCCATGCTGTTTGTCTTTCTGCTACATTTGTAGTTTGGTTAGCGTTGTACTGCAGAATTAATTTGGTGGGCACTGCATGTATAGTTGGATAGGTCAATGCTTGTTGTCAGGAACTGCCATGAATCTTTCTCCAGTAGATGGTTATCAAGGCAGGCAGCTCTCTCTGCTCTATTAGTCTGTGCATTGTGTGAATTCTGTCTCTTGAGGCTTATGAGCCTGACAACATGATTGCAGTGCTTAATTAAAAAAAAAATAAGCACTCGGGCCCAACGACTTTCTTAGCAGGTCACGCGCAGCTCTAACTACTGCTGCTGCTGTCCCTGTCATTCTGCTCCTTTCACAGGCAGAGTTACTGTGTCAGCCTTATTGTGGACATCTGTTTACTGAGCCTCAACTAAGGTTGTGGAGCACTACAGAATCACCAGCACCATTCATCTTACCATGTGTTGCAAATAAGTAACATCAGCAGAGATGCGCTGATCCAGAGTTGCTCCGTGTCTGCTGTGAGTAACTTCTCCACTGCAGGTTTACATTTGGATTCTGGTATCTGTAGCCCATACATCAAACTACAAGAAACAATGTTCAGTGAAAAAGTCTAACTGGATAGCTTACTTCACTGCCATGAGTCGACTTGAGGACTTCTACCTGTTTTAATAGGAAGTTTAAATCTAAATGTAAATAAATAAGATGTTGCAAATGCCAGAACAGTAGACCGCTATAAATAAGACATTGCAAATGGCAGAACAATAGACTGCTATTACATCACTGCTTGATTATGCAGTAAGTATGCAGACAGAAGAAAGGTGTCCTTGTGTATACTCTCTGCTTGGAGGTAAGGCTCATCTCTGAGGAGGACCTGGCTGTCAGTAGGTGACAGTGGTGCCATTGCATGTTTTCCACAGTAGTAGTGTCATTCATAGCCTTCACAATGGGGTGTTAAAAAAAAACTGTCTTGTCACTGCAGTGAATGAAATTAAGTATTCCAGCACCTCTATTTACTCTTGGTGCACTAAAATGAGAAAATGAGTTCCTGGCAAACTGTTGACCCTAAGATGGCTATAATTTAATTCTATTTCCTTGCCTTCAAATCTTCTATTGTTTAGCTGCATCTGGATCATGATGCACGGTTGGGCCCGGGTAGATATATTATCACACTCATGTGTTTTCTCTTTGGTGGAAATAAAAAGGCAAATTACGTCTACAAATACATCATGTGTGTGTGTGTGTGTGTGTGTATATATATATATTGGGCATAATGTGTTTATTTGCACACTGATTCAGAATGTTTACATCTTGATAGATCCAGCATAATATAAAAATGCCAGGACCTGCTATGGCTAGTAGTTATAACATTTAAATCATGAGACAAATCAAATACGGGTATCACGTTTTGACAATATTGCCTGTCAGATTTATTACGAATGTTTTTTAACTAGCTTTTACCACATATTTATTTATTTATTTATCTATGTGTATTGTGCTGGCCATTTGTATTCATACTATTTCTATTATTTACACTAGTTATTTATTAGTAGTGTTAAATTAACAACATTCTGTTAATCACCCTAAATTGTGACATACCATGTAATGTATTTAGACATGCATTAATTGCGGGGAAGTGCAATATGTCTTCTATGTCTATGACTTTGTATTCTCACATGTTTATGCATTAGCACTTTAAAAATTGAAGGATCTCTGCATGCACGTCATGTGATCAAAGCCTTCTGAGGCCGAAACGCATCATGGCGGTGGTGTGAGGGCTTAATAAATCCTTTTGCACTCAGAGAATTGGGTTTGCATTCGTTTTGTGCCCAGGAACTATTGGCATCTGATAAACGAAGTTTGCAGCAATTTGAGTATTGAGTTGGCTTCCTCAGTAACTGTGAACCCCTCCCTCGCAAGGGCTGTGCGGCAGGAAGCAGTTTCCGGCATCCGCTGGAAAATACCTTTGTGTCTCAGGAGAGAGAACAGCCGCGGCAGCCCCCGGACCTTGGAACACTCCCACTTCCTGTGAGGACGACGGAACTCGTGTCGGAGGACTCGAGCGACGCCGCCAACATACGGAGGTAGGGACCATTGGACAGTCCGGTGAGGGGGTGTGCATAATACAAGCATAGGTATTTACCGGGTAGTTTGTACAACGTCAGTGAATGCCCAGAAAATTGCACAATGACCGCCAACGCACTGCCGAGCAGAGAGGCAGCAGCCAACCAAATGTTTGATGATTCCTCAAGTGGGGAACAGTCTAGCAGTATGCAAATCAATATTGCTCAGGGAGGAGATGTGAATGTAAAGGAGCTATTTAAACATCTTGAAAAATGTATAAAAGCTGAACAATCAAAATGGTGGGAGCATAAATCGCTCTCAAGGTACCTCGAGGTCGGCAGAATTCCGAGGGGACTGAGGATCATGCTCGCGCTGAGTTACGAAAATCCAGATCCTCGCATGTTGTGCGAATGGGCTGAATGCAACTTAGGATCCTCGCGTAATTTGGTGCAAATCTTAGTTAAATACGCGGAGAGTGACCGCATGGAACTGCAGAAAAAAATAGATGAACTAAATGATGAAATAAGCAAACTGGAAGTTACAAGCATTATTAATAAATACCTTGATGACATGCTGACACGGTTACAGAAGGAGGAAGAGATCATCAAGAAATGCAAAGCGTTTAAATTCCAGAGAGACAAACTGGACTATGAACACGGACAAGTGTTCACGTTTGCCAAAAAATATGACTCCATGAAGGCCATGAGAAAAGAGGCCCCAAGAACTGATACGCTAGCAAGCACTAGTAGTAACATGGCATTGTCAACCTTGGCATCTGACGCAAGTTCTGCCATTGAAAGTGAATCGGAGAACGAGTTAGATGGAAGAAGTACGCGGTTGGGGTTTTCAAAACTTACCCTGGCCCAGGAAGTAGACTATCTAAGGCAGGACCGACGACAAACTTTACGCCCACGTGTTGCAAATGCCAACGCAAACAAAGATACAACCAGAAACGTCGGGAAAGATGCCAGCAATGCCGGAAACGCCAAGCCAACCAACAGAAGAGGAGCAAACAACAGTTGGAGATGTAAGTAGAATCAGCGTCCTGTGACCAGAACACAGTTATCAATTTGTCAAGTGTAACCCTGAGTGAGGCAGAGAAACAAATCCTATCCTTGGGGTTATCCTACAGTCCAGAAAGCAATTTTTGTTACCCTCAGACCCGTATAGACATGTATAAATTCACAAGGAAATTAAAGCTTAAGAAATACCATCTCTTGCATGACTCTAATAAAAAGATCCAACATGTGATCGCACCAACACAGCCAACAAGCCCAAGTATTTTAACAGCAGCAGATGTTGATCTGTTAAAAGATCTTCAGCAACTACAGGAAGGAAATATAGAAGCTGGAGTGATGCCTATTGAAATTATGCCTAAGATAGGAGGAACAGCAGTAACAAAATTCAAACCAAAGTCCACGTTCCATCCTATCATGCTACATGACAGCCTAGATATCTTTAATGACAAAATAACATCAGAACTAAAGAAACTTAACCATCAAATATCACGAACCCGCAGTAAATATTCCCAACAAGATAATATATATCTGCAATTGATGAAAAAATTAAAATCTAATGATGAAATTATAATACGCAATTCGGATAAAGGAGGCAATGTAGTGATTTGACCACGAGATCTGTACATGGAGGAAGCCCTAAAACAACTCAATGATAGGGACTGCTACAGGAGGAGTAACCTCCAAACGGTAAAAAACTCATGGAACGATTTCAACGCTAAACTACTGGCATGGAAGAATGCCGGCCTCCTTACTAATGATGAATTTAAGTATTTGAAGAACAATCACCCCAGCATACCCGTGATATATTTCATCCCTAAAATTCATAAGGATGCAGTGAGACCGCCAGGCAGGCCAATAATTTCAGCTTGTAATAGTATGTTAGAAAATGCATAGAAGGTACATAGACTTCTTCCTCCAGGAACATGTGCGAATGTCACCATCATTTATAAGAAACACCAGTGACTTTTTAAACAAAATAAAGGATTTCAAATGGCATGCAGACTATGTGCTGATAGCGATTGATGTTACGTCACTCTACACCAGCATTAATCATCATGACGGTATTAAAGCAATTGAACACTACCTAGGCACAAGGCCCATGCAGATGTACCAACACAACAAAATGTTGATCTCCATGATTTCAGTGTGCCTAGAAAATAATTACTTTCTTTTTCAAAATCAAATGTTTCATCAGACACGTGGGGTAGCTATGGGGGCATGCTTTTCTCCTAGTTACGCCTGCCTCCATATGGGACTCTGGGAGGAACGAGTACTGAAAGTGAAATTTGAGAATGTAATGCAAAATCATGTAATGTTGTGGTATAGGTACATTGATGACCTGTTCATGATTTGGAGGGGCACGGAGGACTGTGCTCTTCATTTCATCGAACAGATCAATGAGAACAATTTGAACTTAAGGTTCACGGCCAGTGTCAGTAAACAATCGATATGCTTTTTAGATGTGGATGTATATGTGGCTGTGAGTAAACTTGAAACCAAAATGCATAGAAAACCTACTGCAGGGAATACTGTACTGCATGCTTCTAGCCACCATCCTAAACACCTCATACATAGTATTCCGTATGGTGAAATGCTCAGAATCAGGCACATATGCAGCAAGGATAGTGATTGCGAGAAAGCGCAAGAAGAGGGCAAACAGAGGTTTCTGGCTAGAGGTTATGCTGCAAATGTCATTGACAGTGCTATTAGAAAAACCAAACTGTTGAATAGAAATGACCTACTAGCCAATACAGAAAGTAAAGCAGCTGAGAAAGTAGAGTCTGAGTAAGTAGATAAACCCACAAGGCTAATCCTAACGTACAATAGACAACATCAAACGATACGTAGGATTGTGTGTAAAAATTGGCCTCTAGTACTAAGCGACCCCATCCTTGGTAACAAAATGCTTAAAAATCCTTACATCACATTTAGGAAAGCTAAATCTATGAGCAACGCCCTTGTGAGTAGCAGTCCAGAGATTAGACCAATTGTGAGCTGGTTGAATTCCAGAAAAGGGTTTGTGAAATGTAATACATGTCGGGCCTGTAAATATGGGGTCAACAAAACCACATACACAACCCCTTTTAAAACAGACCCAATACCCATTTCCAAACTGCTAACCTGTAAAACTGAATTTGCAGTGTATGTGTTGGAGTGTTCCTGTGGGCTGCAGTACGTGGGGAGCACGAAACTGCAAGTCCACAAGAGAATACTCCAACACATAAGGGCCATCACAAATTTGGATGCAACATACCCGGTTGCCAGACATTTTAAAGAGGTCCACAACAACAGGTTGGAACATCTTAAATACTTTGCTGTGGATGCTGTATCACTGTTGAGGCGTGGAGGCAACCGAGAAGCCCTACTTCGCAAACTGGAAACCCGATACATAATTGACATGGACACTAAGACACCACAGGGGCATAACGCAAGTGAAGATTTTTATACTTGCCTGTAAATATCCTCCCTGTAATTATTAACATAACTTAAAGTTCACTTCTATCACTGCTATATCTCTTAATATGATTTTAATGTATTACCTGCACATTTGCACACATGAACCGGTTTCGGTTCGTTAGGGTGGCACTTATTTGCACTTGCACTTTTTCTATAGACCAGGGGATAAAGACTAGGCCCACTTGGGCATAATGTGTTTATTTGCACACTGATTCAGAATGTTTACATCTTGATAGATCCAGCATAATATAAAAATGCCAGGACCTGCTATGGCTAGTAGTTATAACATTTAAATCATGAGACAAATCAAATACGGGTATCACGTTTTGACAATATTGCCTGTCAGATTTATTACGAATGTTTTTTAACTAGCTTTTACCACATATTTATTTATTTATTTATCTATGTGTATTGTGCTGGCCATTTGTATTCATACTATTTCTATTATTTACACTAGTTATTTATTAGTAGTGTTAAATTAACAACATTCTGTTAATCACCCTAAATTGTGACATACCATGTAATGTATTTAGACATGCATTAATTGCGGGGAAGTGCAATATTTCTTCTATGTCTATGACTTTGTATTGTCACGTGTTTATGCATTAGCACTTTAAAAATTGAAGGATCTCTGCATGCGCGTCATGTGATCACGGCCTTCTGAGGCCGAAACGCGTCATGGCGGTGGTGTGAGGGCTTAATAAATCCTTTTGCACTCAGAGAATTGGGTTCGCATTCGTTTTGTGCCCAGGAACTATTGGCATCTGATAAATGAAGTTTGCAGCAATATATATATATATATATATATATATATATATATATATATATATATATATATATATATATATATATATATCTAGTTCTGTTACAAGAAGGACCTATGGAATAAGACAGCATCTTACATGTCGCTCAACATGCATTATTTATGTGATTCAGTGCCAACGGCAAAGCTGTAAAAAACAATATGTAGGCCAAACAGTGAATAACCTCCGTACACGATTCAGGAACCACAAATCGGCAATAATTAATAAGAAAATTGACCAGCCTGTAGCCAATCATTTTAACCTTGTGGATCATTTACTATCAGATTTGAAGATTTTCCCCGTGGAACATGTCTCAAAGGAAGAACTACTGGACTCCAGAGAAAACTTCTGGATGTACCGTTTAAAATCACTGCATCCAGATGGACTGAACATTACCGACAATACAACCTGATTACTGCATATCTCAAGAGCTCTCAGGACTGCATTGATTCCACATTCCAAATGGAATCTTCACTGATGATGCTTTTTGAAAATTCAGCTGTGTCATCTGTGCAGCCACTGAGCAAACCATCTTGTACTACCTGAGGAAGGCGGAAGCTGAAACGTTGTAGTGGATATATATTTTTGTTCTTTGGTGAATCTATCTGTTTGAGTCACTTCTTTCTTGGATATTTTATTTCTTTGTGACTCATTGTATCCTTTGGGATCCAGATTTTTGCCCTGGCCGGCTGTTGTTTTCTTGTGATCCTTCATCTTCAAGTATATATATATATATATATATATTCACTGAAAAAACCATAGGTTTCAGGCACGTTATAGTTAGAAATTAGCATTTAAAAAACCTTAGAAATTCACTGAAAAAACCATAGGTTTCAGAGGCGTTATAGTTAGTTGGACATTTCACTTGTACACAACCATAGAAATTCCCCGGTTATAGTTAGTTCAGCTAACTATAACTCGCGCCCCCGCAATGCACTGCTGATGATGTCACATATTACATCACTCATGACATGGTCAGTGACATCACTGATGACATCACTGATGACATCTCAAATGACATCACTGATGACATCATCCAGTGACTGTGTGTTTCTGTAAAGTTTAAATATGTTTAATATATATAGGGAAAGGCATATTGAAGAATGAGTGGGTGTATAAGTGTCTGAATGGATGATTTAGTACACGGGTACTCATAGTACGGCCCGCGGGCCGCCAGCGGCCCGGCAAGCCTTCCTTGGCGGCCCGCGGACCTTGCAGCTATCCTACCTGTGTTTTTTCTTATTTTTTTTTAAGTGTCCGCAAACACCGCCGGTTGCAGCAGCGCTCTATAGGGGCCGGACGATTCTTTAAAAACTATTCACTTGTTAATGAGGCTTTGTTGTATTTCACCTCTTCTTAGCGCCCCTGCATCTCCACTCAGAGTGGAGATGCAGGGCGCGAAGAAGAGGTGAAGTACAGCAAAGCCTCATTAACAAGTGAATGGTCTTTTAAAGACCTGTGAAGTACTCGGGTGCGGCTGTGTGTGTGCCCGTGAAGCTGTCTCAGCCCAGCCCGGACTGACACACACGCGGGTGAGGTGACAGAGCGAGGGAGACAGACAGAGTCCTAAGGAAACTTTATCCCCATTAGGTCCAGACATGCTGGTAATCTGTTGGCGGCTGTATTAGCCCGATCCCCTATCTATATAGTGCCTGCTATGTTTTTGCTTTTATATCGTTATGAACCTCTGTGAATATATTTTCTCTGCACCTCGAAAAAATACCTGACTTTGTCAATCACTGATATATATCATTGAGACAGGCAGCAGGTACGGCTGTTATCAATTGGTAGTTCACCTAATCTGCTCCAAACTCCAGCAAGTGCGTCGCTGTTATTGCTCTGCAGCATTTTGAGATTATGTGTATATACTTGTCTCTGTTTTGTTCATGCAGACCTCATGCTATTTATTAATAGGCTTAGTATGCAGTACTACCTTAGAGCTCTGTCACACCTTCTGTTTTCCTTCTTGCTGTACACAAATTGTTCTAGTTGCTATAACGCGCCTGACGCCCCACCTAGGACCTGGATCGCGCTATACTAAAAACAGCACACTGACACACACGCGGGTGAGGTGACAGAGCGAGGGAGACAGACAGAGCGAGGGAGACAGACAGAGCGAGGGAGGGAGACAGACAGAGGGAGGGAGACAGAGGGAGGGAGACAGAGGGAGGGAGACAGAGAGGGGGAGACAGAGGGTGACAGAGAGAGGGAGACAGACAGAGGGAGGGAGACAGACAGAGGGAGGGAGACAGAGAGGGGGAGACAGAGGGTGACAGAGGGAGACAGACAGAGGGAGGGAGACAGAGAGGGGGAGACAGAGGGTGACAGAGAGAGGGAGACAGACAGAGGGAGGGAGACAGACAGAGGGAGGGAGACAGAGAGGGGGAGACAGGGGGTGACAGAGAGAGGGAGTCAGACAGAGGGAGGGAGACAGAGAGGGGGAGACAGAGGGAGACAGACAGAGGGAGGGAGACAGAGAGGGGGAGACAGAGGGTGACAGAGAGGGAGACAGACCGAGGGAGGGAGACCGAGGGAGGGAGACAGAGGGAGGGAGACAGAGGGAGGGAGACAGAGGGAGGGAGACAGAGAGGGAGACCGAGAGAGAGGGAGACCGAGAGAGAGGGAGACAGAGAGAGAGGGAGACAGAGAGGGGGAGACAGACAGAGGGAGACAGACAGAGGGAGACAGACAGAGGGAGACAGATAGAGGGAGGGAGACAGAGAGGGGGAGACAGAGGGTGACAGAGAGGGTGACAGAGAGGGTGACAGAGAGGGTGACAGAGAGGGAGACAGAGAGGGAGACAGACAGAGGGAGGGAGACAGAGAGGGAGAGGGAGACAGAGAGGGAGAGGGAGACAGAGAGAGAGAGGGAGACAGAGAGGGAGAGGGAGACAGAGAGAGAGAGGGAGACAGAGAGGGAGACAGAGAGGGAGACAGAGAGGGAGACCGAGAGGGAGACAGAGGGAGACAGGGGGAGACGGAGAGGGAGGGAGACGGAGAGGGAGGGAGACGGAGAGGGAGGGAGACAGAGAGGGAGAGGGAGAGAGAGAGGGAGAGGGAGACAGAGAGGGAGAGGGAGACAGAGACAGAGAGGGAGACGGAGACAGAGAGGGAGAGGGAGACAGAGAGGGAGAGGGAGACAGAGAGGGAGACAGAGAGGGAGAGGGAGAGGGAGACGGAGAGGGAGACGGAGACAGAGAGGGAGAGGGAGACAGAGAGGGAGACAGAGAGGGAGAGGGAGACAGAGAGGGAGACGGAGAGGGAGACAGAGACGGAGAGGGAGACAGAGAGGGAGAGGGAGACAGAGACAGAGCGAGAGAGATAGATAGATAGATAGAGAGATGTGTGTATGCCGGGTCTTGTGGCTCAGTGGACGAAGGCGTCCGCTGCAGGGGCCTGTGTTCAACCTCATGGTCATAGTTATTTTTTTTGCTCTAGCCCCGCCCCCCTCCCCCACTGACCCCGCCCCCACCGGTGCGGCCCTCGGCCACAAACCACACTGTAAATTTGGCCCCCGAGAGAAAGTTTGTGAGTACCCATGATTTAGTAGGTGCTTGACTGACTCTATAAGTGAGTGATTAAACGTATCTTACTGAATGCATGGGTTAGTGAATAAACTGTGTGAATGTATGTATCCATCTGTCTGTTGGTGTGTAAGCGGCTGCATGGGTTTGTGAATAGCTACATGAGTGTCTACATGGGTTATTGATTGGTTGTCTGAGTATCTGTATGGGTGCCTGAGTGTTTGTGTGGGTGGGGTGTGTGTGACTCTGTGCATAGATGTGTGAGTGGGTGATTCACTGGGTGCATGGTTTCAAGAGTGCATCTGTGATGGACTGTATGGGTGGGTGAGTGTGTGTATGGGTGTGTTAGTGAGTGAATGTATATCTCAGTGGTACATGTGTGAGTAACTACATATGTGAAAGGCAGTATATATGTGTGTTGGAGTATATAAATGGCTATAAGTGAGAGTGTATGATTGTGAGAGTGGCTGTATGGATGAGTGTGTACTTGTATCAGTGATTGTATAAGAGTGTAAGAATGTGCTAGTATTTGTATGAGTAAGTGAGCTGGTGTGTGTATAACTGTATAGGTGAGTAAATGGCAGTGTGATTAATTATTTGCATGACTGACTAGGTGTCTGAGTACCTCTATGGATGAGTGGTGGTGTGTGAGTGTCTATATAGGTGTATGAGTGCATATGATAGTCCTGTACTGAGTGACCGTAAGTATGAGTGACTGTACGGGTGAGTGAGTGGATGTGTGTGTAGACCTAAGAATCAGTGAGTGGGTATGTGGTTATTGGTGTTGGAGTGTCTATGATTTTGAGAATGGCAGTCTGTAATTTAGAGTGGGTGTATCAAAAGTTATATTAGGGTGAGAGAAGATGCATGAAATTATCACATGGATGATGTCATCAGTGATGTCATTTGAGATGTCATCAGTGATGTCATCAGTGGTGTCACTGACCATGTCATGAGTGATGTAATATGTGACGCCATCAGCAGTGCATTGCGGGGGCGCGAGTTATAGTTAGCTGAACTAACTATAACGGGGGAATTTCTATGATTTGTACGAGTGAAATGTCCAACTAACTATAACGCCCCTGAAACCTATGGTTTTTTCAGTGAATTTCTAAGGTTTTTTAAATGCTAATTTCTAACTATAACGTGCCTGAAACCTATGTTTTTTCAGTGAATTTCAAAGGTTTTTAAATGCTAATTTCTAACTATAACGTGCCTGAAACCTATGGTTTTTTCAGTGAATTTCAAAGGTTTTTTAAAAGCTAATTTCTAACTATAACATGCCTGAAACCTATGTTTTTTTCAGTGAATTTCAAAGGTTTTTTAAATGCTAATTTCTAACTATAATGTGCCTGAAACCTATGGTTTTTTGAGTGAATTTCTAAGGTTTTTTAAATGCTAGTTTCTAACTATGCCTACAGAGGTAGGACATGTGAAGAAAAAAGA
The DNA here is from genome assembly GCA_963921515.1 of Calotriton arnoldi. Taxonomy (NCBI): domain Eukaryota; kingdom Metazoa; phylum Chordata; class Amphibia; order Caudata; family Salamandridae; genus Calotriton; species Calotriton arnoldi. The sequence continues at coordinate 293,625 of CAWUFW010002264.1, forward strand.
AAAAACGCACAGAAAGAAGCAAAAGAAATGCTGAAAGAAGCAACAGAAGTCCACAAAGAAGAAGAAAAGTGCAGGAAGAAGCAAGACATGTGCAGAAAGAACCAACAGAGGAGCAGAAAGAGGCCTTGTTGCAAAATCATCCTGTGCCCACAACTTTTTCAGACGGGTACTGGTGGTAACTGACTCTGACTAACCAGGCCTAGAGCCAGTGCTATGCTAAAAGACACTTAGAATACAGTGAAAACATCTACATACACTAGGGAACACTATGCGTTGTGGTACCCCTGTGATTAGCTTGACCTCCTCTGTAAGGCCCTAGTACATAATAGGGCAGGGGGATTAAAACTACCTCTAAGTCAGAGGTGCAGAAATATGCTACTTTAACTAGTAGTCGCGTTTGCAGAGTGGTGGAGAAAGGGTGCTGGGCGTCCAACCAACGCTCAGGAATTTCACTGCGTAGGACTTACAGGAGGTACCAGGAGGGATTCTTGGCCCCCAAACTCCCTCAGGACTAAATTGGACTTAATCCCCTATCCCGTAGTCTGCCACGAGGCACGTTTGCAGAGTGGTAGAGAAAGGGAGCCATGGCCTCCGAAGACATCTTAGCAATCCCACTGTGTGGGTCTTACTGGAGGTAACAAGAGGGTAGTTGGCCCCGAGGACATCCTTGAGGGCCAACTTCCCAAACTATTACCTCCAGTCAGTCCCACACAGCAGCATTGGTAAGTACTCGTACCAGGCCACGCCCACTTTGCCCGCCACTCTACAAACGCGCTCCCTTGCACGCTCTTGGTTGGGGATTGAAGTCCCCTTCACTGCTGGGGGTCCTTTAGGGGCCAACTAGCCTACCTTTTACCTCCAGTAAGCCCCACGCAGTGGGATTGGTGAGAGGTAGACAAAGGCCATGCCCCCTTTCTCCACCACTCTGCAAACGCGCCCCCTGGCGCGTTGTAAGTTGGCGGATTAAGTCCCCTTGAATCCTGAGGGTTCCTGGGGTCCAACTAGCCCACCAGGTACCTCCAGTAAGCGCCACAGAGCTGCGTTGCAGAGAGGTGTCAAAAGAGGCGTGGCCTGGACCACCTCTCTGCAACTCAGATCTGTGGCGCTTACTGAAGGTACCTGGTGGGCTAGTTGGCCCCCAGGGGCCCTCAGGATTGAAGGGGAATGAATTCCCCAACTTAAAACGCGCCACAGGGCGTGTTTGCACACATGTCACCTCAGGCCCCGCCCCCTCCCTTTACCACTGTGCAAACATGCCCCGTGGCGCATTTTAAGTTGGGGGATTAAGTCCACCAGGTACCTCCAGTAAGCGCCACAGAGCTGCGTTGCAGAGAGGTGTAAAAAGGGGCGTGGCCTGGAACTCCTCTCTGCAACGCAGCCCTGTGGCGCTTACTGGAGGTACCTGGTGGGCTAGTTGGCCCCCAGGGACCCCCAGTATTGAAGGGGAATTAATTCCCCAATTTAAAACGCGCCACAGGGCGCGTTTGCAGAGTGTTGCTGGGAGGGGGCAGGGCCTCCGGCACAATCGCGTGTATTTGTTTTTTGTTTTTTTTAGAAGGGGGGCTGTGTGGCCCCCTTCTTTTCCCTTTTTTTGGGCCCTGGGGACCCCATCCCCCTGGGCCTGACCCCTTTTAAAAAAGAAAAAAAAAAATGAACCGAGTGGGGCCCCCTCCCATGTCCAATTCCGGCCCCGGGGACCCCATCCCCCGTGGCATGGTCACATTTTTTTAAATTGTTTTTTATGGAGGGGGGCTGCGTGGCCCCCCTCCTGAGGCCTCTATTTGCCCCAAGGACCCCATCCCCCGGGGCTGGCCCTCTCCGTTGGGGACCGTGGGGGGAGCCCCAATGCCCCCATGGTCCCGCCGGCTCCCGCGTCCTGCGGGAGCCGGCATTGCTTTTCCACATGGGGAGCTGCTGACATGCAGCTCCCCATGTGGAAAGCAATTCTGCTTGCTTCATTGAAGCGAGAGCAGGTTTCCTGCTCTCGCTTCAATGAAGCAAAGCAGTTTGCAATGACAGGGCGGGAGCCGCGAGGCTCCCGCCCTGTCATTGCAAACAGCAGTGTCCCGGGGGTGGTGGTCCCCGGGGCTCGGGGGTCTGTAACGGACCCCCGAATTTACATAGTTAGTGCCCCGGGGAGGTGACGGTCCCCGGGGCATGTGGGGGGGCTCGAGCCCCCCCACACAGGTTATTAAAAAAAAAAAAAAAGCCCCGGGGTGTGGTGGTCCCCGGGGCTGCGGGAAGGCCATGTGCCCCCGCAAATATTTAAGAAAAGCCCCGGGGGGTGGCAGTCCCCGGGGCTTGGGGGGGCCTCCAAGGCCCCCCCACACTTTAAATAAAACAAGCCCCAGGGGGTGGCGGTCCCCGGGGCTGTGGGGGGGCCGTGTGCCCCTGCAAATATTTAAGGAAAACCCCGGGGGTGGCGGTCCCCGGGGCTGTGGGGGCCTCCCTGGGCCCCCGCAATTACTATATGTCATGCCCAGGGACTTGGCCCACCCGGGGGCTAAATAATAACGAAGCGCTTCGTTTTTTAAAATTTTCGTCCGAAATTCGCGCTGGGTGCGCGAATCTCGCGGATTCTTTTTAAAAAAAAATGCTTTTTTTGGCTTTGGGGGTCCTTGTGGGACCCCCTGAGCAGGCCTAGGGGGTCAGGGTGATTATACCCTGCCCCCTTTTCTTGTTTTTCGCGTTTGTTTCCCTGTTTTCTTGTGACTCGGTTCTACCGAGTCACAAGATGGCTGCCAACACTTCCTGGTTTGGAGTGTTGACAGCCAATTAGAATAAAGCGCGTGGTCTGGAGGGTCCGCGGATCCTCCGTGCCTCTATATATCGAAACTTTTATGTTTTGATTTTCTCAGCAACTACTGAACGGATTTACTCCATTTAAAAAAAAGGTCTCTTTCTGAACCAAGGGCTACCTTTTTGCCAAATTTGGTGTAATTCCGTTCAGCAGTTTCAGCTGTAACCGTGTCTAAAGTTTCCTATGGGAAATTGATTTTCCGACCTCTATTTTTTGAATTTCTCAGGAACTACTGAACAGATTTACTCCATTTAAAAAAAAAAGGTCTCTTTCTGAAACAAGGGCTACCTTTTTGCCAAATTTGGTGTAATTCCGTTCAGCAGTTCGAGCTGTAGCCGTGTCTAAAGTTTCCTATGGGAATTAACATGGAGAAAACACGTTTTGGGACCCCCCTTTTTTCTCGGCCCCCGCTTGCTGAATCACCCCGAAACTTTCAAGACAGGAGTTGACCGGAGCGGGCTACGAGTTTTGAAAATTTCGCGAAGATTCGTCAACCGGCGCCAAAGATATTGAGAAAACAAAAAATGAGTTTCCTATAGAAACTAGGTCCTAACTATAACTATCTACTGGCGACCGCCAGTAGATAATATATATATATATATATATATACCCAGATTGAATTATACAAATATGTCAGGAAATTTAAGTTACATGCCCACTTCAAACTGAAACGCCAGCAGATTACAGACAAGACGATCCAGAAACAAAACACCACACTCTTTAAAATAAAGGACATGGAAGAATTGTTGGAAATACAAGATCTAGATGAAATACCAGACCAATTGGAACAGACAGTGAAACACTTGGAGAATATTTATGAAAGAACAACAAGAGATATTAAAAGGTTGAAACACATGCACTTAACAACAAATGAATCAATCTTGAATGGATGTAAAAGAAAGTCCAAATTCTGCCCACAATTACCTCTAGGAAACAAAATTGATTTATTTCATGAACTGGCAATAGATGATCTGAATAAATTGAGGAGTAATTGGCACAATGGAAAGGATCGGAAAAGAATTTCACACAAAGATTGGCAGGATATTAATATTCTGAAGAAAGATTCCTCCCTCAACATAAAACCTTCAGAAAGGGAAGAAATATAAGTTTAATGGATCGTGAATCATACTTAAAAGAAGCAATGCGACAAATGAATAACTCAACCCATTATCAACGTCTTTTGAACAATCCTCTAAGGGAAATGGAAAAAGAATTTCATAAGAAGCTACAAGTGTGGCATGAAAGAGATCTTTTAGACTGGGAGGAATTCATGTACCTGAAAACAGAACACAGCAAGATGGCCACCTTTACCTTTTACCCAAAATTCATAAGGATTCCGAAATTCCACCGGGTAGACCAATTGTGAGCTCGATAGGCTCCTTAATGGAGAACTGTGCACGATTCCTGAACCTGTTTTTACAATCATACTTTACTTCCCTACCGTCTTATTTAAAAGATTCAACTGATTTTTACAGAAACTGGATGGGATACCGTGGAAAACAGAATAGATCATGCTAACTTTGGATGTAGAGTCCCTTTACATATCAATTACCTCAAAGACAGGATCAGAGCATGTGAATACTTCTTAGGAGATAGATCGATTGAACATCTAGAACACACCCGAATGGTAATAGAAATGTTAGAATATGGATTAACACACAATGTGTTCACCCTAAATGGATAATCCTACCTCCAGTTACAAGGCATGGCCATGGGCACTTCCTTCACCCCCACTTACGCGAATTTATTCATGGGGTGGTGGAGAAGGAGGTGGCCTGGAAAGAAGAGAACAATTCCCACATGGACAAAGTTGTGTTATAGTGTCATTTTAAAGGCGACTTATTTATCTTGTGGGATGGAAAAATAACAGAACTGGAGGAATTTGTGAAGAAATTAAACAATAATGAAGTCAATATCAAACTGACAGCAGTGATGAGTAGAACACATTGTGAATTCTTAGATGTGAACCTGGATGTATTAGATGGAGACTTGATTTCAACTATCCATAGAAAAGCCACAGCCACCAACTCTATTTTTCATGTGAATAGTGGACACCCTATAGCCTTGAAGTGGAGTATTCCATACAGCCAAATGTTACGAGCAAAACAACTAATAAATGAATTAAAGGAAATTACAGAAAGATTTATGCAACAGGGCTACCCAAGAAATGTGTTATGTGATGCCCAAGAAAGAATTAGCAAAAAGTCTTGAACAGTGGTACTCTATCAGACAAAAGCAGATAATAAAGAAAAACTAAAAATTGAAACAAAGAGACTTTTTTAGAGTACGATTCAGCACATCTGACAATAAAGAAAATTTTAACAAAGAACTGGTCATATTACAAAAAGAAAAACTAATTACAGAAGTAGTGGACCAAAACCCCAGAATAACCTCCAAAAAACTAAATCATTGGAAGATTTCTTAACAAGGAGTCATTTAGAAGGAACTAAAGAAAAGAACTGGTTAACAAGCAGTACAAAAGGTTTCACAAAATGCAGCTCATGTAAAGCTTGTCAATATGTGACTAATCAGAAAACCTACACAACATTAGATGGAGAGAAAACAATTCAAGAAAGAATTACCTGTGAGACTGAATTCGTAGTTTACACTTTGAGATGCAATTGCAATAAATATTATGTGGAGAGTACGATCAATAAACTCAAACTACGAATATTACAGCATAGTAGAGCTATCAAAAATGGAGACATGAATTATCCGATGGCGAATCACTTTGAAAAGGTGCACAACTGCTCCCTAAAAGGTTTCAGCTATTACGGAATTAAACACATACTGAAAAATAGCAGAGGGGGAAAGAGGGAGCAAGAATTAAGGAGAGCAGAATCAAAATTAATAATCACGATGGGCACTGAGACTCCTACAGGACATAATACAGATACAGAGCTATTTGTACACCTGTAACCTTGGTAGATGGCCCCTCTTTTTATGAACTAGCTAAAGGACCAACAGGAACAAACTTTGCGAAGAACAAAATGGAGATCAGAGATAAAGAACTCTCTTCCCCATATTAGGTGACCAAGCCCAGAGACAACTTTTAACATTTTTTCTGATAAAAACTTGAAAAATTGATTGGTAATCGGTAAACAATGGCACCTTATATGCAAATGAAATATCTCTGACAGAGTTTAGTGGGTTAGAGAATATGGGTAAATGAGATGCTATTTCAGAAAACAGGACACTACGACTAAGTAGAGTAGGCAGACAGACCATGGTTAAAATTAATAAAGAGAATACAACAAAGAAATAAGGTCAGGAAAAGAGAGCATGAGTCACCTTAATAATAAAATATTGCACCAGCACTTAATATCTTTAGAAAATATGGTGCAATAAATACAAGTCACTTTATATAACTGCAATCGCATAAGACACTTTATAAGGGATGTGCAATAGAGTTATGGTAATAAGGAGGTAGCACGTGTCACTTTATTCATTTATATGATATAATAGCAAATGTCACTTTAGTTTTTTAGAAAAGGTAACAGCATGATACACTATATTAGGTACATGTTAGAAAGGCGAGCGTTAAATAAAGAATGACAGCAATCATTTTATGAATATGTATGTAACAATAGAACATCCTAAAAGGTACTTGCAATTTAGGTACGTGAAGAAAATGTATCAGTTAGATATGGGTCATCCTAATTTATTGAATTGCCCTAGGAATATGCCAGTAGATATTTCATTGAAAGAGAAAAGAAACCTTATGAGAATGCACAGATCACTTTAAAAATTCTTTTTTTTAAAGTACGACATATGAGTGTGATTAATCTTTGAAAATAGGAAATTTAATGGTACATTCAAATAATTTATGCATTAGTCACTTTCAGCAATCAAATGGTAATTGCAGAAGGACATTAAATGATGCAGTGAAATGGACTTGAATACTGGAAAAATGGCGGTGAAAACAGACCGACCAGAAAAAGTAATCCTCGCTCTAGTAGCCAACTAGGCATGAAAAGAGTGTAAGGACAGAATAAATAGTAGGGAGTATGCTCATGGAGGTGTAAATGGAGGCCCAGTAGAAGGCATAAGATGAAACGCGTTGGCCTGAGAAGAAGATAATGTCACATTGATTCTTGTAATGGATTCAATAAAGTGAAGAAAAATTAAATATGTGGGTGTGTCAGTAACTATGTGAGTGGCTGTACAAGTGAGTGACTGGTTGTATATATGGCTGTATGTGTGAATTAATGGTTGTGTAAGTGGTCAGACAAGTAAGTGAGTGAGTAGGTGTGTGACTGCCTCTATATAGGAGTGAGTGGGTGTATGAATACTGGTATGGGTCTGTGAATGGGTATGTGAGTGATTGTGTGGGTGTGTCAGTGGGCGTATGAGAGGTTTTATGGGGTGTGAGTGGGTGTGAGTGGTTCTGTGGATGATGAAATCAGTCATGTTATCAGTGATGTCATTTCAGATGTTATCAGTGATGTCACTGACCATGTCATGAGTGATGTAATATGTGAGGTCATAAGGAGTGCATTGTGGGGACATAAGTTATAGTTAGGTCAGGTAACTATAACTGCTGAATTTTACTGGCTTTATACAAGTGAAATCTCAGCCTAACTATAACATACCTGTAATCTTTGTTTTTTTCAGTGAATTTCCAAGGTTTTTAAAAAATTCCATTTCCTAACTATAACGTCCCTGTAACCTTTGGTTTTTTTCAGTTAATTTCTAAGGTTTTTCAAATTCTATTTTCTAACTATAACATCCCTGTAACCTTTGTTTTTTTAAGTGAATTTCTATGGTTTTTTAACTAGTAGTCGCATTTGCAGGGTGGTGGAGAAAGGGGGCGTTACCTCCGACCATCTCTAAGGAATCCCGCTTTAAGGGACTTACTGGAGGCAGCAGGAGGGCTTCTAGGCTCCCAAGGTAACTCAGCAGCCAAGAGGACTTAATTCCCCAAGCAGTAGTGTGCCAGGAGGTGCGTTTGTAGTGGTGGAGAAAGGGAGCATGGCCTCCAAAATCCTTACTGCAATTGTGCTCTGTGGGACTTATTGGAGGTAAAAGGATGGGTAGGTGGCCCCCAAGGATCCGCTGGAACCAAGGGGACTTCATCCCCCAACCAGCAGTGCACCAGGAGGTGCATTTGCAGAGTAGTGGAAAAAGGGCGCGTGGCCTCTGATAACCTCTCAGCAATCCCGCTGTGTGGGACTTCCTGGAGGTAACAGGAGGGGCAGTTGTACCCCAAGAACCCTATTGAGTCAGGGGACTTCATCCCCCAACCAGCAATGCACCAGGAGGCACGTTTGAAGAGTGGTGGCGAAAGGGGGGGTGGCCTCCAAGTCCCCTCAGCAATCAGGCTGTGTGGGACTTACTAGAGGTAACAGGAGGGGTAATTGGCTCCCAAGGACTCTCTGCAACCAAGGGTGCTTCATCCCCCAACCAGCAGTGTACCAGGAGGGGGGTTTGCAGAGTGGTGGAGAAAGAGGGCTGGGCATCCGGCAACTTGGTGGCCTTTTATTCGGGAAGGAGGGCCACGTGGTTCCCCCTTCCCTGGGCAAATTTTGGCCCCAGGACCAGGATTTTTTTTTAAAATGTCATTAAAGGGAGGGGGCAGCCGGCCCCCCTCCCAGGCTGATTTCAGCCCCAGGGGCTCCATCCCCCTCTGCAGCACGGGGATTGGATGGGAGTCTGTCCCAGGAATAGGAGAGGCGGCGAATGCGACGCGACGCTGGAGGGGGCTAAAGGTATTTATTTATTTGTGATCTAATGTACCATCACATTGAGAATGATACCAGAAGATTATAACGCCTTCAGACCTCCTACACTATTATATCCCTTGCAGGAGGTAAGCATTTCGGGTGATAGCCAACCCCCTGTCTTCTCATATCTTTTTCTTATGGTCAATGCTTGATTCGATCCTTAAACCGCCTCCGACCCTTGTTTTAATTTTATGTTCGGCTACAGGTTTGACCACTGAAACTTACCAGCAGATCAGGTACAATTATATCAAACAACAGTTTGATAACAAAATGGCACCAAAAACACTTAAGATAGAAGTCAATTTGCAACATTCATGGTTGGAATATAAGGAGAGATATAAACCTTATACACGCATGCCGCTTCTGCATGACACATGTAGTAGATGCTGCACTCATGCTTTGACTAAAAAATGACTGATGTTCCGTCATCCTTTGCATGGTGTTTTGAAAATGCGTTAACATCTTGATGGACTTCATACTGATCATGTGAAATGTATCACCCTTTTCAGCATGGGTCTCCACTATGTTAAGACAACCAGAATACGCACTAAGTGTGATAGAACTCCAAGAATTTTAAAATCTAAAAAGAGCATGCACGGAATTCTTTTATATGTATATTGTGTCAAAATATCATATAGCAATTGGGATATTTGTATTGTTTTAGCCCTGACGAAGTCGTAGGGATACCTCCCAAAGACAATGAAACACATGTTGGCTAAAGAAAGGTCGTTTGAAGAAAATAAAAACGGCAATAGAAGAAAAGAAATCTCTTCTGTTTATTATACTTTTTTACTTGAAAACTTCTGATTTATTTGAATAGCGTGTGCTTCATGACATTAGACATTGTCCTTTATAGGTCTGCACACCTATATGCAGGTACAATCTAATTTAATAGTCAGAAATATAAAAATGCATTTATCTCTCTACAGGGAGTATAGCGCCATGATAAGTTGTTTAATTCCATTTGATTTTTCAGTATATATATACGACTTAAATACTTTCCGGATTTCAAAGTCTCATCCACACAGTTAACATAGCAGTAGAGTTTCCCAAATGAAACCTATAACATGCAGAAAGAGGCTGAAGGAACCCACTTTTCATATTAACATTTGTACAGGAAGAAGGGGCGAGGTTTTGCAGGTGTCTGAGTGGGTTGTGGTTGTTAGAAATGAGTCTTGGAGTGCATTTGTTTTTTGTTTAATATCTGTTTATTGAGTTCAAACGAATAGAAAATTACACATGTCGCAGAAAATGAAAGGCAAGGGCGGGGGGGCAACAAAAGCTGGGCTACAGAATAATCAATCAGCTCCGGGTCCCTTAATCAGGTCCGGGACCCTTTGCATTTGTTTTTTAAAGCTGAGCTATGTGTGTTTGTTGAAGACAATGTATAAAGAGAGTGAAAAAGAAGAAACTACCAACAAAATAATATGGAAAAAATAATGTGTTTCTACCCTTCCCAACCCACTGCTCACCTTCATAAGACATTCCCAACTTCCCATGGCCATTTTTAATTAGCTTTCAGGTTGCAGAAATGGATAGGCGAGGGTAGAAAACTTCTGGCTCCCACATCCCAGCAAGAGAGGCTGTGTACTGTCTGAATGTGAATTTATGTCCACTACTCTTGCAACCTTTTGGAAAATGCAAAACAGGCCTACACCTACGCAGAAGACGTTTTCAAAATAACTGATGCTTCTTATCAGTGAAACCTGCAGTGCTCAGGCCAGAAAGGGTTCCATGTTAAATCATCCATTTTTTATAGAGACGGTTTAAGGCATGGGCAATTTGAGCAATTGTCCAGGGCCCCCACCTTCCAAAGGGCCCTCTGGGTAAGTCAACTTTCTCTTTCTGACCTCTGTCTACTTCTGTATCTAAAAAATTCTCTTTCTCTCTACCTCACTCTTTCTCTAACTCTGCCACTATTTTCTCAGGGTATTTTTAAGGATTTTTGGGGCCCCATGAAAGGCATATTTCTTTTTTTCTAAACACTTTTTTATTGGTTTTAACATATTGGCAATACCAACAGTTAACATTTCTCATTCTTGTACGACAAGGCTTTTATTTTTAACTGTTTATGATTGATCCCTTTTCAGAAACTTTGGTTGGCATATTGCAGGCATCAATTAGCAGAAACTGGGTATGAAAAGTCGTTCCAAACAAGGGCCACCAAAATATGTCTTGACCAGGGCCCCAAAATTCCTTAAAATGGCACGGTCCATTTTAGCAGACTTCGAATAGATTAACAACCTGATCTGAAATTGTATCACGAACAGCAGTGTGGGCCAAGTTTATCAACGTTTTGTGTCATCCTTGAGCCATACAAAGTAACGCAAGGGTGATGCAAAACCTAGATGAGATTTACTAAGCCACACAAGGTGACCTTGCATGGCCCTTTGTGGCTTGGTAAATTTGAAGTAATGCAAGGCAGTGCAAGTCGCTGCCTTGCGTTACTCTACGTGGTAGGGGCATTACGTGGTGCAGCGTGGGTGTTCTTACATATACACTCATGTATTCTGAGGGATTCCAAGATTTAACAAAACTGGTAGACCTGGGAATGCATCAGAATTGTATGCCTTCCAACCAGAGATGAAATGAGGAGAAATATCTTTAATTCTCTTCATTGTTTCCCCTTTCTAAGTGTGCTGCATTCTCAGCACACTCAGAAACAGAAATATGCCTCTAAGGATTGTGTCACTTCCTGCACAAAAAGCAATCCTGCTTGTAATGTAGGCACCCTTGCTCAATGGGGCAAGGGTGCCTGCATTGGAGTTAGGCTGCTGATTGTGTGCCAGTGCAGGCAGAGGACAGAAATGCACCATATCTTGAAAGAATGATAAATCTGCCCCCGTGTGTCTTGTTCTCTGGTGGTTTCAGGAGGAGTGTCTGGCTGCAGTACTAAAGAACTGAAGAGGACTACTGACAACACCTCTCAGTGCTTGTCTCTCTTGTTTATGGGTGTGGCAGCTGGGATGTGGTGAAGTCTGCCTCCTCTTGTGACTGGCACCTATACCTGGCCCCGGTGCTGAAAATTGTTAAAGTTTGCTTTATTCCCAATTAAAGAAAAGGTTTCAGTTCTATTCTAGATTCACTTTTTGCAGATCAGCTGCATTATTTCTGTGTCTGCTCTCAAGCTATGCAATTACTGCAAGGCACCCGAGGTCTGAGAGGATCCCTTCAGAATAGGTAGCCTGTGTCCCCTCCACCCGCACCATGGGGGTTTTCGTTACACCCCTGGGTGCCGCTACCATGATGCTGCATGTACAAACATTCAACTATGACAGTTTTCTTTGTGTAATCGGCCTGCAACTAATCAAACATTGCAAAGACCTCCAAACCCAGAAAAGGGATGTAGTTGAGCACCTCATTCACAGTGTGTGCTCAATGAAATACATTTTGCACAACTTTTTGACTTAAGCTGTGTCTACTGCAGCGGTTTGTCCATACATAGGAGGCAAATGAAAATACTTTAATTTTCCTTTCTTCTATAATGTCATATGCTGAGTAGTTTTCAAAACTTAGCATCCTTTCTAAGATCCTTTTTGGGCCACAAAATGATTTACATGTAGATGAGATATTCTTTTACTATGATTTTTGTTCTTCTGTTTATAACGTTTGTGAACATAAAAAGAGTTTAAAACTTTAAAAAGTAAAATTCAAAAATAAATACAATATTTCTATTAATGTGTAGCTCTTAAAAAGTCTTTTTGTAGGAAACATATTAGGCATTTTGACAAAGCAGCGAGTCAAAGAACACATTATGTATTATGTGCAAAGCCAGCACTGCTCTCGTCTGTCTCTGCGAAACAGATCTGAATCGTCAAATGTTATACTCCCATGATGGTAGCGTAACGAAACTTAAGGGGGCCCCCCTGCAAAGTACCTGGAGGGGGATCCCTTGCTCCAGTCACTGTCAGGAGCTCTCAGTGCCACACAGTGCTGGAGGGGCCTCCCTGGAGCTCGAAGTCCCCCAGGACCATGGGGACTGCAGGAGCTATTGTTACATCACCGCATTTCAACATCCACGCAGGGATCCCAGTCCACTTCCTCTATAAGGAGCCCATTCATTCCAGATTTTGTGGTCACCCATTGGCCATATAGACTGGCCCTTTCCAGATTCGTGTAATAATGAACACCCCTTTTCCAATGCACCAATAAAGGAGGGCCAACATCTGTCCAGTTTCGAGCAAAGTCCATCTTTGCAACCAAGAGACCAATCAGTAACAGTCTGAGTTTGTGATGGTTTCTATCTAGATCAATAGAAATTAGGGTACTTGGGATGCGACCAGCCCAACACCACTTCAAGCATTGACAGGAGCCCTATCCAAAAAGCAGCAACCACCCCACAACCCCAGACCCAATGTATAAAATCCCCATGTGTGGCTATGCAGGGAACTGATGAGACCCATTTTCCACAATTTATGTTGGGTAAGGTTGAGTTGAATGATCCTAAAATGTAATGCGAAGACAGATTGCCAGGGAAGCACATGCCTCCCTCCAATCGCCTTCTAAGAGCGAACCGAGATCTTTCTCCCTGCCCTCATGGAAGTGGGGAATAGTGTCAAGAAAGTTATTCACTGATGTTCTATTGATTTGCAAGAATTTATCCATCTGGAACTCTTCTGTCCGGAGTTTAGCTTCTAAATGGCCAAAGTTATGGAGGTCTTCATGTCACCCCTAATCACGGACGCCAATTCACCAACATGCCTGGGGTAGCAGAAGTGACATCACATGCCCTTTGACCTTCACTTTCACTCACACACACATGCTTACACATACACACACATTCACAAATAAACACATTCTGCTTACACATACACATTCAATAATACACTCTCTCTCACATAAACACACACTCACCCATTAGCATGCATACAACATACATTTAAAAGAATGTTTTTTTACTTACCTCAGCTGTCATATAACTGCTATTTGTACTCCATTTTCTATAACCCTAATAGTGAATTATGCAATATTATTCACCATTAGTACAATAAAAAAAACTGACAGATAACAAGGAGAGTGGAGATCCACCGACGTCCATAAAGACGAGCTGCCCCAGCGTTCCTGGCACTGATTTCACCACCTCTAAGGCCTGGGGTGCACAAAGGCAGGGCCAGGGATCACAAGGAGCAAGCCAGTGGTCAGAGCAGCGACCCCTGGTGATCCCTAAATGACGTCCAAGCTCCTAATCTAGAGCCACAGGGCATGTCACAAATGTAAGTATTTGAAAAATTGGGAACGATGTAGTTCAAATTTTTACTGTAGTGTCGCAAAGGACTTTATCCCAGTTTGGGGATCCCTATGGTGTCCCATTGTCATAACCCCGAAATTACGCCACTTGTCGGAGCCAGACTCTGGTTCTTATAGGTGCTTCTTTGGTAAGTTTATGTTTTCACAACAGGGCTTTGCTTGTATTGTACCATGTCTGAAGACCACTCTAGTAGCAGGTGGAAGAGAAGGAGAAGAAATCCCTCCATATAGGAGATGCCGCAGTGGTGTTCTCTGCCTGGATCATTTTCTGATGCATAAACCGGGTTCTCTGGTATCATACCATCACTTATTTTGTGCCACCGTGTAGTATGAGGTGATATCAGGTGCTGCAATGCCCTGAGGCAGCACTATTCTAAAAGCACTATTCTAAAAGAATCCTTCTACATAGCACAATGATCCCTCTGAAGAGCAACACTCAAAGTGTCTGTGGAGGGGGCAGGGTGTGTAGGGTTTTGTAGCATCATTCTACTCTGGTTATGATGAAAAAAACATATTTTGCATTTTTTTCTAATCTGATGGTGTTAAGAGCATGGCTTTGAAAATCGACTTGAACGTCCCCCAGCCTCATGGATAGGGTATTGGAGCTCATGTCCAGCATTGCCAAGCCGAGACAAAGCAGGCTTCTGAAAAGACCATGGGTTTTGAATGCGTATTTCAAGTTTTTAAAGAGGGGTAAAACTGCTTTATTTATACGTTTTATATAGTGGTAGCTAGACCCGAAGGTATCAGAGCACTTTACATGATCATGAAAGAATACAGTAAATTAGGCACTCACTAACATATGAAGCGAGACTCAATAGATAATAGTATACATCAAAGAATATAATAGTAAAACCAAGAACCAGAGAAGCAATTTGAGAGGATCTAATAGACAGCAGAAACAAATAAACAGCTGACTATGACAGAAGGTCTAGTTCTGTACAAGCAATAATTAACCAAGTTCACTAATCTAAGAGTTAAAGTATTTGTTGAGGAGGAGGAGTTTCAGGTCTCTTTTGAAGCAAGGGAAGGAGGGGTTGCTTCGAAGATCGCAAGGTAGAGAGTTCCATATGCTCGGAGCATTTCTGGAAAAAGAGCGAGACTTGGTTGCAGATTTTTTTAAATTTGGAGGTAGGAGCAAAAGTGCATTGGAGCTTCTCAAAGATCTAGTAGTCCCTGCTTTTGTCACCTTCTTTTCTAAGTAGTTGGGTGTATGTGAGTGAAAGGCTTTGTGGATGATACAGGCAGTCTTGTAAGTACATCTTCCTTCGATGGGAACCCAGTTGAGGCTGTTGAGAGCAGGAGTGATGTGTTCAAACCGTTTAACGTCTGAACCAGGCTGCCATATTTAGAACTGATTGAAGGAGGGGCGAGGTGAGAATGGCATTACCATTGTCAGAGATTGCACCACAATCTTGAGATCATCAGTGGGAATGACTGGTTTAATTTTTTTGAGGTTTTTTAGTGTGTAAAGCACTCCTTTTGCTGTATGTTTGATGCACTCTTTCATTGACATGTTGTTGTCAAGGAAGAAGCCAAGGGCATTTGCGGAGTTGGGTAGAGTGAGAGAGCAATTTAAAGCATTCAGGTAGCTGAGCCATTCGTGGATTGGTAGGTGGTTGCTTTTGGGGGAGAATAGAATTACATCTGTTTTGATGGTGTTTAGCTTTAAGTGATTAGAGTAAAACCAGGATTGTAACTTATTCAGTGTGGTGTTGAGATGCCGAATGTCACTGGGTGATTTGATTTTGTAGTAAAGTTGAGTGTCATCAGCATAAAGGTGATATTTGATCCCTGCCTGCTTCAAGATGACCGTAAGGGGTTCCATAAGAGATTGAAAAGGAAGGGGGAAAGAAATTAGCCCTGAGGCACGCCAAGATTGACCCATGTGGGTTTTGATAGACATGAGTTGATTTTGATTTGTTGCGAGCGGTGTTGTAGGTAGGATGTGAACCATTTTAAGATGGTGCCATTGATACCGAAACGAAACTTCAGAGATTCAAGTAGGGCTGGGTGATTAACAGTATCGAACGCCGCCAGTAGGTCAAGTAGGATAAGTAGGCAAGCGTCTCCCTCGTCTAAGGATCTGTGTATGTTATTAGATATAGTGAGCATGGCAGTTTCAGTACTATAGCCTTTTCGGAACCCGGATTGGAAGGTGTCAAGGAGGGTGAATTTTCATATATGATGATTAAGTTGTTGTAAGACACAATTTTCCAAAGTCTTGGCTAGGAACGGGAGGTTGGATATAGGTCTGAGGTTGTTGAGATCGTTAGGGTCAGCCCTGGGAATTTTGGCAATGGGTGTGATTTGTCCTAGTTGGAGAGAGTTCGGTACACATCCCGTGGTGAGAGATGTGTTGATGATTAGAGTCCAGAACGGGGCGATGATGTGGTTGAGATTTTTCACCATCGTGGATGGGAGGGGATCCTTGGTGTAGGCCGATGGCTTTAGATTCATGATTATATTGAAAACTTCTTTTTCAGTCAAGTGATTGAGTCAGTCCAGTTGGCTTTGTTTTTCAGTTTGGAATGAATAAGGTATCCATTAGTTCCTTTAGGGGGCGTTTTGTCAACAATGGGATCTGGAGGTGAAGCTGCTGTGAGGGGAGGTAGGTTGATGAGGGTGGTAAGGACGGAGGGAAGAGAGGAGACTTTTTGGCCAATTTTGGCGACTTTGTCAGAGAAAAAGCTAGCAATTTCTTCACATTGTTCATTAGTGACGAATATAACAAGAGGGGGTGAAGACGTGGTTTGTCGTTTATTTTTTGCACAGTCCAATTGGTTGCGGAAGAATGAGGCTTTTTCACTAAAGATGTTATTTTTGTATGATAGCCTTGTAGTTCTAAGAAGTGCTAGGTGATTAGTCAAGGGGCTTTGTCTCCATGTCCTTTCTTCTAGTCTGAGTTTTCTTCTTTCGCTGTTGAGATCTGAATTAAACCATGATTTTTGTTTTGTAGATCTCAGTTGTTTTAGTTTAGGCGGGGCCACTTGATCGAGAACATCCGAAATTGATGAGTTGTAGTGTGAAGTGAGCTCTTCAGTGGTGTACGAGAGGGGGAGACACTGTAGTTGTTCACGAATCTTGGATTCAAGTTCAAGAATTGGGACTTGTTTGATATTTCTGGTTAACTGCTTAGGTTTGTTAGCAACATCTAGGAGGGGTCTGACTGGGGTATTGATATTGAAAAGAATTAGATGATGGTCTGGCCAGTCAATAGGTGAGATGGAGCTGAGGGAGATCAGGTCATTTTTAGTGATAATCGCATCTAGGGCAGAGCCTTTGATGTGTGTTGGTTCATTGCAGAGTTGATTTAGGTCGTTAATTTGCAGAAGGTTCGTAAGTAGTCAGACTGAGGTGTCTTCTGCGCTGTTCCAATGAATGTTGAAATCACCCAGGAACACATCCTTCGTGTCAGTTAAGGTGAACCGAGTAAATAGGTCCGATAACTCTTCTGCAAAGAGGGCTCGATCACCAGGAGGATGGTAGATGGTGTGGAATTTGATGGGATGGGAGCCTTTGGTTATGAGTTCCGCCCCAAGGTATTCGAAGGTCGATTATTCTGCCTTACTTAAAGTTGAGGGTTGTATTCCTATTTTGTGAATTATGGCTAGACCTCGACCAGATCTTTTAGGTCTGTCCTGTCTAATGATGGTGTACCCGGGTGGGGTTAGCAGGCCAAGTATAGGGGTGGCGTGTTCATTTAGCCAGGATTCCGTGAGGAAAGCGATATCTATTTCAACCCTGAGAATAGATTCAGCGATATCAGTAGCGTGTTTGACTGCTGATCTACAATTGAGGAGCATGCAAGAGAGAGGGCAGGGCTTTTCCTTAGAGAAAGAGTTTGAATAGTGGTGAATTGAGCTGGCGGTCTGCGCTCGTTGATTGTTATGGGGATTCTATTTGTGCTCACCATTACTGGGATTGTGGAGGGGGGTTGAGGAGACCTAGTCTGGGGCTTACTAAGGTAGGATCCGCTGAGAGCAGCAGCTTCAAGATTAGATAGGGTGCGGGGAGCACAATGGGGTCTGTGGGACGGATGGCATAAAGGAGTGAAGGGCCAGGGGATGTGTTTAGAGGCTGTGGTAGGAGAGCCAGTGTGTAGAGGTAACTAATAACTCTCGGGGGTGTAATAGCTGGATAGCTTAACCTGTTTTGAGATGTCAAGTCTTAGGTGAGATATGTCATTCACCAGGGAGTCAAGTTTCTGTTCCATTCGGGACAAGATCTGTGTAAATGTGTTATTGCAGATTCGAGCACTGCGTGAGGGAGGATGCGAGTCAAGTCCTTGGTAGCGAGGAGCAGAGCGTGCTTTGAAATGGGCGATGGGTGATGGATATACTTTACAAAAGTAGCACCCTTTAAGGTCACACACTGAACCCGGAGAAAGGACATAAAACGGCAGTGTCTAACACCAGTCGTTACAGGTGAGTCAGCCTGGAGGTGTGAAGTGGGGATGAGAGAGTGTCTGAGAAGTTCAGAGAGGAGTGTCTCTGTCACTAACTGAACCCCTAACTGCCCTTTCCCTTTTTGTTCACCCACAAGTTACCATCATCTTGATGGCAGTGTAATGTACTACAATGCTTTCCCCCTACAGTTGGGTCTTTCTTTCATTGGGAAAATATCCGTATTGAGTCTGATGGCTAGTTTTCCGGTTTCTGGCCAAGATTTAGGTTCTATATCTCATGGTAGGAAAAGGACAAGCCCGGGAGTTCAGTCGTCTTCTTCCATGCCAACATAATTCACAGGACCAATGTCTACACTGATTGGAAAAGCCTAGTGTGGCAAAAGTGCTAATAAGAGCAGGCATATTTTTATTCAAAATACCTACCTGCACTGTACTCCCCGACATCAACTGCACTGAGATAACAAAAATATCTACATGCTTATTTTAAATCATTAATTTTGACTCACAAGTGGGTTGAAGAACACCTAAACAGATTGGGAAGAGGAAAGTTTCATTAAAAGGGTATAAATATCTATCTATTTACTGGTAAGCCAGCTACACTCTAATTCTGGACCTGTGATATCAGGGGGATGCTGGATTTTGTTATCCACACTGAAATTACACTGTTACATAGCACTTCTTACACAATCTTAATGCTTAAGTAAAACACAACTAGCAATTAAAAAGATGTATATCTGAACCTGGTTGAGGTGCAAGAGCAGGGATTCGGAATGGGGAAGTGAGGGTGACCGGACACAAGAGCAGGGATTTGGAATGGAGAAGTGAGGGTGCCCGGAAGCTCCAGATTTGCATGTTAAGAATACTAGGACGGAATACAGAAAAAATGTGGCCAAGATTACATACAACTGGAAATTGAGATCAGACATTATCCATGCTAAAATAAGCGAAGATGAATTGTAGCAAGATGATGCCTGACCTCTACGTGTCTATTAAGGAAAGCGGAGTATGGACAAATTGGTGCGATTCCGGACAAATCCCTTAAACCAGCATTCTACCTGTACCTCAGATCCCTTAGTTAAAAAAAATGCTTGATAAAGCACAAGATGGCAGTAACAACCACAATATTTAAAATATATGATTCACATTTTATACATCAATAACACCATACATGTCAAATGGAAAATGGTTGGTCGAATCAATGTCTGATCTGGGGACTAGAAGCTGCTCCCAAGCTTTTAAAATCACCTATTTGGTATCCATATTTTTAAAGGCATTATGGCCAGAGATATAAAGATTTTTATTGGTTGAAACCCCCCCATTTCACTAAATCAAAAGGCTTGTGACTGGTAAAAACATTTTTCTAATTTACTAAACCCATTTAGCGGTTCAGAAATGTTTTTAGGAATGATTGCAGATTTGAGATTTTGAAGGGGCGGTTCTGAGGCATCCATTTTAAACTGCGAATCAGTAACCTAGGTATCAATAGTGTGCAACACTAACCTGGTCACAAACCACTGACAAGTTACTGACTCCCAAGTCATAGTAACTGATTTGAAAAGCAAATGGGTTGTCCTCTTTGGATCCTTCTCCCCATTGCGAATCATGGTGGCAGTTTCAGGAGCTGTAGGCAGAGGTCCAGACCCACACTCACAGAAGCTTTTCAAAATTGGACAACATACTTTTTTGTAAAGCAGCCCAGTTTATTGAAGAAACTTGGGCTGCTTTGAAAAAAGAAATCCATTTTGAACTTCTTTCACAGGGATGGTGGTTAAAAAATGTAATGCGGGTGTAGTATCACATAATTTCAGTAATTTTATGTTATGCTTGTTACTCAAAGTTCCCAAAAATTATGCTATTACTCCACGGTATGTAATTACATGCAGTTTGCGAGAAACATTTACTGCGAGCGCATGGGAACTACGAGAGCAACAAGAATGTGAGTCACTGCTGTTTGCAGCTCCTGCGTTTTTTGCACAATTTTTAGCACCAAATATGTCCTTTTGCCCAAAATGGAAATGAAAACACGTTTCATACTAAAATATAGCTCTAAATGCCAGTTTTGCATTTCAAGTAATCTTTCCTAAATTTCTCGTAATTACACATAAGCAAATGAAGTAAATTTCGCACACGTCTAACGGTCTGCTTTCCCTTGCAGGCCACCATCACTGTGAAGGTAGCCAAACCAAATGAGTCATAATTAGCAATCTGCCTACTGAATATTAATCAGGCATGTCATTCTGTTACCCCCTCTGATTGCTTATTTTACAAATAGATATATTAATACTTAGGTCTGATCACAAAATAGGCATCACACTTTTAGGAGCAGGTTATTAAAGGAGGGAGAGTTTCCCTGCCGCTGGCTAGTAGTGCTTCTGTACTGCTAACAAGAGGGGTTGATTTCCATGTCTTAGAAGCACCATGTCAGTCTGGACGTCACCCATGCAGCAGTAACAGACTCCAATTGACTGGATACCTAAAGTTGACCAGCAAACAGGTGATAAAAGTGACTGACTTCAGGTAGAATAAAAAAACTATGCAAATCCAGTGCTTCTTAGGAGTCATTAACCACAGACGTGAGTAGAATGGATTAAATCCATGCAGTGAGGCACATTTCAGTGCCTTGGCGAGCTAAAACTGGCCCTGAAATAGCCTATTATTTTACCTTTGAAACTGTGGCTGCCCAATTACTTTAGTCTACACAAATATGTCCCCAAACATTGCACAATAAACATGTTTTTTTACATGTTTGAAAAGTGACAGGGGTCTGTGGTTTCCCAGAAGTAAAACCGGGTGGCAGTACGGAGGCGTATGCGTCAGTGATCCGGTAAAGCATCTACAGCTCCTTAAGCCCATAAAGTCAAGTGTGCTCTCTGCAAAGATAAAACAGTCCTTCACATCGGCCTTTCTATGCTGTAATTCATGCTCAGCAAGGACAGGTCTGAATTTGGACATCCAGCCAACTATTGGCTCCCTGCGCCACAAATGACACGAAATCCATTTTGCTTCAACTATTGAACGGCTGCGTTCAACAAACAGAACAAACACAGAGTGTAGACTCCTGAGGGCTGCAGCACTGGAACCACACGGACAGCTACTCTGGTCCTCATGCTGTCTGACCCCTGTGCTCGTACATCAGGTAGGTGTCGGGTGGCACTGTAAGGTACTGTGCTGATGGGGACCCCTGGAGCTCAGGGCCCCCCGCACCGCGGGGGCCTGTGTTACACCACTGTCTCATGATTAATACTACCAAACTGGTAGCCTCCAAAATGCGTTCTCATGGCACCATTGACGTAGCACATCGTTAAGCTATACAATAAAGTAAAAAGCCAGTTTTGACATTAAGCTATGCGTAATAAATTAAGTCAGTTTTGCAAAATAAATAAAACAACAATTAAAAAAGCAAGTTATCTAATAGATAATAAATGATATAATTAATTACCAATTAGAAAATATTTGTCAGTAGAAAAACATATTTATAATTTAATTAATGTCCCACCCCCAAGTCCCCAAAAAAACCGAAGGGCCCTCTAATATAAAGAAAAATGTATATTTAAATGTTTTTTAACTTAAATACAGAAAAATAACAATGGAACAATAAAACAGTTTGCACAATTAGTAATCAATAAAGTATTTCATTTATGATACAACATTAATTACCAATAAAACAACATTAATTATAATTTACATTTCTTCCCACTCTTTTCCCCTATAAACCCAACAACCCAACAACCCACTTCTACATTATACATTACTAATTAAAATGATTTTATTTTTAACATTTTAAAACACAAACTATACTTTGCAAAATTAATAACAACAATACTAACAATACTAACACATATGGATAATAGTTTAACTAATATATATAAAAATAATTAAAAACAATATTTTCAGAACTATATTTAAGAAAATGATATTAAATAAAATAATAGCACTTAAAAAAATATTGATGAGCTAAAAAACGACACTCTTGACAACTATGGGCCTGATTG
The DNA here is from genome assembly GCA_963921515.1 of Calotriton arnoldi. Lineage (NCBI taxonomy): Eukaryota > Metazoa > Chordata > Amphibia > Caudata > Salamandridae > Calotriton > Calotriton arnoldi. Next base: position 315,795 of record CAWUFW010002264.1, read on the forward strand.
CGATGACGGTGTGACTGCCACTGACAGCCAGTCGGTGGCGGTCCCACCGCCATCGTAATCCTGATTACATTAGGATGGCAGGCGGATGGTTGGCGGTCGGAGAGACCTGTATCCCTACAACAGTGGTGTTGCCTGCCAGGCACCGCCATAGGGATTACAATGTCCCTTTACTCCTGTCTTTTCATGGCAGTTTACCCGCCATGGTAAGGCAGGCGGAAAGGGACATTGGGGGCCCGTAGTGGGCCCCCCTTCCTTCCTGGCCCTCTGACCTGGGCCTTGGAGGGCACCTACGGAGCCCCCCAACATATCCCTGCACCATGTGGCAGGTACCCCATGGTGCCTGCCACATAGTGCAGGGATATGCACGGGGTGCATATTTTGTACTGCGGCGTGTGGTGCAGCCTGCAGCACCCGCCGAAATACAAAATATACACTCTGCGACCACCTTGAAGGAGGTCGCATCGTGATTCAGGGTGCGGGACCGGCGACAGCTAGTCGGGCGGTCCCGTTTCCGAAGGATACGTCCGACCGCCATCCTAATCAGGCCCTATATTCTATGACACAATATTTTTGTACGACCAATTTTCTTGTACTCAAAACTCAATATTTTGTCCAAAACCCTCCGATCTGAGGATGGCATACAGGCAGTGACCTACTGAGTGTGTGCTGCATATGGATCTCTCCTTTAAGTGCAAGGATTCAGGCTTCCTAACAAGGAATATGTATCAGGTTTATTAGGCTGATCGAATCAGGTATGAAATCCTCCTAAAATGTGCAGGTGGTAGATTATCAGAGTCTTAGTATTACTTAAAATATCTGAGAAATTTTGGTTTGGACTCTGCCTATTTGTATACCAATAGGAGTAAGGTTGAAGCATAAAATAGTTAATTCACATTTCATGGCTTTAGAGTCAGAGAGTACATTAGCTTTAATTTGGTAACAGTGGATGAACTCTATTCCTGCTACCCTTTGGCATTCACAATTTTCTTCTTTATCTTCTATGTCGTGGGCATTGCATCAGAATTTGTTGGTAAATACTCATTTGAAACCCATGTTTCAATTACGCAGGTGAAGTCCAATTCATCTGATGTCAAGAGGGTGAATATAGGTTATATGTTGCAAAGCTGAGTGTGCTTGCTTAGCATGTCCATGTTCTTATGTTGCTCTTACAATCTTGCTCATTGAGGCTGAAGTTGGCGGTCAAGCTAACAAGGTGATGCCATCACTTCTGTTGGAAGACCCTTGTGATACTACAAAAGCTATGGTGGGATGAGGTTGGGTGGTGGTTGAAAGATTAGCAATGCTCTTACTATGTGCATGGATGAAAATGTTGGTGTCAACTTTCTGTGTTAGTTTCAGGAGTGAATTTTTTGATTTTGATGCTTTGGTGATTGAAGGGAGTTGGTTTTCCTAGTCATTTACTTTGTCATACTAGTTATGTCACTATTGCTGGTGTGAAGATAAGGGAATGCTCCATATTGGCAGTTTAGTGACCGGAAGCAGCGGTTTGAGCTGATTGGTAGGTATGAGGAACCAGAAGGAGTAGAAGAATTCAAGAGATTTAAAGATTTGGGACCTGATTCACAAAGGGCTTCCGCACTAATGGCGGAGGGACCCCAGTCGTGGGGGACCTTTGTGAATCAGACCCCTTGTTTTTGGGTAGGGGAGGGCTGGAAACATTAGAGGAGAGGGTGTGGGTTTCAGAGAGTATTTGCTCTAGGGGTTCTATGTCTAAATATTGGCTACAGAAGTATCATGCAACAAAAATTCTAAAATATCGTAAAGAAATATTAAGAACCAAAGTGTTGTTGAGGTAAGCATATATTGGTAAGCATAGATTGGTATACTACCTTTACCTCACTGTTCCTACCTCGATGTATACTTAGCACAGTGTTTTTACATCTCAGTGACTGTTACATTGGGAGATAAAATATCAGAAGTCATTACTTCACATAAGGTGAGTTGTAATTTGTTTAAATCTATTTAGTGATTAATAATGGTAACGATAAGTTAAATAAGATGTTTTTAATTTATGCAGTAATTAATAATAGTAATCATGAGACAGCTAAAAGATTTTAAATGTTTAATTATTTTTATTAATTCACATTTATATTTTACAAAATGTTACATTAAATAGAGCATAATACTAGACATTTTATCACTGATAACATTGTTTTTTATTACAGGTTTTTATTCATTTTTTTGAAGAAAATAGTAATTTTCCTTTTTTGCTGCCATTTCTTTTACATATTCAATTGTTGCATCTGTTTCTTCAGTTCGTGGAGGATCACAGTCAAGAGAGGATGGATGCTGCTGCTGCTGCATTCTGTAAGAAACATATTTTTTTAACTTTCAGTAGTGATTAGGGGTATGTTTGTTGGAGTCATTTTTGAATATTTTAATTTTTTGTGTTTTTGGTTTAAGAGAGTATCATACTTCGTGTCTATCCAGGCACATGAAGGATGGAGTTCATTTATGTTTTAAAAAAAAAACATACTGGGGGGGTCTCTTCTAAAAAATACAATCCTCCCTTTTTATTTTTTGGGGCTTCTTGGTAAGTTCATATTTTATTAATTCACGTTTTGATTGGTTTAGTCTTAGATGAGGGAGCTGCAGGTAGTCAAGGCACTTGAATTTCAAAGGGAAATGGGTTTGTCGGGATTCTACCCCAACAAATGCAACCAAAATGCATTTTTCAACTTTCCCTAGAGCATTGTTTGACTTTGTATTGCGTTTTCAGGTTTTGGATTGTTGTGAAATTGGATAGAGGACATGCATGAATTCAGGTGCTTTTTTAACAGGAAGGGGGAAGTCAGGGGTTTCTCCCCCACAAACACACTCCACATCCTGGATTTTCCAGCTTTTCTGGAGCTATTTTTGACCCTTTATTATTTGTTTTTGGGTTTTTGGATTGTTTGTTCACTGCATTGAGGAGTTTGATCGATCGTAGGCAATTTTGTTTTAAAAGATGGGGAATGGTGGGGGTGCCCCCCTACAAAAACAGTTCACTACCATTTAAAAAAAAAAAATCCTGGACTGTTTCTTATTTTTTTTTAACATGTTTTACAGCTTTGGATAATTTGACCCTGGGATGAGAAGCTGGATGGAGCTGAAGGGGACAACTTTAAAAGGAAGCAAGGATGGTGTGGGGGGTCTCCCCTGACAAATGCACCTCCCTACCTTTAAAAATTGAAGACTTCTAAATATAGTTTAAAAAAACGTGTTTTTTTTGGCTTGTATTTGCATTTTTTAAATGTTTAGCTGGAATGTTTTGGGGTTTGATTTAGAGCTTTGATTTTTTTTGTTTTAAATTGGTAGTATTTTCTGACTTGAGCAGGGATTTAGTTGTATTAGTGAAGGATTCAGTATTGTATTATATAGGCAATTAGCTTGAGGTAATTTATCCTTGAAATGTGCTGAATTGTTGCACATTAGCAATACTGTGCATTCATTTCCTTTTTTTTCTTTTTATATTTTGGTTGCAGACTACCAGAGAAACATTAGACTACACTCATTTCTTAGAAACTTTTTTCTTTATTCACAGGTTTCACAAAATTATAGATTGAAGAATTTGGTTTGCTAACACTCATACATACATAAAAAGGAGTTGTGTGTACTCCTACTAAGCAGGTCATGTAACAGGTCTACCATTAAATATTGTTACATTAAAGTTGTCTGCGATATGACCTGATTAGACTGTCAATCCATTTGTCCTCGAAGTAATTTAGAAAGGTGCTAGGTTGTCTTCATTATTAGCAAAGAAGTCACATTACAGCAGTAAAATGCTTGTCTATTTGGTAGAAAGGCTAAGACTAATATCTTTTGTAGTTCGATTTTGTAATTTACTCTCACACATACAGTCTTCTGATAAGGATTTTGTTTAAAATTTTTACTAAGTCACCTGGGAAAAGTAAAAGAAATCATCCATGAATTTGGGTACTTCTTTAGATATTTTTGATAAGTGAAATCATTTCGAATTCAAAATTGATATTACATTCCTAGGAGTTAACATGTCTGTTTTTTAATGTATATCTGTTAAAAATTCAGCATATGTAGCTGAATACTTGACTGGCAGCAATGCATACACAAGGAGCATGTGACAGCAATGCATACACCAGGGCATTTTGTCATTAATTTTCCTGTGCATGTTATATATTTGGCTAAATGGATGGGGAGATGTTTTGGAATTAATATCCATCATCCAAATATTGCTTCTTTCAATCGTTATCAGGTTAATTTGGGTAGAAAAGATTAATATATTTTTATGGGAATCCTGGTTATCATACAAAGGGATACAGTAAGAAGGGTTCATAAGAAAATGTTCTTTGATGGTGTTCAGGGAAAGTTGTATGTTGGGGTGGGAGACCACTGCTCTCTTGTCGCTTTCTATTAATAATTTTAGGGAATTTTTGGGGAATAATGTTAGGCTAGGGAATGGTGGGCAGTTGTCTGGCTACATGTGGTAAATATTTTGTGAAGCTTCATTTAGGATTGAACAGGGGGCTCACTGAAAGTGCTAGCTAGCTATGGTTTTGATTTTGTTGACCGTTTATCGGACCACAACATGCAATGCAGAGACAGAGTGGTTTTGTCCTATGTCCTTTCAACAAAGTCTCCCATACTTATTAATCTGTCAAAGCATCAGCCAAAGAAATACTTGAGGTACTTGCAGTGAGCCAAGGATTCAGTCTGACTTATTCTGCAACAAACATGTTCCATGTGGCTGAGAAGCCTGTTCCCTCTCTAAGAAATGCCATACTTGTCAGGAAGCATACTCTCCATTATGGTATTATTGTTCAGATAGAAAACAACAGAAGAAATATGTAAGTAAAATGATGTGTATTTTTATAATTGATTCTTTCACATTCTCCTTCATTTACCTTAGTTTCTTTACTGGAGTTTTCCTTCCTTTCTTCTTCAATTCTTTTCTTTTGTCTTTTCAGAGAAGGCTTTCTTCAAACTCTGCTTCTTCTAATTTTTTGGTAGCTGAGTGTGTTGTTAGAGAAATTAGGATTACTAGTTTTTTTTCTCCTTATTTTGTGATATATTTATTTGATCGGGGATTTCATTAACTGGTCCTGTCTATAACCAAATGGTCTGTTAATTTTTTTGTGATTACTTTAAAATAATCTAGTAATTACCTTGGAGAAAAATTCCGATATGTAGATTTTAAGTTTTCTGTATTATCTGCTGGGAATTGAATCCTTCCACTTCAGAAGTGTCTGATTTAGACTGCTGTACTGATTGTCTCTAGCTGGTTGTTTACTTTATTTTACCACAAAAGATGCATTTCCTGAATTAAATGTTTCACACAAAAATGTAAACTTGACTCCTTCTTTACTTTAAAATGTTTGCATTATGTTTTATGTTACAATTTGTGAATGTGTCTACACTTTTAGAAAAAAAAAGATTGTGGTGTTGTAGTTGTCTCCCCTTAGCTTGCTTAGGTACTTCTGCACTGGTCAGAGGTCTGTTCATAAGTGCTTGTATATGTTTTGTAGGAAATTGCCAATCTTTCGCGTGGTGTACCCTCAGAACTTTACCTTAAATCTTTTTGCTGGCTATAGAACTCAGTGCATTTACCCATGCTAACCAGTAGTATAGTGCCTGTTCTCACCCTTTCAACATGATCAAATGGCATATTAAACTTATCCAAATAGCTCCTACTATATGGTACAAATTGTATCCGGGGCCTGTAAATTAAATGCCGCTAGTGTACTGCAGCACCCAATGTGCCTCCCACTACAGTGACAGAGCGAAAATGACTGCAGGCTAGCTGTTGCAGTTTCAAATTGCAAATTCATCATCTCAAAATAACCTATTTTGACTGGCCTAAACCTTCCTTTTAAATATCAATAAGTCACCCCTAAGTAGTTGTTAAGCCCCAAAGGCATGGTGCATGGTATTTAAAACTAGGACACGTAAATGTTTTATGTTAAACATGTCTTTACAGTTAAAAAGCCCAAAACGTTATTTTTACTGTGGCAAGGCTGGCTGTTCATTAGGAAAAAAGTGTGTTACATTATTATATTTAATAATGCTCATTTCAGTTAGGGCACAGCTAGAAATATATTTCAAAGACTCTCTTTAGTAGTTTTTCAAAATCCAATTAAATGGTAACATTTCTTTTCTTTTTAATTACTTGTAAGGAAAAGGTACTTCAAGAAAGTTACTTTGTCCCTGCCTAAAGCCTCTGAAGGCTCAGTTCTGAATGTTACCTGGCAGCTGAATAGCATTCTTGATGAGGTGTAAAAACTGCTTCTAGAGCAGGACAAAGCCATTGGCTGTGGGCAGGTGTTTCTGTGCCTCTGCGGGATTACAATTTGACCTTTGCCTAGGAACTTGATTTCCTTCAAATAGGACTACCCTATCACAGGTAAACCTGAGCAGATCCTTTCTATGTTCCGGCAGTCAAGCAGGCACCAATCCCAGAGAAGAAAAAAGCTGCCCCAGAACTGACTTAGAGTGACCACAGAGAAGAGGATTGCTCATTTCTTGGCCACACCCATTTCGTTGGCACACAGACTCTGCACAGTGGAAGAAAGGTTTTGCCATCTTGGATTTATGCAGAGAGGGACACTGTGTGGTTGTTTGCTGTAGAGCACACTGGAAGAGCTGCAAAAGTGGGTAGAGTTACCCCTGGAAACATTTAGCCTATTGGTTAGGGAGAGATCAACCTCACAAGCTAGCAGGCATAAATGTGACACCCACAGTACCCTCCTCAGAACACTACTGGATCTGTGGAAGATCAGAAGAGGACTAAACCTGTTGTCTGAGGCCTGAGAGGAGCATGGAAGATTGGATCTGTTCCCTCTCTTGTACTGGTGACAGAAGTGGAATCCAAGGGTCATAAGGCTGACATTCTGCTCAAGCTACAGAGACACAGTGAGATATAAGAGGCCTTTCTTGCAACTGCCAAGCTGACCAGTTATAACTTGACCACCCTGGCCCCTGCTGCTGGCCTCTGCTGCAATGAGCTCTAACCTGCAAGGGTTGTCCCCAAGGTCAAGGAACCCTTGGCTGTGTCAAGTGTACTCCTTATGACATTTCCTGACTCCAAAGACCTCCAGAGGACCAGGGCCAACCTGCCAAGCTCTTCTGGCGAAGGTGTGTTGCAGCCTGGCTAAAGATTCAGGTTTTCCACAGAGGCAAATCTGATTCAGTGGCCAAGCACAACCAGATGACTGTGGTTGGCACTTAATGCTTTTTGGCACCATTTTGAACCTTAAACTTAAAACATTAATATCTCTGGTCTGGTTTCCCTTATTGGATTTTTGTTGTTTAGTTATCAATGTATTTATTAAAATGTACTGTTTTTCCAACTAAGTTTGGGATTTTTCCTGTGTTGGGTTGCGACTTTATTACTTTCTTTGTACTGCATAAATTTTGGATGGCATAGCTACAGAACACATTTTTTTATTTGTTCCAAAACATCAAAAAATGGATTTACATTTTAATTGCTAGTGTTTTGCATTCATTAATGACTAGCATTAAACTAAAATTATTGTAAACAGTAAAATGTAAAAATATTTACCACATTGTAAAAACATTCAACGTAAAGGCACTTCTCATAGGATTATGTAAATAGTGAAGTAAAGTCACACGAAGTTAAACACATTTTAAAGTGCCGTGAAGTACAGTAACGTAAAGTTGTGACTGACATTCACTATACTTAAAACCACATCTTGATATCTTGAAGATATATTTATGGTTTTATGTATAGTAAACCTATGCTTTCCAATATAAAATACTTACCTTGTTGATTTTAGTCCAATATTTTTGTAGCATATTTAAAACTTAAGGGCTGATTACGATGGCAGTCTGACCACCAACAGCCCTTTGGTCCGACCACCCCATTATAATGCTGGCGGTTGGACCACAGTGGTCGGAGTCCACACCGCCACCTCCGCCAGGATTTCAGATCCCGACGAGGCGGCGGTCAGAGTCACGCCCCTGAATGGCGGCAGTGCTGAGCCAGGCACCGCCATTAGGGTTTAGATATCCCTTTCCAGCAGCTTTTTCATGACGAGAACACCGCCATGAAAAGGTTGTAGAAAAGTGTTATGGGGAGCCCCTAACAAGGCTCCTGGCATTGTAGGCCACTGGCAAGTGGCCATGGGGGCACATGTAGTTCCCCCACTCACTTCCCTGCACCGTGTGCCATGCACTTCATGGTACATGGCACAAGGTGCATGGACCTCCTGGTGGTTCTGCAAGGTGGTAGCATGTGCTGCGGCCATTTACATTGGCCACAGCATGCCACTGTTCCAACAGCTTTGCGACCGACAGCCCGGCAGTCGCATCAAAATGCGACAGTCGGACCACCACCTGGTTGTCGGGCGGTCTCCTGACCACCGCAATAGCGGTCAGCAGTCCAACCAACCATAATTGTAATCAGGGCCTTAGTATTCCAGTACTATACTTGTTGTAGTCAATAACAGTAGTCTGGGTAGGAAAGAAATGTGGGAAACACCATCTTCTCTAGACTTTCATTAGGTTCTGTAGTGTTAAGGATTGTGGATGTTTTTGAGTGTGTTATGATTATAGGGAAGGATTAGTTCTAACCCTGGGCGGTGAACTACGCTACGCTCGCGGAGTTTGCGGAGTTTCGGTAACTTTGCGATTCGCGTAGAGCGCGAAGTTACCGAGCACTACGCAATTTGCGGCATAGCGTAGCTGTTTTTCTTCTTCGCGTGCTCAATATGCGTTCTCACGTGCGTGGTAACGACCTACCGTGATTCTGCATTCGCCGACGCAATTTCCTATCCGTTCACGGGCGCCACGAGATTTGGAATCCGGCCGCACGATCCAGCGAGAGCGTGCGAACGCGAACACGTCATTCGGACGCGCGATCAGACTTCCGGCAGCAGTGTTGGTAAGATCGCGATCCGGAACACGAAGAAACTACAATTTGGCGAAGAATATCTCTCGAGCATCATAAAACCTTCTCGAAAAGGATTATTTTGCTCCAAAAAACTCCTCAAATTGTGATTTGGCTGTAGTTTTTTGTGCAAGGAGTCCTTTTTCTTTTTTAACTTTTTTTTTCAAGAGGAAGGAAGTGCCCCTGAGTCTCAAACTTCCTGTTCGTGTCCAGCAGGCTCCTCCCAGTGCTTTGTCCATGTGCTGCTCACTTTCATTTGGATTTGGAGCTGGAAGGATCACTTTTTGTGTCTGTCTGCTGCATCATATCATTGGATTGGATTTGAGGACTTTTGGATTTGAGATTTTACAAGTAAGTTGGAGAATTGGTGTACTTGTTTGTTTGATTGGGGCTTGTTTGTACCTACATTTTTTTGGGATTTTCATCGTTTTTAAAATTTATTGTTGTGGCCTGGGTGGCCTGTAGTTTCAGTAGGGGCCTAGTTGTTTTTCTTTGATTGGAATTTCAGCCAGTAGGCCCAGATGTACCCATGGGTGCATGTTTCTGTGGTGTCTGTTGAATTTAAACATCATGTAGGGCATGGATGGCATTGGATTGAATTGCTAAATATGGTTTTTGGGGTGTATTTCACTTTTTGGGTGTGTGTTAATAAATAAATACCTTTGTTGGATGTGTGTGTGTGCTTGTTGTGTAACTTTCCAACCTTTCGTAGCCCTGTGGATTTTCGTTTTTGCATTTTTATATTAAAGCTGTGTTGTTTAGCAGGCCTCCTTTGTCTGGTCATATTATAGGCCTGCTTGAGTTCATTGTTTTCCATGGCCTGTTGTGACTGTGAGTGACCATGTGGCTTGGGGCCATTTTGTGGTGGTAGTTTAGTAGTGTGCTGCTTTTTCCATATAGGCCTGCATGTCTTTTCTTTGTTCCCCTTGGCTTATGCTTGTTGTTTTTGTGGCCTGGCCAAGTGGGTGGTGGCCATTTTGTGAAGACAGGCAGTGTGCTTTTGCCATAGGCTTGCATTGATTGTCTGTCTTCACTTTCTTGTTATTATTTGTGGGTGGCCTGGCCATGTGGGTGGCGGCCATTTTGTGGAGCAAGTCAGTGTGCTTGCTTTTGCCATAGGCTTAAGCTTGTGGCCTAGTCTGCCAGTAGGCCCAGAGGTAGTCATCATGGGTGCAGTTTCTGTGTTGTTTGTTGAATTTTAACATCATTTAGGGCATGGATGGCATTGGATTGAATTGCAAAATGTGGTTTTTGGGGTGGTATTTCAGTTTTTTGGTGTGTGTTAAATAAATAGGCCTTTTCAGCCAGTAGGTAACCCTGGGTGTTCAGCTGGCGGACTTTTGGCAACTCCGCACTGCGCGACAACGCGGACTTACACTTTTTTCTTCTTCACGCGCTCAATATGCGTTTTCGCGCGCGCGATAACGACATTTTGTGACGATCGCAATGCCGAACACGCAGAATTTACAATCTGGCGAAGAATATCTCTCGAGCAGCATAAAACCTTCTCGAAAATGATGATTTTGTTCATTTTGCTAAAAAAACTCCTCAGGTTGTCATTTAGATGCAGTTTTGTGAGCAAGGAGTCATTTTCCTTTTTTTAACAATTTTTTTAAAGAGGAAGGAAGTTCCCCAGAGTCTCCAACTTCCTGGTCCTGTCCTTTGTCTTCACTTTCTTGTTATTGTGGGTGGCCTGGCCATGTGGGTGGCGGCCATTTTGTGAAGCCAGGCATTGTGCTTTTGCCATAGGCCTGCATTGTCTGTCTTGTCTTCCTTTTCTTGTTGTTGTGGGTGGCCTGGCCATGTGGTGGCGGCCATTTTGTGGGACCAGCCACTGTGCTTTTGCCATAGGCCTCCAAGCTTGCGGCCTAGTCTGCCAGTAGGCCCAGAGGTAGTCATCATGGGTGCATAAAAACTGTTTCTGTGTTGTCTGTTGAATGTTAACATCATTTAGGGCATGGATGGCATTGGATTGAATTGCAAAATGTGGTTTTTGGGGTGGTATTTCAGTTTTTTGGTGTGTGTTAAATAAATAGGCCTTTTCAGCCAGTAGGTAACCCTGGGCGTTCAGCTCGCGGACTTTTGGCAACTCCGCACTGCGCGACAACGCGGACTTACACTTTTTTTCTTCTTTGCGCGCTCAATATGCGTTTTCGCGTGCGCGATAACGACTTTTTGTGACGATCGCGATGCCGAACACACAGAATTTACAATCTGGCGAAGAATATCTCTCGAGCAGCATAAAACCTTCTCGAAAATGATGATTTTGTTCATTTTGCTAAAAAAACTCCTCAGGTTGTCATTTAGATGTAGTTTTGTGAGCAAGGAGTCATTTTTCCTTTTTTACAATTTTTTTAAAGAGGAAGGAAGTTTCCCAGAGTCTCCAACTTCCTGGTCCTGTCCTTTGTCTTCACTTTCTTGTTATTGTGGGTGGCCTGGCCATGTGGGTGGCGGCCATTTTGTGAAGCCAGGCATTGTGCTTTTGCCATAGGCCTGCATTGTCTGTCTTGTCTTCCTTTTCTTGTTGTTGTGGGTGGCCTGGCCATGTGGTGGCGGCCATTTTGTGGGACCAGCCACTGTGCTTTTGCCATAGGCGTCCAAGCTTGCGGCCTAGTCTGCCAGTAGGCCCAGAGGTAGTCATCATGGGTGCATAAAAACTGTTTCTATGTTGTCTGTTGAATTTTAACATCATTTAGGGCATGGATGGCATTGGATTGAATTGCAAAATGTTGGGTTTTTTGGGGGGTCTATTTCAATTTTTGGGTGTGTTAAATAAATGCCTTTTTTGCGTGTGTATGTGTTGTTGTTGTGGTTGTTGTGTAACTTTCCAACCTGTTTTTAGCCATGTGGATTTTAGTTTTTGCATTAAAGCTGTGTGTATTGTTTATCAGGCATCCTTTGTCTGGCCATATAGGCCTGCTTGAGTTCATTGTTTGCCGTGCCTTGTGCCTGTGAGTGACCATGTGGCTGGGGCTCATTTTGTGGTGGTAGTTAGTAGTGTGCTGTTTTTGCCAAATAGGCCTGCGTGTCTTTCCATTGTTCCTCTTGTCTTACTGCTTCCAAATCCATCCCCATTGCCAGCTGCAGCTCCCTGATGCTGCATCCATCCCACGTGATGCACAAATTTAGGCCAAACAGGCTCCACTACATTTTTGTTTTTGTTCTTTGCTATTCTTATTCTTCCTGAGTGTACACACTACACAGTTCACCAGGAAAGCCCTGGCCTTGTTGTCAAAGTCTCATAAATGGCTACACTGTTGTTGTTCACTGAGTTTCTAAAATTTAATAATTGAGACAACCACACACTAAGTTATATATTATATTAGTTTGATTTGTGCAATCGTTTGATGTTCTTCTGGCTTTTTTGCTTTTAGGTGCACAAAAGACTGAGGAGGAGGTGTGTCATCATTGCCCGTTGTACTGCCAGACAGACATCCTGCTGCTGTACACGACGTGACGTGTGACCTGACCAGACATCTCTGCAACTTGTGCAACTGAGTGCTGCTGACATCTGAAGAAGATGGGCCCAAAGAAAGCAGGTACCAGGTCCTCCAGTACCAAGAAAGTTGCTATTGAGAAGAAGGAACAGACGAAAGAAGTGACACTTAAGTCTGGTGTGCCGCCCAATACCTTTTTTGGGAAAAAAAAAATTACGCCTGCAGCAGCGGTGTCCGGGGGGCAAGCTGGGGGCAGCACCTCCGCATCAGTGGGCCCAACCCACCAACCCAGGCCCAAGCACATGAGTGTGGAAGAGGTAGCCAGCCTAATGGTGGAAAGCAGTGATGCTGAGCCTGAGATAAACTTATCGCTATCTCAAAGTAGTACTCAATCAACGTAGGAAGAAACACAGCAGATAAGTGGTCAACAACAGCCGCAACCACCGCCCGCAATAGTAGTTGTTGTTCCTCCCGAAGTAGGGGCAGTTCAGGAAATTGAGCCTCATGCAGAGGTAGAAGAAGAAGCCACTCATTCAGAAGATCCATTGTCTTCCAAATCTCTAGCAAGGAAAAGGAGGGTTAGTCCATCAAGTTCTTCGCCAAGCCCCCCTTCTGATGATCTAGATGCCACTTGGAAGCCACAAACTGAGTCTGAGAGGGAGACACGTCCCAAGACCAAGCTAGGGAAAAGGAAGGTTCCAGAAAGCCTTACACTTATGGAGGTCGATGTAGAACAGCAGGATGATGATGATGAGCCAGTCATCACGAACATCACTCCCGGCCCCGAGGAGATGGAGACCAACATTATTACCCTATCCAAAATCGCTGCGAGGGATGTAGAATGCATACCTCCACAGGTAACACCAACACGACCTACAGCTTCCATATTTGCATTAGCAAAGGCCCGGCAGCGACCTACATCAAGCACAACCACCACCTCAGTAGAAGTAGGTAGTGGTACAGCACAGAGTCAAATTCAACACACACCCTCCAGTTCATCCGGCATTGGAAGTGGCACCTCCAGCAGGAGGCAAAAGTTAAGCTCCCCAGTTTGGGACTTCTTAACGGTTAGCGAAAAGGAGGAGAACATTGCTATATGCTCCATTTGTAATACCTGTTAGTCGGGGTAAGCTTGGTACAAACTATGGTACCGGAGGCCAAATAACCCATCTGAAAAAACACCACTTGATCAGCTGGGAGGACCACCTTCGCGGCATAAAAACTGCAACTATTGGTGTTGGTGGGGATAAACGAGTAGAAGATCCGATCACGGTGGAAGAGGAAGGACAGGGAGACATTCTCTCTGGTAGTGCTACACAAAGTAGCCTTGTCCCCAGCAGTGCAGTGTTATCGTCCCCCACATCTTCAGCAACATCTCAGTGGCACAGGAGTAAGAGTCAGCCGAGACAGCAAGGAGTACCGCAATGAAAAAAAGTGCGTTGTTGAGCCTAAGAGAAAGGAAAACCATGCAGCCTACCATTATCAGCATGTTTGGGGGGGAGGGGCAGTACGAACGCAACCACCCAATAGCACATTTGTACAATGCGAAGCTGGCTAAAATGTTAGCACTGGACCTTCTCCCTTTTTCTTTTGTTGAAGGGGTGGGTTTTCGGGAATTTGTGACAGCCATCTGCCCAAAATGGCATGTTCCCAGCCGCTACTATTTTGCCAGAGTTGCTGTTCCAGCACTACATCACGACGTGCTGGAATTGCTTGGAAAAGCCTTGAAGCAGAGTGCTGTTCACAGTATCCACCTGACAACAGACATGTGGACCAGTTGCCAAGCCACTGATTACATGTGCATCACTGCACACTGGATCTCTTTTGCGGGGGTTAGAGAACAGATATCTGCTGGTGTTGACGCTGCTGACATTTTTCATGCCACTCGCAAACATGCAACTGTAGCCATGTTTGCCATGGAGAAATCTCATACTGCTGCAAACATTTTGGAAGAGTTTAACAGCAAGATCTTTGAGTGGCTGCGCCCAAGAGGGCTTAAGATTGGTTTTGTTGCCACGGACAATGGCAGTAATGTAGTTAAGGCCATGGGCGATGGTGGCTATTTCAGGGTCCCGTGTTTGGCACTCTGCATTAACATTGTTGTTCAAGACTTTCTGAAAAATGAATACAAAGTCAGCAACTTACTGGCCACCTGCACACATTTCAGCCATTCTTTTAAAGCCCGGAAGAAGCTGAGGGTCATTCAACGTGAGCATAAAATGCCAGTCAAAGCACTCATCCAGGAGGTGGCAACACGTTGGAACTCAACTTATTACATGCTTGATCGTCTGTTTGAGCAGTACATACCACTCAATGCTTATGTCATGCAAAGATTAGGGGATCCTACTGTGAGAGGCATGACCGTTGAGATGGGTCAATGGGACCTCGTTAAATGCCTGACAGAGATGCTACTTCCTTTTGAGATCTTCACATGTGAAGTTAGCAGGGAGGACTGTACTATGGGCCAAGCTATCCCATTGTTGCACATGCTAGAGCAACAGCTGAAGGAGGTGTCTGAAACGTACGCAGGTGTGGATGACAAACAAGACGCATATCATTTGGCGGAGTCCTTAGCCGTTCGCTTATCTGAGAATACAAGGATTCAAAATTAAATTGTGTCAGATCCACATTACATTACTGCCACAATTTTGGATCCACGGTACAAAGTATTTCTGAACAGTAAGGCCGTAATTCCTTTTTCAGAAGTGGATGTTGCCAAGTACAAAACTTCGATAGCTCAGCTAGCCATTGACTTTGAAAACGAACGTCTGGTAATTACAGGCCCCCGCCCCAGGCCATAACAAGTACTACAGGGCATCCAGAGTCAAGTTCTACTTCGGAGCCTGAGGGCAGTGCGTTTGCCTCCCAGCAGTCACCGACACCAACACTACCAATAACATCAACAACAGCAAGAACAGGATCATCCACAGTACAATCGGCAACTGATTGGTTTCTACGGCAGGGGTATGGTAAGTCCAGTGCTGATGCAAAGGCAAAACAGGCCGAGCACATCGGAGCACCCCTGAGCATTGAGCGGATGGTCCAGGCCTATCTGGATGACCCAACAGAGGTCTTCATGGATCGAAACCCATTGGTGTATTGGTATGGGAAAAGAAGCCAATGGACAGTGCTCAGCAGGCTGGCGATAAAGTATCTGGCTTCCCCTGTCGCAAGTGTCTCTTCTGAGCGTGTTTTCAGTGCTGCTGGTGCCATTGTAACTTTGAAAAGGGCAATGGTCCTCTCGCCCAAAAGCGTGGAGAGGTTAACCATGATCAAAATGAATCAGCACTTTATACCACCGGATTACAAAATACGTGAATCACAGCAGGAAGAGGAGAGCGACTTCGATGACGTAAGTAGTGGGTTACAGGACCTACTTCTGTCCGAACCACCAGAGTTTGAGGACGAGCTCCTCTTCCCTGACAACTAGGCTTTCAAATTGTTACTTTCTTCCTTCCTTTATTTGTCTGTGTATCTGTCTTGCTGGTTCAAATCAAATCACAACAAATCCATCACCACCGTCTTCTCTTTTTATTTCCCTATTGGAGTTGCACGTCTGTGCATTTAACTGTCCACTCCTCAGAGTCCTGCTCCATCTTCCTGACTCGCCCTAATTACATTTCCATCAAGCCAGACATTGGAGTACAAGAAATGTTGCCTCTAACAGTCCCTCCATAAGAAGTGAAACGTGACTATAGCTATCCTCCATTTTGTTTCCGAGCCGAAACTCATCACTGGCCGAAGGCTATCGCCTCTGCAGGCATCCACAACTCTTCACTGTCAGAACTTGGGCAGGCATCCAAAAGTAAACCCATCACTGTCAGAAGGCTACAGCCTCGGCAGGCATCCAAAGCTCATCACTGTCAGGACAGAAGGTACTTGGCAGAGAAAGACAAGACTCTTCGAAGAAACTTGCTGACATTTCTGCAAACTCAATTGACCAGCAATGACCGCTACCCAGGCCGCGGCCCATCACAGCGCTGACCATGTGAACCAACTTAAACTGCGACAAAGTGCCACAGATGAATAAGACGCAAACCGAAACAGCGACTACCAACACTCAAAATGAATGTGGAGTAATAATGAGGCCACTGCCTCGTTAAAAAAAACACACACACCTGTCAGAACTAGGCATCTGATGATCTGACAGCCAAAGAGAAGAGCAAGACAGGTAATGATGGCATGCATTGGATGCTTGCTGACTCTGAGCGATTGCTGTTGTTTGTTGTGTTGATGTTGTGCATGAAGTCGAACTCTACTAGTTAATCTACAAAGTGAAAGTGACTCAAGTGACAGTCAATGTTTCCCTTCTTGTTGTTTAATAACCAAATTGTACTCCTACTACTGCAGGTGCAGGCCAATATCCGTTGCAATTTTTTAATATGGAATATGGACTTAATCGGAGACTAGTCACTACAGACTGAGTTGGAGTTGGACAACACGTACCACACCATGATGATGACCATACTACCTTTGCACGCAGTCAGTCAGTTGGATCAGAGATGATTGATGGAATAACTGCGTTTCATGAAGTGGCATAAAAGGTAAACACAACAATTCAACAAGAAAGTAAACACAGCAGACCTACATGTCCATGTAGTGGTGGAGTCGAGTGTAGTCATATGACTGACAGCGGCGCATTGATTTAGTCACTTAATTTTGAAAATGCTAGGTTGCTGTATATGCCTTTTGTCTGGCTCTGTCAAAATTTAAGGTAAATGGAGGTTGGGTCACGGGCTGGTGCTGTGGGCCTGTTCTGTCCTGTTGTTGTTGTAGCTTAATGCTGTAAACAGAATAGACACGATGTATCCAAGCCGCCTCAGTCTGAAAGTGTTCTCTCTTCTCTTCTTGGACTCCACCGTAATTGATGCTTTTTTTTAATTCATTGATTTTTCAATACCCCTTTTGTTTTTTCATCTACACTTACAGGCCAGCCTTTACCCTGTGCTATACTGGGAGAAACAACTCACACTTACCTTACCAATCCGCATCAGGCAGGCAGTGGCACCCAAGATTGATGTGCGGAGCGTCCATGGAAGATAGGACCAAGAGGAATGATGAGATTCAACTCCACAATTTGACCAGGATAATACAGTAACTTTAGTATCATTCATCATTCGTCTTTTAATTAATTTGATTCCTTTTTTCTCTTCAATCATTACGACTGTGTGTTGTGTTGTTGTTTGTTTGCTAATTGATCCCTACAACTATTTTTTAATTTTCTTTGCTATCTTTAAAAGTAAGCCCGGTACAACATGTAATTTGGGTCTCTCTGAGGGCATACAGGCAAGGCAAATTGCATAGAATATACTGCTGCCCTGTACTGTCTAATTGTCTAGTAGTAGTTAGTAAGTACTACTCATTAACCATCAAGTTATCTTCATCATCATGCATGCATTTCCTATTTCTCCCTTTATAGATTTATTGGATAAGATCATGGTCGTCTGCCAAGATTGTGCTTTGCTTTTGTTGTGTCCATGCGTACTGTTTTTCTTTGTCAAACCTTTCCCCAAACCCCCTTCCCATCCATTCATCAAACCCTAACCCTCTTCCCCCGGGCTGTGATTTATATTGAGGTGTGATGTGACTACATTAAATGTACACCAATTGATCACACGCTTGCTGGGGCAGATGTGGTGAAAGCAACACTAATTCAATTTCAAGGCAGGGCGAGGATCTTCTTCTGCTTGCCCACCCATGCTCAGTCTATGTGCAAGCCAATTTTTTTTCCAAAGGGACCTAATACATCATAATTAATTGCCGGCATTGATTGGATTCATCATCAACATCC
Source organism: Calotriton arnoldi (assembly GCA_963921515.1). Taxonomy (NCBI): domain Eukaryota; kingdom Metazoa; phylum Chordata; class Amphibia; order Caudata; family Salamandridae; genus Calotriton; species Calotriton arnoldi. The sequence continues at coordinate 333,904 of CAWUFW010002264.1, forward strand.
TACCACACAGCAGTAAAGGTTACGAATTACGATTGTGTTAAGTTAAGTGACTCACTCGACACAACTACAGTTTGTAACTTCTTGTACTAGGCTGTCCCCGCCACCATTATGTTTTATTTTACTTTAGCAGTTGCAATATTGTTTGTTTGGCAGTCTTCTTCTGTACTGTACTTTACTTCATTCTACTACTCCTCCCACAGTCGCTCTCAGGCAAGTGACTGTCTCTTTTTTATTTGTTTTGCAAATGCTACTGCCAGTGTCTACTACTACCACCACAACCATGGCATCTTCTCCATTCTCTTGGGAAACCATGCAGCGATCGCTGTGCCGAACTTAATCATCATTAATCACAGGTAAGATAAGTTTGGTGGGAGATATAATGGACTAGGAGGAGAGACTGACAGTACTAGTAGGACAAATAACTCAGTGAGGGGTACTGCATCTATCTGTTTGTGTTACATAATCGGCAGATTATTTAAATCAAACACTGGCTGCGGCCCTGCAGCAGCAAGGAAACCATGTGACGTAAATTCGTAAAACAGTAACCCCCCCACAAAACATTAACATTGTATGTTTAAGTATAAATATAATTTATTACCCTAACAAAAATAAACTATCCCACACCTGACCCACCCCTCTCCCTAACCCCAACCAATGTCCAAAACGAAAAATTCCAAACAATGTCCATAAACCCCAACGCCCAATTCCCACCCACCAACAAAAGGAATAAAAAAGGGGCAATCCAACGGGGTCCTATATTTCTTATATTCGGCGGGCTTTTCAGGTGTTTGTCCACCAGGATCTTGACCCGTTCCTCTAGTTGCTCCTCTAGGCGTGAAATCCGGAGGAGCATCTGGCGGCGAAATGCCCTGCAGTGGCATCCAGGGTGGGGGGCAGCAGTGCTGGTTGTTAATGAATTGCGGTGGCGGGCGGCTGCCTGACCGCGGCGCCGTACCACTGGAGGTGGGGCCTGGCTGGGGCCCGGGACATCGGAGGAGGCTGCAGCTGCTGCCACCTCCTCCTCCTCCTCCGCCTGAGCCACCACCCGCCGGTACTCTTCGCAGATGGCCTCCAGTTTCCGGCGCCGGGCCCTGGCTGCCAACTCCTTCCGTGATGGTTTTTCTTGGGAAGGAGGATCTATATCAAGAAAGAAAAAGAATATTGTTGTAACCAATACTCTTAGCAAAATAGTAACACAAAATTAATTCAACACATAGTGGCACAGTAGCACTAGCAAGAAGCACAGTACATAACATTTGTGGTAATAATCTATCCTCCCACTTCCTCGGCCTCTAACATTTTGTGGGAGTTTCAGGCATTATACTAGCACTATGGACTCCAGTACACAGTACACCAGTCTTCTTCTTATCTCTAGTTTAGCGAAATTACATAACCTGGTTGTAGCCGGCATGCCAGCTCAGTCAGCTAAGCTTGAACCCAAGACAAACATACGAGTCATGACGCAGACTCACGTTAGTTTTATTTACTACTGTCTGCAGGTGGGGAAGCTCGTATTTTTCTATTACGGGTGGCACTGGCCATACTCTCTCTATTACATGAAGAGCAATTGCTCAATTTCACTTTCACAGTGCCCTGGCTACTACAAAAAGGCAGATTATATATCTGATCCAATGATCATTGCTTATATATGGGACGACGACATAAGGTCAGTAGCGGTCGGTGGTGGGAGTGCTGCCGGGCGGTGACGTGGGGAGGGGCAGGGTGCGGGGTAGTAAACTATGGATTACGGCCAATTACAGGTAAGTAAACATATAAATAAATAAAACTAATTTTGTTGCCAAATGCGATGCAGTGCGCACAATGAAATTCGCTTTATTTATTTTTATGTTTAGTTACCTGTATTTGGCCGTAATCCATTGTTTACTAACCCCCACCCTGCCCCTCCCCCTCCCCACATCACTGCCTGGCAGCACTCCCACCACCGACCGCTACTATATAAGGTACTTTGTTTTGATTGACTGTGTAACCAACAGATAGGCCACCCTTTGCAGGCTGGCTGACACATTCGAAAATAAATTAACATAGGTAGGGAGTGGTCCTCGGAGTCGGAGGAAGGCGCTTGATAACTAACTATACACAATATATATGATGTGCTTGCAAACTACTGTGATTCAACTGTATTCTGAAAATACAACTTGTATTCCCTCGGCTTTGCTACTCTGGCGCGGTTTCTTTTACATTCCCTTCAAACTAAGACTCTGCATCCCATGACAGTCTCCACCTATGCTGTCTATGATGAATACATACAGGCATCCATCCATTCTAAGTAAATGTCTATCATTCTTCTTAATCTCTCCACAAACCTTAGTTTGTTTCACCAACAACCACCCATGCGTCCACTCCTTCCTTGCTTGCCTTGGCTTTGAGTTTCACCCAAACACCGCTGATGATTCTTGCTATCCCCAGTATCCACCCATACTGTGTCGCCCACCCAGGCAGGCATCCATTCTTCTTTCACCTTCCACCCATCCTTCAACAACACATGCATCTGATTCCTATCAGCCACCTATGCATGCTTCCAACGTATCCTTCTCTGCCAGTCATATTACATCTCGCCCGTCCTTCCTCCTTCCACCCTTCTTTCCCTTTTTGTTCAACACATCCATCAAGGTCATCTGATCTGACTTTTAGTCTTCTCCATAAAACTTTCACAGCTGAGTTGGAGTCAGATAGAAGAGGCCATTGGTTACTCAACTCACGCTGCTAATGCTATTGCTAATGCATTGCTAATGCTAAGTAAAGGGTGTCTTCTTCAACCGTTGTATAATGTTCACTACAACTTCATACTTAATAAGTCTCAACAGTACAGTGAGTGAAGTGAACACCCTTCCAGCTAGTGCAATGTCAATAAGTAATGAATATAACTTACCACCGCCCGCCACTGCTGCTGGCTCACCCCCTGTAGCTCCTGCAGGTGCCGCATCTCCTGCCCCCTCCGGAATGGCCGCATCGCCATCGCCGCTGGCCCCGCCGGCACTGGTGGTCGGTAGTACGCCTAGAAAAAACATGACACATTTTTAGATGCCTGTACACCTCCCCCTATTTATTCGTTTTCACTAGCAAGATTGAAAAAAAAGTTAATACATACATATACAACATACATCACTAGTCCAAATCGGGTACTAGAGTAGAGTCAGTAGACACTAGTAGTGTTATGGTCCCTAGGGTCATTATTATAGTCTACTCTACTCTTTGCAAAGTTAGCCTGAGCCATGCAACCATTTTTCGCTTCATGTCTTTTGCGCATGTTACCTCGCAGCTTGTTGTGCAGTAAGACGCCTTTTTGAGCCCACATGAGCTCATACAGCTACTGTCTGAGCGTTGCGTACAAGAGGTCGAAAAACAAGCCACTTTGTTATGGAGTTCGGTTAGTCCGTATTGCTTAGCCATAAGTAACATGTTACACTTTTTGGCATGACTGAGAAATGCTTGCATTATACTATCTAACGCGCACCATTTTTCTCATAACAGGCAGAAGATTCCCTTCTATGAACCAGAGATTTGCAGAGCTTATGAATGATGCATGTAACCAGTACTTCTACGTTCTAGGGTGAGGGGTCTCCCAGAATTCGCACAGATCTTTTGTCTTCTATCATGCACTTGTAACAATGTTTATTGTTTTAATCTTATGCATTTTGCTGTTGGAGCTGGCTGTAGTACACTGAATTTTATAGAACAACGTACAGAGCTTGTTAGTTGAAAATAAACCTTTTGAACTTACACATAGACTCTGTGGTATTTGGTGTGGTGGTGGACTTACACGAGTGAGTGAGCGAAAGGGTGTTATGTTCTGGGTTGTGTAATCATTGGGTATCTTTGGGTGGGGGTTCGGGGACCTAATGAGACACTATAGCTAGTCGGTCAGGGGATTGTGGGTTCACTTCTGACTGAGGTGTGAGGAAGGTCCAACCTCCCATCACCAACATCCTATTTTCTTGTGCATAGTTCTGTATGTGGCTGTGCAGAATCCCCACAACAGTAGTAGTATGTACTATATCCTATCAAAAATAGTCAAATATCTGGTTGGGCATTTTGTTGGTGGTAATTGTCAAAGCCTCAAGATTAAGAAGACTAGAAGAGGACAACCCAAAGGACTGGACTCAGTGGCTAGAGCTATTGGTCAATCTGAGTTTTATTCAAAACCGTAAAATAAAGAGTGGCAAACTGGGCAAGCTTAGCTACAGACAGACTAATAGTAGTAGTACAGAGAGTCATAGCAGAGGCAGTTAGAACTTAGAGGCAGGGATAACCAGAATTTAGAAACAGATAGTCAAGTCAAGATCAAAGAAGCTTTTGTAAAAAATAGAATTAGGAAGTGGAACCAGAATTAATAGTTCGGAAAAAATAAGGTGCCGTAAAAGTTAGGGAAATATAATTGTTAATATTAACCACTGGAGGACTTACTGGGGCCAGCAGCAGGGCCCTCGGTAGAGGAGCGGTCCTCTGGTTGTCCCGCCGACTAGGACCCCGTCTTCTTGCCCCTGGGTGCTGCAGATCAGTGATCATGTAAGATATAATAAAGAAAGAGACAAACATTAATGAGTGCTGTGAAACAAATACATTATTTTAAAAAACGCTCAAAAAACGTTTTAGGAAACAATAATTGCAATAAAATTGACCTATCTAATCCGATCGACTACTGGCTTGCGGGATTCACGGACCGTATACTTATTTATGAACACTAATCCAGTGTTCCATTCTGATTGATTCGAATCCAGAACACTAACAAAGCCTAAGTACCACCTGACCTAGCCCACCTATTCCAGACGGGCCAATTGTTCACTAAGTCTGCATTTCCATTTTTTTTAGCCCTCAAAAATGCATAGATGAGATGGAGGACACATGCATAAATTTGTGCATACACCAAATTGTTGGTTGGTTGCGTCTGATGTTCTGCTACTGACTGACACTGCTAAGCCTACCACTCACTAAACAAACTACAAAAGGTTCTACTAAGGACTGGGGTAAGCAGCACTCAGTGACAGAGGATGCGTCAGGCAGACCGCTAAAAAATTATCAACTAATACTAACTAAACCTAGTGTCAATCCATCCACCACTATTTGACAGGAGGACAAAGGAAGGACTAGAGTCTCTCTAGCAATAGCATTACCTAACTTAAGTTCTCTAAAGTAAACTCTTACATAATAATCAGCCAAAGCGAGCGCAAAGTTGCAAACAAGTAAGAGTAGCGCCGAGCACCTGTGTCCTACAATCACAGAAGATTTTGAAACGTAATTTACCTGCAATGTAAGCAGTAGTATTCTTGTTATTCGTAAAAAAATTATACACAATACTTATACTACTATATATATTAGCTACTCACCAAGCCCCACGACCTCGACACCTAGCAGGTCCAACAGGTCCTGCTCCCGGTCCAGGATGTCTGACCACCGGTGGGCCAGCTGGTTATGGGTGCACCGGACCCCTGAGCAGCGAAACACTGCCCGGCGCACCTTCGCCCACCGGCGGTGACGCTCCTGGGTAGGGTACCCGGAGCCTGGCCTGCCGCCTGCTGCCAAGGTCAAGGAGAGGTGGCGCTGCACAAAAAAAACAAGGGCGGCCACCTCCGCCTCGCTAAAAAGCTGCCGGGCCTGCACCCCTGCAGGGCGCAGTCTGCCGCAAGGCAGGCGGCTCTTGGGCGCACGCGCCTTGCCCTTGGAGACGGTAGTGCTGCTACCCTTCGCCATGGTTCTGGGGTGTGTGGGAGGAGGCGGAAAAGAAAAGTTAGAAGGAAAAAATAAAGTTAGGGGAAGAAGTAGGAGCTTGAAGAAGGAAGTAATATAAAACAGTAGAAAAGTAAAAAAAACACAGTAAAAAGTAGAAATAAATGCAAAATATAGACTTAGGCACAGAGAGAGATAGATAATAAATAAAAAAAATTTGAAAAACAGTGTAAAATACTAAGGATTGCAAAGATTGAGGGAGGATAAAAAAGCAGGCCCAGAACCATAGCATAGAGTGAAAAACAAGATGGCCGCGCCCATCGCGCCCGCGTGGGTAAGTGTGCGCGATATTTCTCCCCGAGCACGCAAAAAGCGTCGCGAACACGTACGACGCGTTCCCGAACATGAAATGCGCATCGCGAGCACGCTATACGCGACCCGGAACAGGAAATAAGGCATCGCGAACGGGCGGGACAAGTGAAAAACAAGATGGCCGCGCCCATAGGCGACCGCATGGGCAAGTTCGCAAGATACTATCCCCCGAGCACGCAAACAGCGTCCCGAACATGCACAACGCGTTCCCAAAGAAGAAAAACGCATCGCGAACGGGCACGACAAGCAACTACGCACGCTCGCATAGCTACACGTAGCTCGCGTAGCGCTTTAACGTCTTCGCGTAGCTTCGCGTAGCGCGACTACGCGAACTATGCCCAGGGTTAATTAGTTCCAGATTGATTGTTTATTACAAATAGGTGGTTGATAGATGAACCAGTGGGTGAAGAAAGGATGAGGGGCTAATTTATGCTGCGTTGTTGAAATGTGAAGGATGTGTTCATTTGGGCAGGGGTGGGTGGAAATATTGAGTTGAGTGGGGATTGGGAGAGGGGTATGGGAATTGATTTGGATATGATAATGGAAAGTTGTTTGATTGCAGGAAAGAGGGTTAGTGTTTCTCAAGGGGTGGGTTTGTCCTAATATACTTTGTTGTACAGTGGAGCAGAATTTGTTTAGTTTGGTAGCCCAGCTTTTTCAAGTTAAGGATGGCGTGGCTATTAAGAAGGATGGCTGGTGTGGCATAATTCGGCATAGTGTATTTGGGGACTTACTTGGATGTTAACCTGGGCTAGATGGGGTTGAGTTAGTGCCCGTTACATTATGAAACATCTTTTGGTTATTGATATTGTATGGGGTGGTTGTGGGACAGTTGCTTTTGGGGCAGGACCTAAAAAGGATGTTTGTACCATCTAATAATTGGAAATATCTGCTCCCTAACTGCCAAACAGGTTTTTGATGCTGGTGCATTATCCTGACTGGGTGAAACTGTTCCCCCTGTTACACCTGCTGTACACATATCTCTGCATCACCGAATTTCCCAGATAAAAACTACAGTAGACCCAGTACTTCCTGTTCTCAAACCCACATTACCAAGTCAGCTTCTAGGCATCAATGCCACAGAGAAACTGCCTTCTCTCAGCGCCAGCTCCAATTTAGAAAAATTAGCTTTATTTTTTTTTAAATTAATTTATTTATTGCATTTCCAGACAAAAAAAACATGCAAACAATTACAATTGCAATAAAAATAAGAAACAATACAAAAAATTCTGTCACATTATACATCTGTCTGATGCAGGGGAACTTCCTGCAAATTAGTGTGCAGAGGCGTAATTCTATACAATAGAGGGGGGCCAGCGGCCCCCTGGAGGTCCTTTACAATCGTATCTGGAGTGATCTGTGAATAATACAAGGTTACACTTTGTGGGGACCAATTCCAGGATAGGGTCAGTGACGACCTACAGCTGCCTTATATCTAGTCAGTACTTGGAAACAAAGCCCCGATGGAGAAATCAATATTGCCTCGCTGTTGCCCCATGCCACATCCCCGCTATGAGAGAGGAGAGTTAGTACCTCAGCACTCCCATTTAATCCTTACCCGCTATATAATCCTGGTATAGGCTCCAGAAATTCTTGGGGCGGCTTTTGGGAGGAAGTAATTCACTATATAACTCGGACTGTGTGTTACAGTATAACATGTCCCAGGACAATTGTGCTATGGTGGGGGGGGTCTCCTGGCCCAATGTATTGCTACCACCCGTTTAGCTATTAATAATCCCATCTCTACCAGTCGCCTTACGCCTTTACGTACATGTTTGGTAAATCCCAGTAGAGCCAACAATGGGTCAAGATTCAGGGGCTCCCCGGTAATGTCGCTAAGTTTCTGAAAAATAGCTATCCAGAAGTTGGCTACATCTGGACACAGTCATGCCATGTGGATAAACCCTGCTGGCTCTGTACCACATCTTTCACATTTCGCTGTGTCTCAAAGTCCGTATTTATGTAGACAGATCGGGGTGTAATATAATCTGTTTATGAATTTGAAGTGGATAAGATGGTGCTGCCCGTTTAGTGAAACGCGGCGTGTGGCTTCACAACAATAACGCCAGGTGTCATCGTCTATTACTAAGTCTAGATGGGATTGCCAGCCGAGCCTGGCTTTAGTGAAGTGGTTCTTTCTTTAGTCCTGAGCCAGAGAGTAAATACTGGAAATCACCTTCCGGGGGGACTCCATCCGCAACAGGAGGGAGAAGGGGGCTACCTCAGGTGGTTCGATCAGTTCGTCACCCAACATATCGCGTAGTGCGTGTCTAACCCTATAGTAATGAAACATCACCAGGGGAGTGACTTCCTGCCCGGCCGAGACCAAGTCGTCCCATCCCCGCCCCATTCCATCCGCAAAGAGATCACCTATGCAAGAAATGTTGAGTGTCGAAAGTGCTCGCAGTACCTTTGGCTCAACTAGCACAGGTAGCCAAAAACACAGCTCGACTGGAGTAATTGGAGAATATAGGATAGAGGCCGCTTGTCGCTTCAAGATATTATTCCATGCATGTGCAGTGGTATTAATTGAGGCAAGTGTGCCAGCTCGTCTATGTGGGGCTCGAAACAAGAATGTGGCCAATGGGGAGGGCGCCGCCGTGACCTTCTCAATATGCAGGTGTGGAGGAGGGATTGCTGATGTAGCCAAAACAAAATGCAGGCAGACATTGTGCAGCGTGATAATAGAGTTCCATGTCCGGGACACCTAGGCCCCCCATGCCATATGGGAGTTTCAGAATGTCACACCGGACCCGAGGTTGTTTACCGGCCCACGCCAAGGGGATAAGCAAGGACCTAAGTTGTTTAAAAAAGGGAGCTGGGGAACCATTGTTATGTTACAAAACAAAAACAAGAATCGTGGGAGGGCCACCATTTTTATTAAAGCGATGCAGCCCATAAGGGATATCGGCAACCGCACCCATCTGTTAACGTCATCCTCCAGCTTCGCCATTGCCATACCATAGTTCTCTGTTAACACCACTTCCGAGCTGGTGTGAACCTGGATACCCAAATACCGCACCGGGTTTGTAGTCCACTGAAGTGGGAACTCCATCTCGATGGGGCCCAACGCTGGCGTAAGTGGGAAAATTGCGGATTTGTCGCCGTTGATGCGAAGGCCAGAGAATTCGCCATATCGCACCACCTCCCTCAAAACCGGGGATAGGTTGGTCTCGGGGTCCCTAATATAGAGGAGGGTGTCGTCCGCGTAAGTGGAAATGATTAGATTATATCCGGGGAACCGAATCCCCCCATGACTATGGTACTCCCTTAGTGCGCACGCCAATGGTTCAGCTACGATAGCATAGAGAAGTGGTGATATTGGACATCCCTGGCGTGTACCCCTAGTTATACTGAAGAGTGAGGTAATCAGGTTGCCCACTCTAACCCTGGCAGTCGGGGCATTATATGGTACTGACACTAATTGAATGAAAAGATCGCCGACACCCATTCTCCTCAAAACCAGCTGCATGAATTCCCACTCAACCGAGTCAAAAGCCTTCTCGGCGTCTGAGAATATCGCGGCGGCCTTGACATCAGGATGAGTGTGCTGAATGGCTCCAAATACTGTGCGTAGATTATAAGTAAGGGTGCGTCCTGGCATGAACCCCGACTGTTCTGGCCCGACCAGCGTCGGTACCAAAGTAGCTAAACGGTTATCTAGCACTTTAGCGAATATCTTGGTGTCAACATTCAATAACGAGAGCGGTCTATACGATGAGCATGCATCTGGGGGCTTACCTGGTTTCGGGAAAGTGACCAGAAGGGCCTCCAGCATGGACGGCGGCATCACCCCGCTTTCGCCCATTTCTTCAAATAAGGAGATCAAGTGTGGGACCAGGAGTTCTCTAAACTCCTTGTAAAGGGCCACGGTTAGGCCGTCTTGACCGGGCGCGCTTCCGGCTCGCATAGATTTTAGTGCCTCTTGAATTTCCCAAGCCTCAAGGGGCCTCAGCAGATATTCCCTGTGTTCGTCTATCAACCATGGGAGCTTTATGGGCTCCAGGTATTCCAAGGCTATACTTCTATTTCCTGTCATCCTGGATTGATATAACTCGGAGTAGTAATCCCCAAACCTGTCGGCTATTGAGTCTGGGTCGCGCAGTATCTCGCCGGTAGCTGCGCGGAGATCCGTGACTCCACTCCTTTCGCGTCTACCCTTCAGCACCGCCACTAGTGTAGCACCTGGGCGCTCACCCTCGCCGTAAGACCTAGCGACTGCGTATTTCCCTAGGAATTTGACTTCCCTGTCAGCAGTCTCATGGTACTCTTCCAGTGTGCTCTTTAATTCTGCTTCCATCCTGCCCACACCGGCATCTAGGGCTCAAGAGCAGCGAGCTTCTTTTCCAGAGCTGCCAAATAATCCCTGATAGAGCGGAGCACCCAGGCATGTTTGGTCATGGCAATCCCTCTTATATAAACCTTAAAAGCTTCCCACCTAGTTGCAAATAGGGGAACTGAACCAATGTTAGTATCGAAGAAGACCTCTATGGCTTCGGCCATTTCCGTCTTAAACACATTATCGAGTAGGGCATAGGGCGGGAACCTCCATGTAAAAGGAGCAGGCCTCTTCGACGGGGTGTTAAGGTGTAACAGGATGGGAGAGTGATCTGAATATGAGCGTGGGTGTACCTCGCAGCTGCTAATCACTGTGGAGAGTAAACTAGAGACGAACCAGTAATCTTTCCTGGTGTACAGGTTGTGTGGTGCTGAGTAGTGCATGAAACCCCCTGGATCCCTGTTCCTGGAGCGCCACACATCTATCATGTTCAATTCCATGATGGCATCCCCGATAGTTTGAGCCGAGGATGATTTTCTGCGTAACGGGCCCCCGGATCTATCCTTGTTAGGATCTAGGATGCAATTAAAATCCCCTCCCCAGACCAAGGGAAACATTGCCCACTTCCGCATTCGTTCTAGTAGGTCTCTGAAGAATTGCGGGTTGTCGAAATTGGGACCATATACGTTAATAATAATAAATTCCATCCCTTTCCCTTTGATCTTGGAGATGACGAACCTGCCCTCCCTATCAGTCTCTAAGGCCTCCAAGGTTATACTGCTTCTAGGGTTAACCCATGTGAGCACCCCACAGGCATGCGATGAGAATCCAGAAGCATGAAAGGTGCCATGTAGACGCCTATAGGTAAGCACCTGGGAGTCAGCGGGCAAATGGGTTTCCTGCAACAGCGCGACATCAATATTGTGTCTGTTGAAATAGGCAATCACTTTCCTAGTTTTCCGAAAGTCGTTTAGGCCCCTGATATTCCAAATTAAGAGCTTCAATTTATCGCCCTGTTTCAAACCTAAGGGATCGTCGTGTCCTGAACTTCCTCCCTAAATCTCGTTGGGCAGACCCTCCAAATCTCCCCATTGCATGCGGTCACCTCTGTTGCATTGTGTGAGCGCAAATTACATTCTGTGACAGTAAAAAACCATATAAACAAACATTTCGTAACAGCCCCCTCCCGCCACCCACGCCATGCAAACCCCAACTCAGCATTGACGACTCCCTTCCTCCCCCCTCCCACCCAAATTAAGTGCATAATCCAACAAAAAACAGAGCAGTGAGTAACACGCGGGCGGATGTTACCTGGCTACTACAAAAGAAAAAACTAAAATTAGGAAACAGGGCTCCGCCTTCCATTGCAAATCTATAGCATCCATGTTAATTAAGAACTAAACAAGTCATACAGCGGAAATAGTCCGAACCCCCTCACACATGTTTACAGTAACTCGCCATTGCCGACTAGGCTTGGAATTTAACAGGTTAAGGGTATCACCATCCCCCCACCCATCGTGCAAAGATCAATAACACTTGTAGTACGATGACTTCGGAAATGATGAGGAGCAGATATATTGAGACAAACACCCTACGACAGAGTAATGGAATAAAGAGGGAAGGGGGAGGAGGGAAACGGGGAGAAGGACAGGATTGTGCCTGACATTGCAGGAGATGAACAGTCAAGGGGAGTGCTGTGCGTGCTCCGCTACTCTTCGCCACCAGATGCGCCACCAATCGCCCCGTCCGTCCCCTCAGTCTCTTGGTTGCATCCCGTTGCCTTGGGGAGGTCCTTCAAGGCTTTCTGGAGAGACTTAGGGTCTAGAAAAATCCTAGAGTGGCCGTTCATATTCACCCTCAGTCTTGCGGGGTAAAGCATGGCGTAGTCTATGTTGTGTTCTCGTAGGCGTCTTTTGAACGGGGCAAATTGACATCTGGCCTCCTGTACTTTTGTAGTGAAGTCAGGGAACAGAGAGATCGCTGAACCCTCGAACCGCAGGGCTCCTTTAGCTCTCGCTTGCTTCAGTGCTGCGTCTCTGTCCCTGTAATTAAGGAGCTTCACAATCACTGGACGCGGTGGAGCCCCCGGTGGAGGTCTAGGGCTGAGCGATCGGTGTGCTCTCTCCACCACGAACATGTCCGAAAAGGCTTCCCGCCCTAGAAGTGTGACCAACATCTTTTCTATGAAGACCTCCATATTGCTAATTGAAGTGGATTCCGGCAGTCCCGTGATGCGTAGATTACTTCTCCGAGATCTCGCTTCCAAGTCTTCTGCCTTATCCTGTAGGACGGCTAGTGTTTTGGCAAACTGTTTCTGGGCAGCACCTACTTCCGACTGTGCCTCCCCTCCGCAACTCTTCGCTCGGTCATGTCAATTCATTCTGCGTGCTTATCCAAACGTTCTGACATTCTATCCATCCTGAAGGCTAATGAGTCAATCTTACCATCGATGGTAGCGAGGCTTTTCTGTAGGCTTTTCTGCATTGTTGTGAGTATCTGTTTAAGATCCCCCGCTGTCTCCTCCGACATTTCGTCTCGATCCTCGGGGGGGGACTCCCTCCATGTCCCTGGATCTTGACTTACGTTGCTCAAATTGCAGCTTGAATTGGGTTTTGTCAACCTTACCCATGATGGTTCGCTGGGGCAGAGAGGACCAAGACGTTGCACAGTCAGGTTTTGCTCTCGTGTCCGGCGGTGGGTCAACAACCGGCACAACACTCTTCCCCGTCAATTAGGTCTCCCCGGATTCACCGGAGTCACAGGCCAACCGGGCAGCCCCGACTCCCAGAGCAAGCAAAGAATTGAGGGGAGGTCCTCCCTCGATGCTAGGATGTTGAGCTTCCTGGTCCCCCCTCTGTCCGGTATCCCAGAGGCTCACACTAGGCCAACAAGGTGCAGCAGCTACCCTTTTCCAGAGACCGGCTCTCGAGGGTCAGCGATGCACATGCGAGGCCAGGCAGAGAGAGCCTTCTCGCTGAGTCTCCCCAATCGCGCACAGACCTCAAGCTGCCCCTCTCTCTTATCCGATCTTGGGGCGCTCAACTTATCTCCAGGATCTTTCGTCTTCGCTCTTTACAGCCACCTACAGCCACATCCCTCTGTCCGTGACACTAATCAAATTTCACTGGGCGGCACAGGGGCAACCGGTGTCGGAGTTGGTATCACTTCCCCACAGGGCGCCATTAGCTAGACTTTCTCTTCAAGCAGGGCTGGTGGAGAGAAGGTGGCGTGGCCGCGCACTGTCTATTTTTAATGCAGCCGCTCGCCTCCAGGCCTCGCGGTGCGATAGGATGGGGTGCTCTGCCCAATTCTCGGCAGTCCGTGTGTTCTGTGCCTCGTAGGGCCTCTGCACCCCCGAATCAGTCAAAGTGTCTCAGCAGGGCTGTCCTGGGCCGCTGTTCTCCAGCTCGCACGCCGCCTGGCTGCAGCCGCCCCTCAGCGCGGCAGTCGCGTTATGAACTGAGCCCCTCGGCACCTTTAAATCTGGCAAAGCAATTGAGCAGGGCTGTCCCAGGCCGTTCTACTCCAGTACGCCTGTCTCCAGGCTACAGCCGCTTCTCTGCGTGGCAGCCGCGTTGTGCACCAAACCACTCACCGGTGAATCGAGTGAGGTGGAGACCCCTATCAGCACCAGAGCAGTCCGCCCTGGGGAGCGATGTCAATCGGGCGGGTTCCTGCCCCCGCAGGTCCGCTACAGCCATAGGCCCACTCCGATGAACCGCGCGCCTTCGGACTGGCCTCTCTCGAGCAGGCCCAGGCAAGGGATGCGGCCCAGGCGACGTGCGTGCAGGTCGCAGGCGGAGGCCCCAGCCCCCTCCGGTGGCTCTAACTGTTGTTTTCTGGCCGGATTTCACAGCAGGCTGCGGTGCCGGTATAGTTTACCTCCGGCCGTCCGTTATGGCTCACAGTGTGTACATGGATGCAGGATAATGAGCGGATAGTTTCAGTGGCTCGCGGAGCTCGCTCAAGACGCGGCCATCTTAGGCTCAGGCAAGCTCCGCCCCCCGAGAAATTAGCTTTAGTGAGCAGAAAAACTCTCTGCATGATGCCACAAAAACTAGTCACCTGAGGAGCATTGCTAGAGTCATCCACCACAATCAGAAAGGCAGGAGATAGGAGGGAAAAACAAGTGTTTTCTTTATAAGAGCTGTGTCTTCCTCTGGAAGCACCAGGAAAAAGAGCTTCTGACCTCACTCTTCAGGCACCCGCCATGTTCCACGTCCCCCTCCCTGAGATCATGTGACAGGGGAGCAGAGAAACATCTATTACTGCGTTGATAACCTAAAGGGGAACAATAGGTTACATGAGCGATGTTGTTCCTCTACAAATCACTCCAGCCACTCCAAGATTCCTCTTGCACCTACCACAGGGTGTAAGATTTGTTAATATGTTCATTCATACAAACATACTGGTGTGAAGGCTGTGCTGGTTGCTGCTCTTTTGTGTTTGGGGAATCTGTAACCTAGGCAGCAGGACTGAGTGTGATCCATCACAAACCTTCTCGGGTTTGTTCATATGTGCTAATACACACTATTTTGTCTTGTCTCTTTCTCTGAGCACTGAGGTTCTAATGGCCCGGGTTCCTGTAAGGTTCTGTGCAGGAAATGCTGGATTATGAGTTCCTCAGCATGTCTCTGCTGACTTCGGGGTGTTGCTTAGCGTATGCTCTTTTCCTGCTGTACTCCCTGCCAGGCAGCATAGTGAAACAAGGTTAGTAGCTTGGGTGGGATTTGTATATTTTGGCCCATTTATGAAATCATGTGTAGTGAGCCTTGGACTACATTGACGGAGCACATGGATACTTATCAAGGTTCCTGTGGTGATTGCTCATTATCATATATTATGACCGCGTGACCGTGGAGATTGATGACACAGTTTATATTGGTTTCTTGACAGACCGTTTAACATTGGATGGAACTATGTATACTCGTTCTATATATATAACTTGAAACATTAGTGCGTTGGCTGGATCTTGTTTTATATTTGGATTTAAAAAGAAATAAAAAACACTTGGTGTTTGATTATGTAAATTGAATTCTTTATTGGATTCTTGCCGGTGCACCTTTCCATTTGCTATCATGAGCCTTGGCAGTGTTTCAAGTCTCAATATCTGCACCTCCCAGCACACCAGTGACATGGATGACCGGTGTGCAGGGGCAATGGCTGAAACTAAGGAAACAGGCTCCTTTTATAATGCAGTGCTTGGCCATATCTAGACTCATACAACTGGTACGTGAATGAAATACCCATGAGCTGGGAATAAAAGAAAAACATCATGCATCATTATTTGCAGTTACATTCAGCCAGTGGATGAATTGATGATGGAAATGAGCAGATCAATATATTCATAACACTTAAAGCAACGAGCAGCTGGGGAGGAACTGACATATTGGCCCTCCATGTGAATCTATGATATGTTAAATACTGTTAAATATTGAACCTATTTGAAGCTGCTTCTAGTCAGATCTAAAGAGAAGAATGTTGATGGGGTAAATGGCAAACATTATCCAGTCCTTACTCAATTGTAAAATGCAGCATTAAAAGGCAATTTACAACTACCATTCAGTGGTTTATGCTAAACTCACAATCATGTATTTTTGAGAAAAGAACAAATTTCAATACCATTGTTATTTTGGAATATGATTTCACCAGAAATCAATAGACATTGCAAATCATGTGGGATATTTTAAAGTTGCTTGTTTTTGATGCAGAAATTAGGTTTATTTTTCTAGTTTTTTGCTGCAGTTATACAGTGTGGTTTGAAAGATAAATTGTTGTAAACATGTGACCGATAAATAACCTGATAAAGGAAAGAAACCCTGCTCTAAATTTACATAAAAAATAGTGATGCCATTTACCAATCGCCTACTATTATCGTCTCGTTTTAGTACTTTGTTTTTGAGAAGATATGTGACCAGCTTCTACAAAAACCCTTTACCCTCCTAAGAAAACCTCTTTTTAGCAAGAGCCATTTCCAAAATAACTCCTATGGGGGACACCTGACGCACTGCTTAATTTGTATAAAACATAGATGCAGGGACCCAAAGTTTTCTTAAGAGCCGACCTCAACCTTATACATGGGTGATGAAGACTGATACTGTCTGGTTTCCATTAAACCAAGTACCTATTTCTTCCTGCACTCTAAGCTTCCTGCTTTTTTATCTCACGTTCGTAGGTTAATTTCCAATCCTTCTTACTCCCTTTGTCACTGTTTTACTGTCTTTCTCTTCCTCCTTCTTTCTTCCTTTTCTGACTTTCTCTGTCCCTCTCTCTCTCAGTGAACATTTGATGATGAAAAATAAGTCCTTAACCCAAAAATGGGTGTGGTGCCCAACACCTGTACAAATTAAGCGCTGTGCATACCTCTTACAATAAAAAGTAGCCATCAATGGGTCCATGCACAACACATGGCAGTCCGGAAAGAAAGTTCTTAAACACTGGGACAAAGAAAAGCAGAACTAGGAGTAATGGAATTACATGTAAGTAACTGGGGAAAAGTATGTTTTTTTTAACAGGTAACCATTGTAGGAAATAAGGGGCATCCGGCCGGATCCTGGATCTGGCAGCTATTTCTTAGAGCGAGCTGGGATGCATGCTGGCTCGTGGGAAGTATGATTTGCCAACACCCTACCACATTCTGCAGAGACCACAGGTTCTTTGCTTTCTGTTCAGAGCAGCAACCTGCAGGGGGTGAGTGGGGTTTCTTATGTTCACTTCCAATTGGGCCCAACACAAAGGCCTAAATTAAACAGCCATCAGCCCTCCTTCTGTTGGAATCTAATCCTGGCTGGGAGCTGTCTAGATGACAAAGCAGTGTAGGGAAACTAAGGCACTCAGTTTGTTATCTCTTCACTAGTGCTTAAGAGAAATTGATTTGAAACCAGGTTTTTGACTCTGTTCAACCCATCCCTCTATGTAAGAGATATACACACACTATAAGAATGTCACGTGTATCTGTCTGTATGAGTAATTACACTAATAGTGATTTAAGAGCACTCATTTATTTTTTGTTTAATTTCTTTTATAGTGGTATTCATCCCAGTGCATGATGTCGGAGTACTTTAAGTCAAACACTCATATTATACAGAGAAAATGAATCATGCAAGTGTGTCAATAATGTGTAGGAAATGTCACATATGATAATGAGGGTTACATGTTGTACGAGTTACGACGCCCATACTGGTACCATTATATGTTGAGAGTGCTTGGCCCGAGGAAACACAAAATCAGGATTCAAAACGTAATTCAGTGTTTGGGGTGTCTGTGCTAATGAGATTTTAATACTGTCTAAAGGAACCCTTTCAGTAACCCTAAAATAAACAAACATTGAAAAAATCTACATGGTTCTAAACCTATATATACACCAGGCAGGTTGCCGCTTCATAACTCACTGTACTATATTAGCGGGGTTGTAACTTATTAACTGAATGTGACAAGAATATTTGCGAGGCGAGAGCAGAACCCACTGAGCCATCCACATAAAATACAAAACTATGATCTGCATGTATAAGGTGAGAGTCATTCCAGCTAGTCACGACTCTCCCCCTCCTGACCTCACCCTTTTCCAGCACTAGCGGTGATAGAACGAGTTAACAGATTTAGCCTCGCGGTTCTCTCGTCAGCTCGCTGCGGCGGAGCTGCTCCCGCCCTCTCCCCTGTGCAGACTGCCTCCAGTGTGCATCTGCCCCTGTGTTTGAAGTCGGGTTGCCTCGGACTCTGGGGAAGCAGGCTTTCAGCTGCTGCTGTTGACGTGATGGGATGGCGCGCGGGGAGCATGCCGGCAGTAAGAACTTTTACATTTGGAAGTGTAATTGGATTCTTTGAAGACGCGGAAACACATTTCCAAAGGGGTTCTTTCTCATTGATCTATCCGCAGCTTCGATAGAGGGGACTGGTAGTGTTGCAGAAAAGCCTTAAAATGTTTTCCCTCTTTTCTTTGCTCAAGGCACCCAGGCCCCAACTCTTCCAATGAATGATTCAGGGTTGTAATGCTTAAGTGGCGCGTGGCCTTTGCCTTATCAAAATACTTGAAATGTGTCTGAAAAATTGTCGTCTGCACTGTGTGGGGGAAAGAGATGAGATCACAGGTTTGTAAATAATTCAATGAAACGTTTACAGGATGCTGAGCCACCTGGATTGGATGCTTGAATCTCTTAAAATCTCTTAAGTTTGAGCAGGTGAGGTGGGGAGGGAGAAGCTTTCTGTTGCGGACAGCCAAAACCTGGAACCTCCTCCCTATCACGATAAAAAGCAGCCCCTTGCTTTTGTCTTTTAGAAAAGCTGTAAAAACTTGGCTTTTCACCTGTTAAGTCAGCACACTACCTTATCAGTAATCCTCTGCTCATCGGACTCTAGCGCCAAGACGCCTCCGGGCAATCGCGCGCTTTATAAAATTACAAATCAAATCAAATCAAAACAATGACAAGCTGAAGCGCCATCAACGAGAGGTGCCAGTCAATGCGCTTTGATGATGCTATTAGCACTGTGGTGGTTGCCAACAGGTTTTGGGCCTTATTTATGAGGCCTTGTGACACTCTTGCTTTGTCGTTGCATCACTTTTTGTGACGCACCAGCGCCATATTTAGAAAATGACGCATCTAAGCAAATGCGTCACTTTGTAAAGCCCTGCGCTACATTATACCTGTGTCAGGTATAATGTATGCAGGGTGAGCATTCCGCCGCAAAAAGCCTTTAGTAGTGGCGCAGTGAAATCTGTCCGATTTCACTGCGCCACTTCTAGGACGCCACTGCGTCAAAATCTTACACCTGCCTCACAGCAGGCGTAAGACTGATGCAAGCCCTTTCACTTGGGGCTTGCCCCATGTGAAATGACACATTGCTGGAGTTGTATCTGTTTTCAGACACACCCCAGCAATGCATCACTTTTGCACCTAGAGTAATACTGACGTATCTGTAACTCCATGCGACATGTTGCGCCGTACATTAAATATGGCGCATCCATCATGTCGGAAGGAGGTCGCAGTCAGAAGTGTTGCATCGCTGTTTTCACGCAGGCCCCCTGTTTTTAGCAATTGGTCAACAGTAAAATCGTGTTCACTCTTTCCCTTTGATCGAGTTTGGAAGTGAAACCTAATCTCTCGCACAATCTGAAAAAAAGAGTAAGGAGAGGTGTGTGAAGCTGTGTTCTACCACAATCTCGAGTTTGAAATATGCTCATACCATAATATCTTAAACAGAATACCGACTACCACAATATTGTTAAGGGTAGTATGTATTAAATGTAGATTTACTATGCTTAACTCCACGTCTGTGTACCTCTATGATGTATGTTTTCAAGGTACATAGATGTGGCTTTACCAGTAGTACATCTATGCTTCCCTGTATAAGCTTCCCTTCACGATATTAGCGTGGTCGAACAGCTGGATACCACACTATGTCTGGGCGATGTTTGTCAATCGATCTTGTTACATACATCCAAGTGACACATCCACGCCTTGCTGATGAGCATACCGCAAGTACACGCACGGAAGAGGCACAATGTACAAAGCCAAAATTCAGTTGTGGTATCACGCAAAATAAAGAAATCTACATTAAAATAAATCAATATGCAGTAAGCATTTTTTACAGTTTTGGACCGGGCAAATTTTGTCCAAGGGCATAGGAGCACTTTACAACCGAAAGTTACACTTTATTTTCATTTTATGTACAGAAAGACTAAGCGATTTACCCAGAATTATAGGATGGTGAGCCAAGGCTGGAATTCAAGCCTGGCTGCTCTTTTTCCAAGGTCAGTAGCTCTAGTGACTAGGCCTCACCTACTCCTGGGTAATTGCAGATTAAAAACACAATACAGAAAGAACCTCAGACTTAACTAAAACTAGGAGATTGTCCCAGCCTTGAAAGCTAGGACATAGCTGAATAGGAAATCAAGAGGTTCAAAAGAAGGAAACACTAACAGGCAAACCTCTTCTAACAATGCGCCCATAAGGTACAATAGCATCCACCTTCATCCATCATCAATAGTTTCGACGAAAATGGATGTCAGGGCACTTTATTTTGCCAATGAGTTTTGCCATCCATGTTTTATCCTTTTGGTCATGCCTTGTGTGTTTAAAATATGTCTTCAGGTTACAGTAATTCAAAGTTATTGGTACCTTTTCTTTGCTCCAACAAGAATCATATTCTTCTGTGATGTGCATTATAATTCACAAGGGTATTTATACCTGTTCTAAAAACAATAACCTCCTGGGAAGCAATCATACTGTTCTTGTGAAATTATTTTTGTAGCACATGCTTCCAATAAAAATAAAAAATACCCTTTGGGGGAGGTGCGCGCGGCAGCGCTCAAGATGGCCGCCACCTAATGGAGCTCCACATCTCGTCGGAACACCGAAGAACATTATGCGGCTTCCAAGATGATAATTCTCTTGGAAACAGGCAGGTAGCACTATCGGAACATGCCCTGCTCTGTTCTGCAACATTTTTGTGTCCTTTGAGGGCCATTTTCCTGCTTTTTGAAGTGCTGCATGCTGGGGCTATACTGCGGCCGCCATTTTGTGCTTTAAGACTCTGCTCTCCTCAGTAGTGGATTATCTGTGGTGCACTTTCCATACTTCCTGCCTTCCTCCTCATTTACTGAACTTACCTGGATTATTTTAATATTGAGAGACTGGCGAAGTTGATGGTGAAATTTCGGGCACGCACGCAGAAATAGTGAACATTGTTTTTTCTATGGGCAGCAATTTTAAAATTTGCTACACTCAAATGCAGATCTTTAAGTGACCCCGTAATGAGCAGGTATTACAAACAGAGCATGCCCTGCTTCATTTGACAACGTCTTTATACCTTTTGAAGATCTTTTTCTTATTTTCTGGAGACCTGAAAGTTAAGGCTGTGTCGTGGCTGCCATTTTGAGTTCCAGAACTTTGTTCACCTCAGAAGCAATTATTTGTGACACGCTCTTTATACTTTCCACTTATCTCCTCATTGATTGGTCATATTTTGTCTATCAGTGGTGTTGTGGAGTTGAGGAATGCGTTATATTCTGCTCATGACTGCATACTTTTCTTTTTTGCGATTTGTCTCAACGTTTTTCAACACTTTCTATGGGCAGAAGTAAAAACCTACTACATTCCAATAAAGGTAAAACTACTAAACCTGCTACAACTGACTCACTTATTCCCCCATCTACGGACAGGTCGCTCTCTGCAGTAGAGATGGCTCAGTCTTCCTCTTCTCGGTCAACACCTTTGCCTCTGTTAACCTCCAAGACGCAGGCAACGCCTACAGCTACTAAGCGTCTCAAACAAGACCCACCTTCTCCTCCTAAACCCCTTACTCCGGTATCTTTAGATACTATTTTGGAGGAGATACGTGCGCTGCGCCCGTTCATTGAGGAGACTAATACTCGACTACAGGTGATGGATAACAAGTGGTCATCTATGGATTCTAGACTCTCCTTGGTGGAACAACATGTCAGTGACGTCCAGGATGCTGCTGTAAGGATAGCGACGTTGGAAAAAGATATTTCACTGTTTAAAAAGTCAGCAGAAGACGTTGAAAACAGAAATAGACGAAACAACCTTCGTTTATATGGTCTTCCGGAAGGCCTTGAAGGGAATGACCCAGTCACCTTTTTCTCCTCCTTTCTCCCCAAGCTTCTAGACCTGCCACCTTCAATTAATTCGAACATTCAGCGTGCTCACAGATTGGGTCCTCGTCTATCTTCGGCATCGGCTCCATCAAAACCTCGTGGAGTGATTCTCCTTTTCTTGCAATTTACGGACCTCATCCAAGTACTAAATGCGGCTAAGTCTAAAAAACGCCTTGTTTGGTCTGGTGCTAACTTATATATCTCTCAAGATGTTTCTAATGCAACAGCTAAAAGACGGAAGGACTTCCTCGAACTTCGACCCGCTCTGCGGGCCCTAGGTGCACGTTATGGGCTTTTTCATCCCTGTCTCTTCAAGGTGACTTTTCAGAATAACACGTCCACCTTTGATGATCCTGCAGACTTGAGGAAATTCATTCATTCACACTCTACTTCGTCAATGGAGATTCCTGGTCCTTCTACTGTTACTTGACTGTTTTGTTAAATCTTGCTCTCTGTTTTGCTAAAGTTGCTTTCTTTACAGGTTGTTCAGTGATTCTCGATTCTTCTCACCTGTTCCCTCTGTCAGTTCATTTGTAGATCTTTTGGAATCCAGTTACTTGTTCCCTCCTTTATCGTGTTGGTGTCCCGGCGTGGTGCCTTCTCCCTTGTCGGTTGTGCCGTTTTCATTTGTTGTCGCCACTCCTCACTGTTGTCCTCGTCCCCCCCTTTTTTAACGGTACGTATTACAGTCGTCATCTTGACATGTACTGTCCTCTCTGGCTATCTTTCTTCCTCTTTCTTTTCCCCCTCTTTTCTTTCTCTCTTCTCTTCTTTTCTCTAGTACATGCTTCAGTCTATTTTTCATCTTATATTGTTCTCTTTTTCCTATCTTATTCCTTTTTCCCCTCTACTGACAGTTATATTGTTCTTCATAAATTATCTCTATATCTATCTTACCCTACATTCTTGATTTACCCTCTGCTCTTCCTATACTCATTTATTAATGTCATTTTCACTGTTCTCTACTTTTGGTCTTTTTCTTGCACTCAGAATCCTTCCATCTCCTCTAATCTTCCTCTTTTCTTATACTCTTCACTGGAGACTCTACTTTACAATCCTCCTTTTTCTTTTTTCTTTCCATCACTTTCCATTATTATTGATTGTGTGATTTTATATTTAATTCAATTCATTTTCATTCAAAGTTATCTCATGGAATGTAAAAGGTTTTATTAATCCCATTAAGAGGCAGAGAATATTATCCCACCTTGCCACATATAACCCTGACTTAGTATTACTGCAAGAGACTCATTTAACAGAATCAGAGGCTCTGAAAGTTAAAAGGCAGTGGGTGGGTTTAGTCTTAGTTTCCCCTACGAAAACGAAGAAGAATGGGGTAATTATTCTTGTTCATAAACATTTGAAATGTTCGGTTATATCTAAGGAAACTGATTTAGATGGTAGATGGTTATTAGTTAAGTTGCTTATTAATAATATTTCTCTTACAGTTTTTAATATTTATGGTCCAACTCAACCCGACTCTTCTTTTTGGCCTAATACCACAAAGAAATGCATTTCACATAAAGATGAATTTTTTATTTTGGGAGATGATTACAACCAAACTATGGATCCTTTCATTGATCGACAATCTCAGGTCCGTTTTATTCCCCACAAGACCCATAAACAATTTCAAGACACAATATCTCAGACTCATTTGGTAGATGCCTGGAGACTTTGCAACCCTGACAACTCAGAATTTTCTTTTTTCTCTCCTCCACATGGCACTCTGTCCCGATTGGACTATATCTTTCTCTCTCCGGCCTTAACACAGACTCTTATTTCCTCCTCAATTGAACCCAATGTCATTTCTGATCACGCCCCGGTTGTTGCTGACTTCGATTTGTTCCCCTCGCATCCCAAGTCGTCTAGATGGAGGTTTAACAACTCACTTTTGCAAGATCCGCTTTTCTCTTCTTCTTTCATTTCCTTTACAGAAGAATTTTTCTCTTTGAACTCATCTTCTGATTTCTCTCCTTCACTACTTTGGGATACCTTTAAGGCTACAGCCCGTGGTTTTATCATAGATTTTGTTTCCAAGAAGAAGAAACATTTTCTTAATCAGCAAAAAATTTTGCTAGCTAATATTAAACATCTAGAGCATCTCTTTTACACATCCTCCTCTGCCTCCTCCGTACAGGAGCTTATCCGTGCTAAACTTGACTTTAACAAAACAACTACTGATAATGCCTCTTCTGTTTTACTCCGATCGAGCGCTCGGTACTATGGTGGACGCAATAAAGTTGGCAAACTCCTGACGAATTATCTTAAATCTCGAAAAGAACGTGTTTTGATAGATTCAATTCATTCTTTGGATGGGAAAACTCTTCTTAAAAGTCAAGACATTTTAAATGAATTCATGGAGTTTTACAAAACTTTATATACCCCAGAATCTTCTCCACTTCCCTCTTCTATTGACTCTTATCTTAATCTTGTTTCACCTTCACCTCTTATAGACCTTGACTTTAGCTCTCTCAAATCTGATCTATCTATCTATCCAAGAAATTTCTCAATCCATAAATCTTCTTAAGAAAAATAAAACACCTGGTCCTGATGGGTTTACGGTAGACTTTTTTCTTCATTTTTCTCATCTTCTTCTTCCCAAACTCCTACAACTCTTTCAATTTTTCCACACTAATGGCAGGGCGCAGGGCACTTTCTTAGATGCTACAATCTGCTTAATCCATAAAGATGGCCGTGATCCCAAACAGTGTAAAAATTATCGTCCCATATCTCTTGTAAACGTAGGTTATAAGTTTTTTGCCAAATTGCTTGCGATACGTCTTGAACCTCTTTTACCGAAACTAATAGGTTTGGAGCAATGTGGTTTTATTAAAGGTAGGTTAACATCTGACAATTCTCGCTTATTTTTTAATGTTTTAAATAAAGCCTCTTCTCTTTCTTATCCTCTTGCTGCAGTATCTATTGACGCAGAGAAGGCTTTCGACAGAGTTAATTGGTCTTTCTTATTTAAAGCTCTCCATTGGCATGGTTTTGGTCCTAAATTCATTTCTTTAATATCCTTGTTATATTCAGCTCCTAAAGCTTCTGTAGTAGTCAACGGTCTTGTTTCTCAATCTTTCTCCTTAAATCGCGGTGTCCGTCAAAGTTGCCCTCTTTCGCCCCTTCTTTTTATCCTATCTCTTGAACCCTTCTTATCACATATCCGCCAGAATTTGTCCATCTCTGGTTTCTCATATGGTGATCAAAGTCAAAGTCAAAACGAGCTTTATTCAATTTTAGGCATATAAAATCATAAAAGCAATCAATACAAACATCTCATCTCAATTCTAAAAATACAATGATTACATAAATATGTACAATTTCATAAAAATAGTTCAGTTTGCTACAGTTTTTCCTGTTGTTTAAACAATTGTAGCATTTGACCTCTATGCCAAAATAATACATTACAGTATTAAAACTACTCATATGTGTCCCCTCCAGCTTCTATGCATTTATAGTTTTCCTTGCTCTCAATATGCTTTTCAGGAAACCCACCATAGTTGCAATGCAATAGTAACTATCCAACATCTGTAAATACAATAGAGCTGGGCGACATTGTATCCAGCCCCCCTGTTTTAATAAGGGTTTAAGCCATCTACGTCTTTCATTTGCATAGAATTTACAGAATAGAATTACATGGATGGTTGTTTGTGAAGAGATGTTATCACAAGGACACAGGCCTAGATCCCTTGACCAATTATTCATATCTGGGTGACTGATCAAACTATGGAAAGTCCCAAATCTGAAACGTGTTAACACGTATCTATCGTATCCCCCCATATAGCACAATAAATATGGTTGGATGTTATACGTAATAGTAATTATTTGGTACTGCACCACCATGGGTTTGTTCATTTCCAAGGCTAACCTGTTATCTTCCAAGACAGTGATGCAAACTTTTTTGAACTCCTTCCGATGTATTGAGTTCATCGTTTCCAGTAGGAAAAAATACTCTGGGTGCCCTATATCCTGCATACATTTTTTTACATATCTTACCCAGATAATCTTATTTGCATGATCTAATCTCATTGTGTCAGTTAGGATTTGCTTATTTAGCCCTGTACTCGTGGAGGTCCAAATTCTATGCCAAAACAGCGCAGGTTGTACCTTAATTAAATCTGAAATGTATGGTACACCTAGCTCGCTGTGGCAATTAAAAACTGAGGCACTTGCAGGAACTGCCAATATGAATCTTAAAAAGGCGTTTTCAACTTGTTGAATTGGTGTACAATCGTGGAGTCCCCATATACCTGCCCCAAAGATTTCTATGCTCACGCATTTAGCCTGGTAAATTTTCAAGAGAATTTCAGGTGGCCTTTTACCCAGTTTTTTAGAGTTAATGCCGCAGTGGACTTCATAAACAGAAGGCTCCTGGTCTTGATCGCTCGTGTCCAAGACCCAGTGCGGTTGAATAAAACACCCAGGTATGTAAAAGTATTAATAGATTCTACCCTGCTTCCCCCCGCTTGAAAACTTCTGCACTTTTGTTTCCCTCTCCCACAGGTCATTATAAAACTTTTCTTTGTGTTCATTTTCAAACCCAGGGTGTCCATAAAACTAGTATAAAAAGTAAGAGCCCTCTGTAAACCAATCTGGGTGCGTGCCATAAGTACCGCATCATCAGCATAGAGGAGGGAGACTATTGGGCGCTTGTTTACATATGGCGGGTCCCTAGCATTTGACACCAACTCCTGTTCCAACGCGTTGGTGTAAAGAGTGAACAGGAATGGTGCCAAAATGCACCCTTGCCTCACTCCCCTCTCCACTTTGAATGGTGCGGTACATTCTCCGTTAAGCCCATAACGTACTTTAGCTGTAGCCCCAGAGTATAACTGTCTTAAAAACTGGATTAAAATTGGGTCGACCTTAAGATCACTAAGAATATCCCACAATTTGCTGTGTATAACACAGTCAAAAGCGGCTGTAAGGTCGACAAAAGCCAAGTAAAATTTCTCTGATTTAGCCTGCGTGTACTTTCCAATTAAAATACTAAGATTAAGAGCCTGCTCGTTGACACCTAAACCAGATCTAAAACCGTACTGTACATCACTTAAAATGTTATTTTCCTCTGCCCATGTTTGCAACCTGTCTAAAACAATCCTTCCAGCCACCTTCATGAGGGAATCTAGTTAAGATATTGGGCGGTAACAGGCAGGATTTTCCCGATCCCCCTTCTTGAAAATTGGAACAATAATCGATTCGGACCATGTATCTATGAATCCTTTTGCACAACATGCTTGTAGAACCCACGTTAATATTGGGGACCATAGCTGCGGAATTGACTTAAAAAGGTCGATTGGGACCCTGTCCGGGCCTGGGGCCTTACCGCTCTTACTTGCGTTTACCGCCCTTGTTACATCTTCCAGAGTGATATTAAAGTCAATAGGCCGGAAATCTTGGAAGTCCTGATGGTCCCTCCCAAGCTCTTGCCTGCAATCTGTTTCCCTCTCTGTGCCATTCTGTAGGGAGGAAACATTTGAAAAGAAGTCCACCCAAGTTTTTTCTTCAATTGCCACTTCAATAGAAGGCGCATCTGGTTTATTAACAGAAAAGAAGGGCGCATTCACAGCCTGCCAGAATAAGGAGCTATCTTTACTCCCTGAGGCATTTTTAAGATTCTCCCAAGCCTTCTCTTTCAAGTCATTTTTTCTAGTTTTCCTGGCTTCAGTTGTACAGCTTCCTGCATTTCCTAATTTCCTCCTTATCTCGTGCTGGCTTATGTAAGGCTTCTTTTAATTTAGTATATGTTTTTGTGCAGTTATTGTCAAATCATCCCTTTCTTTCGTCTCGGGTAGCTTTGTTTTCTACTAGCAATACATTTTTAACTGCATTAGTTATATGGGTAAAAGCAGTCAGGATATTATCGTACGATGGGCTGTCGTTCAGGCACGTTAGGATTGAATCGTATGTCTTACTAACAATTTGTTTACTTAACTCCGAAGGGGCCAGACTAGACCATCGTAATGTATAGCCATTTTGTCTTCCTAGTGTTACGTTTTGTGCCCCCGCCACTTGATTGCAATATTTCCTTGCTGCAATAGTTGGAATGGTTATATTTACACTTAGGGGCAGGTGGTCACTCATTACATTTTGGTGGATGTTATAACCAGTAACGTAGCTTGCGTAACGGTTTGGCATAATTATGAAGTCTATTGTGGATTCAGCTCCTCTACCTATAAAGTGTGTCCAAAATCCACCCTGGGTGAACATAAACAATTTACAAAACCAAAATCGTGCTGGAATAAGATCTCATTAAACATCTCTCCTCTATCTGAATGGGAGAAATGCATCACCGGATCAGCCTCCTCAGTTGTCAATCCGCATTTTCCTAGCCCAGCTATCGAGCATAAATGAACATTAAAATCCCCACCACAGATAGGAATTATTTCAGTCTCGCCTTTTGATCTTAGTTTGCTAATATCCTGGCTAAGTTTCTTCGTGATAGCGCCCAATTGCCCTTTTTCAACATTGTTATAAAGGTTAATTACAGCCAGTATACATTTCGCATCTATGTGGATCAATACAATCTGGTAATAGGTTTCAGAGCTAATCATTTCGATCTTTTGGGCCCCAACCATATTTGAGACATATACACAGATTCCACCCTTAGGTCTTCCGCTCAAAGAATGAGTTGCTGGTGTGTGTAATGTCCTGAAGCCATTAATATGTAGTTCGTTAATGGCCCAGGTTTCTTGAATACACAGGATGTCAAAATTATTTATAAAATCATTCCAAGGCGTGTCTTTCACTTTATTCTTAAGGCCTGCTACGTTCCAAAACAGGACTCTAAATTTTTTTTATTTTGGATTGGATTATTACAGGGACAGATTCATGCTGCTCTGTTGGTCCAGACTCATTTTGCATTGCTTGATTAGAGACCCCAACATTGTCCATTTCAATAAGAACCCTGCTAATATTGTCAGACCCAGATATTTCTTCACCTTTAAACTTGCTGTCCCCCTCATCCGTTAGTTCAGTTCTTATTGAACTATTCAGGGTTGATTCGCATTGGGTTTCGGTACTAGAGTTATTATCATTCCCTGCTAGGTTCTGGCTAGTAAATAGTCAGTCATTTGCGTCTAGGGTCGATAAGGGCCCGAATCAGTTTGATGTCTCTAAATTAAAAAGGGAACTGTCTTTAAACTGTCTAAGTGGGTAGGGGTTGTTTTGTCCGGATGGGCGCTTATGTTGATAAAAAAAGGCCAGTGGGAAAACATGTATATTTGTGTAACTAAGATTAGGATCCTGTATTCTTAGTAAGACTTCCCTTACCAGTGAAGGTGATCCTAATGAGAG
Source organism: Calotriton arnoldi (assembly GCA_963921515.1). Taxonomy (NCBI): domain Eukaryota; kingdom Metazoa; phylum Chordata; class Amphibia; order Caudata; family Salamandridae; genus Calotriton; species Calotriton arnoldi. Next base: position 363,147 of record CAWUFW010002264.1, read on the forward strand.
GACAACACAGTCACCTTGGTAGAGTTTGTTACTATTTCCCACCTAACTAATTCTCCTCACCATCTTGAATTCTCTGAAAAGGGCACTGGTCAGGCCTGTTCTATTTCCGAGCCAATATATGGTTTTATTTCTTAAGGCAACCCAGGTTTCCTTTTCAGCTGGTGAGCAGAAAGGAATGTTGGCTAATATGACAGTGTATGGGTTAGCCGCTGGTGGTAAATTTAAAGTCTGTGGGCTGTGTGCGTCCTCTGGTGTGTTACTATTTACTGGGTTTGTTCTTGTGTTTTTCGCGCCCTCCCGTCTTTCACCCACCGGGTTGCCCATCCTTCCTGTGTCATTTTTCCTATGTACATCTATCTCATTTGGGATGGTATTTTTCGTATTTATTGTTATGTTTGGGTAAATTCCGGGCCCCTCGCCCTTTTCTCTTGCCGTTACTTGTCCCTTTGCAATTGAGGGGGTAGCTTTCGTGTTTTCCTTCTCGCACTGTGTGATGGTACTAAGTGACTTCTTAGATTGCATTTTCCCATCTTGAGCGGCCATATTCTGAGTTGCAAGAACTTTCTCTATTCCTGCTTCTATTTTGTCCAATCTACTGATAAGACTGTTAATGGACTTAGTAACAAACTCAGTTAGTTCTTTTATCATCGTGGACAAGTTTACGGTCTCTGCTAGGGGTTCATTGCCTTTGTTTTTTACACGTGTTGTATTGGTGTTCCCTGTTTTAGTCTGGGTTTTATTTTTAGGGCCCTGTAGTTTTTCCTGTGATTTTTTTGAGTGGGTCTTGGTTAAACTAGGAGTGGTTTATCGTGTCACTGTTCCATCCGGTTGGGAATCCGGTATTTCTATACTTGGCGATTTGCAAGATTTTTTTGAAGGGGGTGAGTGTTCAGTATCAAAGTCGGTATTGGAGAAATCATCAGAAATAATCTGGATACATCCATTTTTAGTTTGCTCAATTGGTGTTTTTCCCATGATACCAGTTTCGTCAATCCCAATTGCTAACGTGCTAGTTTTATCCTTTGGTTTAGGGCCTAATGAGTTTGTTGAGTCCATGTTTAGAGTTTCTTCAACAGAAGTTATCTGTCGTTCAATATCTCCAACTGCCCCTGTTAAGTAGTTAAGCAATGTCATGTTGACTTTTCTGTGCTTACTCGGTGATTTAGATACATGGTTTACTGTTAACTTCCTTTTCCCCATATTTAGTAGTCAGCAACTTGGTAGTGCAATTAAGTGCTAAGGGCTAAGGAATCCTCAAGGTTTTAAATTTTGCTGTTTAATTCGCTGTATTCCCCTCACAGAATAAAATACAGTGTGCTTTCAAATATTAATAATCAGGCCCCAAAAGGCAGAGCGTAACGTGCTATTTCCAATGGTTTCCAGTAGACAACTAAATAAACTTCAATTCCCTGTTAAAATAATTCCCAACTTACAGGTCAAAGTGCAATGTGCAATAAATACAGTACAGTACAATATTGCGAACCATAAAATGCCAAATATTAAGACTATCAAAAAGCCTTGCCTTATCAAGAAAAAGTGCAGCGGGCATATATACGTTTTTAGCAGCAAAAACAATAAGGGCGTTTGGACAGAGTAATGTCACTAAAGTGCCACGTGCAGTACAATACCCTGGTTAGTAAAAGGCTGGACCCGGGAAATCCAATCGATCCAAGTTCAATGTAAATAGTTTAGTCATACCCGGTCCATTTGGCCATAGTACATGTAAATTTTACTAATAGAATTAAAATGCAATTGCTACAGGCAGAAGCAAATGATCGGGACGGTAAAGAAGGGTGCTCACAGTACCTGTCAGCCGACTCCAGGTGCAAGACAGGAGCCCAAGGCCTGGGGTGAAAGGGGGGTGGCCCTGCCCTGCCTCTTCCTGACAATGACAGGCAAGGACGGGCCCGCCCTTGGCCCGGGCTTTGCCCGGGGGCTGCCCACACGCGTCCCGCGCTGCGGGAGGGCAGCAGCGCTTTTGAGGAAGCTGCAGGCACAGGGATGATGCTGCTTTCTCGCGCCGGCCAGAGGCTGCTGGGAGATGTAGGCTGTTTCCCTCACGGCAGTAGGAGTAGGTGCAGAGCCGTTCCCCTCATGGCGGTGTGATGGTCAGCCAAGCCGTTCCCCTCACGGCAAGTGTTAAGCGCCGGTAAGCACGTCCCGCACTGCGGGAGGGCAGCAGCGCTTTTGAGGAAGCTGCAGGCGCAGGGATGACGCTGCTTTCTCGCGCCGGCCAGAGGCTGCTGGGAGATGTAGGCAATTTCCCTCACGGCAGTAGGAGTAGGTGCAGAGCCGTTCCCCTCACGGCGGTGTGGTAGTCAGCCAAGCCGTTCCCCTCTCGGCGGTGTGATGGTCAGCCAAGCCGTTCCCCTCACGGCAAGTGTTAAGCGCCGGTAAGCGCGTCCCGTGCTGCGGGAGGGCAGCAGCGCTTTTGAGGAAGCTGCAGGCGCAGGGATGACGCTGCTTTCTCGTGCCGGCCAGAGGCTGCTGGGAGTTGTAGGCCGTTTCCCTCACGGCAGTAGGAGTAGGTGCAGAGCCGTTCTCCTCACGGCGGTGTGATGGTCAGCCAAGCCGTTCCCCTCACGGCAAGTGTTAAGCGCCGGTAAGCGCGTCCCGTGCTGCAGGAGGGCAGCAGCGCTTTTGAGGAAGCTGCAGGCGCAGGGATGATGCTGCTTTCTCGCGCCGGCCAGAGGCTGCTGGGAGATGTAGGCCGTTTCCCTCACAGCAGTAGGAGTAGGTGCAGAGCCGTTCCCCTCACGGCGGTGTGGTAGTCAGCCAAGCCGTTCCCCTCACGGCGGTGTGATGGTCAGCCAAGCTGTTCCCCTCACGGCAAGTGTTAAGCGCCGGTAAGCGCGTCCCGCGCTGCGGGAGGGCAGCAGCGCTTTTGAGGAAGCTGCAGGCGCAGGGATGATGCTGCTTTCTCGTGCCGGCCAGAGGCTGCTGGGAGATGTAGGCCGTTTCCCTCATGGCAGTAGGAGTAGGTGCAGAGCCGTTCCCCTCACGGCGGTGTGATGGTCAGCCAAGCCGTTCCCCTCTCGGCAAGTGTTAAGCACCGGTAAGCGCGTCCCATATGGTGATCAACAATTGAAATTCTCTGCCTATGCGGATGATATCTTACTCTTCATATCTCATCCCGAAACCTCCATTCCTCCTCTTTTGCAAGAAATCTCGGACTTCTCTCTTGTTTCAGGTTACAGAATCAACTCTGACAAGGCAGAAATTCTCCCCATCACTAAATTCTGTTTTAAACAACACTTTGATGCCACTGGCTTCCGTTGGAACAGCTCTAAAATCAAATACCTAGGTATTTGGTTTAACAACTCCATATTAGATTCAGTTAAAATTAACATGAAAGATATGCTGGATCGTGTGTCTAAGCTTCTTTCTTCCTGGAACCCTCTCTTTCTTTCTTGGTGGGGTTGGCTGGATTCTGTCAAAATGATGATTACTCCAATATTGCTATATATTTTTTCTATGATTCCCGTTCATATTCCCAATATCTACTTTAAAATAATTGACTCCCTTCTTTCTAAATTTTTATGGAATAATAAAAAATCTAGACTTGCCCTGACTCATCTTCGTAAACCTAAATCTACGGGAGGAGTAAACTTTCCCGATTTTCGTATATGTATCATAAGGCCTTTTGTCTTAGATTTGCCTCTAAATGGTTTTTATCCGAAATTTCCCCCTTTACACCCTTATGGGTCAATATCGAACGACTCTTACTTGCACCCTTTTCTTTTAAGGAAATCCTCGTTTTCTCATCAAAGACCACCATTACTTCTCTCCCGTTATTTAAACACACTTGTTCATTATTAAAACCTCATTATCGTTTGGATTCTCTCTCTAGGAGTTCTTTCCTTCAGTCTCCTCTTTGGTATAATCACCTCATTATCCTCAATAACAGACCTCTTTTCTGGAGATCGTGGAGGCTTAGGGGGATTATATGGGTTCAGGACTTGTTTGATGGTTTATCTCCATGTTCATTCCCCCAATTTCAAACCACTTTTAAATGACCTCGATCCTTCTGGTATAAATGTTCTACTCTTATAACAATAATCTTAGATGTTTTTTACTCTCTACCCTCTACTGAACCCCTCCCCAGAACAGATCCACTATTCAAAGTATTAACTACATTTCCCAAGGCTTCCTTGATATATAAGTCTCTTACTTCTCCTGATCCGGTTCGTTCTAAATCTAAGGTGGAGGCTGCCTGGGAGGCGGATTTGGGATGTGATTGGAGCATTGATTTTTGGAACAAACTATGGGGTTGATTGTTGAAGATTTCTAGATCTGCTTCCACCACTCAGTCCTTGTTCTTTTTGTATCATAGGTTATATTACACACCTACCTCCATAGCCAAATTTACACATTCTAATGATGCGACCTGCTGGTCTTGTCAATCTCCTCTGGCCGATCTGATACATCTCCTTTTTTCTTGCCCTGCTGTTGCTTCCTTTTGGAAGGATGTTTGGAAACACCTCTCACATATTTTTAACTTACAGACTCCTTTTTCACACATTATTCTCTTTTTGGGTAGCTTATCAGACTCATTGGGGATATCTTTGCATGAGAAAGGTGTATTTGATTTGATGTTAGCCTTAGCTTTTCAGCAGATCTCACTCAATTGGAAATGTTGAACTAAACTTTCAGTGAAATCCTGGTGGAATAACGTTTGTCATTATCATAGACTAGACATTGCATTTGCTTCTTCTGTTAAACCACATATAAATAGGGATTTATTTTGGTCAGCATTAACCAACTATTTAACTAAGATTTCATCTTCTGTATCAAGTAATTGTTCTGAGAATTTCCAACCTCCATAGATTACTTGATAATAATATTGTATCCCCCTTTTTGGTTATTATATTTCTCATACTTGCTTATCTGCCTGCTTCTTGCATAGGATAAAATAAGTTATGGTAAGTTTAATAGTATATACGCTTAATATACTGTATTGGCATAAGAAGTTTATAATATAAGGTCATGATCTTCAATCTTAGAACTGTACTATATATTCCCCCTCTTTCCCCTCTTCTCTCTCCCCTAAAAATGAAAGCAGCTTTCTATCTTGTTTATTGTCTGTTTTTATATTTATTATATTATGCATATCTTGTCTTTTCATGACCTTTTCTTATGTAATTGTTATTTACTTAATAAAGCTTTTTTAAACATGAAAAAATAACCTTTGCACCAGATTGCCAAGGCCAGGCATATTGTCTCTGCCAATGCTTTTTTTATTGCCATTTCACATTAGACATTACAACCATTGTACAGAACAACCAAACTCTACCAGCTAGGCGTATTCTATTTGTAACAACAACAAAAAATCCTTCTAGGATATGGCAGGCTATGGGATCATGTTAGCACTTTTGGTTAAGCAACCAAGGTTACATTCCAGTGTCATCAGTGTCCTCATCAGGGTCTGTCTTATACAGTTAACTGGATTTCAGTAATTGACCCATAACCTCATCTTGTCACAAATCCACAGATAATTTCACGGTGGGCCCTGAATGACCTATAGTCTTTTTAGTAAACGTGTAGTACATGCAAAAGTGTCAGCCATATCATTATAGACTAAGGCCTGATCACAACTATTTAGTAACATCCCAATTCATGTGCAAACCTTTTTTTTGCTGGGATTTGAAATCCAATTAATGCAGAGAAATTGTTGAACCTTTACTGGTCCACACTTTGTAGTCACTTAAAGTGTTGAAGATTAGGTCTACTGTTACAGGACACTTCCTTAGTCTGTCGGGGGCAGCACTGCCATGTTAGTCAGTTTGTGTACTCAACATGTCCTGCTCTTACTTGTATGGATGTGTGAATGGCTATGTAAGTGGTTGTGTGAGCGAGTGTGTGAAGGCTTGTATGGGTGAGTGAGTGGCTGTGTTGAGAGGCTGATTGGGTGAGTGAGTTGGTGTGTGAGTGACTTTGTAGGTAAATAAGTGGGTGTGTGAGTAACTGTATGGGTGAGTGTGTGGTTATGTGACTGGCTGTATGGGTGAGTAACTTGTTATATGAGTGGCTGTATGGGTAAGTAAATGGTTGTGTGAGTGGGTGTATGAGTGAGTGAGTGAGTGGGTGTGTGAGTGGTCCTATGGAGGAGTGAATGGGTATGTGAGTACTGGTATAGGCCAGTGATATCATCAGTGATGTCATTTGAGATGTCATCAGTGATGTCATCAGTAATGTCACTGACCATGTCATGAGTGATGTAATATGTGAGGTCATAAGCAGTGCATTGTAGGGGCGTAAGGTATAGTTAGCTCAAGTAACTATACCTGCCGAATTTCACTTGTTTTGTACAAGTGAAATCTGAGCCTAACTATAACGTCCCTGTAACCTTTGGTTTTTTCAGTGAATTTTGAAGATTTTTTTAATTCTATTTGCTAACTAAAATGACCCTGTAACCATTGTTTTTTAAGTGATGCATTTATAGTTATGTCCCAGGGAGGTGGCGGTCAACGGGGCAGGCACGCGGGCCCCGCATTATTTTATACTTGCCCTGGGGAGGTGGCAGTCCCCAGGACTGCGGGCAGGCCCAGTGGGCCCACCTGCATACATAATAAGAAGTGTCCCGGGGAGGTGGCGGTCCCCGGGGATTTCATAAGCCTTAGGAGGGGGGCTCGTTGCCCCCTCCTATTTTTAGTATATGCCCGAGACCTGCCCTACCCGGGGCATATTTAAAAGCAAGCACAGGAGCCCGCAGTTGCTTTATTTTAACTTTTTGCCACAAATTTGTGAATTTTACGATTTCGTGGAAATATATTTAAAAAAAAAATCTTTTTCTGGCCTGTTGGGGACCCATGAACCAAAATGTATGGGGTCAGGGTATTCCTACCATGCCCTCTTTTCTTCTTATTTACATTTTTCTTGGCGGACTCAGTGAATCTGAGTCCCAAGATGGCTGCCAGCACTTCCTGGCTGAAGTGTTGGCAGCCAATCGAAGCTGTGCATTTCCCTGCACTGGCTTGTCTTTTTTTTGCAAAGGCTTCGCGACCACAGATATCACTAACTTTTTCTTCTTGAATTGCTCAAAAACTACTAAAAGGATTTGCACACAAATAACAAAAACAATATCTGCATAACAACATCTACCTTTCTGCCAAATTTGGTGTAATTCCATAGAGCAGTTCGAGCTGTTGGTTCGACAGCACGTTCCTATGGGAATTAAAATGGGAAAATGCACTATTTTTGAACCCCCTTTTTCTCAGCCCCCACTTAATGGATCACTCTGAAACTTCCCATGCACAACAGAACTTACTTTGACGCTTTTTTGGAAACATTTTGTGAAGATTCGTTAAACGGCGCCAAAGATATAGGCAAGTTAAAAAACGCTTTTTCTATGGAAACTAGGTCCTAACTATTACTACCTACTGGCGACTGCCAGTACGTAATATATATATATTACCTACTAGCATAGGAAAAGCATTTTTTGTTTTGCCGATAACATTGGCGCCACTTGACAACTCTTCAAGAAATTTGCACAAAACTTCCAGTTTTCGGTTCAGTTGCTGTGTTGAAAGTTTCAGGGTGATTTGTCAAGCTGGGGTCGAGAAAAAAGGGGGGTCCCTAAACGTGTGTTCCATATGTTATGTCTATGGAATTTTTCATTTTTTGAACACAACTACTGCCCGAACCGCTCAACTGAATTACACCAAACTTGACAGAAAGCTAGATGTTGGTTCAGAAAGAGTGCTTTTTGTGATTTGGTGTAAATCCATTCAGTAGTTTCAGAGATATATAGGTTTAAAAATATAGATATGTGGAAGCCCAAAATCCTACTGAAATCCTACTGAATTTTGATTGGCAGCAAACACTTCAACCAGGAAGTGTTGGCAGCCATCTTGGGAACAATATACATGATAGCACCCTATTGAAATGCATTGTAGTGAATGGCAGGTTTTGAGGGTCACAAAAAGGAGAACGTATAAAGGGTGATAACAGATTTTATACATCATTTGTTGATTGTACCATACTAATTTTAGGAATTGTAGTGTGTTCTAAGGCGATTTTGCCCTGTGGAAAAGCCTTCTGCTTGGATTTCAAGAATCATATTTGAGAGAAAACTGTTTTCTCATGATTTCCCCATAGAGGTTATGGAAGGTGCTCCAGAAGCTAAAATGAGAGCCTAATTCCTGTAAATTCACACTATCTTTCTCGGCCATATGAAAATGAAGTTGTGTTCTACTGCAGCCTCCCAGAGTGTTCTAAAGAACAACTAGAGCACCAATGGTGTTACTTTTGACAAAAGTATGGCACACCTGAAGCCATGTTGATAGAATCAAAGTTGTAAAACTTAAAATATTTAATTTAGAAAGGAACGAAGTTAGGTGGTTTAGTTTGTCATAGAAATTGTTAGTGTTGTAGAAAGAAAAATCTTCCTCTTCTATTTCATTAAAACATTCTGACATGTAGACTGAAACATGCACTTTCAACACGTGCACACATGCAGACTGAAACATGAACTTTCAACACCAGCAGCAGACTGACAGTTAACTCCATCGTGATCAGCTGTTTTACTAGAGTGTTCTAATGAGCAACTGGAGTCCTAACATTCTGAATTTATGTCAAAGGTGTGGCACATATGAATGCCAACTTGATGGATTCAAAGTAGAAAACTGAAAGCTTTTTCTACTGACGATACTGCAGTAAATGATGAAATTAGGGAGCTTAATAACAAATAAGTCTGCCAAGATGGCCACCGGAGAAAAAAGAGCCCAAATATAGCACAAATATCAACCAACTGTAGCCCAAGTGTGGCCCAATGACAGAAGTGTGCAAAACACTTAATTATTTTAGCTTTTTTGCAGTTTTATATAGCACAGACTTGACCCAAAGGCATTGGAGTGCTTTACACATATTACATTATTTTATACACTAGGGTTTATTACTGTGCAGACCACACTCATGTTTTTCTAGTGAGTTTCTATAAAAACCATCTCTAAAACCTATTTTCCGGTTTCGCGGTGACACCGGAACTCGCGATGACATCGGAGCCTGCGATCACTGCGAATACATCATGAAAACACAAAGCGACAACAGGAATTCAATAGCCACAACCACATTAAAAAATTATAACTATATAATTCATTATAACTATCACACTAGATAAGTCACTATTTAAATAACTCTGTAAAAACATTTATCAGTCTCTCAATATTTCTATAACAGTTTGTATTAATGATTCACTGGGTTATGTGAGTGGGTGCATAAGTCTCCAGGTGGGTATGTGACTGGCTGCATGAGTCCTTCACTAGGTGTATAAATGGGTGCATAAGTCTCTGAGTGGCTATATGAATTGGTGCATGAGTCTTTGAGTGAGTTTGTGAGTGGGTGTGTGTGTGTCTGAGTGGGTATGTTAATGGGTACATGAGTCAGTGAGTGGATCTATGAGTGGGAGCATAAGTGTCTGAGTGGGTCTGTATATCATTGGGTGTGTGAGTGGAAGCATAAGTGTCTCAGTGCATCTGTTAGTTGGTGAGTGAGTGTCTCAGTGGGTCAGTGACTGGGCACATGAGTCTCCGAGTGGGTCTGTGAGCGGGTATATAAGTCTCTGACTATGTATGTGAATAGGCGCATGAGTCTCTAAGTGCATCTGTAAGTGGGTGCATGAGCCTCTAAATGCGTATCTGAGTACACACATGGGTCTCTGAGTGAGTCTATGAGTATGTGCATTAGTGCCTGAGTGGGCATGTGAGTGGGTATATGAGATTAGATATGTGAATAGGTACATGAGTCTGTGACCAGCAAGTGTATACAAATATATTCACCAGTAGTCACGATGTCACCATGATATTCGTGATATTCGTGATGTCCACGTGATGGTACACCAGGTTCTGTTACCCAGAATCCCTTCCAAACCTCAAAATTTGTTTAAAAAAAAACACATTTTCCTCACATTTTCTTCACATTTCTGTGGTGGAAAGTTATGGAATCTGCGTGGATCCACAAAATTCCACCCACCCCGCATTCCCCAAAGTCTTCCGAGAAAAATGGTACCTCAGTTGTGTGGGTAGGCCTAGTGCCCGCGACAGGAAACAGCCCAAAACGCAATGTGGACACACCACATTTTCACAGTGAAAACAGACCCTTTTTTTGCAAAGTGCGTAGCGGTAGATTTTGAACCCTAGCTCTGCCGGCACCTAGGGAAACCTAGCAAACCTATACATTTTTCAAAACTAGACACTCAGGGGAATCCAGGATGAGGTGACTTGTCTTCCTCTCACCAGGTTCTGTTAACCAGACTCCCTTGCAAACCTCAAACTTTGTAAAAAAACACATTTTCCTCACATTTCTGTGGTGGAAAGTACTGGAATCTGCGTGGATCCACAAAAATCCATGCACCCCGCATTCCCCAAAGTCTTCCGAGAAAAATGGTACCTCACTTGTGTGGGTAGGCCAAGTACCTGCGACAAGAAACGGGCCAAAACGCAACTTGGACACACCACATTTTCACAGTGAAAACAGACCTATTTTTTGAAAAGTGCCTAGCTGTAGATTTTGAACCCTAGCTCTGCCAGCACCTAGGGAAACCTAGCAAACGTATACATTTTTGAAAACTAGACACACAGGGGAATCCAGGATGGGGTGACTTGTCTGGCTCTCACCTGGTTCTGTTACCCAGAATCCCTTGCAAACCTCAACATTTGTCAAAAAAACATTTTCCTCACATTTCTGTGATGAAAAGTTCTGGAATCTGCGTGGATCCTCAAAATTCCACCCACCCTGCATTCCCCAAAGACTGCCGGAAAAATGGTACCTCACTTGTGTGGGTAGGCCTAGTGCCCGCGACAGGAAACGGCCCAAAACGCAACGTGGACACACCACATTTTCACAGTGAAAACGGACCCTTTTTTTACAAAGTGCCTAGCTGTAGATTTTGAACCCTAGTTCTGCCGGCACCTAGGAAAACCTAGCAAACCTATACATTTTTCAAAACTAGACATCCAGGGGAATCCAGGATGGGGTGACTTGTCTGGCTCTCACCAGGTTCTGTTACCCAGAATCAGTGCAAACCTCAACATTTGTCAAAAAACCCCACATTTCCCTCACATTTCTGTGGTGGAAAGTCCTGGAATCTGCGTGGATCCACAAAATTCCACCCGCCCCGCATTCCCCAAAGTCTTCTGAGAAAATGGTACCTCACTTGTGTGGGTAGGCCTAGTGCCCGTGACAGGAAACGGCCCAAAACGCAACGTGGTCACACCACATTTTCACAGTGTAAGCGGACCCTTTTTTTACAACGGGCCTAGCTGTAGATTTCGAACCCTAGCTCTGCCGGCACCAAGGGAAATCTAGCAAACCTATATATTTTTGAAAACAAGCCACCCAGGGGAATCCAGGATGAGGTGATTTGTCTTGCTCTCACCAGGTTCTGTTACCCAGAATCCCTTGCAAACCTCAAACTTTGTAAAAAAAAACACATTTTCCTCAAATTTCTGTGGTGGAAAGTTCTGGAATCTCCATGGATCCACAAAATTCCACCCACACCGCATTTCCCAAGTCTTCTGAGAACAATGGTATCTCACTTGTATGGGTAGGCCTAGTGCCCGCGACAGGAAACGGCCCAAAACGCAACGTGGACACACCACATTTTCACAGTGAAAACATACCCTTTTTTTGCAAAGTGCGTTGCGGTAGATTTTGAACCCTAGCTCTGCCAGCACCTAGGGAAACCTAGCAAACCTATACATTTTTCAAAACTAGACACCCAGGGGAATCCAGGATGAGGTGACTTGTCTTCCTCTCACCAGATTCTGTTAACCAGACTCCCTTGCAAACCTCAAACTTTGTAAAAAAAAACCACATTTTCCTCACATTTCTGTGGTGGAAAGTTCTGGAATCTGCGTGGATCCACAAAATTCCACCCACCCTGCATTCCCCAAAGACTGCCGGAAAAATGGTACCTCACTTGTGTGGGTAGGTCTAGTGCCCGTGACAGGAAACGGCCCAAAACGCAACGTGGACGCACCACATTTTCACAGTGAAAACGGACCCTTTTTTTTACAAAGTGCCTAGCTGTAGATTTTGAACCCTAGCTCTGCCTGCACCTAGGGAAACCTAGCAAACCTAAACATTTTTAAAAACTAGACACCCAGGGGAATCCAGGATGGGGTGACTTGTCTGGCTCTGACCAGGTTCTGTTACCCAGAATCAGTGCAAACCTCAAAATTTGTAAAAAAAAACCACATTTCTGTGGTGGAAAGTCCTGGAATCTGCGTGGGTCCACAAAATTCCACCCACCCCGCATTCCACAAAGTCTTCCGAGAGAAATGGTACCTCACTTGTGTGGGTAGGCCTAGTGCCCGTGACAGGAAACGGCCCAAAACGCAACGTGGTCACATCACATTTTCACAGTGTAAACAGACCCTTTTTTTACAAAGTGCCTAGCTGTAGATTTTGAACCCTAGCTCTGCGGGCACCTAGGGAAACCTAGCAAACCTATATATTTTTGAAAACTAGACTCCCAGGGGAATCCAGGATGGGGTGACTTGTCTGGCTCTCATCCGGTTCTGCTACCCAGAATCCCTTGCAAACCTCAAAATGTGTAAAAAAAAACACATTTTCCTCACATTTCTGTGGTGGAATTTCTGGAATCTGCATGGATCCACAAAATTCCACCCACCCCGCATTCCCCAAAGTCTTCCTAGAGAAATTGTACCTCACTTATGTGGGTAGGCCTAGTGCCCGTGACAGGAAATGGCCCAAAACGCAACGTGGACACACCACATTTTCACAGTGAAAACGGACCATTTTTTTACAAAGTGCCTAGCTGTAGATTTCGAACCCTAGCTCAGCCGGCACCAATGAAAATCTAGCAAACCTATACATTTTTTAAAACTAGACACCCAGGGGAATCCAGGATGAGGTGACTTGTCTTGCTCTCACCAGGTTCTGTTTCCCAGAATCCCTTGCAAACCTCAAACTTTGTAAAAAAAAACACATTTTCCTCACATTTCTGTGGTGGAAAGTTCTGGAATCTGCGTGGATCCACAAAATTCCACCCACACCGCATTTCCCAAAGTCTTCCTAGAACAATGGTACCTCACTTGTGTGGGTAGGCCTAGTGCCCGCGACAGGAAACGGCCCAAAACGCAACGTGGTCACACCACATTTTCACAGTGAAAACAGACCCTTTTTTTACAAAGTGCCTAGCAGTAGATTTTGAACCCTAGCTCTGCCGGCACCTAGGGAAACCTAGCAAACCTATACATTTTTGAAAACTAAACACCCAGGGGAATCCAGGATGGGGTGACTTGTCTGGCTCTCACCAGGGTCTGTTACCCAGAATCCCTTGCAAACCTCACAATTCGTCAAAAAAACACATTTTCCTCACATTTCTGTGGTGGAAAGTTCTGGAATCTGCGTGGATCCACAACATTCCACCCAACCCGCATTCCCCAAAGTCTTCTGAGAAAAATGGTACCTCACTTGTGTGGGTGGGTCAAGTACCCGCAACAGGTAAGGGCCCAAAATGTATTGAGGAGGCATCAATATTACCCATCACAAAAACAACCTGGTTTTGCACGGGGGGGTCCCATGAGTTTTTGGCCCCAGGCTCGGCGGCCATCTTGGGAAACCTACAAAACCCACACATTTCTGAAAACTAGACACCCGGCGAAGTCCAGCGAGGTATGGCTTGCGTGGATCCCCCAACGTTTCCCTACCCAGAATCCCCTGCAAACCTCAAATTTTGCTGAAAAAAAATCAATTTTTTCTCAAATTTCTGTTTGGGAAAGTTGTAGGATCACCGGGCTGACACAAATTTCCTCCCACCCAGCATTCCCCCAGGTCTCCCGATAAAAATGGGTCCTCACTTGTGTGGGTAGACATAGTGGCTGCAACAGGAAATGGCCCAAATAGTACTGTGGAGACTTCAAAATTACCTATCACAAAACTATCTGCTTTTGCAAGGGGGGTCCCATGAGCTTTTGGTCCCGGGCTTGGCGGCCATCTAGGAAAACCTACCAAACCCACACATTTCTGAAAAATAGACACCCGGGGGAGTCCAATGAGGTATGGCTTGCATGGATCCCCCAAATTTTCCCTACCAGAATCCCCTGCAAACCTCAAATTCTGCTGAAAAAATTGATTTTTTCTCAAATTTCTGTGTGGGAAAGTTGTAGGATCACCGGGCTGATGCAAATTTCCTCCCACCCAGCGTTCCCCCAGTTCTCCTTATAAAAATGGTACCTCACTTGTGTGGGTAGGCATAGTGGCTGCAACAGGAAATGGCCCAAATCGTACTGTGGAGCCTTCAAAATTACCTATCATGAAACTACCTGGTTTTGCAGGGGGGGCATCTGGTTTTTTGGCCCCGGGCTCGCGGCCATCTAGGGAAACCTACCAATCCCACACATTTCTGAAAACTAGACACCTTGGGGAGTCCAATGAGGTGTGGCTTGCGTGGATCCCCCTACGTTTCCCTACCCAGAATCTCCTGCAAACCTCACATTTTGCTAAAAAAAAATCACTTTTTCCATACATTTCTGCGTTGGATCACCGTGCCGGGACAAATGTCCTACCAGCCATCATTCCCCTTGTTCTCCCGAGTAAAATGATACCTCACTTGTGTGGCTGTCCAATGCAGAATCAGCTAAAAATGTATATTTTTTTTAAATGTAGCGCTTAGAATTCTCGGTGCTATACCCTTAATCCCTATGTTTTGGGCTCTTCCCAGTCACAGGCCTTTGGCCCACCCACACAAGTGAGGTATCATTTTACTCGGGAGAACAAGGGAAATGCTGGGTGGTGGGACATTTGTGCTGGCTCGGTGATCCCACGCAAAAATGTATGGAAAAAGTGATTTATTTAGCAAAATTTGGGGTTTGCAGGAGATTCTGGGTAGGGAAACGTTGGGGGATCCACGCAAGCCATACCTCATTGGACTCCCCAGAGTGTCTAGTTGTCAGAAATGTGTGGGTTTGGTAGGTTTCCCTAGATGCCCGCGAGTCCGGGGCCACAAAACCAGGTGCCCCCCTGCAAAACCAGGTAGTTTTGTGATAGGTCATTTTGAAGGCTCCACAGTACGATCCGGGCCATTTCCTGTTGCATCCACTATGCCTACCCACACAAGTGAGGTACCATTTTTATCAGGAGACCTGGGGAAACACTGGGTGGGAGGAAATTTGTGTCAGCCCAGTGATCCTACAACTTTCCCACACAGAAATTTGAGAAAAATGTGATTTTTTTCAGCAACATTTTAGGTGTGCAGCGGAATCTGGGTAGGGAAACGTTGGGGGATCCACGCAAGCCGTTTCTCATTGGACTCCCCTGGGTGTCTAGTTTTCAGAAATGTGTGGGTTTGGTAGGTTTCCCCAGATGGCCACCAAGCCCGGGACCAAAAACTCATGGGACCCCCCTTGCAAAAGCAGATAGTTTTGTGATAGGTAATTTTGAAGTCTCCACAGCATGATTTGGGCCATTTCCTGTTGCAGCCACTATGCCAACCCACACAAGTGAGGTACCATTTTTATCGGGAGACCTGGGGGAACACTGGGTGGGAGGAAATTTGTGTCAGCCCAGTGATCCTACAACTTTCCCACACAGAAAGTTGAGAAAAATTTGATTTTTTCAGCAAAATCTGAGGTTTGCAGGGGATTCTGGGTAAGGATACTTTGGGGGATCCATGCAAGCCATACCTCATTGGACTCCCCAGGGTGTCTAGTTTTCAGAAATGTGTGAGTTTGGTAGATTTACCAAGATGGCCGCAGAGCTCGGGGCCAAAAACTCAGGTGACCCCCCCTTGAAAAACCAGGTCCTTTTAAAATAGATAATTTTGATGTCTCCACGATACGTTTTGGGCCCTTCCCTGCCGCGGGTACTTGACCCACCCACACAAGTGAGGTACCATTTCTATCGGGATACTTGGGTAAATGCTGGGTGGTAGGAAATTTGTTGTTTCTTTCTGAAGCGTGAATATTTTGGCACAGTAATGCAAGGAAAATGTGACTGTCTAATTTTGAGGTTTGCAGGACACTGTGGGTAAGATAACTTGTTGGGATCCACAAGAGAGACATCACCATGTACTCCCATGTGTGTTTAGTTTACAACAATATCTACAGTTGGTAGGTTTATATTAGATGACATGTACACCTTGGCAGAGAGACAAAAAAGACAAATGCTACTGCACAACCATCTATTCCTCAAGCACACACACATACTGGTTGGATTTGGCACGAGGGCGAGTGATAGTTCAGTATATAAAATTTTATTAATAAGAGATTTCACAAAAATGAAATGCACTGTCAATAATTGAAAGGACAAAAAACTGAACCAGTGACTCACAGCTCGTGAGCTGTAAAGACGCGTCAAGGCCCCAACCGCTTTACAGGCCAGTTACACACCTTTCGTACATGATACACACAAGACCATTCACACCACCAGGCACGGAACCAACACATTACAACATTCACAAAAAGGAACAAGGTACACCCTGCTTGAGAAAGTCAGAAAAGACAAATATTACTGCAGAACCATCTATTCCTCAAGCACACATACATACCGGTTGGATTTGGCACGAGGGTGAGTGATGGTTCAGTATATACATTTGTACTAACAATAGATTTCACAAACATGAAATGCACTGTTAATAATTGAAAGGACGAGAAACTGAACCATTGACTCACAGCTGGTGAGCTGTAAAGCCACAACAAGGCACCAACCTCTTTACAGGCCATTCATACACCTTTCATAAGTGTGACACAAACAAAACCATTCACACCGCCAGCCGCGGGCCCATCACATTACAACACTCATATCAGCAGACAGCGCCATTCAAGGGCCCATCACTTTCACATGCCTACATGCCTGACACAGCAATCACACCAGCTGACGGATTGCGTGGACTGGCGTTTGGCTACCTGTGTGTGTAGTGACCAGCAGCAAGTCACTACTCACACACCGCCAGCCAAGGGCCAGTCCATGCACACCTCCAGCCAAGCGCCAGTCCATTCACACCACCAGCCGAGCGCCAGTCCATGCACACCGCCAGCCAAGCTCCAGTCCACGCACACCGCCAGCCAAGCGCCAGTCCAAGCACACCGCCAGCCAAGCGCCAGTCCACGCACACCACCAGCCAAGCGCCAGCCTACACACACCGCCATCACATTTAGGTTTTTTTTATACAAAAAAGAAAACACAAACAAATTGTAAATAGATATAAATCTACTAACACAGAATCTGAAACTAAATACATTGCACAAATGCCAACCTTGAAACTGAACAAAAAATATAAAACAATACAGACCAGGCAGTTCACTTTACCACTCATGGATGCTCCCAAAAATTATTATGCGTGTGGTACATTCTAAAACAAGCAGGCACACACAGCGCAGGGTTAGAAGGACACTCGGGGCAGTACATACGAGTCTCCTTCCACATACCTCTTCGCCAACAGACTCTACATCTCCTACTGGGAAAGTCTTTTGAGGGCGAGGGAGGCATGTGATCAGTAAAGTGGCGATCTTTTAATCTAGCCGCATCTTCCACCACTCCAACTCTAGGAACACTTGCCTGTTCCACTACAACAAGGCTGCCAAAAGTGGACGGACAAACAGAGGGATCAATCCTGGAATCCCTACCAGTGTACACCCTGAAATTAGAGACATATGCAGTCCTACTGTCACACAGCATATACATCTTAATTCCATAGCATGCACTCTTACTAGGAATGTATTGCCTAAAAACCAAGCGGCCCTTGAACAAGACCAAAGACTCATCCACTGATATTTCTTTCCCTGGAGCATTGATCTCAGGAAATCGATCAACAAAGTGATCAATGACAGGCCGAATCTTAAAAAGACGGTCACAATCAGGGTGATCTCGTGGCAACGCTAAACCATTATCGACAAAATGCAGCATCCGAAGCAGAAGCAAATACCTATAATGACTCATGACTGCCAGAAATATAGCCGTTGCCATCAAGGGACTAGTAGACCAATATGAAGACATTGATGGCTTCCTTAGCAAGCCCATCAAAAAAGTTAAACCCAAGAACTTCTTCAACTCATCCAGATTTGTGGGAGTCCACCGGGTTGCTCTAGAGTGGGGCCTAAGGCTTGCACTGTTGTCTCTCAAATACTGTTCAGCATACAAATTAGTCTGCTCAACAATCCCTGCCAAAAATACATCGTCCATAAACAACTGAAAAAATTTATCAGCAAAAAGTTTTCAGTATCCACTCTACACCCTGGAACACCAGTAAAGTCTGGCAATGCCGGCTGCACCATGTCTGGGGCAACCCAGAGGTCAGCACTTCCAACGGGAAGCCTTGCAGCCCCAGGCTGCAGCCCAGATGCCTCTTGCTACACTATCGGCACATCAATGTCCTTCTCTAAAACAGGCACTTCATCCGCACTAAGAGTAGCTTCATCCGCACTGAGAGTAGCTTCATCATCTCCCACCTGGGGGCAGAAAGGCCAAAAAAATGGGCAGATCTGTCCCCATGGCGGGGCAGAAAATACATAAACATAACTTAAGCCCCTTGGAAGCAACCCTTGGCCAAGGGGTCGCTTCCATCTGTAATAAAAAAAATCCTTGGTGCCTAATGGGGTTTTCTGCCTCCCCGGGGGGCAGAAAAGCTAAAAAAAAATGGGTCGATCTGCCCCCAGGGGGGGGGGCAGAAAAATCATCCAGTAAATTTGACGCCCTTGGAAGCTTACAGGGATTTTGATTTTTGTTGTATGAAAGCCTTGTGTCGCTTTTATACAACAAAAAACAAAATCCCTGGTGCCTAGTTGCGTTTTCTGCTCTCCCTGGGGGCAGAAAGGCCAAAAAAACAGGCCGATCTGCCCCCAGGGGGGGGCAGAAAAACATCCAAAATTAAAATGCCCCCATGGAAGCGACCCTTGCCCAAGGGGTCGCTTCCATGCATTAAATACACAATCCCTGGTGCCTAGTGGGGATTGGGCAGAAAGGCCAAAAAACCAGGCCGATCTGCCCCCAGGGGGGGCAGAAAAACATCCAAAATTAAAATGCCCCCATGGAAGCGACCCTTGCCCAAGGGGTCGCTTCCATGCATTAAATACATAATCCCTGGTGCCTAGTGGGGATTGGGCAGAAAGGCCAAAAAAAGGGCCGATCTGCCCCCAGGGTGAACAGAAAAACATCCAAAATAATATTGACCCCTTGGAAGTGACCCTTGCCCAAGGGGTCGCTTCCATTCATTTTAAAACATAATCCCTGGTGCCTAGAGGGGATTGGGCAGAAAGGCCAAAAAAAGGGCTGATCTGCCCCCAGGGGGGGCAGAAAAACATCCAAAATAATTATGCCCCCTTGGAAGTGACCCTTGCCCAAGGGGTCGCTTCCAAGCAGTCAAAAAGTCATCCCTGGTGCCTAGTGAGGATTTCAAAGGCCAAAAAAACGGGCTGATCTGCCCCCGGGGGGGGGGGGGGCAGAAAAACATCCAAAATATGTATGCCCCCCTGGAAGCGACCCTTGCCCAAGGGGTCGCTTCCATGCAGTCAAAAAACATCCCTGGTGCCTAGTGGGGGCATTTATGCTGCACAATCGCGACGCTGTGCGCAATCGTGCAACACAAATGCCCTTCAAAGAGACATCAGGGGAGAGGAAAAACTCTTTCCTCTCCACTGATGCCTCGACGGGTAAAGAAACCCCCCTCCCGGAGCAGGAACACCTACCTGGATCCGTGGACGCCTGGAAGCAAATGGCTTCCAGTGCGTCCAGGGCTTCCTGATGACGTCGGCGTGCGCTGTGCGCGCTGACATCATGGGATTGCCCGGGGGGGTCGGGGGTGGCGGTGGAAACTCTTCTGCTGCCATCCCCCTTTGTGGGGTCTAGATGTGCTGCCCATGGGGGGAGCGCCAGCGCTTCCCCCATGGGTGGGTGCCCTGACGGAGTGGTTCCGCCATGAGCACACGCCCACCGTGAGCATAGAAAGGGTTAAAGAAGCATGTATATAGTAATATGTGCAGTGCAATGTTTAGAATGGAGGGTTTTTTTTTGCATTTGTTGGTGGCCGTTGAATGTTTGCTTTTGTTTTGCGATTGTGCGGCTAATTCAAGACCATCGCGACGTCATCAGGGAACATTCCCAAAAACGTAATACTAAAGGATCGTTAACAATATTTCGGGTACTAGGGCGGCTCTGACAAGGGCCTTTGTGTTGATTATGAGTGTAAGACAACTACACATAAGACGGGATGCAGAGTTTTAGGTTAGTTAGAAACACCCTGTTGCCTTCATCTGAAAAGTGTACTCCATCATTTCTATCAATTCCATGCATGTCAAAACGCAGGTTGTTGTTATAGACTGAGCCCATGTTATGGTCTCTGAGGAATGCAGAAACAGTTTTATTAACATGTTTCCTGGCTTTCTCAATCTGTGGACAGAATTGATTTGACCACTTCCATTTCTGTCTTTGGCATATATTAGAGTGCACCAAGGCAGTGTGAGGGAAAAGTGACATCAGTTCTGCAAAGGTATCCTTCATTAGGATTTCCAGCTCTATCCTAGTCAATATGCCTAGGTCATTGCCACCACTGTGCACAATCACGAAGTGAGGAGCTCGACAATCCACAATGGTTTTAACCAAAGCCAGCAACTGATGAAACTTTAACCCTTTCTGGCCAAACCAAGTAATCTTTTTTGCAGCCTCTTTAGCCCAATAGACATAGCTGTGGCCAACAATGCACACTCTTAGCATTTGGAAGTGAAGCAGCAATAGCAGTCATGAGAAGGCTGGAGCTGAATGAGGTAGTTTTCCAAATGAAAAGCAGCTGAAATGGGTGTGTGTTTTCTTTTTAAAAAAAAAAGTTATATTTAATTGGATGCTGTCAGCATGTAAGTGAATAAAATTAGGTAGTGTGCTGGATGCATTAGTAAGAAGTCCTATTATTGGCTGTTGTTTAAAAAAAGAATTGTAATACAGACATGGGTATGCTTTTGAATCTGTGGAGTAGACCACGCCTGCTGTATCTGATTTGGAAGTAGCATTGTCCTTCTAGAATGTGCTGTGAACTTGTGACCTACTGATTCCTCTGGGTTGCTTGATACATTGAGCTAAGAATATATTGGGGGGAAGGGTGTTAAAGAGACGGACCATTTTTCAAAAAGTTGGGGCGTTATGACACAATTTAAGTAATGATAAACTTTAATTTCCAACTCAGGACTATGTAATAAACTGTTTTTCAATTTGAAAAAAACTGAAGCTAAATATAGGTTCGGACTCCCGTTTTTTTTTTCGCGATTACTCTGCAATAATTGCGAAAACATTGCAAACACGCATAAACAGGAATCTCTTGTTGAAAGAGAAGGAAAGGGTTAACAGATGCTAACCATTCAAAAGTGTGATAGAGTAGTCTAAAATGAAAGACATGATTTCAATTGGTGCCTTTCTCATGATCATAGAGTGGAAAGTTGAAGAGGTTGCCATTTTATAGTTGCTTTGTATGAGAGTGATGTACCATTCTTGTGCTTAGTTATTGCAAATCCTTACAGTGTCAAAACTATCCAGAAAGATCTAAAACAACACTATAATCTATGAACTTGATTCATTGGTATGTACAGAACTTTTTCATTATTTAAAAAAATGTACATTAGAAATGAAGATGAATATGCGAGTTTGATAAAAAAAGAGTATCACAGTGATATGAAAAAAATATATCAGATGAACTGTATCAGGCATGTGTTTACGATGTTAGTACTGTTGAAAATTACAATGAGTAATGCCATTGAAAATAACAATGTTTTAAATGTCTAGGCATCATGTGCAAAGCAGACAGATTTATGTCATTTACATTGGGGGAATTGTAGTACGTTTAGTCACATTATTAAAGAGCAGTAATGTAGCCATGAATAAAAGATACGAAAATGTGCTGCACCTGTATATGCATTATAATGCAATAATACTTGTTAGGTATGTATTAATAAGTGTTTGTCAATGTGGTTTTTAACTTATATGACCGGTTTGCATATGTTTAGATGGTGAGATATGGTTTAAGCATGTAACGATGAGACTCTTGAGTTTACTTAAAGAAGTACAGAACTATATATTTTTAGAAAGATGGTCTAAAGGTGTATATCTATTATGAAATCACATATATGTTTACATGGTGATCTATGTTGTTTAAGGCTTTTGAAAATGTCATGTATATGCTGAGGGTGGTGTATTTCTTTAAACATGCTGTGTTTAAAATTGGGGAGAGTTAATAGGGCAGAATGTCTCTTGAGAGTTCTTGTGCTAGCTTCACTTGGTGTGTAACTTTGCTTTGAGAAATGCTTAATATATGTTTTAAAGACAGAAGAAATATTTGAGAAATGATGTAGGTATGCCATTAAGAAAAGGTTTTGTGCTTTGACAAAGTGAAAATTGTTGTTTTCAGTTTTAGAAAGTTACTGATGCATGTGCACACTGAGTAACAGAGCAATATATGCTCTTAGACACCCATGTATGCAAATGTATATCAAGTGTGATATGCAGACGTCACTCACACATGGTTCAGTAGGAAAGGATTGATACACTAAAACAGTTAGTATGATACTGACAGAATGACTTAAACAATGAGTCACAGATATAGTCACAACTGTTATGTATCTAACAGCAATGGAGGTACTTTCACAGTCGGACAGGAACTACTCAGGCACTTATCCAATCACCCAGTCACTACTCAGGCAGTCATCGAATCACTCATGCACTATTCACGCACTTATGTAATCACCCAGACACTACACATGCACTCTTCCAATCACGCAGGCATTAATTATGTAGTCATTGAAGTATGCAGGCACTGCCCATGCATTCATCCAATTACCCAGGCATTAACCATTCACTTATACAATCACCAAGGCCGTACCTATGCAGTCATTCAAACACCCAGGCACAACCCATGCACTCATCCACACACCCACTTAAAACCCATGCACTCATCGAAATACTGAGGCACAGCCCATGCACTCATCCAATTATGCAGGCAGTACCATTGCAGTGAACCTATCATTCATCCAGTACCTATGCACTCATTCAATTACTGAGGCAATACTGTTGCACTAATACAATCACCCCAGTAGTACACTTGCTTTCATTCAATCACTTAAGCTTAAACACTGGACTTATGCAATTACTCAGACACTAGTCATGCATTCATCTAATCAGCCAGGCACTACTGATGCCCTCATTAAATATCCAGGTATTAACCATGTACTTATCTAATCACCCAGACACTACCTGTTCACTCAACCAAAAACACATGGGCAGCAGCCATTTACTCATCCAATCACTGAAACACTACTCATGTGCTCATCCAATCTGTCAGATGGTATGCATGCAGAAACAATCACGTACGCACTATCCATGCACTCTATAAATTACCTATATATTATCCATGTACTCCTGCAATCATCCAGGCACTAGAGTTGCACTCATTTAATCATCCAACCACTATCTATACATGTTTTGAATTATTGAGGCATTAGTCATGAACTTATCTAATCATTCAGGCACTACTCATGCACTCATCCAATCACCCAGATAGTAGTGATATACTCATGCAAACACGCAGGCAGTAACTATGCAGATATGGAACGACCCACGAAGTTCCCACATATTCAGGGACTCATCCAGATACCACTTGTATCCTTAGGGAATCACCTAGGTACTACCTATACACTCATTCAATCATCTAGGGAGTATTGATGTACTCAGCCACAAACCCATGCATTTATGAGTTTTAATGAGGAATATGTAGTCTTTTTGAACCATCTGGTGAATTATATAAGCAACCTGTCACACACTCTTTGCATGTACTCGGAAGAATTAGTGAGATATATGCTCTGATAGAGATTAATGTGCAGATTTTTATATGCACCGTTTCCCAAATTTAAATATGATGCATCCAAGTAGAAAAGTACTGAGATACTAAATCCACCAGTGACACAGAGGTAGAGAGGCACACACATAGCTGTTATGTTGTGTATTTGGATTTACAGAATTGAGACACTGTATGTACTTCTACACTTTAGTTGATGTTCATTTTAAAATTTACTGCAGAAGGGATAAACTGGTCTTTTACCATGTATAAGTAAGAACTGATATATGGTGCAGCTGTGTTGTAGGAGAGGGTGCTATAATGTTAAAAGGTAACTAATAAATAATGTTTTGTGTTTTGCTCCAGGTTAGTGGTTGTCTCAGTCACTGTATAGGTGAGTGAGTATATGTATTAGTATATGTATAAGTTAATGAGTGGCTATGTGAGTAATTGTATGGGTGAGTTAGTGGCTGTGTGAGTTACTGTATGGGAGAGTGAGTAGGTGTGTAAGTAGGTGTATGGTTAACTGATTTACTCTGTCAGTAGCTGTATGGGTGTGTTAGTGGGTTTGTAAGTGTTTCTATGTCTCTATGACAGGATCAGTGACAGGCTATATTGGTAAGTGAGCAGGTGCATGAGCGGCTGTATATGTGAGTTAGTGGTTCTGTGCAAGTGGATGTGTTACTGGCTGTATGGATGAGTGATGAGATGTGTGAGTGTGTTACGACTTGCTCCCTGCGTTCTCGTGTCCACCACCAGGGGGCTGAACTGTGGGACTCTCCAGTGTTCTAATAAGCTTCCAGACCCTCCCCTTCATGTACATACTGACGTCTAGCCATTTGGACTCTACTTGGAAATGGCAATCCAGTCCCAATCCATGCCGGGTTTTGTGGAAGCCAGCCTGCTCATGCTGGAAACTCCATTACCTAGAATTCCCTGCTCACTGCTTCGTCTCCACCCCTGCAGGCCAAGGATGGGTGGAGGAATTCAGCTCACCTGTGGCTGGCTGCTGCTAGCCTGCTCACACCTGATGCATGTGACTACTGGGAGCTCTTTTAAGCCCCAGCTCCCTTCAGTCCGGGGTTGGTCTTTGTAGCTGTGTACCGGTGAGACCGATTCTTGTTTCCAGTGCTCCCTGAGCTTTTGCTATCCTTGTTTCCAGTGTTTCCTGAGCTCTAGTTATTACTTGTTCCTAAACTGCTGCTGTTTTCCTTGTTCCTGAATTAGCACTGCCTGCAGTGCTACCTTGACTCCTGAGCCTTAGTATTCCTTGTTCCTGAGCTGCAGCAGTTTCCATTGTTCCTGAATTAGCACTGCCTGCAGTGCTACCTTGACTCCTGAGCTTTAGCTCAATTCTAGTTCCTGCTCCCAAACCTTAGCATTCCTTGTTCCTGAGCTACCGCAGATTCCCTTGTTCCTGAACTAGCACTGCCTGCAGGGCTACCTTGGCTTTTGAACCTTTGCTATATTCTTGTTCCTGCCCCGCACTGCCTTCAATGCTACTTTGTTTTCTTGATTCCTGAACCTGCACTATTCTAGTATACCTTTGCAGCCTCCCCTTCTGTATATCCTTTTCCAGTCCCTGCCTTTCTTCCAATTTCCTTGGTTCCAGTTCCTAGTTTGCTGTCTTTCTATTCTACTGTTTTGCTTCTATTACCTTGTATGTTTGTTACTTGCTTTCTGCCAAGTGTGCCCTGTGATTTCTTTCCTTTCCTGTTAAGCACTCCTCCTTGCTAGCTCCTTGTCTTTTGTGCTTGTGTTTAGTTCTATCCCCTTGCTGTTACTGCCTTGCGTGTTCCTGTTTGATCGCAAGGATCTGTGGGCACAGCTGACTGCCTAGGTGGTGTTTCTTGTTCACTGTGAGTATTGTCTTTGAGTTGCATTTATAACATCACCATTGGTATCAGCTCCACAGACCCTGCCTTTGCATGCATATGCTATATGTGGGTATTTGCAGTCAGTATCTGTAACAGCAATTGTGGGTGAGGAACTTACTGAGCTTCAGTCTTACCGTGTGGAGCTCCCGAGTGCTTTACCCTACATTCCCTTTATTGTTATTGCTGTTTTAAATATAAGTGTATTGCACATCCGTCCTGGGTGTAGTGATTCTGAATGCCAAGCCGCCTCATGAGTGCATGTCCTTTCTGAGTCTCACCCATCTTGTTCACTTGTACAGGCTTCCCCTTTGGATCCCTTTTTCTCCTCTGACTTCCTTTGTGATCCTGGGCAGCGCTGTACTACTCTTTCTGTGTATGTTTTCTACCCAGTTCCCAGTCCTTGCCCAAATGTCCTGACTGTATTCCCGACATAGTCCCGGACAGTCCCTGACAGAGTGTTTGTATGGGTTCTGTGAATGAGTTTGTTAGTGATTGTGAGGGAGTGGCTGTATGGCATGCTGTATGGGGGGTGTAAGTGGGTGTGTCAGAGTTTCTCTGGATGATGTCATCAGTGATGTCATTTGAGATGTCATCAGTGATGTCATTTGAGATGCCATGAGTGATGTCATGAGTGATGTCACGGACCATGTCATGAGTGATGTAATTGCTGAGGTCAAAATAAGCGTGCATTTGTAATGTAAGTGAGTGTGAGAGAGGTTGTATGGGAAAGTATAAGGTTTGGTATATTGAAGTAATTGCATGTAGCTATAAAGCTAAGTTCAACTGTAGATTTAAAACTGCAACATAACATTTACACTGTTTTTGTATTATGTGTAAGTCAGTAGTAAAGAAGTTGGTAATTTGGCTAGAGTAAAAATTAAAATATACTTATTTTGTTTACAGAACAATATCTACATAAAGACAGTTAGAATGTCTACAAAAGCTCAGAGGAAAAAGCAACAGAAGCAACTACAGTATCTATGCAGAACTGAGACACAAAAGGAGCAAAATGCAGACAAAGTGGTGAAAGAAAAACGAGCTACTGGTAAGAGGACAAAGTCATTTCTTAAAAATATATGTAGACAGCTGCAAAGATTACAAAATAATGAAAATAAAAAGCAAACTATGAGAAAGAATAAGAGTGGACAAAATGTATATTACAAGAACCGGAAAGAATGTAACAAAGATGGACACACCTTAACCAGGAGACAGAAGCAGTTTAAGGAAATCAGAGCCAGGATGTTTCACAGTAAAGTGGTTGTATATCTATTGAGAAATATGAAGAAGTATAGAAGAAGGAGAGAGGCACTGAAACAGAAAGAACAAGTTGAGGGAGTAGTTGATAAGGCCTTTGCTTTGAAGAGGAAGCTTTTCATTTTGATTATAAATAGAATGAAGACTCTTGACAAAATGGTGTTGTACATGAGGAGACAAAACCAGAAGATTGATTAGTGAATTGAAGTAACTTGTGTACAGTTTTTAATGGAGAATGGACACATATTTCTACTACAGAGTCTTTCTTTAATGAAGAAAGCTATCCCCAGGATAACACATTAGTTCATGCTATTGATGAAAGAGAACAATGTTATGAAATGAAGAATAGAACTCCTATAGTGAAAGAGGTGAAAGTATCTACAAATGTAGAACAAGTTATTGCAGAAGAGGTACAGGGAAGGTCTAGTTAGGCCCTGAATACAAATGGAATTGTAGTAGTGTTTGTAGTATTCGTCAGCAATCCATTGATATATTAAGAAAATTTTTATGTATTTTTCCAAGGCAAAGTTTAAAACACAAAATAAGTACTTTACAAGGATTAGATCTTTGCAAGGTTAGAAAGCATACAAATTTTGAGGGACACTCACTGGCTTGTTTATCAAAGAAAGTGTTCCAAAGCACATTTCAACATTTCAAGATGTTAGCTGTACACCACTCAACAATGAGAATTCTAGTTAGGAGGCTGTACTATGTCAAAACTCGTGCTTTATGCTTAGGAGAAATGAATAGAGCACTTTTGCATGTTACTGTGGCAGAGGTAAAAAAGGTTTGCGAGAGATGTGCAGTTTTGTTTCTTATGTCAGCCTAACTATAATGTCCCTGTAACCCTTGTTTTTTTCTGTGAAAAAAAAATATATATTTATGTAGCGTAACATAATTATTATAATTATTTATTCTACATTATATTAATCTTTTTAAATATTTTACATGTATTGTTTTCAATATGTATGTATATATACATATATATATATATATATATATATATATATATTATCTACTGGCGGTCGCCAGTAGATAGTTATAGTTAGAGCCTATTTTCCATAGGAAATCCGTGACATTCTATTTGAAATAACTCTCTTGCCGGTTGACGTATCTTTGCGAAATTTTCAAACTTTGTGGGGCGCTCCGGTCCGCTCCTACCCTGAAAGTCTCGGGGGATTCGTCAAGCGGGGGCTGAGAAAAAGGGGGTCCCAAAACGCGTTTTCCCCATTCATTTTTCCATAGGAAACTTTAGACACGGCTACAGCCCGAACTGCTGAACGGAATTACACCAAATTTGGCAAAGAGGTAGTTCTTGGTTCAGAAAGAACCCTTTTTGTTAAATGGTGTAAATCCGTTCAGTAGTTGCTGAGAAAATCAAAAGTAAAAGTACATATATATCTATGGGCACGGAGGATCCGCGCACCCTGAGCGCACCCTGCGCGCACCGTCCCGATCACGAGCTGCATGCTAATTGGCTGTCAGCTGGCTGTCAACATTCCGATTCAGGAAGTGTTGGCAGCCATTTTGTCCCTCGGTAGAACCAGGGACAGAAACAAGTGCGCAAAGCGCAAAAAGGGGGCAGGGTAGAAACACCCTGACCCCCTAGGTCTGATCAGGGGGTCCCACAAGGACCCCCTGGGCAGAAAAAAGCATTTAAAAAAAAAAAAAATCGGCGGGATGCGCTTAGGGTGCGCGAATCCCGCCGAGAAAAAAAAAAAAAAATTGCAAGTGTGCAAACGCACAAAGGGGGCAGGGTAGAAACACCCTGACCCCCTAGGTCTGCTCAGGGGTCCCACAAGGACCCCTGGGCAGAAAAAAAGCATTTAAAAAAAATAATCGGCAGGATGCGCTCAGGGTGCGCGGATCCTGCCGATAAAAAATCGAGCGCGGTCTCCTGCGCTTCGATTGTATTTTGCCCCCGGGTGGCCCAAGTCCCGGGGGCATGCGGGGTTTATTTATATAATGCGGGGGGCCTCAAGGGCCCCCAAGCCCCGGGGACCGCCACCCCCGGGGCTTTCATTTTAAAATGGTGCGGGAGGGCACTCGGCCCTCCCGCAGCCCCGGGACCACCACCTCCCCGGGGCTTTTTTTTTTTTTAAATTTCCTGTGTGGGGGCTCGAGCCCCCACACGCCCCGGGGACCGCCACCTCCCGGGGCACTAACAAATTTAAGATGGGGGTCCGTTTTGGACCTCGAAGCCCCGGGGACCACCACCTCCCGGGGCTTTGCTGATGTGGGGAGGGGGGCCGCGTGGCCCCCTCCTGGAGCCTGTGGTGGCCCTGGGGACCGCCACCCCCAGGAGCCGGCTCCTGCAGTGTCCCGGGTGCCTACCCCCGGGACACTGCTGTTTGCAATGACAGGACGGAGCCTCGCGGCTCCCGTCCTGTCATTGCAAACTGCTTTGGATATTGGAAGAGAGAGCAGGGAAACCTGCTCTCGCTTCCAATATCCAAGACAATTGCTTTTCCACACGGGGAGCAGCATGTTAGCTGCTTCCCATGTGGAAAAGCAATGCCGGCTCCCGTAGGACACGGGGAGCCGGCGGGATTGTGGGGGGTTTGGGGACCCCCACAGTCCCCAACCAGAGGCCAGGCCCCGGGGGATGGGGTCCCCGGGGCAAGTAGTGGCCCGGGAGGGGGTCACGTGGCCCCCTCCCCAGAAATAATTTAAAAAAAAAAAAAGGCCTGCCCCGGGGGATGGGGTCCCCGGGGCAAAAGGAGGCCTGAGGAGGGGGGCCACGCAGCCCCCTCCTTAAAAATTAATTTAAAAGTGTGGCCATGCCCCGGGGGATGGGGTCCCCAGGGCCGTATTCGGCCACGGGAGGGGGGCCACGCGGCCCCCTTCCCGTTTAATTTATAAAAAAAAAAAAGGGGGTAAGGCCCTGGGGGATGGGGTCCCCAGGGCCCAAAAATAGGAAAAAGGAAGGGGGGCCTTAATCCCCCAACTTAAAACACGCCACGGGGCGCATTTGCACAGTGGTGAAGGGAAGGGGCGGGGCTTCAGGTGACATGTGTGCAAACAGGCCCCGTGGCGCGTTTTAAGATGGGGAATTAAATCCCCTTCAATCCTGAGGGTCCCTGGGGACCAACTAGCCCACCATGTACTTCTAAAAAGCGCCACAGAGCTGCGTTGCAGAGAGGTGTAAAAAGGGGCGTGGCCTCTGTAAACGTCTCTGCAACGCAGCCCCCTGGCGCATACTGGAGGTTCCTGGTGGGCTGGTTGGCCCCCAGGGACCCTCATGATTCAAGGGAACTTAATCCCCCAACTTAAAACGCGCCACGGGGCGTGTTTGCACAGATGTCACCTCAGGCCCCGCCCCTCCCTTCACCATTGTGCAAATATTCCTCTAAAATCAGCCGAAATACGAATTCCGATTTACTCACCTGTTATCAGGAGAGACCTCAGTGCTGCATCTTTCAGCCCAGTACTGATCCTGAAAAGTAATTTTAACCGTACTTACCAGTAACTTGAATTTCCTTCCATAGGATATCATTGCCTGCTTTTTGCTGAAAAGTTTCTGTGTCGATTTTTGAAACATACAAATATTCCTCTAAAATCGGCCGAAATACGAATTCCGATTTACTCACCTGTTATCAGGAGAGACCTCAGTGCTGCATCTTTCAGCCCAGTACTGATCCTGAAAAGTAATTTTAACCGTACTTACCAGCAACTTGAATTTCCTTCCATAGGCTAACATTGACTGGTTTCACTTGGAAATTCTTCTAAGTGTGGAGTTTTGGAACTTTATAATATTCTTCTAAAATCAACCGAACTACGAATTCCGATTTACTCACCTGTTATGAGGAGAGAACCCAGTGCTGCATCTTTCATCCCAGTACTGATCCTGAAAAGTAATTTTAACCGTACTTACCAGTAACTTGAATTTCCTTCCATAGGATATCATTGACTGGTTTCACTTGGAAATTCTTCTAAGTGTGGAGTTTTGGAACTTTATAATATTCCTCTAAAATCAGCCGAACTACGAATTCCGATTTACTCACCTGTTATCAGGAGAGACCTCAGTGCTGCATCTTTCAGCCCAGTACTGATCCTGAAAAGTAATTTTAACCGTACTTACCAGTAACTTGAATTTCCTTCCATAGGATATCATTGCCTGCTTTTTGCTGAAAAAGTTTCTAAGTGTCGATTTTTGAAACATACAAATATTCCTCTAAAATCAGCCGAAATACGAATTCCGATTTACTCACCTGTTATCAGGAGAGAACCCAGTGCTGCATCTTTTAGCCCAGCACTGACCCTGAAAAGTAATTCTAATCGTACTTACCAGTAACTTATATTTCCTTCCATAGGATATCATTGCCTGCTTTTTGCTGAAAAAGTTTCTAAGTGTCGATTTTTGAAACATACAAATATTCCTCTAAAATCAGCCGAAATACGAATTCCGATTTACTCACCTGTTATCAGGAGAGAACCCAGTGCTGCATCTTTTAGCCCAGCACTGACCCTGAAAAGTAATTCTAATCGTACTTACCAGTAACTTATATTTCCTTCCATAGGAATCTTTTGTCTGGTTTTCAGCAGAAAAGTTTCAAAGTGTCGATTTTCACAAATTACAAATATTCCTTAAAAATCGCCTGTATGGCTTAAACGCATTCTTTCAACTGTTTACAGGAGATGCACCAGTGCTGGATCCAGGATCCAACACTGAGTAAGAAAAAGTAACGATAACACTACTTACCTGCTAAGTGAATTTCCTCCCATAGGATAACATTGGTGATTCTATGTGAAAAAGTTTCTAAGTGTCAACTTTTAAAATACAATAATATTCCTTAAAAATCACTACTGTAACCAAAACACTTTTACTCAACTGTTTACAGGAGATGTCCCAGGACTGAATCTAGGATCCAGTCCTGTGGTTAGAAAAGTAATCCATAAAGTAACTAATTGCATTTAACTAGAAAATCACATTGAGCTCAATGTTGCATTGTGTTTGAAATTGTGTTGCCCATTGCAACAACTGTAACTACTGTACTTAAAACTCTATTGCCTATTTGCAAACTATTTAAACTAAAGTAATTCATTCTGAGAAAGTATATTTTGTAATGTAATGTATAATGTAATTACAATGTAATTTAATAAATAAAATATCTAAAAATAAATAGTTTTAAAAAATGTAGTAAATCAGTATCAAAAAAATAAATATAACAATTAATACATTTAAAAATTGTCATTTACAAAACGTTTGAAATTCACTGAAAAAACCATAGGTTTCAGGTACGTTATAATTAGAAATTAGCATTTAAAAAACCTTTGAAATTCACTGAAAAAACCATAGGTTTCAGACACGTTATAGTTAGAAATTAGCATTTAAAAAACCTTTGAAATTCACTGAAAAAACCATAGGTTTTAGGGACAGTTATAGTTAGTTGGACATTGCACTCGTACAAAACCCGTGAAATTCCCCCGTTATAGTTAGTTCAGCTAACTATAACTCGCGCCCCCGCAATGCACTGCTGATGACGTCACATATTACATCACTCATGACATGGTCAGTGACATCACTGATGACATCACTGATGACATCTCAAATGACATCACTGATGACATCATCCATGTGATAATTTCATGCATCCTCTCACACCCTAATATAACCTTTGATACACCCACTCTAAATTACAGACTGCCATTCTCAAAACCATAGACACTCCAACACCAATAACTACATACCCACTCACTGATTCTTAGGTCTACACACACATCCACTCACTCACCTGTACAGACACACATACTTACGGTCACTCAGTACAGGACTATCATATGCACTAATACACCTACATAGACACTCACACACCGCCACTCATCCATAGAGGTACTCACACACCTAGTCAGTCATGGAAATAATTAATCACACTGCCATTTACTCACCTATACAGTTATACACACACCAGCTCACTTACTCATACAAATACTAGCACATTCTTACGCTCTTATACAATCACTAATACAAGTACACACTCATCCATACAGCCACTCTCACAATCACACACTCTCACTTATACCCATTTATATACTCCAACACACATATATACTGCCTTTCACATATGTAGTTACTCACACATGTACCACTGAGATATACATTCACTCACTAACACACCCATACACACACTCACCCACCCATACAGTCCATCACAGATGCACTCTTGAAACCATGCACCCAGTGAATCACCCACTGATACATCTATGTGCAGTCACACACACCCCATCCACACAAACACTCAGGCACCCATACAGATACTCAGACAACCAATCAATAACTCATATAGACACTCATGTAGCTATTTACAAACCCATGCAGCCACTAACACACCAACAGACAGACGGATAAAGACATTCACACAGTTTAGTAACTAACCCATGCATTTAGTAAGATACGTTTAATCACTCACTAATAGTCAGTCACGCACCTACTAAATCATCCATCCAGACACTTATACACCCACTCATTATTCAATACACCTTGGCATATATATTAAACATATTTAAACTTTATAGAAACACACAGTCCCTGCATGATGTCATCAGTGATGTCATCAGTGATGTCATTTGAGATGTCATCAGTGATGTCATCAGTGATGTCATTTGAGATGTCATCAGTGATGTCATCAGTGATGTCACTGACCATGTCATGAGTGATGTAATATGTGACGTCATCAGCAGTGCATTGCGGGGGCGCGAGTTATAGTTAGCTGAACTAACTATAACGGGGGAATTTCACGGGTTTTGTACGAGTGCAATGTCCAACTAACTATAACTGTCCCTAAAACCTATGGTTTTTTCAGTGAATATATATATATATATATATATATATATATATATATGTATGCATGTATGTATGTATGTATGTATATATATATATATATATATATCTACATACACACATACATACATACATACATGAATACATAAATAATGCCGTATCCTTACAGCCTGTGTGCGTGCGTTCTTCAATTGGAGCAGGACTGAGTGTTCATTTAAATTCAGCGTTAGCGGTCCAAGCGCTGTTCACGCAACACCAGTCGAGTGTCCGCATTTGACCGCATTTTTTGGGAGGAGCATGGTAGTGCTAGAGGGAGAGCCCCAAAGGAGTGCGCTGGGAAGAGAACGAGGATGACAGCAGTGGGAGCCATGGATACCGGAGCGAGGCGGTTTTGCCGACTGCCACCATGGGGTTTGGGGGTCCCTAGTCTAGAAAAGCCTTGCTCAGGAAACTGGCGCCCCTTGGTGACTGGGCACCGCAGATGCCGATGCAGATGCGGTGATGACTGTCTGGCATGCTTACATTTTTTGTTTATCGGTCTCCTCCGAACCTGCATTGTGTGTCCATTTCCAGTGCTGTGCTTTATGAGTGACATTGAGACATTTTCCCAGTTTGCGCATTTACCATCTGTTTGAAAGTGACTTTTAGTTACCAACACAATGGGCCTATGATTTCGCCTTGGACTCGGGCTGTATGCTTATGAACTCCAGACATTGTTGCAACCGCAGAGAGGCATTGTGGGACTAGTAGTTTGGTTATGAATTCAAGCATTCACCAGGTGGCTGGCATTCATGCCGAAATTCCACATATTGTATTGTAATGTTTAGCCCCGGGATAGTTTATTAACCTATGCATTTCCCTGCCTCTAACGCTGTTCAGTGTAGTTATTTCTAAAATGCAGCATACCATTTTTCTGAGCCCGTAATTCAAACCACAGGTCATTTACTGGCAAATCCAATCAGTATTAGAGGCAACTTCACGGGGTCGAAAGGTCTCACCTCAATGCGATATTGGTATGCACAGCACGATTTTTAACTAATACATTTAGATGTTTTGTTTTATATATTGTGGGCTTTATTTTTCTGAGGGATTGGCTCTGTTTAAATCAGTAATAAGCTTGTGATTTACTCTTCCCATGTGCACGTTCAGACAAGCATTATGTTTATCCCTGGATCAGTGCAGGTGGAGGAAGCATGATGTTGAGACATGCTTGGTTGCACTTTGCAGTTTATTCACAACGTTAAATTTAATAACGTATGACCATTTGTACCAGCCGCACTGTTGAGTCATGTTGTCAGGGTAATGATCAAATAACTTTATTGGTCTGTCCGAGTGCAAAACCCCAAATGCAAAGTATTTTCTTTATGTTTATGTGTGCCTCGAGTGGGAAGGGCTATATATACTTATGTGTATTTTGGCGCCAATTAGAATGACAAAGGCTTCTGCGAAGCCGAAACGCGTCTCTCGGGTCGCAGGGTCGAGGGAGACCCAAGAAAATAAATAATGCCGTATCCTTACAGCCTGTGTGCGTGCCTTCTTCAATTGGAGCAGGACTGAGTGTTCATATATATATATATGTTAACTGAAAAGTCCAAAGGTTACAGGGACGTTATAGTTAGACTGACATTTCACTCATACAAAACATGAGAAATTCAGCTGTTATAGTTAGCTGAGCTAACTATAACTCACGCCCCCGCAATGCCCTGCTGACGACGTCACATACTACATCACTCATGACATGGTCAGTGACATCACTGATGACATCACTGATGACATCTCAAATGACATCACTGAATACATCATTCAGTGACTGTGAGTGTTTTTAAAATGTTTATGAGTGTTAAGTATATATACCAAGGTGTTTTATGAATCATTGGGTGCATGAGCACCCTTATCAATGCTTTAGTAGGTGTGTGACTGACTGTATAAGTGAGTGATTAGGTGTTTCAGTGAATGTATGGGTCACTGACTAGGTTGCCTGAATGTCTGTATCAGTCTGTCAGTTGGTGTCAAAGTGATTGTAAAGGTTGGTGAGTGGGTATGTGAAGTGCTGGATGAGTGATTGATTTGTTGTGTGAGTAACTGTATGGGTGTATGAGTGTCTGTGTGGTTGGATGAGAGGGTGTGTGACTGCCTGCATGGATCAGTGAGTGTGTGAGTCAGTGGGTATATGGGTTAGGGACTGTCAAAGAAGGGTTCCATAAGTGACTGAGTGTGTCTACGGCTGTGTCAGTGAGTGAATGGATGTGTCAGCAGTATATCTGCGAGTAAATGGATATGTGATAGGCAATATATATGTAAGTGTTGGCGTATATCAGTGACTGTATGTGTGAGTGATGGATTGTGATAGTGGCTGTAAGGGTTAGTGAGTGCATGTATGAGGGTCTGTATGGGTCACTGATTATATGTTAGCATCTGTATAAGTAAGTGAGTGGGTGTGTGTATAACTTTTTAGGTGAGTAAATGACTGTCAGATTGACTCTATAGGTGAGTGAGTAGGTGTGTGAGTAGCTCTATGAGTGACTGACAGTGTGTGAGTGGCTGTATGGCTGTATGAGTGGATGTATCAGTGGCTGTATTAGTGAGTGAGTTGGTGTATGAGTGGCTGTATGGGTGACTGAGTGGATGTGTGTGTAGACCTATTAATCAGTGAGTGGATATGTAAGTACTGGTATGAGCGTGTCAGTGATTTCAAGAATGGTAGTGTGGAAGTTGCAGTGGGTGTATGAAAGGCTGCATGGGGGTGAGTGGGTGCATCAGAGATTCTGTGGATGATGCCATCAGTGATGTCTTTTGAGATATCATCAGTAATGTCACTGACCATGTCATGAGTGATGTAATATGTGATGTCATCAGCAGTGCATTGCGGGTGCAAGTTAATGGCTGAATTTCTCAGGTTTTGTATGAGTGAAATGCCAGCCTAACTATAACGTCCCTGTAACCTTTGGTTTTTTTCAGTGAATATATATATATAGTATATAGATATATATTTGTAGTAATACATTTGAAATATTCATAGAATTAACATAATGCAAAATAAATAATTTAATTAATTTTGTTACACTATATATATATATATATATGTATAAAGACATAAGAGCCATACATACACAATAAAACCATAACAATATTAACAATTGAATAAGATAAAAATATATTAATGAATGGACAAAATAAGTAAAATATAAAAAATTGGAAAATCCCCAAAAACACATTTACAATAAGTACTATAAACGATAAAATATATTTAAAAATAGAAAAACAAATAATATAATATATAAAAAACAATTGATGCTATAACATCTATTTAACCAATATTATACAAACTATTGGAGTCTAAGAATATTAAACATACTGTTCCCACTCTAGCTTATGCAACAGTAGGGAAAGTGGTGTACTTTGGAGGAGTTATATTCATTATTCCTACTCCAATCAATGCAACAGTAGGGAAAGCGTTGGACTTCGAGGGGGGAGATTTACTGTTCCCACTCATGTCTAAGTAACAGTAGGGAAAGCATTAGGCTTTGGGGAGGTGAAATTTACTATTCCCACTCAAGTCTACACAACAGTAGTGAAATTGTTGGACTTTGGAAAGGTTAAATTTACTATTCCCACTCCAGTCGGTGCAACAGTAGGGAAGCATTAGTATTCGGAGGGGTAGAATTTACTGTTCCCACTCCTGTCTCTGCAGCAGTAAGGAAAGCGTTAGATTTTGGAGGAGTGAAATTTACTATTTCCACTTCAAACAGCATGACAGCAGAGAAAGTATTGGGCTTTGGAGGGGTAAAATGTAGTATTCCCACTCCAGTCGGTGCAACTGTAGGGAAAGCGTTCGATTTTGAAGGGGTGAAATTTAATATTTCCACTCCAGTCAGCACAACAGTAGGGAAAGTGTTGCACTTTGGTGGTGTATATTCTGTCCACTGTTATACAGTGCTGTGACTGTAATGCACTTGTCATAAGGCACACAGAACATCTACCACATATTGAAGGAGAATGAAGGTGTCAAGTATGCTATAAGCAAGACCAACATTTTCTTATCTAGAGGAAACAATTTGGCTGCTTGCCTAGTGAAGTAACGCCCCATGGAAGGTATGTATCTATGCACAACCATTGAAAGATATGTAAATGTACTAGGGCAGCTCCATCTCAGTCAATTTCCCAATACTTCAATTTTGTGTGGTACAATGTAAGCAAGTTGGTAAACATTGACCAGGCTTAGATGGGCACTGGGACAGTAATACTAACACTCCTGACTCTTTCCTTGGTTTGAAAAGACTTTGCAATGATGACATGGTCGAGTCTTTTTCTTTGATGAGGAAATTCAATTGGCAAAGTCTAGATCCTGCAGCTTTGCAAAGTCCTCCCCAGCAGTAAGACACTCAATGACGGCCAACTGAAAATCAAGGAAGACATCGGTCTTCATGTGGTGGTCTACAGGAAACAACATACGCATTATATAGTGAAGACTGGATCAGGTGGGTAAAAAACATCTAACACTATGTGTGCATTTTACGAATCACAATAAATGGCTGTAGTACCTGGTCATTCTGATCCATTTCACCCACGTACTTGTTACAATCAAGTATAATGTTGGGCTTATGAATTTAGGCCAACTGCCCCCAAACCATGACTGGAGAAGAGCTCTCATCATGGATTGTAGTAATCACGGACACATACCGCCTATCTGAGAATTTGACTGAGAGCAGTTCTCTTAAAGTGCAACACAGTACTCTGGCCTATCCGGAGCTTATTACAAACAAGCTCCTGCAGTAATCCTTAGTGACAACATTGAACTGTACCGTATGCCACAGTGCCAGCTTTGTACAACTCACTCAACAGCTCTACTCCTATATAGAAGTTGTCTATATAAAGGTTATATCCTTTATGTAGGGGTGATTGGGCAAGCTCCCATCAATCTTTGCAGTGATTCCTAGCACGGAAGGTCAACCTGCTGGATTTACAGTCCTTCCCTGTATACACTCTCAGACTGTATACATAACCAATATAGCTCTCACATAGCATGTACATCTTAATTCCATAATAAGCTCTTTTGCTTGTTATGTTCAGCCTGAACAGCAGCCACCCTTTATACAGAATCAAGTACTCATCATCAACAGCTTTCTTTCCAGGAGTATAAATCTCTGAAAACCTGGATCACAAATGTTCCATTACAGGCTAAATGTTTAAACTGCCTTGTCTGGATGGTCCAAGAGTAATACAGTAGAATTATCAATGAAATGCAGCATACACTGCAATATCAAGAACTTAGCTCTGCTTATAACCAGTGCAATGTTGGGTATTGCCCAAACCATGCAAGTAGGCCAGTAGGACTATACGCTTGTACATAATCCCCATCTTGAACTGAGAGTCCAACGGTATGTCCTAGAAAGAGGCCCAACTGTGCCTCCATCTTCGTTCAGAAAATGTCCAGCAGCAAATTTGTTTTGTACACAATTTCCTCCATCCAGAATGAGATCAACATAGTCAATAGGCAAAAACATTTGCTGCATGGACTCTACATCCAGCATGTGCAGTGAATGGGGTAATTTTGTGCTTGATGCCATATTTACTTGCTCAATCAGTTAGGCTATCCTGCTACTGCCTCTCTGCTGCATAGACTGTGCCTGCGAAGGCACATCACAACTGCCATGACCATATTTCACAGAACCACTGGAAGAGGAGTCATGGGATGGAACTCCGCTGGCTATAACATAGCTTCCAGATTCTATTCTATTTTCTTCTTCCTTATATGCTGTCTCAGTATTAGACCAAACATTAGAGTAGTCCTACGTTACTAGAATTAGGGTCTGGGCAGTAGTCACCCACCAAGATGCCTCCTCTGTTGACTGTCTAAAACCTTCTCTCTGAAACACTGTGTCCTACTTACAAGGCAGAAGTATGCTTATTTATTTATCAAGTTTTGTATAGTGCAAATTTGATCCGCGGGTATCAGAGAGCTTTTCAAAGTTATCACAATGACCATTACTTGAGGTGCATGTGGCGTACATATGTGGACAATATAGTCCGGAGGAAGTTATGGTAGCACAGCAGCAATTACATGAGGTGCATAAAGGGTAAATAATATAAGAAGATACAAAATACATGGTGACAATATATAATAGAGAAAATAACCAGTAGGTTATGTGGACGGAGGTAGATTAAGTAGAGGGCTTTGTTTTAGGGGGCATGGAGTTGCAGGTTTTTCCCTAAGGAAGTGGTCTTCAGTCTCAAGGGTTAAAACAGTGGGTGGGTGTGCATGTGTGTGTATGAGACATGTCAAATGGGAAAAGCAAAAAAGCACTTAGCATCTGGATGCTGCAATTCAAAATACTTCTCTAAAGATGCTAAAAGAGACAAAAAAAAACAAAGTATTAGTTCAACTTGCCACATGCGCAATACCACAGCATACTTCATGGGACGAGGGGGAGCCCACCCAAGGCACTGTTTATTTATAATGGTACTCACATGCAGCAGAGACACTTTTAGGTGGGAGACAGCTAAAATAAAGTCATATCAGAGTCAGACAGGGACAGAAACTAAGCCCGGGCACCTCAATAAAAGTGTCATCCAGTAGCAAATCAGATAGTTAAACAACTATTTGCAAAGCTTATAGGTCTGGCATTCACTGCCAGCATTTTGGCTTTGTTGATGCTTTTTTTGTTTGCCATGAGTTTTGCAAACCTCGATTGTTGGGGGAGCTACCGAGTCATTGCCAGAATAAAACAATTACCTGACAACAAAAATCTGTCTTTGATCTCAAGAAGCATACATTGACATTGTAGCCCCTGAATCTCAAGACTGCTACTTTGTGTACGGATGTTCTCCACGTGAAAATGCAGAAAGCTATCACTCACAGTGAGGTTAGTCATTGACTGGAGTGGGCTGACCCATTATCCCATGCTGTAGTGGGTGGAAGAAAAATATGAATGACACTATAGACCAATGAATGAAGAGGGATGGCTGCCCATTGTAGGAGTAAAATGTATATATTTTGGTTAAATCATATGGTCATGGCTAACACCAGCCCTAAAAAGTAGCCGATATTTCAACTTTGGAACAGTTTTGAACTTGGAAAGACATGCTGTACAGGTGATTGGCATGGTATAGAAGACTAACTGCATTTGTACTTGTTGCAAGCAATGTTTGTGGAAATATCATGGAAATACAGATAAAAACCATGCCCAAAGCAGGGCCCAATCCTCTCTGGTTTTCAAGTGGAGTTTGGCCAGTTTATTTTCACCTGGGGGGCTGATTGCACCCTCCTTAGGGGAGTGACAGCAACCCCAGGGGTAAAACAGCAATTCAATAAAAATAATATGGCCCCCGGGGACACAGGTCATATGCTAGAAGGGCTGACCCCTGTTAATATGAACAGCATTGTTTTCCCCTGGGGGCATGATCGCATCTTCATTGGATGTGCGATTGCACTCCCCAGGGGAAAAGAAACATTCTATAGAAATAATATGGCTTCCGAGGGGGAGTCAAGCCATATACCAAAGGGGCCGAGCCCCCAAAATCTAAAAATCCCTGTTGGTTCAATGGATTCCTGCTTGTGTATCAAGACACTGTCTCACTGAACGAGAATCACTGAAGGACCAAAGAGACTATGGACATGACTCACAAAAGACTTGTTTGTAGCTCAATGGGAATTATACCAAAAAGAAATAGCCCTGTAAGATGGAGACAGACTTAAGGACAACCCAAACTTTGTCATTGACTGCATAAGACACTACTCTACATGGAAATGCTGCTGTATTTTCCACACAACAAGTTCAAGTAAACAATTCTTCAAAAGCTTTGTAAAAGCCCCAGACCTTTGTATTCCCCAAGAGCTGTCCTTGCATTTCCCTCAGTGGGTTCCGCTTTCACTTGAACATTAAAAGCATATTTATAGTCCTGTAGTAGGATCCATGACGTACCGGCGAGTACATTGTATCAGGCTTGCTGCGTTGGAATGGTTCGAACAAGTTTCAATCCCCAGCCTCTTCATTTGATTGGCAAAGATGGTGCAGTCCTGACGCAGCGGGACCACCGCGTTGAAATAGATTAAACACAAAATGCCCTTAGGCGGAACCCACTGAGGGAAATGCAAGGACGGCTCTTGGGGAATACAATTCCGAGCATGCACAATGTGTCTCTTCACAAATGAAGTGCAGCCCACTGGAGGGCTAACATCCAATAGGAAGCATGTAAATAAATTAAATAAAAGAGCACTTCGCAATCACCTGAGAGAAGCAGCCTATGATTAAGAGGCGTAAAGCCTTGAAACGCGTCAGGCACCTACACTTACCAGGATGTGAAGGCGAGAAAAATCACTGAAAGCTGAAGGGCTGGCTTGTTGCCGCGTGCGTCCTGAAGGCCTAAGGGCAATTTGTTGTCAGTCTATTTCAACGCGGTGGCCCAGCCGCGTCAGGACTGCACCATCTTTACCAATCAAATGAAGAGGCTGGGGATTGAAACTTGTTCGAACCGTTCTAGCGCAGCAAGCCTGATACAATGTACTCGCCGGTACGTCATGGATCCTACTACAGGACTATAATTATGCTTTTAATGTTCAAGTGAAAGCGGAACCCACTAAGGGAAATGCAAGGACGGCTCTTGGGGAATATAATTCCGAGCATGCACAATGTGTCTCTTCACGAATGAAGTGCAGCCCACTGGAGGGCTAACATCCAATAGGAAGCATGTAAATAAATTAAATAAAAGAGCACTTCGCAATCACCTGAGAGAAGCAGCCTATGATTAAGAGGCATAAAGCCTTGAAACGCGTCAGGCACCTACACTTACCAGGATGTGAAGGCGAGAAAAATCACTGAAAGCTGAAGGGCTGGCTTGTTGCCCAGTGCCTCCTGAAGGCCTAAGGGCAATTTGTGGTTAATCTATTTCAACGCAGTGGTCCCGCCGCGTCAGGACTGCACCATCTTTGCCAATCAAATGAAGAGGCTGAG
This sequence comes from Calotriton arnoldi, assembly GCA_963921515.1. Classification (NCBI taxonomy): domain Eukaryota; kingdom Metazoa; phylum Chordata; class Amphibia; order Caudata; family Salamandridae; genus Calotriton; species Calotriton arnoldi. Next base: position 405,780 of record CAWUFW010002264.1, read on the forward strand.
GATTGAAACTTGTTCGAACCGTTCCAGCGCAGCGAGCCTGATACAATGTACTCGCCGGTACGTCATGGATCCTACTACAGGACTATAAATATGCTTTTAATGTTCAAGTGAAAGCGGAACCCACTGAGGGAAATGCAAGGACGGCTCTTGGGGAATACAATTCCCAGCATGCACAATGTGTCTCTTCACGAATGAAGTGCAGCCCACTGGAGGGATAACATCCAATAGGAAGCATGAAAATAAATTAAATAAAAGAGCACTTCGCAATCACCTGAGAAAAGCAGCCTATGATTAAGAGGCGTAAAGCCTTGAAACGCATCAGGCACCTACACTTACCAGGATGTGAAGGATAGAAAAATCACTGAAAGCTGATGGGCTGGCTTGTTGCCGAGTGCGTCCTGAAGGCCTAAGGGCAATTTGTGGTTAATCTATTTCAACACGGTGGTCGCGCCGCGTGAGGACTGTACCATCTTTGCCAATCAAATGAAGAGGCTGAGGATTGAAACTTGTTCGAACCGTTCCAGCTCAGCGAGCCTGATACAATGTACTCGCCGGTACGTCATGGATCCTACTACAGGACTATAAATATGCTTTTAATGTTCAAGTGAAAGCGGAACCCACTGAGGGAAATGCAAGGACGGCTCTTGGGGAATACAATTCCCAGCATGCACAATGTGTCTCTTCACGAATGAAGTGCAGACCACTGGAGGGCTAACATCCAATAGGAAGCATGTAAATAAATTAAATAAAAGAGCACTTCGCAATCACCTGAGAGAAGCAGCCTATGATTAAGAGGCATAAAGCCTTGAAACGCGTCAGGCACCTACACTTACCAGGATGTGAAGGCGAGAAAAATCACTGAAAGCTGAAGGGCTGGCTTGTTGCCCAGTGCCTCCTGAAGGCCTAAGGGCAATTTGTGGTTAATCTATTTCAACGCAGTGGTCCCGCCGCGTCAGGACTGCACCATCTTTGCCAATCAAATGAAGAGGCTGAGGATTGAAACTTGTTCGAACCGTTCCAGCGCAGCGAGCCTGATACAATGTACTCGCCGGTACGTCATGGATCCTACTACAGGACTATAAATATGCTTTTAATGTTCAAGTGAAAGCGGAACCCACTGAGGGAAATGCAAGGACGGCTCTTGGGGAATACAATTCCCAGCATGCACAATGTGTCTCTTCACGAATGAAGTGCAGCCCACTGGAGGGATAACATCCAATAGGAAGCATGAAAATAAATTAAATAAAAGAGCACTTCGCAATCACCTGAGAGAATCAGCCTATGATTAAGAGGCGTAAAGCCTTGAAATGCATCAGGCACCTACACTTACCAGGATGTGAAGGCTAGAAAAATCACTGAAAGCTGAAGGGCTGGCTTGTTGCCGAGTGCGTCCTGAAGGCCTAAGGGCAATTTGTGGTTAATCTATTTCAACGCGGTGGTCCCGCCGCGTCAGGACTGCACCATCTTTGCCAATCAAATGAAGAGGCTGAGGATTGAAACTTGTTCGAACCGTTCCAGCGCAGCGAGCCTGATACAATGTACTCGCCGGTACGTCATGGATCCTACTACAGGACTATAAATATGCTTTTAATGTTCAAGTGAAAGCGGAACCCACTAAGAGAAATGCAAGGACGGCTCTTGGGGAATATAATTCCGAGCATGCACAATGTGTCTCTTCACGAATGAAGTGCAGCCCACTGGCGGGCTAACATCCAATAGGAAGCATGTAAATAAATTAAATAAAAGAGCACTTCGCAATCACCTGAGAGAAGCAGCCTATGATTAAGAGGCGTAAAGCCTTGAAACGCGTCAGGCACCTACACCTACCAGGATGTGAAGGCGAGAAAAATCACTGAAAGCTGAAGGGCTGGCTTGTTGCCGAGTGCGTCCTGAAGGCCTATGGGCAATTTGTGGTTAATCTATTTCAACGCGGTGGTCCCGCCGCGTCAGGACTGCACCATCTTTGCCAATCAAATGAAGAGGCTGGGGATTGAAACTTGTTCGAACCGTTCCAGCGCAGCGAGCCTTATACAATGTACTCGCCTGTACGTCATGGATCCTACTACAGGACTATAAATATGCTTTTAATGTTCAAGTGAAAGCGGAACCCACTGAGGGAAATGCAAGGACGGCTCTTGGGGACTACAATTCCCAGCAGGGCCGGACTGGCTACCGGGCGTTTTGCTGTGCTGCCGAGCTGGGGGCTGATTTCGTTGATGGGGACCTGCGTGCACTTAAAAACATTCGTTTTGAAATGTTTATTTAAAAGCACACGCAGGTCCCCATCAACGAAATCAGCCCCCACCGCAGCTGAATCAGCCCCCAGCTTGGCTGCACAGCAAAACGCCCGGTAGCCAGTCCGGCCCTGATTCCCAGCATGCACAATGTGTCTCTTCGCGAATGAAGTGCAGCCCACTGGAGGGCTAACATCCAATAGGAAGCATGTAAATAAATTAAATAAAAGAGCACTTCGCAATCACCTGAGAGAAGCAGCCTATGATTAAGAGGCGTAAAGCCTTGAAATGCGTCAGGCACCTACACTTACCAGGATGTGAAGGTGAGAAAAATCACTGAAAGCTGAAGGGCTGGCTTGTTGCCGTGTGCGTCCTGAAGGCCTTAGGGCAATTTGTGGTTAATCTATTTCAACGCAGTGGTCCCGCCGCGTCAGGACTGCACCATCTTTGCCAATCAAATGAAGAGGCTGAGGATTGAAACTTGTTCGAACCGTTCCAGCGCAGCGAGCCTGATACAATGTACTCGCCGGTGCGTCATGGATCCTACTACAGGACTATAAATATGCTTTTAATGTTCAAGTGAAAGCGGAACCCACTAAGGGAAATGCAAGGACGGCTCTTGGGGAATATAATTCCGAGCATGCACAATGTGTCTCTTCACGAATGAAGTGCAGCCCACTGGAGGGCTAACATCCAATAGGAAGCATGTAAATAAATTAAATAAAAGAGCACTTCACAATCACCTGAGAGAAGCAGCCTATGATTAAGAGGCGTAAAGCCTTGAAACGCGTCAGGCACCTTCACTTACCAGGATGTGAAGGCGAGAAATATCACTGAAAGCTGAAGGGCTGACTTGTTGCCGAGAGCGTCCTGAAGGCCTAAGGGCAATTTGTGGTTAATCTATTTCAACGAGGTGGTCCTGCCGTGTCAGGACTGCACCATCTTTGCCAATCAAATGAAGAGGCTGGGGATTGAAACTTGTTCGAACCGTTCTAGCGCAGACAGCCTTATACAATGTACTCGCCTGTACGTCATGGATCCTACTACAGGACTATAAATATGCTTTTAATGTTCAAGTGAAAGCGGAACCCACTGAGGGAAATGCAAGGACGGCTCTTGGGGACTACAATTCCCAGCAGGGCCGGACTGGCTACCGGGCGTTTTGCTGTGCTGCCGAGCTGGGGGCTGATTTCGTTGATGGGGACCTGCGTGCACTTAAAAACATTCGTTTTGAAATGTTTATTTAAAAGCACACGCAGGTCCCCATCAACGAAATCAGCCCCCACCGCAGCTGAATCAGCCCCCAGCTTGGCTGCACAGCAAAACGCCCGGTAGCCAGTCCGGCCCTGATTCCCAGCATGCACAATGTGTCTCTTCGCGAATGAAGTGCAGCCCACTGGAGGGCTAACATCCAATAGGAAGCATGTAAATAAATTAAATAAAAGAGCACTTCGTAATCACCTGAGAGAAGCAGCCTATGATTAAGAGGCGTAAAGCCTTGAAATGCGTCAGGCACCTACACTTACCAGGATGTGAAGGTGAGAAAAATCACTGAAAGCTGAAGGGCTGGCTTGTTGCCGTGTGCGTCCTGAAGGCCTTAGGGCAATTTGTGGTTAATCTATTTCAACGCAGTGGTCCCGCCGCGTCAGGACTGCACCATCTTTGCCAATCAAATGAAGAGGCTGAGGATTGAAACTTGTTCGAACCGTTCCAGCGCAGCGAGCCTGATACAATGTACTCGCCGGTGCGTCATGGATCCTACTACAGGACTATAAATATGCTTTTAATGTTCAAGTGAAAGCGGAACCCACTAAGGGAAATGCAAGGACGGCTCTTGGGGAATATAATTCCGAGCATGCACAATGTGTCTCTTCACGAATGAAGTGCAGCCCACTGGAGGGCTAACATCCAATAGGAAGCATGTAAATAAATTAAATAAAAGAGCACTTCACAATCACCTGAGAGAAGCAGCCTATGATTAAGAGGCGTAAAGCCTTGAAACGCGTCAGGCACCTTCACTTACCAGGATGTGAAGGCGAGAAATATCACTGAAAGCTGAAGGGCTGACTTGTTGCCGAGAGCGTCCTGAAGGCCTAAGGGCAATTTGTGGTTAATCTATTTCAACGAGGTGGTCCTGCCGTGTCAGGACTGCACCATCTTTGCCAATCAAATGAAGAGGCTGAGGATTGAAACTTGTTCGAACCGTTCTAGCGCAGACAGCCTTATACAATGTACTCGCCTGTACGTCATGGATCCTACTACAGGACTATAAATATGCTTTTAATGTTCAAGTGAAAGCGGAACCCACTGAGGGAAATGCAAGGACGGCTCTTGGGGAATACAATTCCCAGCATGCACAATGTGTCTCTTCACTAATGAAGTGCAGCCCACTGGAGGGCTAACATCCAATAGGAAGCATGTAAATAAATTAAATAAAAGAGCACTTCGCAATCACCTGAGAGAAGCAGCCTATGATTAAGAGGCGTAAAGCCTTGAAATGCGTCAGGCACCCACACTTACCAGGATGTGAAGGTGAGAAAAATCACTGAAAGCTGAAGGGCTGGCTTGTTGCCGTGTGCGTCCTGAAGGCCTAAGGGCAACTTGTGGTTAATATATATAAATATATATATATGTGTGTGTGTGTGTAAAGGCACACACACACACACATAAATTACCCAGTGGTAGTCACCACTGTGTAGTTATAGTTAGGATTGCTTTTCCATACGAATTGAGTTTTTGGTTTGCTAATAACTTTGGCACCATTTGACGAATCATCACAAAACTATCCCCAAAAAACAAATTCACTTTAGCTCCTTCCTGGAAAGGTTCAGATTGATCGGTCAAGCAGGGCCGAGAAAAAGTGTGCAAAAAAGCATATTTCTCCATGCATTTTCCTCAGACTTCTTTAGGAAGGGCTACAACAAAAACTCATGAACATAATTACACCAAATTCGTCAGAAAGCTAGATCTTGGTCCTCAGATTGTGCTTTTGTATAATTTAATATAAATCATTTTAGCAGTTTAAAAAAATAAAGGTTTCAAAATATTTGTATATCTAGGTCATTGGGTCCGTGAGAGGCTAGCGGGTGTGTCAATTTAAAAATAGAGCATTTTGATTGGCACAGGGAGTTTTTTTCCCTTGGGCCAAATCACTTCCCATGAGAGTCAGACTCCTGTGGGAGAGAGTGCCCTGATTGGCTGCCAGCAACATGAGAAAAATGTTGCTCAAAGCCATTACAGGACTCAGGGACTTAGTCCCCTGTCCTGAACTTTAAAAAAAAATACATATACAGAGATCCCTCCTGGGGCCAAAATACAAATAAAATAACCAAATTTTTCTGCGATCCCCTGGGAGTCCAGTGGTATCGCTCCCACAACAAAATGGCGGCCTACATTTTATAGTCTATATATATGGGGAGTGGGCAAGTAGGGCCCCCCTCCCCAGCCCATTTATGGCCCTGGGGACCCTATCCCCTGGGGCCACATTCTATATATAAGTGAAGGGGGTTGGCGGACCCCTCCCTGATCCGTTTTTGATCCCAGAGACCCCTACTCCTGGGGCCAATCCATTAATTTAAGGGAAGTGGGGCATGCAGCCCCCCTCCCTGAGCCATTTTTGGCCCTGAGGATCCCACCCTTCGGGGCCCAATTTAATTATTTAGGGGAGGGGGCTGGCATGTGAATCCTCGCACGTTTTAATACCCATAATACCTTGCAGATAACAAAGTATGGATTCAAAAATCACAATTTCTTTAACTTTCTGTGATAAACATATTTAAAATGGTCCAGATCCTGCTATTCAATGTTTCCATTTTTCTCTGTAATAAAAAGGTATCCTGCATATGTTGGTGGGCCTATTTCACAGGAGATGATTAGAACAAATCTTTGAACATGTGAATACCACTTTTACACTGCACTGACTTCATCTGGTCAAGGTTTTGGCCTGTTCCCATCCATTACAATGGGCACAACCACACTTCAGAGGTACTGTTTATATGGTAAGAAGTGTAGGAAGACTGGGTCATGAGACATTTCCTGTTGCTATCAAATTCTTAACATTTATATCCCACAATTCTGTTTTTGAACCAAAGTTTAATCTTTGCAGCACACTGTGAGTAAGAAAAAGTGATGGAATCCCTGCACGTCACACCAGTTTGGACTCTAGTTTTCAGAAGTGTCTGGGATTGGTAGATTTCATTGGGTGCTGGCTGCTCCAGGCCCAAATGCTGCAGATATCCACATCCCAAAAAACAAACTGATTCACTTTCACTTTCCATTGTCTTGTTTCTTGTCCATGCTGATAGTCCCACCAACACTTCTGGTGTACCTTTTAAATTAGCAGAAGTGTTGAAATGCTGATAGTGGAAGCTTTGGTGATATCTTATGAATTGCTCCTATTGAAAGTCAATGACCACGTATGCATGTTTTGAAAAATCTTCCACAGTAGGTCATGTAATTATGGGAAATCCAGAATTTTGAGTTGTAACAATGACCTGACGCATTAAACTTAGATTCTTGGAAACATTTCAAAATGCTTAGCTTTAATTTACCCCCAGTTTATATTCATTTTTCATCATCAAACAATGCATATTAGGTACACAGAGGAAAACAAATTGGAGCAGAACTTAACTATTTGTTCTGGGTCTCATGGTTTTTTGAACAAATTATAAACATGTAGATGTCTCTGTGACTGGAAGGGTGTGAGCAGTTCAAAGTTAATTTCCCAGTTAACTCTTCAGCCTTCCCAATTTGTTTTTTATTGGGGAAAAAAGTGAGGTATAAATTTATACATAACATGCAATGAATTAAATAAGTATTTTGTTTGGTAATTGTACATTTCTGGGCTACAGCAAGAAGAATCATTGTTCATATCTAAATGTCTTAATAGTCTGCAACAGCTCCCCATATTTTCTCAAATCGCTAACTCCCAGATATCCCCTTAACATTTTGTAAAGGCAGCTCAATTTCATATGAGTGCCATGTCAAATTGCACCACTTATCGATTTTAGGAGGGTCTGATCTAATTCACTCCTGCACTACTCACAGTGTTGCAATGACTATAACAGTGAATAGAAATGGTTTAATTCTAATAGGGATATTCATGTCCATTCCTAGCAGAATGCTTTGAGTAGTAATAATTAAATCCAACTTAGTAATATTTGAGACCGCTTTTGTTACATGTCTCCAGAATTTCCCTACTTTATTACAACTAGCAAATATGTACATATATGCTTCATCACATTCACATCCGGGGCCTTTCGAGTCAGGATTACACTTCCAAGAAACATCTTGTGCGAAGCATAATAGAGCATATTTAAGAATTTAAACTGTTGAAGATTAAGATTAAGCCCTCTAAAAGTTTCATTACCCATATGAATGCTGTATTCAATTTCTTTTCTATTTATATCTACACCTAATGTTTTAGTCTTTGTGCCCACTAGGAACTTCAATGCATTGCTCTGAATAGCTTGTGTTTATTTCTAATATCAATTTTGTTTTTCTTAGAAGTGAACAGCTCTATCAGTTCTATTTCATCCATCCTAATATTAGAAAATCACATTGAAAGAAAAAAACTTGCACTCATAGACATTTAAAGAAGCCCTTTTGGGTAGAATATTTTCTTCACGAAGCGCCACCAAAGATTTAAATGCCTTGTGCTTATATAACTGTCTGACATTTTTCAACCCTAATGATGCCCATTTAACAGAACTCGGCTCAATAAAGATTTCAGTAAATATTGAGAGCCCCCAGAGGGAAGTGGAGAAGTTCACTGGGAAAATATTAAACATTTTGCTCGATTGAATCTAGTTGAAACAGATTGTGCTTATGACCCTAAAACTCACTCTTTTAAAATAATTCTGATCAAAGAACATCAAACATTTACTAGCATTGCCTCCCAAACTCATTTGAAATGTAGGGAGACAGAAGTCAAAATTGGTTTCAACAATACGAGTTAATTCTCTCCACCATTGAAGCAATAATAGCATTCAAAATCTGGCAAGGCCAAACCACCTTCATGTATAAGCACTTTCAGAAGCCTAATGGCACTCCTGACTCTACTGCAGCTCCATATAAAGCTGCTAGTTAAGGAGTTCAGTCTGCTAATAAAGTGTTGGATACAAGTGAAGCGATTAAGCAAATTAGATATAAATATTTAGCAAATATACTCATCTTCATTTTGTTACAACACCCAATTAAAGAAAAGAGGAGCCTGCCAATTGTGTAAACTATCAGAGCATTTCTTCAACAATTCCTTGTAATTCAGGTGGATAATTTGCTCTATATTACAGAGATTGTTGATGCTCAAATATATTGCAATATTAAGCACCTTTTTTCTAAATTGTCCAGTGCATGAATAATTAATATCTATGTCTTCTAATTGCTCTCCTTGATAATTTTGTTGAAATGTTTTACTATGCTATTTGTCTCAGGATAACACGAAATAATTTTTTTATGTTTGATGCCATTCACTCTCAAAACTTTCTACTTACCTTAAACAAAACTGCTCTCCATTGTCTAACAAAATGGAACTTTAAAGACCTTCCCTGCAAAAAAATACCATGTAATAAATTTCAAAACCTTCCTAAAGTTATGTCACTAACACAATTCACTTTAATCCATCTTGAATAAAGGTCAATCCTTGCAAAAAATATATGATGTTCTCTTTTCATTTCCCAATGGCCCCACTATATCTATTGCTACATCTACCCAAGGTTTATTTGGGGGAGTATGACAAAATATTGGTGGTCTATTACTTCTAAGAATCTTCTCACTATTATTGCACTCCTCCATGCAGTCTCTTATGGTCCTCTCAACTTCAAAATCTAATCATAGCCACCGGAAACCCCTCCTTATACTTTCTTTTGTATCACATATTCCCAAATGGCCTAAATCAAATAATCTCCTTCTAAGTGTTTTTGTTGTTTCTCCAAAAGATAGCCCATCCGTTTCTGCTAAGTTTCCCTTCACTGCCCAGCATTATCTTATTTAAACATCTCACTTTTTCTTTTCTCTCCACCCTTTCAACTGTTTCAAAGTTTCCATCTTCAGCCCATCTTTTTCTATTTCCATTTTTCTTTGTCTTCTGTCACCAATACATTAGTTATGGAGGCAAAGTTTTCTAAAGCAACACAAAAAGATGATGGACGGAATGTTGAACATTGTCAAACATTCACCCCCAGTCACAGATCTGGGTTTAATCCATCGTTATCTTGCTCACCATGCCTTTCCAGTATGGACCCAGCCATATGCAAATCAGCCTTGACTGTGTGCCCCATGGGAATAATAAAGACCGAACTGCCAGGCCAGGTCCTCCCTGGACCGGAAAACAAGCATCCTGGGACCAGTTTCAGGGCATCACCCTTCATCAGCCGGGCTAGCTAGAATCTAGTGGTGCAGTCGGCTCGGGACCCACGTCTGGGCATACCCTTCCCACTAAGGGTGAAAATGCAACACAAAAAGATGATGGACGGAATGTTGAACATTGTTAAACATTCACCCCCAGTCACAGATCTGGGTTTAATCCATCGTTATTTTGCTCACCACACCATTCCAGTTTGGACCCAGCCATATGCAAATCAGCCTTGACCCTGTGCCCCATGGGAACAGTAAAGACCGAACTGCCAGGCCAGGTCCTCCCTGGACCGGAAAACAAGCATCCTGGGACCGGATTCAGGGCATCACCCTTCATCAGCCAGGCTAGCTTGAATCCAGTGGCACAGTAAGCACAGGAGCCACGTCTGGGCATACCCTTCCCACTTAGGGTGACAATGCAACACAAAAAGATGATGGACGGAATGTTGAACATTGTCAAACATTCACCCCCAGTCACAGATCTTGGTTTAATCCATTGTTATTTTGCTCACCACGCCATTCCATTTTGGACCCAGCCATATGCAAATCAGTCTCGACCCTGTGCACCATGGGAACAGTAAAGACCGAACCACTAGACCAGGTCCTCCCTGGACCAGAAAACAAGCATCCTGGGACCGGTTTCAGGGCACTTATATTCTGAAATCTCTTCTGGGTCACCACCTGCCTCCATACAAACTAACCTGGATAAACGGTCTGCTGCACAATTTTTTGACCTTGAAATGTATACTGCATTGAGAGTGTATTCCTGCAAATGTAACACCCACCCTATCCTGGCTGAAGCAGCATCCAAAACTCTTCTTGCTATATATCTCTCCAAGGGGTTTGTAGTCTGTTCTTGAAATATATTCATCTCCCCACATAAAATATTTAAGCTTGTTCACTGACCAATGTACCACCTAAGCTTCTCAGTGCCAGAATAATTGAGCTCAGACATTTTACGAGATCTTGATGCAATTGTGATATTCTCCTCACTTTCACAATTTTTTGGACATGTACAGTAAACAAGCCTTTCAACCTGTCATCCGTGACCATTATAGTAGCTCCTGTTGGCTAAAATGCATGCAAAGCTGGTGCCCTTTCCAAATCCCTTTTGACTTTCAAACACTCACTGTCACATTTGTCATCCATTTGAACTGTACATTTTTTAAGTTTAGCCTTACCCCGCTTATTTTCTCAGACAGTCTCTCAATAAATCTGCTGTAAACTCTACCATACCAATGATGGACAATAATGCATTTCTATTGATGGGTGGATTCAACTTATTGATGATTTCCGCTAACTGCTTTTTTGGTATAAGACCTGTTGAGGAAATGTGATGGCCAAGATAACTTATTTCTTTCCTTAAAAACAGCATTTTTCTGCCATCTTAATTAGACTGTATACTCTGAACATCTCCAGACCCCTTCTGACACATCCAGTATGTTCTTTCTATGTTTTACCAAAAATAAGAACATTATCTTCATAGAATTTTATTCCTTCAAGATTGACTGGTATGACTGTCATTGCTCTTTGAAAAACCAGGGATGTTGACACAAAACCGAAGGGCATTCTTTTGAACTTATAGGAACCCTGTGGGAGTTCATAAATGCTGTGAGATGTTGAGACCCATCATGTAACTGGTCTTGATGGAATGCTGAGGCTCAATCTAACATGGTGAGCACTTTTGACCCCACAGGCATGGTCATCATTTGACCACTCTGCGTAGCTGCCAATGTTGCAGATTCCTTTTGTGTGACATTTTCACAATTTAATTGTATTTGTGAGTGACATTCAACGACTATGAGTGACACTTTCTTGTGAGCAAAATCAAGCAATGAAGATGAGGGAAACATGTAAATATCAGAATTTACAACCATTTGCGCAACGAGAAACTCTAAGAATAATGTCATGCCTAAGTAATGATTCAAGGTCATTGGCGGGTACCCAGCCTGGGAAGACACAACAACTAGTAACAAGTTAGGGGATAAGTAACCCGAAGAATGACCGTGCTCTCCCAGAGAGTTTGCTGTGGGCAAAGCAAACTGCTTGTACAGGCCACATGTGGCGTTGTTGAAGAACGGAATCAATGCTTCATGCACATAGGGTCAAAGAGCAACTCCAGCCACTGTAAAGCAAATGAAGGCAAATGAAGCATCGCAAAGACTTTACAGGTTGATGATCGAGAACCTGCTGGTCAAGCCATACATAAAGGTACCACACTGCCACGCAAGATAAAATTGCACAATATAGGGAGTGTTAATGTTAAAAGTGAATTCAACCTGGTTGATGAAATGCAGCCTCTGATAATCATAACTTGCAAAATAATGCTGCGAACAGAAGCACTGCAAAGTGACGATCAACCCGGTATTACAAAATGCAAATTGACATTTAGACAAAAATAAATTAATGACCTACTGAATGCCCTCAAGAGAGTCATCAGACTACAGCACTCAGTGAAGGTGGCTCAAGGAGAAAGTGTTCATGTTTGTTCTTATGGAACTGTCCATATCTGATGAGATCCATCCACAAAGTTGCCAAGTGAGGCTCAGAACAACTTCACAGGTCGTCAGAAATACCGAGCCGAGAACGACTCTCGGAATAGTGATATTTTTCAGATGTCTGCAAAGAAAGTCATGTTTGCAGCTCTCATTAAAGATTAATCAGAGGCCAGCATGTCCCAAGGTCTCACAGACAAGTTGCACACACCAAGTCACAAGGAACCACCCGCAGTGTCCTTAAGTTCCACACTGGTCTACAACGCTGCTGTGTTCTTGAATCCACCACCACATTTCAATACCGCTGAAAAACTAAATATTGGGGACAGATGGTCTGAGTGGATAGAGACATTGGATGATTTCATTGATGCACTTGAAGAAACTGATAACAAAAAGATTGTCAAGCATCCTGAAAATCTTGCTGGTGATGTGAAAGAAATCATAAAGACAATATTGCGAACTGACAAACAAATTACATATTGTCAGATTAAAGAAATGCTGAATCTAAGGTTCAATCCAGTATCAAACGTTGATTACGAAAGATACATTGTTAGTTGAGAATGTCAAAAAGTTGGTGAAACTATTGATGAATTTGTGGAAAGACTTGCTACGCTCATCACTGTAAGTTCCATTAATTTAATGATGAGGCAGCTGTGCAACTTAGAGTTATTGATGGATGCTTGTCAGATTCATTCAGATGATGAATGTTGAGAGAAACTCTTTGATCCTAATTACGAGTTTGGTGGTCCATAGGACCGGCAAACATGCGGTGGCATGGCAGCTAACCGGCACAACAGCGATCTGTATTACAACTTCGGTGGTTGGACCGCCATGGGAAAGCGGATCCCTGGCAGTTGAGGGCAGCACTATGCTGGCGGTGCTGCTGTGGCAGTCAGGAAAGAGTGGCGGTCAGGAAAGCCCACTGGTGCCTCTGTGCATGGGGGTGCATGCAGGGGGGCACATGGTGTGCTCCTCTGTGTGCATGCACCCCAGTTCCTGCATGGCATGGACTGCAAAGTACATGCCATGCAGGAAATTGCTTTGACGCTCACTCAGCGCCTATTTCAATCCAAAGCTTCATGCAGAGGTTGTTGTTGCTGCTAGACCTGTTGGGTTAGACGTTATCCCTGCACAGCACAGCAGACCCCCCTATGCTCAAAGGCATATTGTGGCATATGGAAGTTTGTTCCAGACAGAACATGCTTACTCAATTTGAGAAAGAAAGCTTGGCCATGGTTAAGGCTTGTGAACATTTCCATGTATTCCTGTATGGAAGGCCTTTTACGCTGGTAACTGATCATCAAAATGTATTGACTATTTTTGGCAATCCAAAAGCCAAAATGCCTCCTCGCATTGAACGGTATGGACTCCGATTACAAGAATATGATTACACCATGGTACATAGTTCAGGGAAGGATAAAAACTCTGCTGACTACTTTTCCAGAGCGCCTATACAAGGTACTCCATCCTAGACTGCTGAAGCCTCCATTCATTTCACTGTAAAATTAAATACACCAGCTGCCATATCATTAGTCCAGATCATCACTGCCACGAGCTATGATAGTGGCATGCTGAAGTTGAAAGATATAATTACACATCAGTAGTGGAACCGACACGCTCAACCTTTCACCAGTGATGGTGAATACCAAAAGTACAAAAACATTAAAGATTGAGTTTGGTTTCCATATTTAGATGGGAGGGTTGAAACAGAACTCAAGGCCTGGCATCCATGTAACTGCCTCTCTATACACATTTCTCAACATATTCTTACCATGTCACAACTCCCTAAGCATGTATGGGAGAGAATAGCTATTGATTTCTTTGGTCCACTTGAGAATGGACATCATATGATGGTAATTGTGGATGATTTCCATTAATAGAGGATCTCTCATCCACAAATCATTAGAAAGTCATTGAGAGACTTGATGCCATTTTTACAACATGGGGAGTTCCAGCCATTTTGAAGTCTGATAATGGCCTGCCGTTCAACAATCGAGAATTCAAGGATTTTTTGGAGCATCTGAACGTAAAGCATCAGAAGAGCACACCTTGTGGCCGCAGGCCAACGGACTTGGTGAGCATTTTATGAATACGCTAAAGAAAGCAGTACAGCGTTCTTCATAGACTCAATTTGCAAACTGGGTTGAATTCCATCCTACAAGCCTATTGTTCAACACCTCACTGGACCACAGGCAAAAGTCCTGCGACTTTGATGTTCGGTAAAGCAATGACAACCAAGTTACCTCAACGGACCAACAAAAGAGAAGGAGATGAGAATCCAACTCAAATGAAAGTCTTGAAAGACAAGGAAAAAATGAAAGCCTATGCCAACAAGAGATGACAAGACAAGAACATTGAGTTTAAGACAGGAGATATAGTGATCACTCGCCAACTGCAAAGAAGAAAATCAGATGCTCCATATGGTGCTGCACCTTTCCACGTTGTGTCCACCAAGGGGCATAGAGTGACTGTCCAATGTCCTGGGAAGTCTGTTACCAGATACTCTTCTCACTTTTGACATTTGATTCATCGGTCTTCTGATCAAGTTGGTGACCCAGTGACTATTGTTGCTTCTTCACCATATTTGAAGGTCTCTGACAGTGAAGATGACAGCTCCCAGCTTCCAGTAACCAGATCAGGTCGAATAATTAAAGTGCCAAGAAGGTTGATTGAAGAATTGTGATTGTATGTATTTTTTAATTTTTAATTTAACAAACGGGGAGATGTAGTGTCTTGCAATATTTTATGACAGAATCCTTTTGGCTCCTAATGGACTCTGTAGAGCTGTGACATAGATGTCAGAGAATAATGCCATGAAAGCTTGTTTTAGAATGTTGGGTTCACAGTTACATGTAGCAGAATAAAGACGTGTAACACTAAGCTCCGTGTGTGGCATGGTCATTAGTCTGTACCCAGGCTGGGAAGACGCTACAGTTACCTCCCTTTTTACTTCTTACCATGGACTCAACGCCTGGCTCAGTCTTGCAGAGTTCACTTCAGTTATTTTGCAGTAAACTGCAGAAACATGCCAAACAGTGCCCCTTTACTGCTGGCACTAGCTAATCCTTCAGTGCATTCTTGTGTATTTGGATGCTTTGGCTTGTTCCTTCTTGGAACTCAATATGTAAGCTCTTACCTTTAGAGCTAAAACATCCCAAAAGAGGACAACCCAATAATCCCTCAGGAAACGATGCATGTATTATCAAAAAACAAAAATTCTAAAGAAATCAACATATTGAAATAATTGATCCGACGAAAGGTGAAAGTTGCATCCTTCCTGTGGGAAGCATATTTCAGGAAAAAATACGATAGGCAAGTAATTAATGCAGAAAATCCCGGCATGCAGTATTTCATGTAAAACAGAGGTGAGAATATTTATTATGCTTTTTTTAATACAAAAAATTGAAGACAAAACAAAGGGGATCAGGATAATAAAAATATGTTGAATTTGTTATAAATGATTTGTTTAGTGCCTTTTTTGTTTGGTATTCCTTTAGACCAAGCAGCGATGCATGTAAGACAATTGCTTTCTGCTGAAAAGCATCACTTCTGCCCTCCTTAACGTCACAACACACATCATTTGTGTACATCCGGCACACAGCACTACTTTTGCATTCCAATGACATCTTGCTTGCTTGATGTCATCTACCCTTTGCATTGCTGTGCCTCAAATCTTCATTTTCTGGCAATTGTTTCTCTTCTGTCTGGCACTGTGGTTAGGTGCCAAAAGTCCCACAGTAGCCACAGTAAAATCCAAAGAATGATGACAATCAGGAGCTGCATGTGAGATACGTTTATTTCAAAGCGCCTCAATCACTGCTCAACTGAACTATCCTTCTTCAGATACAAGCAGCCTATTCTGAATCCCAAAATTCTAGAATCAAATACTCTTTATTCCATGCAAATGGAAGGAGGAAGATACTTTCAGATGGAAAATACCAATTGGGTTTCAAAGTTATATATAAAAATGTTCTTTTTCATTTTTTGCCCACTCACATGTATTCACTTTTTTTTATTTAAACGTTTCTTTGTGAAATCCTTGAGTAATATACACAAATGTCCCCTTGGTAAGTTTTGAATGTTTCTGCTTTTTAGCAATATAAAGTTCTCCAAGATCTGTGAGATGCTGTTGCCTCCTGTTCAGACGTTTCAAGGTAAACTGATATATTCAACCCTGGTATGGCTTTGTTTATGAAACCAGCCCAAGAGGTGTGCCATACCCTAGAGCTAGAGCCAGATGAAGTCACACAGCATGTAGTGTTCGTAACTGGATGTGGATTTCAAACTGAGCTACACCAAAGTCCATGCGGACAAGAACATGAGAGTGCCCCAGCATGGAGCCAGGCACACATGCTCTTCCAACTCTCAGTCCAGAAGAAGAAATTAACCAGGAAGTGAGTAAGGAACTAGGAATAATTCTTGTCCTTCTCCTTCAAATCGCCCCCGCTTCAAGTCTACCCTTGGTGGAAACAGACAGCTGGTGGGAGGAAGGAGGAAAGGAGGAGGGCTGCTTCCCCAAACTTAGCTCCCACCTCCCTCTCTCACCACCTACAAAAAACTTGATCAGGCCAGTGACTGTGGCTAGGAAAGAGTTGAAGGCAGTGATAGCTGCGCTTAGACTCTACCCTGCCTGGGACAGAACTGGACTATGTGATAGCTGCCATTAGTCCCTCGCATGACCCACCCACTGACCAGATCCTTGGGACGACCAGGAGGGACAACATTATCCCCCCTTGTCATTCCTATAGGCAGGTGACAACACATGATATCACCAGCATATCAATGAGAATGAGTTTGTTGGTCCAGAAGTGATTAGTAACCAGCAAACTCCCTACAAGCAATCACCATCTCTAAAAGGAGACTGTCTCCTATCAGGAGGAGGAGGGCTAATGGGTGCCAGTCTTGGAGGGAGATATAACATATGTATCTATCATGAGGGCATCCTATGAAATCTTTTAATTGCAAGCAGCAAAAGAATTAAAGAGGAATATTAGCTGGTTTGCAGTGTAGAATCTCACTATATGCATCTTTTAAATCGTTTTTTAAAGTTTATTTGAGGTTTTTATGTAGGGGCACCATGCTTACTACTAGAAGTGGTGGAATAGAGGTCCTTCTGACCCTTCATGGATTTCACCCAACAGCTACTGCTAATACTACTACTACTTCAGCCAGTTTTACTACCTTTGCTAGTCACAGTATTGGGCAACACTAGCGTCATGTCTAGTAGGAGAAGTAGTAGTAACATTAATAGTATTAATAGAATAGTGAGAGATATAGTAGTGGTAACAGTCTTTGTAACTAATAGCAATATAAATAAAACTGACTGTTGGGGTCCAATTAGTAGTAGTAGTACTAATAATAGCAGGCAGTTTGACAGATTTGTTTGGTATGTTTGTCTACATGGGAGCTCGAAGCACAATCGCCAACTCTTTCTATGTGGTGGGAGAATAGGACTCTCGGGTATATAAATAAGTCTCAGGGAAGATAAGGGGGCATGATCACCGTTTACATCAGTCTTTTGGGTGGGGGAAGGTAGGATTAGCATGTAATCCTGGCAGCTGGGATTACAAGGTAGTCTGAGTATCTGAATATGGTCAGCATTTAATGAGAGATATTTGGCTGGCCCTAAATGCCCAGAAAACTGAGTTGATGCTGAAAGGCACCAGAGCAAGTATCACCAAGCTTGGCATGACTACTAAAATGTTAAGTTTGTGAATTTTGAAGAATAAGCCTCTCACACAGTTAAAATACTGGGCTTTGGTTTTAGCAAACATATTTTATCAGATATGCATGTGAATCAAATTTCCAGCACTTTTGATCATTGCATTCATTCTATAGGTGAGATGCAACCTTATTTGAAGGGAAAAGATGCAACAACCATCACAAGAAGCATAGTGTGTTCATATATTTACTATTGTATCATGTTTCTGGGAGTCCCCAAAAAATTGGCAGGTTTGAGGTAACATGTACAGAACCACACAGAAAGGTTTATGGCTAACATGGTATACCAATAGCATATTACTGTTACCCTTCAGTGACCACACAGGCTTTTTGTAGAAGAAGGGTTCCATTTAGAACTCTCACCTCATACTTTTGGACTATGCAGAGGGAGGTACCTGAACACTGGAAACCCAGAAGAATTCAATAAGTGTCAGGTAGAGCTCCTAAGTGCAGTAGACAGATGCCTGTTGAGGGTTCCACAAGTAAAGATGAACAACTTTGAAAACAAATGCTTCAGGTTGAAATGGCAAGGTTATAGAAATGGCTACCATATAACTTAATCTTGGATTGCAGTCATATTTAAAAATAATTTAAAAACATGGTTGGAATTCCTGCATAGAATGATTATGAGAGCCTGACTATTGTATTTTGTTTTTATCACAATACAAGTGTTATGACTAAAAGAAGGGCATGTATATTGTAGAGGAAAAGAAAATTAAAGTAAATATTCATTGCTCTTTCTCTTCTGTAATACACCTGCTGTCTGCACTTCCTGTCTTCCTCTTAGTGACTTAGATGTCAGATGCAGTTCATATTTTCACACTGAAGGACTGTCTACCCAAGAGAAACAGACAAGAAGGCATATTCACAAAATCTATTTTGGGATATATAAAGATGTGCAATCCAAATTGCAATTCACAAACCTCTGGGCAGAGATCTGTGACTCCACCTTACCAGTCTTTCCTGTAAAAAGATCGACGCCCACCAATTCATAGGATTTAATAGTAAATAAGGGAAGGGCATGGGGAGTGGTTGGAAAGTGGCAAATAATTGCTACAAAATATGTGAAGTTAAGGAAAATTGAAGGCGAGCCCCAGGGAGTGACATGCTAATACAAAACACACACCCACATAAGAGTAAAACAATAGCAATTTGCAAAAAGTGTTATTTATAAAGTTCAAGTCTGCCACCTGCATGGCTTCCCAGCCTTAAAGACTTCAACTACTCCAAGACACTGAGTGGATCATGCACACTAAAAGAGTCAGGTCTTTAGTTGCTTACGAAAGATTTCTTCACATGGGCTTAGGCATAGACTGAGAGGTAGAGTATCCCATAAGTTGGGTGTCAAAAAACTAAAGGAGAGACCGTCTTTCCTTACTCACTTATTCTGGGAGACTAATGCCAGCCTCAGGTTGGGGGGTCTTAAGGTTCTACGCGAGCAATATGGCTGAGTCAGATGCCTTAGATAGTGAGGACCAGCCCTTGCAATGGCCGAGTAAATGAAGCGAGGGGCTTTGAACTGTAGATGTCTCTCTATGGGTGGTAGCCAGTGGAGGTCGTGAAGCTGGAATGAAACAGAAATGTGCTTGGGAATCTTGCTCAGACGTCATGCTGTCACATTCTCTTCAGCAAAGCCGAGGAGATACCCAGAAACAGAACATTGGCATAGTCTAAGCGTGATGATATCAGAGCCAAGGGCTATGGTCTTTGAGTGGAGATCCGGAGGATACATGGAATTTTCATTATGAATCTTGGAAGACTAAATCAGCTTACAGTCACAGCTCCATCTGGTGGTCGCAAATTAAATTGCTGTCCAATCCCACACCCAGATATTTCACTACAGATTTGGGGGCAATGAAAGGAATTAGGTTATCATGCCACCATTGTGGACTCCAAAGACAGGTCTGGTTGCTGCGCACCACAATATCTGTTTTACTGCCATTAAGCTTAAGGCAGTGCAGGTGCCTCCACTCAGCCTCTGCCGACAGGCAGTTTCTAAGTTGTGTGGATTACTGCCTGAGTTAGGGGTGAGAGAGATGACCAGCTATGTGTCATCCACATAGGAGACTAAGGTGAGGTCAAATGATTCCACATTTTGCTCTTACTCTTTTAAGAAAATATTTTGTAAAGTATGATTTATTTTTTATTTAATTGACAAATAAAATAAAACATGATGTGAATGCAAGATTGGGACACACTCAACACAAATGATACTTTAGGGGATGAGGGAGTTAAAATTAACTTTTAATTTAATTTCATTTCATTTAGTTCAATTTAATTTAATGTTATTTACTCAAAAATAATTGAAACAAATTTAGAAAAAGAATTCAATCAAAATATGAAAATATGTTGTTTTAGTACAGGTATATTGTTCCCTGTTACTTTGGTAGTCCTAGGTTAATAGGAGTTACGAAAATGTCTTTTAACATATATATTTTTTAAATCATTCTTTTTTATTTTATGATTAGTTTTCTTAAAATTCCCTAATACTTTTTATAGGGAAATATCCACCACAGTAGTGCCAGTCTCCATAAATCGACAGACAGTAACAAATAGTAACTTTTTGATCAAATTCAGTCATAGGAGTATCCACCCCCTCATTTGAGGAGACAGTGGGGCATATTCAAAAGAACGTGCGCTAAACATCGCCAAAAAATGTTAACGCAACTTCACAAATCGCAGTCCATCGTGGGAAAATAACCCCGTGCTAACGTGGCATTGACAACACGGCGGTACCATGCGATAGCCTCCCGAAACTGCGGCCAATGTCCGCGATACAACCACTGCGAAGGCGATAAAAACACAAACCCGAACGCGTAAAAAGGCGCAATGGGCCCAAACACGATAAGAAAACAGTGATAACCAGCAAGAGGCCAGCAATACCCACGCGTAATGCGGGAAAAAGCCAAGAACAGCATACGGAAAATGCCACCAAAAAGGAAATGAACTGCGGAGTACCACGGATGCACCCTGACCGACTGCAGAGGACAACATGAACCCCACAATCCCCATGGAGGAACACCAAGGAATCCAGGGCCCGTGGAAGGGCAATGAGAAGAGGAAGACGGGGTACAGTCTGCAGGAAAACACGACCATCGTCACGGATGAGATAGAACACCACCACTAACTGTACGTCACCTCTAACGTGTCATTGGCAACAAAGAGGCAAAGATGGCACACCATCTCGGACCATGTGAATGCCGTCACAGCGCCGAGGAACACAATGGAAGAGGACAAGAGGCACTGGATTGATGTGAATGGCAAAACCAAGCAGAAACACACTGCCAACACGAAAGCAGCAACGCACTTCGGAGGAGGGGGGCCAGCAGAACACCAGGAGCTGAATGACATGGAGAAGATGGTGGCCACAGTCATCAGTCGGGAGACGGTGACAGGAGTTGGGGATCTGGACACTGCCCAACATGACCCGACACCACATCAACAGGGTGCGTACCGACCAGGGAGTGGGGGGAAGGGGGGAAATGGGCACAATGACACGCATGCACAATTAAGCAGAGCACACTGCACATTCACAATGACTCAGGATCATGTCCCTGATCCCATGGGAACACTTCAGCACACACACAAACACCAAGTAGTCCCACGTACACCATGTGCCCAAAGGGGCACCCACCCAACACAATAACAATCACACAACCAACACATGCACACGTGCGAAACACAGCCAACATGCATTTACGTCAGCCACACTGACAATGCAAGAGACACCACATGACGAGTAGCATGGCTGCAGTCCAATCATCATGACAATGTACACAGCACGACACTGAGGTGGCTGAGTGCGGACCACAACCGGAAAGGAGCAGGTCACACTCAGACACAACCACCTGCACAAACAACCCCTGACGTCAACGACACATCTGCGGACAAGCCATGCCCAAGAGTCACAACTCGACAAAGAGCACAAGTCACCCAAGTCTGCAACATCTCAGCACTGTGGAAGCACAGAACTGAAAGGCACACCGCATGAAAGGGATAAGTGGCAGCCAAATCAGAGCCGCAGGAGCGACTCACCCACCGTGCAGCATACGCACATAAGAATAAGTGCACCTTGACATTGACAACATCCTGGTACAAACAGCAACACATCCACAACAGAACACAGGACACAACTGGTGCCGCATATGTGCACAACATGGCCAATCACATCTTGCACAGCAGGAAACTGTGACATGACATTGTACAAGTACAACCTGTAACCTGCAAATATTTATTATTCACACATGCCGTACTTGTGTACATTTAGTACTGTCCCATGATTGCCAAAGACGGCCACAATGTGACGTGCTCATGAGAAGAAATTGGCAATGAGGGTGTTCCTATAGGATATTCCTGCCGCAGCTGCAGTGGCATGTGGGCCACCTGCCCCATCGTCCTCATCATCGTCCGGTACCTCTGGAACTTGGATCCATGGGGCATTGGTGCATACACAGATGTTGTGCAACACATAACATGCAACGATCATCTTGCACACAATGTCTGGGCTGTACAGGAGCCTTCCACCTGTGACGTCCAGGAACCTGAAACGTGACTTCAACACGCCAAATGTGCGTTCTACGATGCCCCTGGTGCGTATGTGGGCCGCATTGTACTGCCCTGGGCGGGTGTGTTCGGGTTTCGGAGGGGTGTCATCATCCAAGGGCAGAGTGCATATCCTTGATCACCTGTGACAGTGCAGAGAGATAAAAGTCAATACTTGGTTCGGCATGATGTGTTGGCAGGCCCACCAGTCCTGTGACGCCTGTGCTGGCTGTGTGTGGGGTGTGTGTAAGCCAGCCCTCAGGGAGTAGCTGGTGCTGGCAACAACTTCAACAGTCATCAGGCACTCAGGACTGCAATGTACGAACAGCAAGGGAGCATGACTTGAGTTGCACAGAGTTAGTGGCCCCGGATGCACAGCAGCCGACACAGGCCTACCGCCACGGGACGCTGACTTGCGGGAGACTTGGGTACGGTCATGAGGGCAGAGCAGGGTCACGTATGTATCAAAGGTGGTTTTCGCAGAGTGTCTCGGGGGAGAGTGGGAGGTGTACCCCCAGGGCATGATGCAGAGGGCACATACCAGCTGTGTCCGGCAACATGGCAGATATGAATGCCACAGACTCATGCCAAACACCAAATCCGTACCTGCCAGTTGCTGATGACAACCCCCAGGCCAAAGGCTCAGACACCAACAATGTTCTGCCGGAGGCTGACGGTGACTCACGGCACACAGGGTTAGTGGCACCAGGTCAGTCCTTGCGAGTGGTTGACCTCCTCCGTAACGGTGATCCGTGTTTCCACCGCACTGAAACGCATCTGTCTCTCACTCCTCTCCCTGCATTCACTGGCATGAAGTCTGCCATTGATTAATGAAGACTCAGTTCTAGATGTGGGACATAATGGACTGCAGTGTAGGCCGGCTGCAGCGGAGGGGTATGTCAACGAATGTGGACTCCTGGGGGCCTGTGTCACGGAGGACAACGATGGTCTGAGGAGGCTGCCAAGCTCACGGGCATGGGTCTTGGAGCTACAACTAGCACGTGGTGGGCCCTCTTTGACAGACGACGGTGTCAGCAGGTGAGCAGTGCGGCCTTGGAGCGCCGGGGCAGGCAAGCGGGGTCTGGGTATCAGTGGCCTGGGGTGCAGCAGGCGCACAGGCTCACAGGCCCCGCTGCTCACGGCGTCGGCCTCGTGTCGGGCTGGGAGGTGCCGCCCTGGCAGTGACGGCCATTCCGGGAGTGCACCACGCTCAGCGCAACGGTGTTTTCATCCACACCCCTGCGCAGGCCTGGCGTAAGCCGGGCCAACCCACTACGCTCACGCACACAGGGGGGGACGCAGCGAGCGACATTTCCGCGATCTGACCCACAGCCTGGGGTGAAATGGTTGCGTCCACTGTTCACTACTCCCCAGACACCAGCTGTAAATGTCTGCATGGACATATCTGTGGTTTGCATACCCAGGTCTGTCCAGCACATTCATGCCACACTTGTCGTTGTGTACATTCCCATTCATGGGTCACTTGCGTCCTTCGCACATGCCTGCTTTCCGCCTCTCCACACGTTCAGCTGTTGTGTGTCTGTGGTGCCATGATATAGCTGGCTTGTGTACATGGTAAGCCCAGTATCGCAATGGAGTTGTGTTGTCGTGTCTGGTAGGTGGGCATGTTGATTGACATGTTGTACGTGGTTTGGTCATGTGTGCATTCCCACAGTTGTGCGTTGTGTGATGGTGGCTTTGAGGTGTGTGGTGTGTTGATTTGGTACTTACCAACGAGCAGTTCAGTTCCATAGATGCCATCCTGGAAGCGCTGGTTGATGATGGACTGTCGGAAGATGTAGGAATCGTGCACACTGCCTGGGTAGTTTGCAACGACATTGGTGAACATTCCCCGGTGGTCCACTATTGCCTGCACATTGATGGAATGCGTGTGCTTTCTGTTGCTGTAGATGTGTGCAGTGTCCGCAGGGGGCACAAGTGGGACATGTGTGCAGTCAATGGCCACCAACACGTGTGGGAAGCTAGCAATGGCGTAGAAGCCTTGCTTGGGCTCCAGCTGTTCCTGCGCAGTGTGGGGGAAGTGAAGGTACTGGGGTATGAAGCTGATGATGGCATCCAGGACAGGTGTGAGGAACTTTGATAGGGCTGGCTGTGAGACTCCGCCGACTCTGGCCGTTGTTGGTTGGAAGGTACCAGAGGCCAACGTGTGCAGCACAGCCAGCAGCTTTGGCTGCGGAGGGATGTTGGTTGTCCGCTGTGTTGGGAACGTCAGCCTGTGGCCGATGTGGGTCATGATGCGGAGGATGGTTGTCCTTTTGAGCCTGTAGTGGGCAATGACTTCCTCGAGCGTTAGGTCTGTGAGACTGGTGCGTTTTCGGTAGGTCCGCGGTCTTACTCTGCGCTGCCTCTGTGGTGGTCCGGGGGGGGCCGGTCCCGGTCCTGGGGGTGGAGGTATTCCTGGGGGTGGTGGCGGTGGGTGTTGTGGCCCTGTTGGGGCCCCAAGCTGCATGATGAGTAGCTCCATGGCGTCGGTTGTTCTTCGGCTGTGGCTGTGTGCGGGGCTCCGTTGCCTCCTGCAGGTAGTCGTCCTGCTTAACACCAGCAAGAGGCAGGTGTTAAATAGCTGCTGCTACCGCGGCTTATCGCGTGGTTTTGGTTTGCATCGCAGATCTGGCAGTTCGTTGTGAAAGTGGTGTAGTGGTGTTTTAGTGTGTTTTTGCACGGTAACGCCTACTCTGCATCTCATTAGAGTTAGTTGGTGGTGTCACCCGTGGGATTGAAGTTTGCGGCAGTTATCGCGGGAATACTTGCGTTGTCTGCAGTTTGCACCCACTTGTGAATGGGGCGTTAAATCTATCTCCACTTTTGATGCGTTAAGGTGGTGATAACTCGGCGATAAGTCCTTGTGAATATCCCCCAGAGACTCATAAGTCTATATCCGGATGTAGATTTACACATGGAAATAGTGAATTTCATCTGTGAGGAGATTTGCACCTAGGTGTAGGTGTAGGATTTTAAGAGGAGACCTCTACATGCAAATCTACTATTTTTAATAGGGTGTATATAGTTAAAAAGCATGATAGATAGATAGATAGATAGATAGATAGATAGATAGATAGAAACCCAACACAAAGTATTATGCTGTAAACTACTATCCAGCGCAAATCCTGAATTGTATTGGATAGATTCTCAAAGCAACACAAAATTGCAATATGTATTACGTTGCTTTACTTTGCTTCAAGGGGGCGTTCGATGGGTGGTACGTGACTTTCCCATGCAACCACCCATGGGTTTTTACACAAATCTCTATTTACAAGCATTTGTAGACAGGGATTTGCACCAAAATCTTATGCTTACTCGAGGCAGGCATAACTAGGAGAAATGTTTCCATTTCTCTGAGTTTTTCTACTTTGCATGTGTGACACATCCAAAAAGGAGGAAAATGTTAAATCATAGTTTTTGTGCTAGAAGAATTCCCTTCCAGTAAAAAAGCTATTCCTTACAGAACGCACACACCTTTGTACTATGGCGCAAGGGTGCGTGTGTTGGCGCATGACAGCCTAAAGTGCACCAGAGCAGGGAGAGAGGAAAACAGCGCCATAGCTCAATGGATATGGCTCTGTTCTGCTGTCTCCTTTTCACATAACGCAGCACAGCAACTGTAGGTGCTGCTCTGCATTGCTTGAATGTTTCGTAAATCTGGCCCTGCATTTAGTTGCTTCACATAAGGTCACGTGAGAGTTTTCTTCAAAGTGCATTGAATTCTGCGCAGTCTTCAACCATGAGTATGTGCCAGGGAACTACTAACCTGATCTTATTATTGACAATCATCGCCCTCCGCGTACTGCGAAAGAACAGCAGCTATAATCACACCACATTGTGTCAAGTAATCTGCCGGATGAAGTCGGCGCACTGCAGGGGAGTTATCATGTTGACTATAAACTGCTGAAGAATCACATTAGCGGCTGACAGGCAGATAAACCAAACAACAATTGAAAAGACTGTCAGCAAGATAAAGAAAAAAAAAGATATAAAAGACAAGCACAAGGGCATGCTCTTGTCTGTGAATAGATATTTTTGTGGTGTCAAGCTGTTTGTGCTTGTTATCCTTATTTTCCTCATGTGTCTATTCGTCATGCCTCCCTCTGGTTTTACTGTGAATTACCTCCACATTGCCTGTCGTTTACACGATTTAAACAATACTGCTGGAGCAGTTTGAATGCACTACAGGAAAGAGGCAGGATTTCATGTTTGATAATGGAGGAAACAAGTAATGTGACAGTGTATAACCCTGTTTTTCACAGCGTCGCTCTGTTTGAAGTGCATGTGGTAACTTGGGGCCACATGTGTGAATGTTTTTTGCATTCACAAATGTGCAATTCGGTAAAATCGGCCATTTGCGAATGCAAAATAGCCTTTCATGATGTATGAAAGGCTTTGTAGTTGCAGTTTTGGGTAATCGCAAACATTTTGATTACCTAAAATTGTGACTACAAATAGGGAATCGGAATTTGCAATTCCCTTAGCAGACGTATGAAGCATTTTCCAAATGCAAACTGTGCATTTAGGAAAATGCAATTACCATCAACTTCAATGGTAACCATGTGCAAACTTTGAAAAATGCACAAAACATCATTTTTCAAAGTGCCATGTAGTGCACTTTGAAAAATGCAAAATACATGAGCATATTTCTTTTTTTGGGAGTGCTTCAGGGGGGCCTTAGGCCCCTGGGCACCCTTGGCTTTACATTAGCTAATTTGCGATTGGTAATCGCAAATTAGCTAATGCAAAACCATGCGCACCTATTTAGGCCCAAAGGGATGAATGGATTAATATTGCCTAATAGTTATTCGCTATTAGGTAATATTAAGGAATCACAAAATCTTTGGCGATTCCTTACATACATAGAATTTTGCGATTACCAAAATTTGGTAAAAATCGCTGGTTGGTAATCGCAAAATGCTTATTTGATACATGTGGCCCTTGGTAACATAACGAGTTAGGGGTCGATTCCGATCTCGGCCGGTAGGGCTCCGAATCGGATTCGGCTTTACCGGATCCGATTCGGAGCCCTGTTTCCCGACCGATCCGTACGCGCGTCCGGACGAGCGAGTACGATGCGAAATCGCCGACCGACTCGTCCGGGCATCCCGACCGCTCCGACCGACTCGCTCGGACTCGACTCGCACCGCGCAATGGAGACGTTTCCCGGCCGGGTGAGTACGATGCGCGCCGCGAGCAGTCCGACCGAGCCGCACACTCCGGCTCAGAAGAGCTGTCGGAGCCGTACTCGGGGTCCGTGTCGGACCCCCTGAACGCGTAGCCGCGCGAGTCGCACACAGGGGGACCCATGGGTCCCCTACCTGTGCGTGTACGGGGCGAATCGCTTCGCCGCGTACACGCTGTGGGGGGCGCCCTTGTTCGCCTCGCACCCATTGAGTCAATGGGAGCCCGTGTACGCGTCGTACAACAGGCTCCCATTGACTTCAATGGGAGTCCGACCGAATCGAGTCCGACAGCATACGGACGCATCGTACTCGTTCGGTCGGGCTGCACGGGTCCGATTCGGTCGGAAATCTCTCCGGGTCCGGCTCGGTCGGAGAGATTTCCGGCCCGAATCGGAATCGGCCCCAAAGTGTATAAGCTGCAGAAAGCACAGGAGCATGGAAATGCAACCAAATCACAGGGGACTCAGGTTTACTGTCCTCCATGCACCGTAGCTCTGAGTAAAAAATGTCTGAGCTGAACGCAGGAAAAAAATTAGCAATGCACCGGAATTGGCAAGAGCTGCCTGTATTGTTGGTGAGTTTTCGTCTTAATGCCCAGCACTGCTCTATCGTATAAAAAGTGAAGCAGCATTGTTTAGCATAGGATTTGCACTTGAGGTAAAACCTCCAGTACAAATTCCTACTTTTAGACCAATGGGGTGATACTCATAAGATGTTTACTTTATAGTAAAACATGTTACACATATGTATATGAGTTGATATACTATTATACCCCTTGGTTGCGCCTGGCTATAGTTGGCATTAGGACTTGCAACTAAGCCAAATCAATGTTCTTTAGAGAATTTAGCTATGTTCCAAAATATATAGTCTTAGGGCTTTTAACCCCTGGCGTATCGCTCCCACCCTATCCCCAGACACGGCCCCTTTCACAATCTTGTAAACACAGAAAAGAAGCAAGGTAAGTTGGAAAGAAGGAAAGATAAAATGAAACAAAGGAAGAAACACTATTAATAGCCAGTATGTTAAATGCCAGAATATTGTTGTCAGAAATGTCATTTTACATAAGTATTGTGTCCTATATGTCGTTTACAGAAATATTGCCCCATTGGGTTTAGCTTTTCGATTAACTCCAATGGCCCAATATTTTTGGGACGGGTATTAGGACACAATATGTAAGCCAGACGATATTATCACACTACACTAATCAGTACATTTATAACATGCACTGAACAATTAGGCTAAGATAACAAATATTAATTATTTCCAAACTCAATGATACTCATTTTATTGACTTTGGAAGGATACAAGGCTTTGAGGATCTCCTTGGAGCTGATTTACTAACATTTTCAGCTGGGTTTGCATCTCAAAATTGACAGAAACTGTCACAAAATGTTTGTTTGAGATTTACTTTCCAGCACAAAACTTTATTTGTGGTGGAGAGTAGCCCTAAAGCAATGCAAAGTAGAGATAGTGCTGCTTTGAGTCAAGGGGCACACAATGGGTGGTAAATGGGCCTTCCCATGCAACTGCCCATGGTTTTTGACACAAAGATCTACCTATTAACTCATTGAGGCCGGCATTAAAAAGAAGCAATTATTTTATTTCTCTAGTGTTTATGGACTTTGCATGTGCGCTGCTCTGTACAGCACACATCCAAAGTGGGAAATGTTTTAAAGTTTGTCTAAGCATTGTATAGAGAAGAGAGCAGGGGTGCCATATGGTTTTGCACTGTTCACCTTCTCTAAAGCAACGCACCACAGCGCAGCAACTTTGTTTGCTGTGCTACATTACATGACAACTTCGTAAAGATATCCCCAGTACTTTAACGTGACACTTTCAGGCTGCGTAACCAGCCTGCAATTGTGTACTAACAAATCTGAGGGGCGTATTCACAAGGACTTATCGCCGAGTTATCGCCACCTTAACGCATCAAAAGTGGAGATAGATTTAACGCCCCATTCACAAGCGGGTGCAAACTGCAGACATCGCCAGTATTCCCGCGATAACTGCCTCAAAATTTATCTCCACGGGTGACACCACCAACTAACCCTAATGAGATGCAGAGTAGGCGTTCCCGTGCAAAAACACACGAAAACACCACTACACCACTTTCACAACGAACTGCCAGATCTGCGATGCAAACCAAAAACAGGCGATAAGCCGCGGTAGCAGCAGGGAATTAACACCTGCCTTTTGCTGGTGTTAAGCAGGACGACTACCTGCAGCATGAAAGGGAGCCCAGCCAAGAGCCACATCTGAAGTCCCACAGATGCCATGGAGCCAATGATCATGCAGCTCGGAGACCCATGAGGCCACAACACCCACCGCCACCACCTCCAGGCCCACCACCACCCCCAGGACCCGCCCGCCCCCCCCCGGACCACCACAGAGGCTGCGTACACAAAGACAGTGGACCCACCGTAAACGCACCAGCCACACAGACCTAACGCCAGAGGAGGACATTGCCCACTACAGGCCCAAAAGGACAACCATCCCCCGCATCCTGACCGACAGCGCCCACCGGCTGACGGTACCAACACAGTGGACAACCAACATCCCTCCGCAGACAAAGCTGCCGGCTGTGCTGCACATGTTGGCCTCTGGTACCTTCCAACCCACAACTGCCAGAGTCGGAGGAGTCTCACAGCCAGCCCTATCCAAGTTCATCACACCTGTTCTGGATGCCATCATCAGCCTGGTACCCCAGCACCTCCACTCCACCAACACTGTGCAGGAGCAGCTGGAGACCAAGCAAGGCTTCTACGCCATAGCTGGATTCCCGCACGTGTTGGGGGCAATCGACTGCACACATGTACCCCTCGTGCCCCCTGCCGACACTGCACACAACTACCGCAACAGAAAGCACACGCATTCCATCAATGTGCAGGCAATAGTGGACCACCGGGGACCCCTCAACAATGTTGTGACCAACTCCCCAGGCAGTGTGCATGATTCATACATCTCCCGACAGTCCATCATCAACCAGCGCTCCCAGAATGGCACCTATGGAAATGCATTGCTCTTTGATAAGTACCAAATGAACACACCACACACCTCCACTCCACAGTCATGCAACTCACGACACTGGCAATGGGCACGCAGCAAAACTACATGCAACATGCCACACAACATGCCAACCGACCAGACACGACAACACGACTCCATTGGGAACCTGGGCTTGCCATGCACACAACCTAGCCATGGCATGGCACCACAGCCACACAATAGCAGAATGTGAGGAGAGGCATGGAGCAGGCATGTGCGAGAGCAGCAAGTGACTAATGAATGAGAACCTACCCAATGCCAGGTGTGGCGTTGATGTGCCGGACAGACTTCAGTGTGCAAACCACGGAAATGGCCATGTGGACATTAACTGCTGGTGCATGGAGTGTAGTGGCCAGTGGATGCTACCATGTCCCCACAGGCTGTGGGGAAGAACGCGGAAATGTCGCTCATTACGTCCCCCCGTGTGCGCGGGCGGAGTGGGTTGGCCCTGCGTACGCCAGGCCTGCGTAGGGGTGTGAATGAAAAGCCGGTCGCACTGGGCATGGTTCTCATTCGGAATGGCCAACGTGTCTGCCAGGGCGGCGCCTCTCAGCCCGCCACAAGGCCGGTGCCGTGCGCGGCGGGGCCTGCGTCCCTGTGCGCCTGTTTACCCCGGGCCGCTGGTCCCCAGACCCGTCATGCCTGCCCCAGCGCACGAAGGAGGCTCCGCTCACCTGCCGACACCGGCGTGTGTCAAAGAGGGCCCACCACGTGCCGGTGCAAGCTCCAAGAACCAGTCCCGCGACCTTTGCAGCCTCCGCAGACCATCGCTGGCCTCCACGACGCTGGCCCACAGTACTCCTTTCTCATTGACATACTCCACCGGCGTACTCTTCGGCCCAGTTGTTGGCACATGTTGTACTGAGTCGTGAGTTTTGAATAGCAGTGACCCCAAGTCTGTGGCAGCATCCTCATCACTATACTCCCTCCGATCAGTGAAGCCAAAGTCTGCATCGCAAGCCTGCGACCGTTGTGCCACTAACCCTGTTCCACGCAAGCCGGCGACACGTGGTGCCACTAGCCCTGTTCAACGCAAGCCAGCGACACTTGGATGAGGGCTCAGGCCTACACTGCAGTCCAGTAGGTCCCACATGTGGAACTGTGTCCTGAGTTTTGAATGGCAGTGACCCCAAGACTGTGGCAGCGTCCACATCACTAAACTCCCTCCGATCAGTGAAGCCAAAGTCTGCATCGCAAGCCTGCGACACGTGGTGCCACTAACCCTGTTCAACGCAAGCTGGCGACACGTGGTATTACTAACCCTGTTCAATGCAAGCCGGCGACACTTGGATGAGGGCTCAGGCCTACACTGCGGTCCAGTAGGTCCCACATGTGGAACTGTGTCTTGAGTTCAGAATGGCAGTGACCAAATGTTAATAGCCGCGTATATATCACTGAACTCCCTTCGATCAGTGTCCCAAACCCTGCATCGCAAGCACACGACACGTGTCTGTGGGCCCGTGCTGACCGCTGCCCCCAGCCTACACTGCGGTCCAGTAGGTCCCACATCCAGCACTTAGTCGTGATTCATGAATGGCAGAGTCCATACCAGTGAACGCAAGGAGAGGAGTAAGAGGAAGATGCGGTTCAGTCCGAATGAAAGCCGGATCCTCGTCACGGAGGTGACAGAACACTAGTAACAACTGACCTGGTGCCACTAACCATGTTCACCGCAAGTCCGCGTCCCGTGGTGCCACTGAACCTGAACTACGCAGGCCGGTGGGACCATCCAACGTAAGCCGGCGACACTTGGAAGAGGGCCCCTGCTGACCGCTGCCTCAGGCCTACACTGCGGTCCAGTAGGTCCCACATGTGGAACTGTGAGTTGGGTAATTCATGGAGGAGTTCACACCATTGGACACGCCTCATCGCAGGCGGCATCCCCTATCAGCACTGGTGCCACTAACTCTGTGCGCAATGAGTCATGGGCACTGTCTGGTTGAACTTTGGTGGCGTCTGAGTCTATGGCCTGGGGGTTGTCTGCATCATCATCTGGCTGGGACGGACTTGGTGTTCGACATGTGTCTGTTCCATTCATCTCCACCATAGTGACTGTTTCAGAGTGGTTCTGCCCTCTGCATCATGCCCTGGGGGTACATCTTCCACTGTCCACCGAGACACTCCGCGACACCCCCCTTTGACATCTACGAGAACCTGCTCTGCTCTCGTGACCCTGCCCCAGTGCACCGCAAGTCAGCGTCCCGTGGCGGTAGGCCCATGCCGGACGCTGTGCATCCGGGGCCACTAACTCTGTGCAGCTCAAGTCATGGGGCCTTTATGGTTGAATGGTTGTGTCTTTTACGATGTACACTGTTGTAGTTTTTTGACTACACCAAGCACTCCATGACGGCTGGTGTACACACACCCCACACACATCCAACACAGGTGTCACTCGACATGTGAGCCTGCTAATAAAGGTGGCCGGGCGCACGTGCCCGTAGCCATTCACACCATCTAAGCAAGTGTGTCCGTGTGGTCATTATGTCAGCATGATGGGCCCGAGCCCTGCAACATCGCAGTGTGCTGTGTTCAGCGGACGATACCATGTCACCTCAGCAGTGGCTAAGACCTTGGACATGTAGCTTCATCCGCCCCCCCTGCATGCACAAGCGGCGTGTGCTGGGCTGGCGTATGTCAGGTCAGCGCTGGGGTGTGCTGATTTGGCAGGGGGCTCAGGGCGTGGCTCTGGTCTGGCCTTGAGCAGGAAGTGCAGTAATCGTGTCTCTGTGTTGGAGTGTTGTCGCCACCAGGGCCACAGTCGTCGATGTTGCAATGTAGCATGCACCCAGAGGGCGGGCCCGCACGTACGGGGAGATGTAGGAGCGCAAGTCCGCTCGGGGTCTTGGCTCATACATGCCAAGTGTTGTGTGTATCAGTCCTGCAGCTGCATGAGTCAGATGCCTAGCCTCAATCGCAGCGCGATCACAGCCAGCCATGGACTGTACACCTGTGTCCGCCCTGTCCAGACCATTTGCCTACACTCACGTGGCCGCACACCCTCAACGGCCAGCATCACGGTGTTGTTGGCATGCCGCTGGACATGCGCAGACAGGCATGACAATGGTGTGCCGTAGGAGTGCACGTGATGCAACCGTGCAGCGCACACAAGTGTGGGGGCTCGTGGGAGGGAGGAGCAGCTGTGAGGCAACGTAACACACAGTGAGGCCGCTCATGTGCCACGTGCTCGGCATATCATCCATGATTCCCTGGGTCGCAGACATCCCACCCTACCCACGACAGGCCTCTGCACATCTCCTGTATGCAAGCAGATGGTAAACTGAATGTAGGGATGAAAGGTCCTTTGTCTGGACTATCAGGCGGAAGCACATCTGCAGCTCCGAGCTGGGACTTGCATGTGCCCAGCACCCCCTGACAGATACAATAGCATTTGCTGACGACTCCCACACTATGCACTGCCTGACGTGAGACCAACTTGTACACATCCCACACACAGAAGTCCTTGGTCGTAGTTGGCGTGCGTGAAATGGCCTTCACACGTACTCCCACCCCATCCCAGGCCTGCACCCGTGGCACACAGACACTGCTCATTGATCCAAGCTGTGGCATTTCATCCACAGGACTGGCGCGGGTCAGCACAGGCCCGCTTCAAGCAGAGCCACTGATGCAATGGCAGACCATCCCAGACACATGCACAACCCCCGTCACGTGAACCGGTACCGTGCACGTCTGCTGCATGTACTGGGGGCACTGCCATTGGCAGTGCTGTGGATCAGTTACAGGCTAAGCTTCCGCCTTGCCAACATCACCTGTGTTCAGCCTGTGTTGCATTGTCGCTCGTGCATATTCGAGTGGACCATGGATGTCTGCCTCTCCAACGTAACGGTAGCTGAACTGGATTTCGACGTGTGTGTGCGCCCCCTGTTGGCCCACGACCAGGAGTGTCACCGTGATGCCCATTTATGGCATGCTTGGATGATTGGCATGCATGCTGGCAACTGGACCTGGGAGATTGCACGACTCGTCGTGTGCAGTGACCACATTGATCCGCTCCCCTATTGGGCTTTAGTGCCAATTGGGGCCAGGGGTTGGAGTCAGCACATCTGTCCAGGACAGCTGATGGGTTACGTCGCTGACATGTTAGATCTAGTCGACAACGAGCTCTTATTGGAAGTGTTGGCCTACGCTGCAGCACTCGCGTTCATGGACGAGTGACAACGCACCTGCAGCCACAACTGAATGTGACCCATTGCACGTGTCCTGACGCCTGGTTGCATGTTGGGGATCTGGTCACATGTCCCAAGACGACAGTGGACATGGCTGCATTGGTCTGGACTCCGGATACATGCGCGGACAATCAACGCGCGTTGGCACTGACTTGTGTGGGTGATGGACAACCCCGGGGTGGACATGGGCGCTTTGCAACGTTCATCATTCAGACATGCTGCTGCATTTGTCTGCATGTTGTGGCACTTCTCTTGGCCATACTGACACGCAATTGTTGATGGAGTTTCCTCACCTTCACTTGTCTCCGACTGTGATGAGTGTTGATATGTATGCAAATGTGTGTGTCACGGCCTATCTGGGTCCCTGCCATACATGCATTGCTACCCCATCAGGGCTGCGGGTTGGTACTTGTGCATTATCATGTCCCTGTTTCATGCTTTGCTAGATGCGTATGGCCATTTACCGGCCACAAGCGGGTGCACTTGTGTCCTGTGTTTGGTTGTGCAAATGTTGGTGTTTGTACCACTTTGTGTTCGATGTTGGGGTGCTCTGCTTTCTATGTGTGTCTGCTGCATTGTGTGTGAGATGGCCCTTCAGCTCTGATTTGGCTCACCCTTCTCCCTTTCAGGCAGTGTGGTTTTCACTTTTGTGCTTGTTCAGTGGTGTGATATTGCCGACTTGTGTGACTTGTGCTCTTGGTTGGTGTTGTTACTCTTGGGCATGGTTTGTCTGCAGTTGTGCTGTGCTTAATTGTGCATGTGTGCCATTGTGACCATCTCCCCCCGTCCCCCCAGTCCCTGGTCGTTCCTCTCCCTGTTGCTGTTGTGTCTGTTGATTTTGAGCAGTTTCCGGTCCCTGACTCCTGCCACCATCTCCAGACTGATGTGGTGGACACCATTTCCTCCATGTCATCCAGCTCCTGGTGTGGCGCTGGACTCCCACCTCCGGTGTGCATTGCTGCCTTCTGGTTGTTGGCGTGTTTCTGCTTGTTTTTGCGTTTTGCATCATTCCAGCTGTTCTGGTTTTCTTCCATTGTCCTCCTCTGCTCTCCGGCTGCATTCACCTTGTCCACGATGGACTGCCATGTACAATGTTTTGTTGCCAAAGGGGCTTGTGGGGTTGTGTACTTGCTCCGACTGCCTCCATTGTGCTTCGCTGTTGTTTTCTGTTTGGTTTGTCTTCCTTTTTCCTGCTTTTGTGTGTGTCACGGGCCTGGCGCTGCTTATCGCTGCTTTCCTCATCGCGGATGGGCTCATCGCATGTTTTTTTGCGTTGGGGTTTGTGTTTTTATCTCCGTCGCGGTGGTTGTATCGCGGACATTGGCCGTGTTTTCGGCAAACTATCACATGGTACCGCCGTGTTGTGAATTCCACGTTAACACTGGGTTATTTTCCCGCGATAGACTGCGATGTGTAAAGTTGCGTTAACATTTTTTGTAGATGTTTAGCGCACGTTCTTGTGAATATACCCCTGAGTACCCTGCTGGCCGTGCTACTAAAAGAGTTTTATTCCTGATTAAAAGCGGTTCTATATTATATATTATATATTAATCTAGGAAATAGCAGGTTAATCATAGGACTGTGACAGTGTACCACACTTAGCTAGCAGGAAGGAACGAATTAAACAACATAGGTAGCTTGATAATCTATGCCTCATCTAAAAAACATTATGCCCTGGTGTAAGCTTGCTGAGGGAGGGTTTAGGGATAAGGGTTTGAGCTGAGGGATAAGGGTTTGAGCTGAGGACAGAAAGAAAACAGTTTTAAGCCATTATTGAAAATCATAAAATAACATTCAGCTTGAGCAGCACCGGAGGGTTGCACTGGCACTGGGGCTGGCTGTGGAAATGTTGAGCATAGGTATTTGTGAATGATCTAAAATGTAGAAAATAATGTTTTACCACTGTAATGTTACTCCTGAAGGTATTTACAACATAACCTTTGCATTCGTAACTCAAACCCTGTAGTGACTCGTTATGGGCCGCTCAACCCAATTTTCATTTGCCACTCTTTTCATTATGAATGTTTCATTAACAATTGTGTGTAAGATTGGATCAGTGCCTGGCCGAGTGACCCTCGCCTAAACTATATCAGTGCAATAGATTTAATTAGAACATTGGAATGTTGGGAGCTCCATTGAAGACAATGGAGTTGCTCTGGGCTTATAATGGCTGGTATAAGCCCAGTGCTCCAACATTCCAATGTTTGTCTTTTGTTTCTCCATTTTTAATTTAGAACATTCTACCCTTAGTGGGTGGAATGTTCTAATAGCCTATAGTTCCTTCTGCCTCAGGCTATACCGGTTGTTAAAGGCCCTCTCCTCGTTATAGGCTCGCCTGCGGCTCGGGCCTATAACTTGGGATCAGGGCCTTTAACAGCCGGTATAGCCCTCGGCAGCAGGCTATAAGGCTATAGTAAATGCATGTAGAGCTGTAAAATAAGTAATAAACCAACCTGGCATCCCGCAATCTCCGAGAAGTATGGGTATTGAAAATTAACAAACAGAAAAGTACTAAAATAGAAGTTATCTTCTCATTTCCAAATATTAAGAAATGGTAATTTAAGCAACTAAAATCTAGAACAACGAAAAGTAAGCAAGTGTAAAAAAACATGCATTTAAAAAACAAAATCTTGAAAATAATATGTAAATATATACTGACATATTTTACAAAAACCAGATAGGTCAATCAAGTTACAAAATGTATACACAAGGGACAATGGGGACAGAGAAGCTAACCACAAACCTACGGTAATATTTTTCTAAGCAAGACAAGACAGTAATAAATGGAAAAAAATGTGTGTAAATGTTGCTTGAAATAATCTCTATCCCATGACACATCAGCTTCAGTAGAAATATTAGATGATGTTAGACCTGGCATCCTTGGCATGGTTTCCCCTGACTTTTTGCCTTCAGACTGTTGTTGCTGGCTTCGTTTTTGCTGTGTTTGGGAATCTGGGCACTTTACCACTGCTAACCAGTGCTAATGTGTATGTGCTCTATACTTAAATCATGGTAACCTTGGCTTATCCACTATTGGCATATGTAATTTACCTCTAAGTCACAAGTTAAATGCCCAGCGCCTGTAAATTAAATGCTACTAGTGGGCCTGCAGGACTTATTGTGCCACCCACTTTAGTAGCCCTTTAAACATCCCTCAAGCCTGCCACTGCAGAGCCTGTGAGTTAACCTACTTTCTAGGCCCAAACCTTTCTTTTTATTACATATAAGTCACCCCTAAGGTAGGTCCTGGGCAGCCCATGGACAGGGTGCAGTGTATTTAAAAAGTAGGACATGAACTTTTTAGGTTTTATATGTCCGGTAGTGAAAAACTCTTAAATTCTTTTTTCACTACTGCAAGGCCTATCTCTTTCAAAGTTTAACATTGGAATTACCTTATTACAGTTTATGAGTGCAATTTCCAATTGGAAAGACAAGTTGAAAAAATAACTTACGGTGAAGTTGGATTTTATACTACAGCTCTGAAAAAGCTACTTTGAGAAAGTTGCCATTTTCTTACAGTAGCCATTTGGTGCCTTCTGCCTGTCTCTGAGCTTTGGTGTGGCTGATGGGCCATCCACATCCTGATTGGTCATCCTGAGGAGGATGGGAGGAGCTGACACTTACACCTGAAAGGGCTGTGTTCTGTACCCACACAAACGGTTGCATACCCCTCTGTAGTGAGTATGGAGCCAGGGCAGGGAAGAAAGGGATTTGTGCACTTCAAAGGCATCTCTATGAAGTCTCCCCACTTCAAAAGCCCAACTGGGTATAAGTACTGGACCTCTGACACCACCCACTCAGAACACTTCTGGAACTGAGGACATTCTACCAGGAAGAAGGACTGATGTGCTGCTTGAGAGACTGCCACATTGCTGAACTGCTTTGTTGTGTTGGCCTGCTGCTCTCTTGCCTGGGAGTGAGAAGGACCAGCATCTATACATCCCAAAACCTAAGTAACTCCAAGGGCTTGTTGGCTTGCCTCCTGTTTCCTGAAGTCCCAGGGAAATAAAAGACTTCTCTCTTTAACCTGCAACAGGCACCAGGACTCTGTCTGCTATGAGTCCTGCTCTGGCAAGTGATGCCATCCAAACTTGGTCCCTTGGAAATTAATTTAAATTGCTGCAACTGTGAAAGTCCATGCATTGACGACATTGTACAGATTGGAACCGGCACATCTGCTTCGACGTGACGCATGGTCACTGCCGCACGGACAGTGGACACCGCATCTCTGACTGAGCGATGCATCGTTTCCTGTTCTTGATGCATCTTAACTTTGTGTGGCTTGGCACCGATGCATCACTTTGTGCTGCTTGCATCACCTTCAGCCAAGCGGTCCAACGATGATGCATCACTCCCGTGTTCTTCTCATCTTGAGTCTCAAATAATCCTAGACAGTGCACAACTCGGAAGCAACACATCACCCACATCTGCAAGATTGATGATGATGCATCACCTAGCTCGCTCCCCACATCGCCTTCAACTTTGAGGCATCCGAGATAGTGTTCAGCGGGCCAAAACTGGTCCCTGTATCTGACACACATTCCATCGCAGTAGGCCTGAATGTTTGGATTAGGCCCGGTCAAATGCGGCCAGATTGCCCCGGTTGGTGCTATTTGTTTCTAAGCACTACAAAACAGTTTATTCTTTCAAAATTCATATATTGACTTCTACTTATTGGATTGTTGTCATTTTGGTATTGTTTTACTCATTGAAATTTAAGCTATTTTTCTAAACTGCTGTGGAGTCTTCTTGGGGTGTTTTCACTGCATTACTGTTTGAAGTTTTGCACAAATACTTTACAAATTGCCTCTTAAGTTATACCTGATTGCTCTGTGCCAAACTACCAGAGGGTGAGCACAGGTTCATTTAAAGTGTTTTACTGAATTACCCTGACTAGGATTGTGGTTCAAGCTTGGACAGAGTGCATACCTCTGGCACCCAGAAACCCAGTTTCTAACAGATGATATTCTTTGATTCATGCAAAGTCAATGCTTAGCCAAGGTGTTTTGTTGAATATGACTAAAAAGACCAGAAATTCACTGAAAAAGACAATAGGTTAGAGTGGCAATATAGTTAGGTATGGTAAAAGGTTTTAGCTTATATTAAAAAATCCTAGAAATTCACTGGAAAAAACAAAGGATGAAGTAACGTTATAGTTAAGTGTTGAATTGAGATTAACTGAAATTCATAAGCGATTATTTACTGAGCCAACTGCAACCTGCATCCCTGCGAGAGGCACCACTCTTAGAGGAGGAAGGAGAGAAGCCTATCAAGAAAGACATAACACACAGAGCCCTGACATGTCAAATGAACTCAAACATCCCCTCTGACATTATTGTCTTCCTGCATCACTATGAGAACAAAGACAGAGTGATTACAATAGTTTGCAAAAGACAGGGCAATAACTTACATTGGGATACACCTCCAAATGTTTCCAGACCTATCTCCTATCACGCTGCTAGTGATGTGAACTCAAGATAGTAAGAACCTTCTTGAGAAATTTGATCATCAAATATAAGAGGTGATTCCCTTTCAAATAATAGAAATCCACAGGGGCTCCAAAGTAACTGTAGAAGGACTGTGTTGGTGTTTATACACTATAATTTTGGAGGATAACATATGAAGCCAACCTGGTGTGGAGGAGCGTCCAAATGCAGTATGAAAAGTGCTACCAGGGGGCTGTGCAACAGGCAAGTGTTCACAGTCTAAACCGCAGTTAAGATTTAATGACACTATGATGGGATAATTTAGAGCTGCTTGTGATGACACTGGTGTTGGTTTGCATGAGCTGGTTTACATTACAAAGTTTCAGAACAAGGGGGTGAAAGAGTGAAAATATAGCCAGGCTTGGTGCAGATTCTCCCATGAAATTCCATGGTAGATACCAGATACACGGACTACAATCAATGAGACACACAGCACTCAAATGTACATAGTATAAATTGTGACCTACAATGTCAGTGGCCTCAACAACCAGGTGAAGAGAAAGATTATCTTCTGAGAAGTCGCAAGGCTGCGAACTGTGGAGTGCATTATACACCTATTAAAGGCAGACCAAAAATGACCTAGGGATCACTCCTTCGCCAACAATTCTTTCCATCAGTTGACACAAAAATGGCAGGGGTGATGGTCCTGGTGGGATGTTACTCTAGCTTCAAGGTGACCAACTCCCTGATAGATAAGTCCTGTGAATGGGTAGCAGTTGGGGGACAGAGGAATGAGATCCCCCTGGCACTAGTTTCACTATATATCCCTAATCACGGACACTTCTTTCACCCTAAAGCCTGGGGATCCATTCATTATTTGGGGTGACCTAAACTTAGTTAATAGTAGAGAAACCGATAAAACCCAATATAAATATGGAGTCACTGCGGTCATCTCATTGAAAGGGAAAGCCCAGCTAGAAGAGTTGGAGACATAAGCACCCGCTGGGTTTGGGTTACTCCCACCACAAAGCAACACAAAAGAGTTACTCCCAGATTAACCACATCCAAATAGACAAAAGGTTATTGCTCAAAATAAGGGCGATAGTTCAGAAGCCTATAACGTAGTCTGATAGTTGTCCCTTTCTACACACTCTGGAACCACTAAAAAAGGCAAACACGGGTGGGCGTGGGACATGTAAGCTGAATGACTTACTAGAAAAAAATGGCTATCAACAACATATCCTAAAGCATTACAAACTGTATAATAGAAAATGAGAATGAAGAAGTGAGCTCAATTACCCAATAAGTTGCCATGAAGGTGTCCTTGGGTGGGGATTCATAGCTGAGATTGTCCGCCT
The DNA here is from genome assembly GCA_963921515.1 of Calotriton arnoldi. Taxonomy (NCBI): domain Eukaryota; kingdom Metazoa; phylum Chordata; class Amphibia; order Caudata; family Salamandridae; genus Calotriton; species Calotriton arnoldi. Next base: position 447,327 of record CAWUFW010002264.1, read on the forward strand.
AGAAAAACAAGGGAAACATTTCTCACCTAACTGTGTGAAGATTTAACAATGGCTGAGGAAACACATGTAAATAATTTCAGAAAGTATGGCAGAAAGTAGAAGTGATGGGAGGGTTGGACCAGGGACTTTACACAGACAGGGCAAACTACCTCATAGCTAAGCTAAATAACAAATTCCATGAGCTAGGAAATAGACCAGGAAAACTATTAGCAAGCTGTTTAAGAGCATAACAAGCGTCTAGGTATGTGGTGGAGGTCAAAGACAAACATGGGTTGATCTGTGCCAAGGAAGAAGAAAAAGCTGAGTGTTTGCCAGAGTTTTATAAAGCATTATATAAGGAGGAGACAGACTTGGCTAAACAGTCTTTATATCTAGAAGAGTTACACATGCCCAAAATATCACCAACAGAGATATTCTGGAATAACCAATTTTGAAGCAAAAAAATAACCAGGCCCATAGCAAGTCTGTAGTCATCGAAGGCCCCTGGCCCATATGGGTTTCACTTACAACACCAAATTATAATTGGTCACAAAGTAAAGACAATTCTGCCCACATACATAGGTCAGACCTTAATTTTGCAGCATCAGTAATGTACAAAAACACCCTCTGTTACAATCTTTGTGTCCCCCAAAAGCTTTTTTCATTTGTCAACATGCTGCGGTCTTCCTCTGCATACCAAGCTTCCATCCAGCATGCAGAGGTCTCTCTCCCACATGTGGAGGTCTCCACCTTGCATGCAGGGCAAAGATTTTTGCATGCAGAACAGAGGCTCCGAATTTGGGGTAGACATTTGCACCTAATGCGACAGGAAGTTACATATAGAAACATTGAGTCAGCCACTTTCTGGACCTTCAGATGGATCCGTTCACCACAAGAGCATCCCCCTCGATCCTGCTTCTCCTTTGCCAATACAAACCCCAACATGAACACGATTAGGGGTGTGTGAAATTCTCTTTGTTTGCTTTCATGTAATTATGCAAAATTTCGGTAAGATGACATGAAATTATGAGTCATTACATGAAATGCAATTCTGTTCTTTCATTCTATATTTTAGCATGAAATGCGTCCTTGCATCAATTTTTGGTGCAAGGATGCATTTAAACAAAGCACCACAAACAACAGCCATTTGTATTCTGTTAATTGTGGTAAATATTTACCTCGAATGGTGCCTTTGTGGTAAATTCTTACCATGAATGGGTGCTTAATTACATGAAGTGGGAATTTCGTGTAGCAAGCGTAATACAAAATTCCCCAAATTATGCAAATGACACTGGTGTAATTTAAATTTTACCTACGTCTAGACAAGATGTGGCGGCCCCCCAGCTTCACTGACAGCTGGAAATTGTCTGGGAGAGGATCATGCAAAGTTACCCTCTGCTTTATGAGGGCCCAGATAGCCAGCAAAGCAATGCAGCACAAACCTAAATTTATAGTGACATTGGCTAGGGCTACTGTGCAGTGGGTGCCCACAGCCGGTGGTGTAAGGAGTGCCTCAAGTGCTGGGAGGACCGATGCTGCTAGGTCATAATTAAGGCCCAGGACATTCTTGGTATGTCCTCCCAGTCACATTTTCAGCACCTCTGATTGACACAACTCTAGTGGGGGGGACCTGCAAACAGCCTAGCTGAACTCCACGATTACCTGGAAGTTTAATATTTTTCAAAATAAATAAATGAATGAGCAGGACATTTTATGTCATCATGTGTCCAGTCTGAAGTTCGATTTAACAATCCATATTGCCTTTAACCTCTGTTATTTTTGTGTTTGAACGGAGTGAATGTTTTTGAAAATTAATATGTTTTAAAACTTTTATTATTCTTTTGTATAAATTAAACAGCTAAAAATTATATAATGGAAATGCTTTTCTAAATTCTTATCACTTTTCAGCAATTTTTCTGGAACAGACAAACTTTGAGTTTGTTACATTTCAATTTGATCAAATGTCAAAGGATGTTTATGTAATGCTGACATTATGTAAATATAACTTTCTTTAATTCGTCGTATGACATTTTTCAAAACTCATTTCAAAACGCACTTTTCATAAAAATGGATAAATGCTGGTTAATAATATTATACTTTTCCCCAAATCATTTTAATGATGGGTTAATGTTTTTAAGCACTGATGTGCAGGAAGTTTTTTTTGGACCTGATTATGGAATCAGTTTCTGTCTCTGTGAAAAAAACTTTTGTTCAGCTTTGAATGTCTGATATAATTAATAATCACTTTTCAACTTCTTTGGATGAGTGGTGTTTAATAAATTTCTTAAAGACACATTAACATGATAAAAGTTAGTTAAAGTGTACGTAATATCATAATATCTTGTATTTAGGGATATAATATACCTTATTAATGAAGATTTGTACAGATATGAATTATTAGACATATGCACTTATGTTTTTTTGTCTTACTCATTACCCTTCAGTGGACAGAGCTTGATGAGACCCATCACAGCAGGACCCAGGGCATGATAACGCGGGCACAAGAGCTACCCACCACCAGCAGGAAGGGAGATCTGCAACTTCAGCATACAGAATACATCCATCTGAAGACAAGCACACTCATTGTTTAAAAGATTTGAGGTGGAAGCTGTGAAGCTAACTGTGGTGGTGAAGAATGTGGACACAGCCAGCCAGGAGGATGCTGATATTGGGGCTCCTCCTGGCCTTAAAGACAAACTAAAAGTGGTGTCCAGTCAGCAGGCCCCTCAATCATCAGGGCCTACACCCACCCCCACCTTAACTCCAGAGGCCCCATACCATCAGTGCCTCCAGCTGCAATACCTTTTCTCCCTTCTTCTCCTCCTCCAAGTGTCCACCCAGAACAACACCAGCTACACTTTTGCCATGTCACACAGTGCCCTCACATTGTCCACTTCCTTCTCCAAAATTATTTCTCATTAACTGCTCTAGGAGATTTGCAGGTCAATCGAAAAGTTCAGATATCAATCTCTTGATTGATATCAATCTCTTGGATTATCCTGGATTTAGAAAGAGAGGTCTGGATATTCAGAGAGCTGGTAACCAAACAGCACCAAACGTTATATACATTCACAACTTCCTTGATAGTTGCCATAAAGTGTTGTCTGCTTCCACAACCTACCGAGCCACCTGTTGCACTATCTCCTAGTTTGTTCATCTTACTTTTTAGGTCGAGCCTAGCGTTGCAGCGCGCATGCACTGCTCGCTCTGCGAGGCATGCAGTAGTCAAATATGCTACAGAAGCCTCGCCTTCTCTCCGCCCATATTTTTGATTGGCTGGTGTCATTGTCCTTGGTAAATGCTGGCTTCTGATTGATAATGAGGCTTGTTAGTCCCTCCTTGTTACCGCCCTGTCGCCATTTGTTACCTCTCATGAGGACTGGAAGTTTTACTTGTGGCTTTACACGGTCTGCATTATATTGGATGTGAGCACTATTTTGTTTAATGTTATGCCCCTATTCCGGCCAATTGGTCACAACACGCTGCCCCTTTTATTTTACTTATTAATCGCGATCCGCTTTAACTATAGCGGCCGCGTTTCTTTCTCTCTTTATTTAACGTACTAATGTTGGTCCGCTTTAAGCATAGCGGCCGCATTTACTTATTTTTTATTCACTAGCGCCCATGCAGCGCTTTCACATTTATGGAGGCCACACCCTTTCTTTAGACAAACTGTGTCTAAAGAAGGGTGCGCGGCCACTATTAAAGTGAAAGCGCGGCATGGGCGCTTTTACCAACAAAAAAACATCTGTTTGTCAATTTGACAAACAGATGCTTTTTTTAATCAAAGTGCCGCATACAACGGTTTCACTTAAATAGTGACCGCGCCCTTTCTTTAGACGCGGTTTGTCTAAAGAAGGGGACGCGGCATCCATAAATGTGAAAGCGCCGCATGGGAGGAAGTGAACTAAAAAACATTTGCAATGCAATATGCGAGACCTATTGCATTGAAAATGCTTTTTTTCTTATATAGTGTCAAACTTTATAGTTGGGAGTGGGTGTACATTTTACCTGTGACTCCTCCTTTTATACTGAAATACTTACTATCTGACCTCAATCAAACTTTTAGGTGGGTGCGATGACCGTATTCCGTCTGCTGCCACCACCCACAGGTTTCCATGGCGCTCTCTCCAGTGACAGACCTCAGGGTGGGCACGGTGATGGGTTGAGTCCGTGGAAGACTTGTGTCAGGCACAAGCTCAGAGGAAATGCTTAAAATGAGAGCTCGGTCATGAAAGCAAAGTTTGCAGCTGGAGTACCTCAGCATAGCCCATCCCAGTCTCCAGGGAGCAGAGCCTTGGACATCAGGCCTCCGTGTTTAGAGTGGGGAGGGGCACTGAGGTAGACTGGGTCATAAAGGTCCGTATGGTTAGGGGTGAATAAAGGACATTGAAATAGTTCACACAACAAAATGTACGCCCTGTTGGTCCTTACTGACAGTGCGGATTATTACCCAACTCAACTCTGAGCGTTGGTTTTCATCGACCTTCAAAGGATTAAGCCCTGAGCCAGTCCTGCGGCACTGCAAACTCTTAGCTGCAAAGTCTGCACAGTTCCCAGCAGGGTCTCTTCAGATGTTTATAAGCGCTATAGTTGGCACTATACCCTATTTAAAGGTACTCAATTTACCAACCTCGGAAGGATGGAGTGCTGAGTTCACCTTGTTCGCATCCAAACTTTAACGTGCAGATCACTTCGGGTGGCTGCCACGAGTGTTAACTTATTGAGTGATCTGGCAATTTGTTTACCATTGAAAATGCAAATATCTATAATTACTTAGTTTATCTGTGTCCTTTTATGTAGCGCAAATGTATAGCAATGGCATCGGAGCGCTTTACAAGAGAACAAGAAGAAGCATATGGATAACTCTCAACATAAAAAAAACCCAGAAAAGAAACAAAGTAAACTCATGGAACCAGCAGTTTAAATTAGAGGGAAAAGGTCAGGCAGATTGTATCTGGACAAACTGAATAAGACAAAAAGAGGATGTGCAGAAGTGGTCATAACTTCATCTAAAGTTTCTATCAAATACTTTTCAAATACCTTTCCTGCTTTGTGTTCAGGTCAGCAAGCCGCAGGAGGTTTCTTCTTTTCACTTTGAGCTGGGCCGAACACAAATGCCTCACTTAAAGGGCCATCCAAACTCCTGTTTTGGCATCTCCCCTGGCTAGGCATTAGCTGAAGCTTAACACCTGAATGGCAATACCATTGAGGAAACAAAGACATGCAGCTTGTCACTTGAGCTAAACTTTGCTTTGGACTTTGGAGGCAGTTTTTTGAGTTTTTCAAGCTCAGTGTGTAAGATCTATGCATAATCTGTAAGAAGGTCAGACATTGCTTTCTATAGGAGTAATTACAGTAATAAGTATTTAGACTGCCGTTACTGATTCATCTTAATACTACTCAAATAAATACTAACTGGCAACCTTAGAATAACAAAAGATTGAGAAAAAAACAACAAGGTTCCACACGTATGCAGGTAGCTCCTTGATGCCAGTTCAGAACTCATTTTGGTATATTACAAGGTTTATAACTTCGATCTGCAGGTAACACTAGGATCTCTTTAGCATAAGCGGTACCCCACTGAGCTTTTTACATAAAATACAAATGTATGAACTCCATATTACACATGTGCTTTGCTGCAAGCACATTAACCCTCTGTGCTATTTTATGATAAGTCAGATCTGTGACTACAGTGCAAACATATGTCTCCACCAAGTGCACTAACCACCAGAGCTACCTCTCTGTTATTATATCCTGGAAATTGCAAAGTAGTCAAATATCTCGGCAGCAGGTGCATTGACCCATAATATTAGAATGCAGTCTGTTTATGGTCAATTAAGTAAATGAGAATAAATTATATATCACATTTGTCCTGGTTGTCAAATTTTTTGGGGCAAAGTATTAAAAAAAATAATGTACAAGTTGACTGTGCAACTCATGACTCTGCCCCCCTAACTCCGCCTCTTTCTGCAGTTACACCTTGAGCTCCAGTATATAGACTCCAAGAGTATTTTTTCCATTTCCAGCACTGGAGACCCTGGTCATGTGATTGGCGTCTTTAGGTGGAGCAGTTTAAGGGGAATGTCCAGCCTCTTGATCTTCAGCTGATCAGGCTAGAGACAATGAACAGGCAGAAGGAAGTTTCACAGGGCAGAGTTTAGAGTAAGTAGAGTACTTCTGTGGGACTGTGAAAATATTTTTTGTGCCCTCTGAAGTGTTGCAAAGTTCCAGGTTTTCGTCTTTGATAAAGTTTCCTAGGCTATCGTCTCTAAAGCAATTTGTTTTCCTGCTTTACAATATCATTAGGTCAAGCCTAGAGGCCGTGTACATGCACTGCTCTGCGAGGCATGCTGTATTGAGTTAGTGATTTGAGGCTCCGCCCACTCTCCGCCCATATTTTTCATTGGCTTGTGTCATTGCCCTTCATAAATGCTGGCTTCTGATTCCTTAATGGCCTTGTTAGTCCCTCCTTAGTACCGCTGTGTCTTCATTTGAAACCTCCCATGGCGACTGGCCCTTTTACTTCTGTTGCGACAGTATGTTTTATTTAGTCTGTAAGCACTATTTTCTTTAATGGGTTTTGCCCTACTGCAGGCACGACGTGCTTTCCTTACATTCAGCACCATGCACGCTTTCACTTTCCGAGCAGCCGGGACAATGGCGGCCGCTTCTTTGCAATGAAATAGGTCTCCCATTCAGGAAAGTTTGAGCATAAACTCTCGTAATTGCGAGACCTATCGCATTGCAAATGCTTGTTTCTCCTACTACTTCTGTATATAGAATTTTCCATTGGGGTCTGGGACTGCAACAGTTAACCATGTAATGTCCATGTCAGAAGAGGATCCAATCATTGTTGTGGTGAAAAGTGAGCCAGAGGGTGCCCCAGAATTCCTCCATACATGCAGAACCTTGAGCTGGATACCCTGTCTGACTTGGGCAGATGACTCCATTATTATTAATAATGAAGTCATTGCCCCAAGCCAGATGGGGTATTATTAAGGGCATTGGAGTTTTGTTTGAGATGTTGACATTTATTTTGACTACAATTTAAAGACTGATTATGTTGAATATCAGTTTCTTATTCATTTTTTGGAGTTTATGCTCTTTTGTATATATACTTAGTCCCTGACATTTCTTGCTGTATTTTTACTATTCGTCCACTCCATCCAGGTTTATATTTTACCTTTAAAAATACTCTTTTATCTTCCTTTTGCCACTCTCAAGGACAGTTTGTATATTATAGTGATTTTGCAATGTTAAACATTATCACAACTTTGTATATAAACAAATATGCTCCAAAAATATTATGTTTCATTTGATTTATTTTTAAACTCATATTAATTCTTTTTTGTTATGCCATTAAAATGCTTGGATATATAGATAATGTTTACAATTTCATTAACCAAATCTTAAAATCATAACACTTAGAATGTCAACAAAGATCAAACGCTTTTTTGTATTTTGTATCTAATCAAGGTTTTTTAAACCCATGTTCTGCCCTTAATATTTACTACTAAATCCTTTCCAAGACAAGAAAAATGAAGCAGGCTTCTATAGGTCTTTAAAACAAATAAATGTTTGCAACATTCAGGATATATGCCAGGAAGTAGACAGAACACAAACTAAGGGGGTCATTATGATTACAGTGAGACCACCACCGACAGGCTGTCGGTGTCGGTCTCACCGCCATCGGAAGGCCATTCCCTGCCCGCCACATTACGGTGGCTGGCGGTTCCAGCGGTCGGAAACTCCAATTGCCACGCATCCGACGGGCTTCTTGAGCCCACCGGTGTGGCGGATGGCCTCCCAATCCCTGCACTGGTGGTGGTGCCTACCAGGCACCGCCGTAGGAATTAGGCTGTCCCTCCCCGCCATCCTTTCCATGGCATTTCACCTTCCATGAAAAGGTTGGCGGGGATGGACATTGGGGGCCCGTAGCGGGCCCCCCTTCACCCCAGGCACATTTCTCTGGGTGTTGGGGTGCACCTATGGTGCCCCCCACATATCCCTGCACCATGTACCAGGCACTGCATTGTGCCTGCCACGTAGTGCAAGGATATGTAAAATGTCACGCTTTCACATTGCGGTGGGTGCTGCAGCCACGGGGGACTCCGTAGGCTGCAGATGTGTCCTGCTCATGCAGGGGCACCCTCTCACTTAGAACCAAGCACCCTGCCCTCAGGATTGTAAAGGCCTGCTATAGGGGTGACTTATAGGTTTTAAGGGCAGTGACCCTTAGATATAGTAAACCTATATCTTTAGTAAATGGTGCATGCACCAACTTACACATGCTGCAATGGCAGGCCTGTAGTTCCATTTTGAATGGTTTCTCATGGGTGGCATAATGCATGCTTCAGCCCATGAGAGACCTCTGGGGTACCTGGGTACATGGGTACCATATGCTAGGGACTGACAAGGGTACCCCAGTATCCACTCTGGGATGTACTTAAGTACTGCACTTACCAATTTAGGGAGAAAGCAGATAGACTGGGGTCCTGATTAGCAGGATCCCAGTCAGACTAGTCAAAAACCAGCTTGGCACCAGGCAAAAATTGGGGGTAAACATGCAGAAGGATCCTACCTTCTGACGGGCACGATATACTATTCCCACTCCAAACTGATCAAAAGTAGGGAAAGTAATGGACTTTTTAGGGATCATATTTGCTATTCCCACTCTAATGTATGGAAAAGTAGGGTAAATGTTGGACTTTAGAGATGCAGATTACTATTTCCACAACCAATCTGAGCAACAGTAGGAAAAGTGTTTTTATTTGGAGGGGATCATATTTATTATTTCTACCCTTACCCTTTTGAATAAAACATTTAAATATAGACCAAAAAACGAAAATTTTAAAATACCTTTAAAATAATAAATGTATTAGTTAAATATAAAACAAATAAAATTAGATTTAATAAATATACATTTTACATTACAAGTAAAAAATCTTTTCGTAAATTTACAGATATTTTCAATTAAACTGCTTTTCACTCCATTACCCTAAAAACAAACACTGACAATTAGAATTAATAAAAATAAATAACATACAACTGTAGTACATTTGTAATATGACATTAAAAATGAGATATTAATTAAAATGAATACTATTTAGAAATATAAAATAATTTAAAACAATGCATTCATTCATTCATTCATTTCAACTTTATTTCAGTTCGATGAACGATAAAAGTGCACCCTACAAAAACAATGTAAATACTTCAAAACATAAGAGATACAAATCACAGATAATAACAGTATAAATATATAAAACTATTACAATCTTGATGCATTGATTGTCAAAGTGCTGCCACAATGCTAAGACAAAAACCAAAGAACCAAAAACCTCAGAAAAGTCCTTAGAAGTGGGCTTATTAAGTGTCCGTTATGTCGCCCGGGTTGTTTCTGTTACGTCTTAGTGTGGGCAGCTCATGAACTGAGATGAGTGGGATAAAACTGCGCACTACAATGGTTAAAAAGAAGCGTTTTAAGATAAAACCAAAATGGTGTCATTATACTGATGTGTTTCTCCCAACTGTTTTGACCTGATATAATCATAGAAGTACAAATTGGGCAATTGAATATTAGAATTGTGCTGGTCCAGGTCAAGTAAAAGAAATTACAAATGTTAATGTGCTTGTATGTGGGTTGTTTACCCAGCTCTTTATCATCATCATATTACATTTCAACCATATAAAACCTTGATAGTGCAAAAATACCAATGTCATAATGTTGATTGTGGACTAGTTGATTATATACAATTTAAATACCCCAAAAACACACTATGTAAAAATTAATCTATACGTCAGGTCTGCAGGGAATGGTACATTATATGGCCACATAAAACCCGTTAATCAGTTAGAAATAATTCATCTCAATATCGCTTCTCATATCGACTGACCTAAAATTAACCAGTTTAATATCAGAGTTAAAAACTATAACATCTGTCTGCCAAATTTCACATTAACCTTTTTCTTACACACTATATAGAAAACAGTTACATTGAGACAGCAAACACTCTTGGTTGGGAGGTGTCATATTTCAGTAATATAAGGGCCGTTTGGCAGCTAGAGATCCCTAGATTCCTCCAAATCTGGACTATCCACTTGTGCCTATACTTTTTGTAGACTAGGCAGAAGAAAATAACATGAGCATCAGTGTCTTCTAAAACTCCATATGAAGGGCATTTCCGATCTTGCTCCCGGCTCCAGGCACTACTAAAGACATGCAATGGGACGGTACCATGCCTAAATTGTAGGTAGAGTTTCCTGGCTAGAACAGGCTGTATCTCATCCAGGAATGACTCTGCACAATAAACATCTTTAGTCTCCAAAAATCTTTTAGTAAGAGAGCCAGTGTTTACTCCTATCAATAAAAAAGAACGCTTGAACCCCCTGAAACTATCCACAAGTTTCCTCCTGAATATTACCATTACTGCTGCTACAGGATCACACCATAAGGGTGCTACACCAATACTGAACAGGGTATCCCTGATATAGGAGAGCCAGGGTAAGCTTTTTGCCCCTTGTGTTTTCAGTAATTCCTCCAGGGCAAGTCCATATGATGTCAGGTCTGGGGTCGGCCCAGATTCTCCTCCAGAAGTGGAGAAGTCTTAGACCAATTCCCTCCGTAATAGGCATCAGTTCTAAAGTGAAGTGGAATTAGGTGAGTGCTACGGGGAAGATTTGCTAGCTGCCCAATATAGTTGTTTTCCACCAGTAAAATCTCTTTCACAGGCTTATCCCCCATAACTCTGCCCCATAGGTAATAGCTCCCAAGGCTTGGGTTTTATAAATCTTTATCAGTGGGCTAATAGGCTTAAAAAAGGAGGCCCTTTGAACTTTGGCCAAACAACCGGTACTCTTTGCAAGTTTCAGCCTTCGATTACAAATGTGAAGGGACCAATAAATATGCTCATTAAGGGTTAAACCGAGGTAGTCAACGGTGGAGACCCTCTCCAAAGGGATTCCATTCAATATGGGGTTAGCTCATGTAGAGGGCACTGGATTAAGGACCATAAATTTGGTCTTGGTGACATTAACCTCAAGACCCCACAGAGTACAAAAAGAGCTAAACCCATCTAGGATCCTTTGTATGCCCATAGGGGATTTTGACAAAAGTAAGGTGTCGCCGGACAACATTATGGCTGGGATTTTGGAGGGCCAGATCTTAGGAGCATCATTATTTCTTACCTGATTCAAAAATTGCACCAATCCATTAATATACAAACAGAATAGGGTGGGAGCCAATTCACAGCTCTGTTGCACCCCCCTAGTCACAGAAAAATGTTCTGAGAGCTCGCCCAACTTTCCATATCAGACCTAGTTTTTTTCATGCAGCCTCCTGATGATATGGCAAAGGTAAGTGGGGACCTCCATATCACTTAATACAGACCAGCGTTTGACCCTGGGGACTAATTCAAAGGCCACAAATGTTAGGTATAAGCTACCTCCCTCCAACACAGCTGTTTTCTAATAAAGGAGTTGGAGGCAGAACACCTGATCGATTGTGGAAGTTCGTTTTCTAAAGCCCGCTTGTAGAATGCTTAATGTACTATGGTCCTCCATCCACTCTTGTAACCGCTCCAGTATTATCCTGGTGAAGACCTTCTGCATTACATTTATTAGACTAATGGGTCTATAGTTCTCAAGTAACAGGGGGGAACCTTTCTTGTACACAGATATTATTTCTGCACCAGCCCAGGACTTGGGGAAGGGCATTACCCCCATTATGGCATTAAAAATGACCCGCAAATATGGGCCCCAGGCTTCTGGTTCAGTTAGATACAGATCCCCAGGTAGTTTTTCGATAGTTTTTCGATGCCAGGTGCCTTGTGTAGAGCTATTGTAGATATAACACTATGTACTTCTGTGGCAGCAATAGGGGGGGAAGTCCTGCAAATCGTCCTGGTACACGCCGCTTATGAGCAGGGCAGTTGCGGTGCTCATCCCTTCCGCCGGTCTCTCCAGCCCGTCATATAATGGCCAAAAGTGCCCTTTCCATGGGAAACATCCTGTACCCCGCAAGCTTTACTCCGCATGCAATTACCCCGCGGTTTTTACTCCGCAAAAACTTTTACAACGCAGGGCTTTACACCGCAAAACTGTTGCAACGCATTCCCCAAAGTAACACCCCCCTGCAGTTAGAATAGTAATTGCGTTGAAATGGGTAATGCGTTGTAACCGATTGCGTTGTAAAGCCCTGAGTTGTAAATGTTTTTGCGGAGTAAAAAATGCGGGGTAATGGCATGCGGAGTAAAAAAAATGCGGGTAAAGTGTTCCTTTTCCATACTTTGCCCGCAATGTTAGACTCAAAGTCGGTTTTCCTTCCCTATTCCCAAAGGTAACTATGTTCCTAAAAGCCCTGGAATCTTTGAACTTAAGAGCCTGGTGGATAGAATCCCATTTAGTCTAGTCCTGATCTATTTTGTCCTATTTAATAGCATTCTTGTACATAATTCGAGCACTTTGAATCCGGCTCTTATCTTCAGATTTTAAAGCTGCTAATAAGTCGGTTATGGCTTTTCTGTATTGACCATTAAACCATAAGGGGATAGTGTGCTTATGCCCACGGGACAGTACCTTCACAATAAAGAGGCCCTTCAAAGAGGCTGTTAGGACTGAGTGAATCTCGGCCAATTCCTCTATTGGGTTACTTTTTCGTGTTGTCTCAGTACATTTGCACAGATCTTCCATGGCGTTACCCACTACCTCGTATATGGAGTAATGGAATTAGGAGATTGCTGCACCATGGCCCAATGATTTCATCGCCTAGATGACAACAAGCGCAATCGATTGGGCACTGGCACTTCCTTCGCCCAGTCCCTTCTTGTAATGACAAATCTGATGCCAAAACATTATGATCACTATCATGTCGAGATAAGACGACAAAGTCTAGAACCGAGGGCCACAGTTTGCTATCGATGAAGACATAGTCAATTAGAGAAAGGGACCCTACACGATTAAATGTGGGAAGTCCTAGCCTGTCAGACTGGGTTCGACCATTACAGAACCAAATTGAATGGTTCAGTGTAACAGCATATATTTGTAAAGCTAGGGAACCCCATTTCTTGATAGGGGGATTGTTAATGCTGGTATAACCAACAGCCTATCTTCTTCCCCTAGGATGTCACTCTGTCTAATGCCCAAGGCCTCAAACTGGCAGTTAAAGTCTCCCCCAATCATCTTGTAGGCTGACCCCATGAAGGAGGATAAAAAGATTGCTAGTTGCTCCACTAATGGGGATTCTTGGCCATTACTCACAGGTCTGGAGTAAACATTAATCAATGCTATAAGTAGTGCTTTGGAAAATTTCGACAACTTGCACATTATATTGGGCTACCCCGTCTGAATCTCCCTGACCCTACAGCCCAAGTAAGTGGGGATCCATATGGTAATCCCCCCCGAGTGTCCACCCCTCCCACCAGACACAGCAAACTTGAAGAAAGTCACAGAGCCAGAGTGCCGTAGTTCCTCTTTGCGATACAAAAGGGGATGATGGACGGAACGTTTGAGCCAATCAAACACTCACCCCCAGTCAACTGATCTGGGTTTAATCCATCATCATTCTTTAGCTCACTCCACCACCCCAGTTCAGACATGGCCATATGCAAATCAGTCTGACCCTGTGCCTCATGGGAACAGTCCAGCCCGAACTGCCAAGCCATGTCTTCCCTGGACCGGAAACAAGCATCCTAGGACCGGTTTCTGGCATTTCAGCCGTCATCAGCCAGGCTTGCTTGAATCCAGTGGCAAAGTGAGCAAGGGACCCACGTCTGGGCATACCCCCGCCAACTTAGGGCGACCAAAGCGATACAAAAGGGGATGATGGACGGAACGTTTGAGCCAATCAAACACTCACCCCCAGTCAACTGATCTGGGTTTAATCCATCATCATTCTTTAGCTCACTCCACCACCCCAGTTCAGACATGGCCATATGCAAATCAGTCTGACCCTGTGCCTCATGGGAACAGTCCAGCCCGAACTGCCAAGCCATGTCTTCCCTGGACCGGAAACAAGCATCCTAGGACCGGTTTCTGGCATTTCAGCCGTCATCAGCCAGGCTTGCTTGAATCCAGTGGCAAAGTGAGCAAGGGACCCACGTCTGGGCATACCCCCGCCAACTTAGGGCGACCAAAGCGATACAAAAGGGGATGATGGACGGAACGTTTGAGCCAATCAAACACTCACCCCCAGTCAACTGATCTGGGTTTAATCCATCATCATTCTTTAGCTCACTCCACCACCCCAGTTCAGACATGGCCATATGCAAATCAGTCTGACCCTGTGCCTCATGGGAACAGTCCAGCCCGAACTGCCAAGCCATGTCTTCCCTGGACCGGAAACAAGCATCCTAGGACCGGTTTCTGGCATTTCAGCCGTCATCAGCCAGGCTTGCTTGAATCCAGTGGCAAAGTGAGCAAGGGACCCACGTCTGGGCATACCCCCACCAACTTAGGGCGACCAAAGCGATACAAAAGGGATGATGGATGGAACGCTTGAGCCAATCAAACACTCACCCCCAGTCAACTGATCTGGGTTTAATCCATCATCATTCTTTAGCTCACTCCACCACCCCAGTTCAGACATGGCCATATGCAAATCAGTCTGACCCTGTGCCTCATGGGAACAGTCCAGCCCGAACTGCCAAGCCATGTCTTCCCTGGACCGGAAACAAGCATCCTAGGACCGGTTTCTGGCATTTCAGCCGTCATCAGCCAGGCTTGCTTGGATCCAGTGGCAAAGTGAGCAAGGGACCCACGTCTGGGCATACCCCGCCAACTTAGGGCGACCAAAGCGATACAAAAGGGGATGATGGACGGAACGTTTGAGCCAATCAAACACTCACCCCCAGTCAACTGATCTGGGTTTAATCCATCATCATTCTTTAGCTCACTCCACCACCCCAGTTCAGACATGGCCATATGCAAATCAGTCTGACCCTGTGCCTCATGGGAACAGTCCAGCCCGAACTGCCAAGCCATGTCTTCCCTGGACCGGAAACAAGCATCCTAGGACCGGTTTCTGGCATATCAGCCGGCATCAGCCAGGCTTGCTTGAATCCAGTGGCAAAGTGAGCAAGGGACCCACGTCTGGGCATACCCCCGCCAACTTAGGGCGACCAAAGCGATACAAAAGGGGATGATGGACGGAACGCTTGAGCCAATCAAACACTCACCCCAGTCAACTGATCTGGGTTTAATCCATCATCATTCTTTAGCTCACTCCACCACCCCAGTTCAGACATGGCCATATGCAAATCAATCTGACCCTGTGCCTCATGGGAACAGTCCAGCCCGAACTGCCAAGCCATGTCTTCCCTGGACCGGAAACAAGCATCCTAGGACCGGTTTCTGGCATTTCAGCCGTAATCAGCCAGGCTTGCTTGAATCCAGTGGCAAAGTGAGCAAGGGACCCACGTCTGGGCATACCCCCGCCAACTTAGGGCTGACCAAAGCGATACAAAGGGATGATGGACGGAACGTTTGAGCCAATCAAACACTCACCCCAGTCAACTGATCTGGGTTTAATCCATCATCATTCTTTAGCTCACTCCACCACCCCAGTTCAGACATGGCCATATGCAAATCAGTCTGACTCTGTGCCTCATGGGAACAGTCCAGCCCGAACTGCCAAGCCATGTCTTCCTGGACCGGAAACAAGCATTCTAGGACCGGTTTCTGGCATTTCAGCCGTCATCAGCCAGGCTTGCTTGAATCCAGTGGCAAAGTGAGCAAGGGACCCACGTCTGGGCATACCCCGCCAACTTAGGGCGACCAAAGCAATACAAAAGGGGATGATGGACGGAACGCTTGAGCCAATCAAACACTCACCCCCAGTCAACTGATCTGGGTTTAATCCATCATCATTCTTTAGCTCACTCCACCACCCCAGTTCAGACATGCCCAGACGTGGGTCCCTTGCTCACTTTGCCAGAAACCGGTCCTAGGATGCTTGTTTCCGGTCCAGGGAAGACATGGCTTGGCAGTTCGGGCTGGACTGTTCCCATGAGGCACAGGGTCAGACTGATTTGCATATGGCCATGTCTGAACTGGGGTGGTGGAGTGAGCTAAAGAATGATGATGGATTAAACCCAGATCAGTTGACTGGGGGTGAGTGTTTGATTGGCTCAAACGTTCCGTCCATCATCCCCTTTGTATCGCTTTGGTCGCCCTAAGTTGGCGGGGGTATGCCCAGACGTGGGTCCCTTGCTCACTTTGCCACTGGATTCAAGCAAGCCTGGCTGATGACGGCTGAAATGCCAGAAACCGGTCCTAGGATGCTTGTTTCCGGTCCAGGGAAGACATGGCTTGGCAGTTTGGGCTGGACTGTTCCCATGAGGCACAGGGTCAGACTGATTTGCATATGGCCATGTCTGAACTGGGGTGGTGGAGTGAGCTAAAGAATGATGATGGATTAAACCCAGATCAGTTGACTGGGGGTGAGTGTTTGATTGGCTCAAACGTTCCGTCCATCATCCCCTTTTGTATCGCGTAGTTCCTCTTTGGACTAGGCTTCCTGGAATAGCACCAGGTCAAATTGGTCTATAAATCCCCCCCATTTAATACAGACCACATTATTTCTAAGTCCCGCTACATTTCAAGATGCTACTTTAATGTTTTTGGTTGGTGCTTTGGTGCCTAGTGTAGTCCCCTCCATGTCATCCTCCTGCATGTGCTCCTGAGATTGACCACCTGGGTCAGTGCTACTTTCAATGTGCCTCTTGTTGGCAGTACCCTGTTTCCCCCTATTGCTATTGTCCAACCTGAACCCCCTGGCTACATCTAAGAAGGAAGGTGTTTGAGGTATGCCAAGGAGGTCAGAGACCACTTGAGGATTGCTATCAAGCCTAGCCACGACCGCCCCAAATTCCTTCCAAACTCCTCCCACATATCTTTCCTGATCCACTAGCCTGCAATGCAATTCTCCACTTGAACTTTCTAGGTTCTGGTGTAGACTTGATGAAAGGAAGTCATGATCTTCATCAGCACTATCAAGATGACCAACTTCTTTTTGAGTCCGAGGAACCATGGTCTCCTTGGACCCAAAGTGTCAATCCACTCCATCCCAGCGCCTCAAACCTATTGTGAACTGGTATACAATTCAAAAACAAATAAATTGATCAATCAATGAACAATTAATTTAAAAAAATCAACAATATATTAATAAGAATTAATCAATTAATTAATGTAGTTACTTAATTATCAATTAAATAAATATATGAAAAAGCAATTATACATTTAAAAAATAATTTACATAATAAAATAAACTTCCCACTTCAATTCCACACAAACTCAACATCTCACTACTAAATTAACATTTTCTAATTAAAATAAAAGAATATTACATTTCATATAACAAATGTAAATAATATACAAAAACAAATTAAACATAAATATTATTACAATACTAATAACTTATAATATTCAATTTACTAACATTTATCGAACTAATTTAAAAACGATATTGCATACGTTCATATTAAAAAAATAATATATACAACTTTATTTAGAAAGATGATATTAAATGCCTAACAAAATGATATTCTTACCTTCAATATTAGGTCCCACAATATTCTTGACAATAACATTTTCTGGCCAGGATATTTGTGACCTGCAATATATTTGATTTTATATTCTTGTCAAACACCCATACTTTTCATTCTTTATCCATCATCCTTCACTCCTCATTCCACTCTTCCCACTCCTATTTCTCATCCCTCAGCCATCATCCCTCACGGATCACTCCTCACCCTTCACTGCTCATTCCTAAAGCTTATCATTCATACATCTTCCGTCATCTATCATAATACACTTACCATCACATATGCCTCACGTCTAATCCCTAAATCTCATCCTTCATTCTTCATCCCTCAACCTTTATTTTTTATTCCTTGTCCATCATACATCAACCCATATCCATCATTCCTCATCTATTATTCCTCATCTTTCATACATCATCCCTCATGCCTCTTTGTCCCGCCCTCATCCACTAAGTATTAAGGAGTGAGGAATGACGGCTAGAGGATGATAGAAGTGAAGTAGGGATGAGAAGCTAGGAATGAGAGATGAGGAATGGGAAACAATGGATGACGGATAAGTTAAGCAATGAGAAGTGAGGAATGAGGGATGAGATGTGTGTGAATGAAAGTTGAGAGATGACAGCTAAGGGCTGAAAAGTAGATATGAGTAGTGATGAATTATGGAGAAGGAGGGAGGGAGGACGGATATGGGATAATGGATGATAAGTGAGAAGTCAGGATTAGAAGTGGAAAATGAGGAATGAGGAGTGAGGCATGAAGGATGATGAATGAAAAGTAGAGATGAAAAGTGAGGAAGGAGGGATGAGGGTGACAGATGGTGGATGAAAACTGGGAATAAGAAAGGAGGAATGAGAAATGAGACTTTGGAATGGGGATGCCCTAAAATGGATGTTGTATACCAAGATACCCAGCCCTAAATAAGACAATGGGATCTCAATTTTGCTTTTAGTGCAGTGTTAAAAGTGTCCCTTTTTGTTTAGGATTGCATTAGATGTGTGCCCCTGTCTTTTCTTTACGGTTCATATTCGGCAGCCTTAAGGCTGAGCAGTGGGTTGTGTAGGCATTTGCACAGAATCAGAATAACTGCACTGCAGCTCTTTAATACCACAGTGTCTATAATTCCTGTACTCACATCTGTGAGCTATTTAAGAGCAGTGGTGAGAGAGTGGAGCTTCTTCAGAGGCCAGCGTATATACTCATAGCTCTTCAATTGTTTAAAAAAAAGTTTATAAAACTGGAATGAAACATGGCAGGAGAACTGAGGATGGTTGTACGCAGAACAACGCAGGAAAATACATTGCATGCCTTAACCACGCATGTTTAACCCTGCATTTTTTAACAATCCTTATGCTTTTACCACGTAGCTAATGCTTTTACAATGTATGCAATTACCATGCATTGTTTATGTATATCAGGGGTCTCCAACCTTTTCTGTAGTGAGAGCTACTTCTGATCAGTGAAAAGAAATCGTGAGCTCCTGAGGGGTAAGCATCTTGTGCATTGTTACCAGACGCCCCCACACCCAGTTTAATTGGCTTTAAGCCTAATGTCCATAGAGCAATATGCTATGGCTAGGGGCACTATGACAGGGCTGCCATGTGTGTCAGAGAGTGCATGGTCTTTGGGGATGTATAATCATCTGTCTGTATGAATGGGATATATATGTACGGGTGACTGAGAGATCGTGTTGTATGTACTTGTGGCACAGGACATACATACCGTTCACCATATGTGGCACTGTTGCATGTATAACACAGAAGGTAGAAATTTAAAGTGTAGAAAAATGTTCTGCAAAATATTCCGGTTATGGAATATTTTTCTGTACTTTAAATTTCTCCAACTTACAATAATGGCTGTATTTTTCACTTATAAATATGGCACTGCATTGAGAAAATTAAACTGAAGTGTTAACTTTGTTTATGTGGATTCAAAAAAACTCATCATTTACATTTTCCCTCGTTTCTAAGTGTCACATTTACAAACACCAAGCATCTTGCTCCCAGTGACCTGTAGACATGGTGCCATATTTATAACCGAAAATACATTATTTGAAATGGGGGAATTTTAAGTGAATAAACATGCTTCATAAAACATTAAGAGGTATTTGCCTTAATTGAAAGTGCCGAAAGACATTAATAATAAATGTTGCATAGAAAACGTTTTCTTCACTTTGTTTCTCCCATTTGAAAAAAATAACTATTTTTCAGTTGTAAATATTGCACAGTGTTTACTGGCCAATGGGAGCAAAAGGCCTGTAAATGTGACACTTTAAAAGGATAACATTAAAACGAAGAGTTAATCATTAAGGTAACTTTTCGTTTTAATTTTCTACCATTTAAAAGCATTTGGAAACATCATTTTGTTCTAATCTCCCAGACTTTTATTTAAGAGTTAAATACTTCAGTGCTTCACTTATTCACCTATCTGTGACCCAGCCAGGCCCATAAATCTGACTGGTGAGTGCTGCTCATTATCAGGCCCGCTATCTGCAGCCTGATGATAATAATGTAAACACGCCTTCCCTTAATGTTAAAAGAGAAATGTGACCCTGTGCTTATTTTAAAATGAACTCAAGGCTGCAAGCTACTTTGAAGGTGTCTGGGAACTACTGGTAGCTCGCAATTGACTGGTTGGAGATACCTGATGTATATATTTTGGGAGTACCATGTAGTTTGCTGGATTTGTTATATAGACGACGATATGTTTATTATTTGGAAAGGGTCGGTGGTGAGTGCTGAAAAATTTGGAATTTACGGGACACATCAATATACAAACAATTGATTTTCTTGATGTACAGGTCTTTATTGAGAACAACAGAATTGAGTCAAATTGCATAGGAAAATAACAGCTGGGAATTCAGTACTTCATGCCTCTAGTTTCCATCCTAGACACTTAAAGGACAGTATTCCGTATGGTGAAATGCTAAGATTACATAGGATCTGTAGTCAGGAAAGTGATTTAATCCAATGTCAGAATGAAGCCGAACAAAGATTCCTGTACGGAGGGCACTCAACTAAGATCATCACTCGAGCTATCAATAGAGCCAATCAAGAAACTAGGAAGACTATCCTATTTAGGGGCAGCACTAGTGACAAGAAGAAGAAAGACCAAAAATATGATCAGAAAAGTGACGAGACCAGAATTAGATTAATAACTACATGCAACAAACAAGAAAAAAAGATAATGTCCATACTAAATAAACAATGGCCGATAGTCTTAACTGATCCGGCCATAGGACCTATACTTCCCAAGAAACCTATTATCACATGAGTAGTGCTCTTGTCAAGAGCAGACCTGAAGTAGTACAAACCAGTAATTGGCTCACATCAAGAAAGGGATTTTTTAAATGCAGTTCATGCAGATTTGGGGTAAAGACGACACAGTACCACACAGCATTTAATGACAGACCAGCAAAGTTAGAGGGGCTGTTTATGTGCAAAACTAAGTTTGCGGTTTACATCTTAGAATGTACCTGTAAACTGCGATATGTTGGAAGTACTAAACTACATGTTCACGTAAGAATTCTCCAGCATTTGAGAGCCATAGTAAATTCAGATTCCTCTTACCCTGTTGCTTGTCATTTCAAATAGCATCATAATAATATTCTTAATTGTTTGAAATATTTTGTCATAAATGCAAACCAAACTTGAGGAGAGGAGGAAATCGAGAAATATTGCTTAGACAATTGGAAACTCGATACATATTAGATTTAGATACCAAGTCCCCTAATGGTTTAAACATCAGTGAAGGCCTACACAATTTCTTGTAATCAAGGGTATAATTAGGTTAGGCTCTGTAATCTGATGGTAACTGGGTACTCGTTCGTATTATGAGATGATCCGAATTGCACATTTATAACTATACTGTGCATAACATATGCTGCTAGGTAATTTTATATGCACTTTTTAGCACACCACTCTTTCTCAGAGATATCGATAGCAAAAACAGATATATTTGTACATGAATTATAGTTGGTGTTGTACAAGGGAAATACCATACCATGATTGTTGTCAATTATACAAAGATTGTGGGGTAGTCTATTTTTCAATGAAGATTAATATACAAACTAGGCAGATAACTATTGGGTTGATGTTAAAATGATAATAATTTTTTTCCAGTGTTAATGACAAAGCCCACTAATGGCACAATTTTGGGACCATTGGATAGTATTCACAGCTAACACTGCCCATTTGTTTAGAAAACTAATACATATGTAATCATTTGAGATGTCGTAGGTTTTCTATGAATTATGTGCCAATCCCCCGTTTTTTACACCAATCAGTTGAGGCATATTGTTGCATATTTGCACATATATATGTAATGTAATCTTGATTTGTAGATTCTATGACTATTAATTTATATTTGTCACATCATCTAGATATCGACTCAGTAAATACATGTCAATTTTGTGCCATTTCATATTTATATGTATATAAATTGGTTTACGTAAGTCTGTCTTCCTTTCAACAACACGACCAATATAACTGAACAGTCTGTTGTCAGCTACCATCATGAAGTACTCTATCACATGGTGCATATAAAAGAAAAGCTTCAGCCTGTACCGCGTATGTGATCAGGCCAGCGGTTTGGCTGAAACGCGTGGTAAAGACATGTGTTGTAAAAACATACATGTGGTAAAAACATGTGTGCTAGATAATACTTGGTAAAGGCACAACGTGGTAAAAACCTTGTTGTAAAGGCTGTTTCCCACTGAGGATATGTGATAATGATCTGGAAAGTTGGGAAGGCAAAGGGGAGAAGCAAAAGAAGCAGAAAACATATCATGTTTTGTTTATTGCACCAGGGACATCTTAAGGATTTCGGAGGTCCTGTGTCAAACATAATTTGGGGGCCGTGATCGGAACAGCTTTGGATTAATGATCTGATTTTAGCTTAGGTGTGGGTTTACAATATTATAATACAGCTGTGGCTCACTAATCTTTGTGAACGACTTCCCCCGCTTATTTCTCATATTTGAGGTCCTGTTTTGGTCTAAATGAGCATTTTTATTGATGTTGCATGGTGTTGAAAAACAAACATTTCTCTGCAAAATGACTGTCATAGACTCCCAAGCATGACTCACAATGAATGAAAGGAAACCGGTATTTAAAACAATCTGCAAGAATTAATCAAGGTCATCAGGGAAAGAATCTCTGCAGAAGAGAGCTGGCTCTTTCAGGGGCCCCCTGGAAGGCTGGGGACCTGCCCCAGGGCCCACTTTGCCCATGCCTGAAAACGTCTCTGTATTGCACATGCTGATCAGGCAGTTTTTCTGTGTCCAAGACAGATGAAGTGCATTATTGTCAGTCAACACCATGGGGCTTATTTATGAGCCCTTGCGTCACTTTTGTGATGCACCAGCGGCGTATAAAATGCGCCATGTTGCGTCATATTTACAAAGTGATGCATCTAGGTAAATGCGTCACTTTGTAAACCCCTGCGCCACATTATACCTGCGCCAGGTATAATGTATGCAGGGTGGGCGTTCTGACGCAAGTAAGCCTTGTAGAAGTGACGCAGTGAAATGCCACTTACGCCTGCCTCACAGCAGGCGAAAGACTGACGCAGGCACATTTGAAATGGGACTTGCCCATGTGAAATGACCCATTTCTGGAGTTGCGTCACTTTTGGGACACACTCCAGCAATGCGTCATTTTTGCGCCTACAGATACGTCAGAAATACTGACGTATCTGTAACTCCTTGCGACATGATGCGTCATACTGTAGATATGACGCACCCAGCATGTCTCAAGGAGAGCGCAATGAAAAGTGACGCATCTCTGTTTTAATGCAACGATGCGTCACTTTAAATAAATGAGGCCCCATGTGTGCCACTTGTGTATGTGGAAAGAACCACTTTCCTGCGCAGTGTCACCGGAGGCTGCATCTATAGTTGCCTGTGCAAATGCACGTCAAGAAAGGACTAGCGCTGTGGGTCTGTTGTACTTTGGCACCCAAATAACGAGCTTCTCTGACTTTGGAGCTTGCACGTGTTTTGCAACCATTCCAAATGTCTTCCAAGTGTCAAATATATACCTTACAATTGTAGTATAACGGAGTGAGCATACTAGAGTTGGCCACAGAGACACTCAATGAACGTAGGGAAAGAAGGCAAATTTCATGTATTCGTGTCTTTTTTGCAATCTATGGCAAATCAGATTTAAAGTCCTGGAAATACAGCGTCTGAAGTGCAAAAGGTGACCCCAATCCTCGTCACATAATAATATATTTCTAGCAGCCAACTATTAATTCCTAATTTTGAATCAGCGAATTGCCAGCAAAAGAGGGCAGGTGCACGGGTAATTTAGAGCATGTGTACTGTAATTTGCTGGTTTTAAATGACTACATGATTCAGGATTGACAATGGTGAGAGTTCTGCTGAGAAACGTGGAGTGCCGCGCGTCCCTTTCCCGCATCAAGGTTATTCATCGCAGATGAAGAAATAAATGCAAGCTGTCAGGCGCCACGTGTTCCGCATGAGCGCCATTACTTCCCTGTGTAAGCCCCGGTATGTCTGTCATACCACCGAGCACTTTAACATCTTTCTCGTGATGTCTTTGACGTTTCTAGATGTGAGCAGAACTCTAAAGGTGCAATACTATTTCTCTTTCTCTTTTTCGCTGCACAGTGGACACTCGCGGCACACACAGATTTATGCCCTGCTCCTTGTTTCTATTGAGCTACGTAATGCGAACGTGTCTTCTTATTGGCTATAATATAAACACGGCCAATCTGGTAGGTTGACTGATTACTTACTGCTCATTGGAATTGGACAACCGCTTAGAAACTGTAGGGCAGATTTACAAGCCCCCTACGCCTCCTTGAGTCACCATTGCATCACTTTTTTTGATGCATTGGCGGCGTAAACAATGCGGGCAATTTACAACGTGACGCATCTAGGGAGATAGGTCACGTTGTGAAGCCCTGCGTCACATTATACCTGCGCCAGGTATATTGTATGCGGCTAGGCGTTCCCACGCAAAAAGTCATGTAGAACTGACGAAGTGAAATTTACAACATTTCACTGCGTCACTCTACGCCTTCACTGCATCAAAATCCCTATGCCTGCTCAGACCAGGCGTAAAGAATGATGCAGGGCTTTTTGTATGGGACTCAACTATCTGTTGTGGCACATTGCTGGAGTTGCGTCACTTTCATGAGCAACTCCAGCGATGCGTCACTTTTGTGGCCTCAGATGCATCAGTATTTCTGACGCATCTGTTAATCCTTGCGCCATGGAGCACTGTAGTGTAATTACAGCACATCCATGCTGGCGCAAGGACATTTGGCACTGGCGCAAGGAAACTGACGCATCTATGCAGATGCGTCAGTTCCTTGTAAATCTGCCCCACAGTTTCAAATAATAAACAATGTATTTGTGATTCACAGATGTAAAAATAAGAAACCGGTTCTGTGACAAATCAGAAATAAAGTTAAATTGGGATAATCTTTTGTACCTCATATGCTCTAGTCTCTTAAGATATTATTGCGAGTCAGAAACATCATCATAGTTAAAGAATGCATATGGACTAACTGCATTTTTTGTATGCACCCTTTAGACGAAGCTAGCATTCAGTCTATTCCCCCACCTAATGACTGCCTGAGATCACTGATGATGATGGTGTCTGTTGTTTCACTTCCTGTATATTGCAGTGTATAGCCCTCTTTATGAGCCAACGCCAGTGGTGCTGCACATAGGGGTGCGGCAGGTGCAGTTGCATTGAGTTGGCAAGAGAAAGGGCAGTAAACAAACCATTTATTGTGTCTTTTTCTTGCAGCCTGTTGCACACTTTAAAAGACAGTCTCAGGGTGGATTGATTTACACAAGGCAGCAATTGTATTGACAGACTACAGTTGGTTCCTTAAAATCTACAACAAATTGAAGAAAACATTATTTTTGTTGCCTGGCATGGCATTATGTGATTGTTTAAAACATAACCTTTAAAGACTCAAATGCTGGGGTCAAGGAGAAGGTGAAACGGTGCGGCTGTATCAAAAAACGACTAACCCTCACAAAAGTGAATAACATTTACAAGCTTCTTTCCCATAGTTTAGAAATATTTTTAAATATATTACTGCTAACAGAAGTATGAATGAGACAGTGCTACTCAATGTTAGAATGTGATGGGCACAGCTAGACCAGAAACCAAAATAAGCTTTGGCAAAAATGCTCAAACCAGGCCCATATTCCAGGAGGCTGTGATTAGAATATTGTAGTTTGGGGCATGGTAGGGTCATTGCAGCACATCATGTTCTGAGACCAGCCCACTAGTCGGAAGCCCAAAGTGAAAATACCAGTGTGCCAGGAGGGGCAGTCCAGCTCCAGCAACCGAAGCTCTTAGTCCAAGCAATGGCACCAACAAACTATAGCAATTTATTGCAAATCTTTTGCTTATATATTCTGCTTAAGATGCAACTTATGCACCTGCAATCTATAAACCTATTCTTAATGACATCGTAGGCAGATTCAGTGTATTTCTGGCATACGTTATCCTTTATCTTCACATGCCTGCATTTTTTCTGTTTTTTTATCCTTAAACGTCCATATTATTTACAGAGCATACCCTTTTATACTTTGCTTTCTAATGTTAGGCATCGATACTGCATACATTAAGGCACAATACAGCGCTTTAAAGCAAACATTTTTATTGCAGCAACAGCATCTCACACATGATATTCTGTAGATAAAATAGTGCTGTGTGTGGATGGAGATTGGTGAAAACCAAATTACAGAAAACAGGGTTTGGTGGGAGGAAGTTGGCACAGATGCTGCTGGGACAGTAATCAACAGCTCACCGCTTTGGTTTGCCCAAAATCACACAATTAATTTCCCTTATCAGGTATAGAAGATAAACTGATAAGCTATTGAACCAAATTTCCTCCCTTATTTTTTATTGTTGCAATAAACTTTACTATGTGATTTAGTTTTTTGTGAATCAGGCCCATAATGTTTTCAGCACTTATGACATGATTCACATGGGAAAATGTGCACTTTTGTGTAAGTTTATGATTGTTTCTTATTCACAAAGGGATTTGCGAGTTATAGGCCCGATTCACAAAAGTAATCTGAGACAAAATCCTAACTTTATGACTTTCGGTATTCACAAAGCGCATTTAGGAGTAGTAAAGTAAGGATTTTGTCTCAGTTAAACTTAAGTTTTGGTCTTAAATTTAACTTAAGACCAAAACTTAAGTTTAACTGAGACAAAGTTTTGGTCTTAAGTTTAAGTTTTGGTCTCAAGTTTAACTTAAGACCAAAACTTAAGTTTAACTGAGACAAAATCCTAACTTTACTACTCCTAAATGCCCTTTGTGAATACCGATAGTCGTAAAGTTAGGATTTTGTCTCAGATTACTTTTGTGAATCGGACCCATGATCTTTATGAAAGATAAGTATTTTTATGTGCGGAGACTCTGCACTCGTAAGATACTACTCGTAAATCTCTTTGTGAATGGGAATCAATTGTAAACTTAGACAAAAGTGTACTGTGTACCTTTGTGAATCAAGCCCTCAGACTTCAGATTTTGAAAACAGAGAGCGAAGACTGCATCCCAATTCCCAGATTTGTAGACTAAAGCTGGCAATTTAGGTTGTTAGTGAGACAATTTACCAATGATGTACACTTCACCATAGAAGCAGTAGGCAAAGGCCCACTCTAAAATGTGTAGCACAGGAAACATGGGCGGCCATACAGCAGGAACTGCAGCCGTTCTCAGGGACACATAATGATAGATTGGTACAGTTGATGGAGCTAATTAGCCAGTAAGAGGCCTAATGGATCAATCTGAATACAGATGGCCACCATGCACATTATATGCAATTGATATATGAGATGATGAAGGCGTTGTCTCAGAACTGCAAACTCACAAAACCAAAATTGCATCACTCTCTTCCTGTACATCTCCGCAATTTTTTTTAAGTCAGCCACAACATTCATTTAGTGCAGTATATGGCCACAGGATTCTCAAGACAGTGGTCTGCACATAGAGGCCTGAGGAGTTAAGCTGATAAAATTTCAGCTCATGATTGAATTTGCAAAATTTTGCTGTTTGGTTCCATACAATTTTGTATGATTCTCATCAACTACAACTCAGTGTGACGACATAGTCAATATATTTTCTGTAGATCGGATATAATATTTCACCAATGGATCATTTTCAGTCCTACATCAAGTCCTGCTGTGATATTGTGAAATTCCTAGGCATGTCTTATTGCATAGTCTTGGCAAATGCTCTTCTAATGCTTGTAATTTCTTGTTCAGTTGGAGCAGTGAACTTGCTACCACGATTATGTCGTCTGCTATTTAAATCAATTGTTTATTCTTTTAATATATATTAACATTATCAAATTAATTCATAGCTTCGCAGTTCTACAGAGGCTACTTTGTAAAAGTTCTATGCTGTTACCACCTACTTCTTGATCCAAATGGCATTTTTCCCAATTTTCACGGCAGTATTCTAGTTTAAAATGTTTGGTCACAAGCCAACTAACCTGCTTCTTCATGTTTATCCCACTTGCTTTTTATGGTCTGGCTTGACAGCGCAGCTGTCGCCAGACAATTATGTGATGATCACTAGAGAGGGGCTTCGGCTCCACTCACATGTTGGAGTACATGTTTTAATTGGGCAGAAGCTGTGTGCTTCCACATAAAAGTGCTTTCCTTCCACATAGCTGTAATCAGTTTGTTTATTTATCCAGCTCCTAAGCTTGAATTTTCAGGGGCACACACATGACATTGGATTGCTATTAAAGTCTTAGATAACTAGATAATTTATGATTTATTTTCTGTCCGCAGCAGAGATGGAAGGAGGGCAGTCATTAACTGAAATGAATTTTTAGGTCTGGCTTGACATTGCAGCTGTCACTTGACCTTGTAACCTACTCCAATATTATTCTACAGTTCTTTGCTTCTACACAAATGCATATCTATTCCCATGCTAATTACTTGTAATGCTTCACATTACCATACAATATTCTTTTAAAGCCAGATCTATTGTCATTGTCTGTCCACAAATACAAGAACTCACTATTGGGCTCCTTAATTTTCATTAGAGACACACTTTTCACTATTAACACATGATGATGCCCTTTTGTTTTGGTTGCTATTCCTTCACTCAACGAATGCAGATACCTTACAAAACAGAGGGTAAGTACAGGATAATTTAAGGTGTGTTGTGATTTACCCTGAAAAGCATAGTGGTTCCTGCTTGGAC
Organism: Calotriton arnoldi; assembly: GCA_963921515.1. Classification (NCBI taxonomy): domain Eukaryota; kingdom Metazoa; phylum Chordata; class Amphibia; order Caudata; family Salamandridae; genus Calotriton; species Calotriton arnoldi. The sequence goes on from CAWUFW010002264.1 coordinate 476,060, forward strand.
AGGGTGCATATCTCTGCCAACCAGAAACCCATTTTCTAACAGTAGGGAAACGTGAACTAGCACAATGGAGTCTAACTTGCGCACTTGTGTAACACAGGAAATAGTTCCTTGCTTGGAGTGCACAAAATCACATATATCCAAATATGTTTTTATGATGCATTTTGAATATCACCCACGCTGGTAAATCAGGTACTGTGTGCACAAATGCTATCTTTTCCTAGTTGTAAGAAGGTGATCTTTCTGTAACTCTAAATATTTTGTGTGCATTACTGTGCTGCGTTACATGTACATGTGCAATACACAGCTCTTATCATATATGTAGGAAGTTGTTCCTATGTAGATATGTTGGCGACTGCATACATCAAATATGCATTTTGTTATCCATGTGTAGGTACATATGACACTACATAGGGACATAGGGATTGTGAGGGCCTTGTGTTGCAATTCATAACTGAATGGGATACATAGGAATTGCATGGACCCTTGCATTGCAATACATAGGACTCTGCGTGGGAACATATGAATTGCGAGGGCACTTGTGTTGTAATATATAGGACACTATGTAAGATACATAGGAATTGCATGGGCCCTTGTGTTGCAATACATAGGGCACTGCGTCAGAACATAGGTATAGCATGGGCCCTTGCACTGCTAGTGAGAGAGGGTTACATAAACCAAATCAGATTTGCGACAAATTGCATCATAAAAATCCACACAAAGACAATTTGCTAGTCACACTCAGGAAATTATGTAGTGGGCATGGCTGCATAACTGGAAGTGCAACTGTTCCTTTCTCTTTCATGTTTGTGGCTCGTGGCTGGTGCTTGTGTTGAGAGGAGTTTTGAGAGATATTTGGAGATTTGTGGCTTTTTTCTCGTGGAGTTTGTGTTTTAGTGTGCCCCAAAAATAGTCTTTGTGATGTGCTTGTATGTAATTAGTGCCATTAATGAGTACTTGTGTCTGAGTATTGTTTGGTGTCTGGGCCTGATTTAGATCTTGGCGTGACTCCAGTCATCGCTCCGTGGTGGCGTTTATAAGTACTCCTTGAAGTGGCTCATGGCTGGTGCTTGTGTTGAGAGGAGTTTTGAGAGATATTTGGAGATTCGTGGCTTTTTTCTTGTGGAGTTTGTGTTTTAGTGTGCCCAAAATTAGACTTTGAGTTGTGCTTGTTTGTAATTAGTGCCATTAATAAGCACTTGTGTCTGAGTATTGTTGGGTGTCTGGGCCTGATTTAGATCTTGGCGGGACTCCGGTCATCGCTCCGTGGCAGCATTTATAAGTAGTCCATGAACCTGATAGATTCCCGCCTGCCCTATTTAGATGTGGGCTGGCTGTTCCTCCGTCCGCATTGAGAGAGTGTTTTCCGTCACTTAAGCAGCTCACCTCTGTCGATGCGTCAGACTCCTCTACTGGATAACATTACTCTGTCACCATCAGGTTTGCAGGATTGCACAGAGCCTATTTAGATTTCTCAGTTGTGCTGGTGTTGTCCTAGCTGCGGATTCCTGTTGGAAGGATTCCGTCACGGGATGCATTCATCATTGTACTATTCCTGTGGCTTTTGGATGGATGCTAGCATCACACACCTGATGTGTTTTGGCTAATTGTTTTTACCTGCATACCACACTCTAAAACACACTCCATTTCAGACCATAATCCTTTGCCATTCCTCTGCAGCAGAACATTGTTCATGTGAACTTTTTCAGTGGTCAGGTTTTTTTTTTGCTCTCTGTTTCTTGTTCATTTTTTTGTTTTGTTCTGTTTTTTTCATGTGGGTTATTACATGTATTTAAGTTTATTTTTTGATAATGGCAGGGAGGAGAAATCCCAGTTTTACTGTGGAAGAATTATTGTCAGTCATGGTGGATGAAATTATTAGAGTAGAGCCACAATTGTTTGGAGTCCAAGTACAAAATACATCTACAGCTCAGAAAAGGCAAATGTGGGCCAGAATAGTTGACAGAGTGATTGCTGTAGCAAGCAACTTGCATACACAGGAGGAAATTAGGAAGAGGTGGAATGACCTTCAGAAAAGAGTGCATTCCCTGGCCTCCAAGCATCAAATGGAGGTACAGAGGACTGGTTGTGGTTCTCTCAGCCCCCCTTACAACTATATCTCTGGGGGGAGAAGATCTTGCAGATCCTGCATCCTGAAAGCTCGACAGGAATCCCTGGGGAGTGGAGACTAGTAAGTTTTGAATGTGTCACTAAACCAAAATGTCATTTTTGATTTTACATTAGCTGTTGCTAATGTGTTTTGCATCTTTTTAAACATATAAACCTATATATATATATATGTTGTTTTTTTAAATTTGTAGCATTATTGTTGTTTCTCTCATTTTACTAATGGTTAATATGTTTTGTCAATATGTGTGTTTTTCCTCAAGTTTTCATTTTGCCTTGTTTGTTTCTTTGTCTGAATATATTTTGTTGTATTTAAGATTACAGGTTTCAATCTCTATTAAGATCCACATAATGTTATGGAGCTTGTATGTGTTTTTTCACCTAATAACATATTTCACGTATGTGTTTTATATTGTAAATGTCTGTTTATTTTTACTGCATATTTTTACTAGGTATGTTTAAATTACAATTTTGCAAGTGTTGTTATTGTTTAATTGAAATGACTGCAACTACCATGATGACTTTTTTTGTTTTGTAAAAATAGTATTGCATTGTTATTTTGGTCATTCTCTCTTTTCTTTTGTATTTTCACATATATATTAAAGGGTTTATTAATCTCTATTTCATGCTATGTTTTATAATGTGCTTTTGTTTAATTTTGTATTTTGTCATCTTCTTATTTTATTGAATTGATGTTATTTGTTCTACAAATCAAAGTTTGTTGACTTAAAAATGTTAATGTGTGTTATTTTGTAAGATGAATATAAGCTGTTTTTTAATAAATGTACTTTGCAATGTTTATATGATGACTAATGCTATTTATCCTTCTAAGTTTTTTATTTTCCAGACTATTATCATGCTAGGGTTTGGAATGGTTTATTTCACATTTATCCTCTCTACTGTGTTGTGTTGAATGTTTGGTATATTTTATGTATAATTTCTAATTCTTTTTTTAAATTTCAGAACATCATTTTACATGCATTTTGGAAATAGTTTTATGTGTAATCTAAACAGTTTTTGTAGTTTATTATAATACTACTGAAAGGTTTAATAATTATATTAATTTTCTTTTTCCTTTTAGGTTGGGTCACCTTTTTGCTTCAAACTCATTTGATGTATAATCCATACTTTATAAAAATACATTTATTATAGGTCCAATATCCAGAGTACGTGGACAACCATCTGCCACTGTTGCTGCTGATGCCTCCAAACCAGACCAGGAACAAGCCTTCAGTGAGGATGCAAGTCCGGTTGATGGTGAGCAGCCAGGTCCATCTAGTCTGCCTGGGCAGACAGCTTCAGAGAGTTTCACTCGGCCCACACCTACACCTCCCATCCCACCTGATACCGCACCTCAGCCTCTGGATACCTCCACTTCCTGTGTCCAAAGGAACATCAAGCCAATCTTGGGCCACCCAGTCCTGGCTGTTGTTCATCCAACACCACCACCACTTCCAGTTCAACCAGGACCCAGCGGGATCGGACACACTGAGTCATGGGCACAGGGTAGTGGGGGTAGGGTTTGTGAGAAGGAATCTGTGGGCTAGCAAACGGATGCCACTGGGTTCATTGTCACCCAGACCACCATCGACCAAGTCTAGGGATCCCTCAATCAGTCCCAATACATGATGGGCCAGGTCCTTACAGAGCTCTGGAAGAAGAAGCACTTGCAGAGGGAGAACAATATTCAGATGGAAAATCTCAACTCGAATTTGGGATCCCTGACTGGGGTGCTGAAGGATTGTTTGACCCATATGTGCAGAGGTTTTCCAGCAACATCTTCCCCTTTCTGTGGTCCAACAACATCTGGGCCTCAGCCACAGAAAGGGAGGCCCTGCCACAAGAGGAAACACCTACACCTACTTCCGTTCCTGCAACTGAGGATCCATCAGTCTCCCTCAGGAGGGGACGTTCATCCGGACCAGCAGGAGAGGATGGCAAGACCTCCAACATCACCAGCAAGAGACCCAGAACCTAATTTCCTTCAGTGTGTGACTATTATCTGGACACATTTACCTTTTTGATGCTAGTTGTATTTTGTACATTGGATTTCAAACAAATTTGGCTCTTCAATAATATTTTCATTCATCATGATTGCCTTTTGTTTTTATTTTTTGTTTCATCTTGTATTTTTGTATTTTGTTTTAGTGAATTAAATCAAAATAATTACAAATTCAAAGACGGGTGTTGTATTTCTTTTCACAATTTGTTACATTTGTTTGTTTCATCATACATTTTAAAAAGTTAAAATTAAATAGCTTTTCACATTATTTAAAAATGACAACAAATATCAAAAATGATGTGTGTGTCTTTCACAGGATCAACCCACTTTGCGTTTGTACTTTGCAACAGCAGCATATAACTGCAAATGCCACAACCTTGAAATGTCCAAATGAAGATGACATGGTAAAGAAACCTAAAACAGATTAAAACAAAAAGATTTTTTTTATTACATTACAACAAATAGACACATTAAAATTGACTAGCTTTGAAGATACATTTTCTAAAAACAAGCCAAATAAAGGAAGCAGTCAATATGTCAAAACTTAGATTAACAAACATCTTTGCCCTGGATTTTCCTTAACTTGCCCTTTCTAAAAATGTCTAGCACAGACTTTTATGCTCATTAGATTAAAAGTTGTTTTAAAATTTAATGTAATAATATGTAAATATATACCTACACTCGTGTGAAGAAGTTGTCAATAACATCTTGACGTAAGTCTATTCATTCCTCTTCACCACTATCATATACATTTGGCATTTCAACATCCTCACCCAGTGGCTCATCATGGTTTCCTTCCTCTGCAATGTGCGAGATGTTCCGTCGCAGAGCTATGTCATGTAACATGCAGCATGTCATGGTGATTTTGCACACCATATCGGATGAGTAGAGTAGGGCTCCACCAGTCTTATCCAGATTTCGAAATCTGGCCTTTAGGAGCTTAAAAGCCAGCTCCACTGGCCTCCCTGTTCTTCCATTGGCCTCATTGAAGCAGACTTCCTCTGGCATTGTTGGATTCCTCAGCAGTGCTCATTTGAGTCTTCTATATGAAAAAATGAGTCGAAAATGTTATACTATTTTGATCATTAAACTTGAAATTAACAGAAAAAATATATTGACAGATTGTACTTACCAACAAGCCAGGTCCTCTCAGGTCCAAGTTGTGACATTTGCAGGGGTATGGTGTTGTTCTATAGTACAAAGGAATAATGTGTTGATCCTGAAAAACGCACACACATGCTTATGATGTACAAATCCAGTAAGCACACAACTTGCACATTGATTGAATGGAAGTTTTTTCGATTGTGGTAGACTTGTTCTCTGTCATGTGGTGGCACCAAGGCAATATGTGTATTATCAGTTGCTCCAACCACATGTGGTGGGTGACCCAAAGCATAAAAATCTCCCTCCACATTGGCAAAAGCCTAATTTGGTGGAAACTGTATGAAGCTGTTGTTGTGTCTCATCACTGAAGAAATAACTTCTTGTAGCACACTATTGAAAGTTGTTTGTGGCATTCCACCAGCTACTGCAACAGTGTATTGGAATGAACCTGTGGCCACAAAATGGAGTACTGTGATTATTTTCACTATTGTTGTTATTGATGCGGGTTTCCTTTCCTGGGGCAGAAGATCTGGCTCCAGCTGGTGTCATAAATCAATAATAGTTTGCCTATTTAATCAGAATGTTTTGATTATGGTCCATTCTTCCATGGTGGCAAGATCTGGAAATGGTCTCATAACTTGAGCCCATAGTCTTCTCACCCTCCCTGGGTTCATATGCCTGCATTTAAAATTTAAAAAAGTGGTATAAATTTAGAAAACATATTTTTGTAACAAAACATACATTTCATTTATTAAAAAAATGTTAACATAATTTTAGTCAACATTTGTTTTTGATAATTTTTTCAAGTTACATTTTTCACGTCTATAATAAAAAAAACGTTTTGTAATCAATACATTTTAAATCTATTATTTACATAATCTGTTTTTAAAAACATTTTTTAACTCTAATATCTGGTCAAAAGAAGTATAAACAAAACCACGCAAATATCGCATTGAACCACAGTAGAGCACTACATAATACATTTTTGGCAAAACAAATAAATAACATAAACATTTTGAACATTTAAGCAAACTAGCCACCATTTTGAGTGGTGGTGATGCACTTAACATTCACAAACACACTATCTAACAATCTAAAATGGCAGAAGACTGATGTTGCCGCCAAGACATTTGCAATTAGACAGAATTCGGTAGAAGTTGAGGGGGTAGTGGTGTGAAACTCCATAATGGACACAGCCATGCTAACATGTGTGAAAACAACGTACAAAACCCAATGGATGGTGTCATTATCTGTTGATGATCTCGCTCGCACGTTGTGTAGATGTAAGAGGCGTTAAAAACAGTTTGCTTGCCTCCTAACAGTGCCACCAAGAACACCTCCTCAACTGTTGTTGCTGTTTCCTACCTGTGGGAGTTCCAATGCATGGCAAAGCAAGAGACATGGCCCACAACCTCTCACCAGATGAGCTGGAGACGCTGGCATATGAGGTCCTGTCCCTGTACAGCAAGCTGTATGACTAACCAGAGGAACAGGTACATGTTTTCAATGAAAATGGAGTTACGACTAACATTTTTTATTTAAACACAGGCTAGAATATCTCTTTTAGTTCTGAGTGAAGTGTATTGATTGAAGTTTCTGTTTATTTTTATTTACAAATTTTTATTTACATAGAAAAATGATGGTGTGTATTTTTAAACAAATTTAAATTTACAACACCATAACAGTATGTGTTGTGTGTTTGACGCCCTTCAATTTTTTGATGTGTATTTCGATATATATATATATTGCTATAGTTAGGTGAATTTCTCAGTGACGACGGAAACATTTTGAACTAAAAAAATCACAGAAATTCAGCAGTTATAGTTAGCAGCACTAACTGTAACCTGAGCCCCCACCATGCAATGCTTATAACCTCACGTATGACATCACTGATGACATGTTCTATGACATCGTTTATGACATCACTGATGACATCTCCAATTACATCATTGATGACATCATCCAATGAGTGTGCTAGTTTGTTTTACAGTTCAAATAGAGGCAAGTAACTACCATTTTAATTCTACATAGTTTTGTATAGCTTGGGTGCAGCTAATGGTTGTGTTTACAAAATGTGTGCACTCCCAATGTACCATAGTTGTGTAGAGGTATTGAACACATTATAAATGTTTGCATTCAAGAGTATTGACTTGTATTCATTATGCTCCACACAACCCTTTTGTTCTGCAGAAAAAGTTTCCAACAGGACAAAGATTCTGCATAGTAGATATTAATAATTGTAAGCAGCCTTGAGTTATTAGAGAGAATCATGTCAGCATGATAATTTTTACTTTATGTGGAAGAATGTGTGCACCAGGTATTAACCTATGTATGTGTGCTTGTTTTGCTTCAAATTAATTTTCACTACAGTATAAAGGCTGCAGGTAGTATGGTCTTTAGATCTTTTAGCAAATAGTGTGTTTTTTACAATTGTTGAATAGAATATACACTGTTCTTAGTAGATTCTTTTCAATACTCTGTGGTCTATTTTTCTCTTGAGAGTTTCACTTTTTGCAAATAGTGTGGTATAAACAAAACTCTCTCCATAAAGTAAACACTGTTTACAGCACTCATCTCTCTACTGAAATCAACTTCATTTCTTAGTGTAGGATTGGTGTGTGTCAAGAGTTTTAAACAGATATAAGCTGTCCATAGTATGGCATTTGTTTTGGAATTAACATTCACTGTTTTGGCTCTCTCTGGAAAGTTGTATACAGATTGAACACTGTAGTAAATGAGGGTTTGCCATATATCTGTGGTTGATTGTCAACTATAGTACGTGTAAAGTCAGAGTAATTTACAAAGCAATAGGTGGGAAAACAAGGCTTGGATGATTTCATCAGTGCTGTCATCAATGATATCATTAGAGATGTCATCAGTAATGTCATAAATGATGCTATTGAACATGTCATGAGTGATGTCAAATGTGAGGTCATAAGCAGTGGATGGCGGAAGCAAAAGTTATACTTAGTGCTGCAAACTATAACTCCGGAATTTCTGTGTTATTTGTCAGTTCAAAATGTTAACGTTGTCACTGAGAAATTGAATAAATATTTATATGTGCATATATATATATATACATATATATATACATACATATATGCCACAAACTCGCCTTGCAAATCTTCTCCTGAAGAAAACGAGCGTAGACCCAGGTTTGGTGCAATTGATTTATTTAGACACACCACCAGCCGCATATATATATATATATATTATCTACTGGCGGTCGCCAGTAGATAGTTATAGTTAGGACCTATTATCCATAGGAAATCCGCGACATTCTATTTGAAATAACTCTTGCGCCGGTTGACGAATCTTCGCGAAAGCTTCCAACTTGTTGGGGCGCTCCGCTCCTACCCTGAAAGTCTCGGGTTGATTTGTCAAGCGGGGGCCGAGAAAAAAGGGGGGTCCCAAAACGCGTTTTCCCCATTCATTTTTCCATAGGAACCTTTAGTCGCAGCTACAGCCCAAACTGCTGAACGGAATTACACCAAATTTGGCAAAGAGGTAGCCCTTGGTTCAGTGTCGTGCCTTTTGCTTAAATGGTGTAAATCCGTTCAGTAGTTCCTGAGAAAATCAAAAGTAAAGTCACATATATATCTATGGGCGAGTAGGGTCCGCGTATCCTGAGCGCACCCTGCGCGCACCGTCCCGATCACGACCTGCATGCTAATTGGCTGTCAAGTGGCTGTCAACACTCCAAATCAGGAAGTGTTGGCAGCCATTTTGTCCCTCGGTAGAACCGAGGGACAGAAACAAGTGTGCAAAGCGCAAAAAGGGGGCAGGGTAGAAACACCCTGACCCCCTAGGTCTGCTCAGGGGGTCCCACAAGGACCCCCTGGGCAGAAAAAAGTATTTATTTATTTTTTAAACGGCGGGATGCGCTTAGGGTGCGCGGATCCCGCCGATTAAAAAAAAAAAGCACAAGAAACAAGTGCGCAAAACGCACAAAGGGGGCAGGGTAGAAACACCCTGACTCCCTAGGTCTGCTCAGGGGTCCCACAAGGACCCCTGGGCAGAAAAGCATTTATTTTTTTTCAAAATCGGCGGGATGCGCTTAGGGTGCGCGGATCCCACTGATTAAAAAAAAAAACACAAGAAACAAGTGCGCAAAACGCACAAAGGGGGCAGGGTAGAAACACCCTGACCCTCTAGGTCTGCTCAGGGGTCCCACAAGGACCCCTGGGCAGAAAAAGCAAAAAAAAAAAAAAGACCGGCATCGTGCCGAGGCCCCGCCCTCCCTGCAGCAGTCTGCAAACGCGCTCCTGGCGCGTTTTAAGAAGGGGAGTAATTCCCCTTGAATACTGGGGGTCCCTGGGGCCAACTAGCCCACCAGGAACCTCCGGTATGCGCTAGGGCTGCGTTGCAGAGAGGTGTACAGAGGCCACGCCCTTTTACACCTCTCTGCAACGCAGCTCTGTGGTGCTTTTTGGAGGTACATGGTGGGCTAGTTGGACTCCAGGGACCCTCAGTATTCAAGGGGACTTAATCCCCCAACTTAAAACGCGCCACGGGCATGTTTGCACAGTGGTGAAGGGAGGGGCGGGGCTTCAGGTGACATGTGTGAAACAGGCCCCGTGGCGCATTTTAAGATGGGGAATGAAATCCCTTCAATCCTGAGGGTCCCTGGGGCGAACTAGCCCACCAGGTACGTCCAGAAAGCGCCAAAGAGCTGCGTTGCAGAGAGGTGCAAAAAGGGGCGTGGCCTCTGAACACCTCTCTGCAACGCAGCTCCCTGGCGCATACTGGAGGTACAGGGTGGGCTAGTTGAACCCCAGGGACCCTCATGATTCAAGGGGACTTAATCCCCCAACTTAAAACGCGCCACGGGGCGCGTTTGCACAGATGTCACCTCAGGCCCCGCCCCTCCCTTCACCATTGTGCAAATATTCCTCTAAAATCAGCCAAACTACGAATTCCGATTTACTCACCTGTTATCAGGAGAGACCTCAGTCCTGCATCTTTCAGCCCAGTACTGATCCTGAAAAGTAATTTTAACCGTACTTATCAGTAACTTGAATTTCCTTCCATAGGATATCATTGACTGGTTTCACTTGGAAATTCTTCTAAGTGTGGAGTTTTGGAACTTTATAAAATTCCTCTAAAATCAGCCGAAATACGAATTCCGATTTACTCACCTGTTATCAGGAGAGACCTCAGTGCTGCATCTTTCAGCCCAGTACTGATCCTGAAAAGTAATTTTAACCGTACTTACCAGTAACTTGAATTTCCTTCCATAGGATATAATTTTTGCTGAAAAAGTTTCTAAGTGTCGATTTTTGAAACATACAAATATTCCTCTAAAATCAGCCGAACTACGAATTCCGATTTACTCACCTGTTATCAGGAGAGACCTCAGTGCTGCATCTTTCAGCCCAGTACTGATCCTGAAAAGTAATTTTAACCGTACTTACCAGTAACTTGAATTTCCTTCCATAGGATATCATTGACTGGTTTCACTTGGAAATTCTTCTAAGTGTGGAGTTTTGGAACTTTATAATATTCCTCTAAAATCAGCCGAAATACGAATTCCGATTTACTCACCTGTTATCAGGAGAGACCTCAGTGCTGCATCTTTCAGCCCAGTACTGATCCTGAAAAGTAATTTTAACCGTACTTACCAGTAACTTGAATTTCCTTCCATAGGATATCATTGCCTGCTTCTTGCTGAAAAAGTTTCTAAGTGTCGATTTTTGAAACATACAAATATTCCTCTAAAATCAGCCAAAATACGAATTCAGATTTACTCACCTGTTATCAGGAGAGACCTCAGTGCTGCATCTTTCAGCCCAGTACTGATCCTGAAAAGTAATTTTAACCGTACTGACCAGTAACTTATATTTCCTTCCGTAGGAATCCATTGTCTGGTTTTCATCAGAAAAGTTTCAAAGTGTTGATTTTCGCAAACTACAAATATTCCTTAAAAATCGCCTGTATGACTTAAACGCATTCTTTCAACTGTTTACAGGAGATGCACCAGTGCTGGATCCAGGATCCACCACTGAGTAAGAAAAAGTAACGATAACACTACTTACCTGCTAAGTGAATTTCCTCCCATAGTATAACATTGGTGATTCTATGTGAAAAAGTTTCTAAGTGTCAACTTTTAAAATACAATAATATTCCTTAAAAATCACTACTGTAACCAAAACGCTTTTACTCAACTGTTTACAGGAGATGTCCCAGGACTGAATCTAGGATCCAGTCCTGTGGTTAGAAAAGTAATCCATAAAGTAACTAATTGCATTTAGCTAGAAATTCACATTGAGCTCAATGTTGCATTGTGTTTGAAATTGTGTTGCCCATTGCAACAACTGTAACTACTGTACTTAAAAGTCTATTGCCTATTTGCAAAGTATTTAAACTAAAGTAATTCATTCTGAGAAAGTATATTTTGTATAATGTAATGACAATGTAATTTAAAAAATAAAATATCTAAAAATAAATAGTTTAAAAAAATGTAGTAAATCAGTATAAAAATAAATAAATATAACAATTAATACATTTAAAAATTGTCATTTACAAAACCTTTGAAATTCACTGAAAAAAACCATAGGTTTCAGACATGTTATAGTTAGGAATTAGCATTTAAAAAACCTTTGAAATTCACTGAAAAAACCATAGGTTTCAGGCTTGTTATAGTTAGGAATTAGCATTTTAAAAACCTTTGAAATTCACTGAAAAAACCATAGGTTTCAGGCCTGTTATAGTTAGGGTTTAGCATTTAAAAACCTTTGAAATTCACTGAAAAACCATAGGTTTTAGGGAAAGTTATAGTTAGTTGGACATTGCACTCGTACAAAACCCGTGAAATTCCCCGTTATAGTTAGTTCAGCTAACTATAACTCGCGCCCCGCAATGCACTGCTGATGACGTCACATATTACATCACTCATGACATGGTCAGTGACATCACTGATGACATCACTGATGACATCTCAAATGACATCACTGATGACATCATCCATGTGAGAATTTAATGCATCTTCTCACACCCTAATATAACTTTTGATACACCCACTCTAAATTACAGACTGCCATTCTCAAAACCATACACACTCCAATAAGTACATACCCACTCACTGATTCTTAGGTCTACACACACACATCTACTCACTCACCCGTACAGTCACTCATACTTACAGTCACTCAGTACAGGACTATCATATGCACTCATACACCTATATAAACACTCACACAACGCAACTCATCCATAGAGGTACTCACACACCTAGTCAGTCATGCAAATAATTAATCACACTCCAATTTACTCACCTATACAGTTATACACACCAGCTCACTTATTCATAAAAATACTAGCACATTCTTACGCTCCTATGCAATCACTGATGCAAGCACACACTCATCCATATAGCCACTCTCACAATCACACACTCTCACTTATAGCCATTTATATACTCCAACACACATATATACTGCCTTTCACATATGTAGTTACTCACACATGTACCACTGAGATATACATTCAATCACTAACACACCCATACACACACCCACCCACCCATACAGTCCATCACAGACGCACTGTTGAAACCATGCACCCAGTGAATCACCCACTCACACATCTATGCACAGAGTCACACACACCCCACCCACACAAACACTGAGGCACCCATATAGATACTCAGAGAACCAATCCATAACCCATATAGACACTCATTTAGCTAGTCAGAAACCCATGCAGTTGCTTACACAACAACAGACAGACGGATACAGACATTCAAACAGTTTAGTCACTCACCCATGGATCCAGTAAGATACATTTAATCACTCACTTATAGACTCAGTCACGCACCTACTAAATCATCCATTCAGATGCTTATACACCCACTCATTCTTCAATACGCCTTTCCCTATATATATTAAACATATTTAAACTTTACAGAAACACACAGTCACTGGATGATGTCAGTGATGTCATCAGTGATGTCACTGACCATGTCATGAGTGATGTAATATGTGACGTCATCAGCAGTGCATTATGGAGCGCGAGTTATAGTTAGCTGAACTAACTATAACGGGGGAATTTCACGGGTTTTGTACGAGTGCAATGTCCAACTAACTATAACTTTCCCTAAAACCTATGGTTTTTTCAGTGAATTTCAAAGGTTTTTTAAATGCTAAACCCTAACTATAAAAGGCCTGAAACCTATGGTTTTTTCAGTGAATTTCAAGGTTTTTAAAATTCTAATTCCTAACTATAACAAGCCTGAAACCTATGGTTTTTTCAGTGAATATATATATATTCATCAACAAAATTGTTGCACACTCCGAAGCTGCTTTTCAATTCATTTATTCGAATTGATTTATTCGAGCTTGCAAATAATAAGCCAACAAACGAGTTTCAGCCTCCTGGCCTTCCTCAATGTCGATTCATTTTTCTGTCAGTTACATTTTATCATGTAACAAAAATAACATTCATTGGACAGTCAACTCGTCATAAAAATAGATGACAAACTATGAATAGTACTGCTTTAAATAACTAGGTTAATGCGGTGGCCATTTTGTCATGTCATTATTCAACTTAAAATGACATTTTTATACATGTAGAACACTGTGGGCAATGCAGTCTTGCATGCACGAAGCCAGCATCCACGAAAATTGATACAAAGCATTCCTTATGGTGAACTGTTGCGACTAAAACGCAATTGCACTATATATAGTGACTTTAAGGCAAGCATGTGAGAGGTTCAGCGAAAGAGGTTACTCGATCACACCCTGAGGGAAGCGAGATATAAAGTCCATCAGAAAGACAGAAAGGAACTATTAGCCCCTCTAACCAAAGTCAAGCAAGGCAAGGCAGGGGACCCTGCCGAAATGCGTAACAGCAAGCAAGTGAGTAAATTAATGCTGAAATCTTAACTGAGTCTGCAGTGTCGGTGTCCGGTTTTTGAAGGAGAACTGGTGTTTGTTTTATATATATATATATTTTCAGAGAAAAAGCCAAAGTTTACAGAGACATAATGGAGTGGTCATTATGAATGTTGAGCATATATACAAGGTACTACATAAGTTAAAATAGTATACTTTCTATACTACTGAGTGATACTATTTGTAACATAAATTAGGTGAGTGGCTGTGTGACTCTGTGTATCCGTGTGTGAGTGGGTGTCTGAGTGCCAGTATGGGTGTGTGAGTGGGTGTGTGAGTGCCTGCATGGGTGTATAAGTGGGTATGTGAGTAGCTGTGCAGATTAGTGAGTGGCTGTGTGAGTGGCTATATTGATGAGTGAATGGGTGTGTCAGTGGCTGTATGGGTGAGTAAGTGGCTGTGTGAATGGCTGTTTGAGTGGCTGTTTGGTTAAGTGAGTTGATGTGTGAGTGTCTCTATTGTACACAAGTGTCTCTGTGAAAGGATGTATGGGTGAGTTAGCAGATGCATGAGTGCTTGTATGGATGTATATGTGGGTGTGTGAGGGAGCGTGTGCGAGTGTGGGAGAAACTATGTTGAGAGGCTGTATGAGTTTGTGAGTGGATATATAGGTGAATTTGTGGGTGTGTGAGTAGCTGTTTGGGTGAGTATGTGACTCTGTGAGTGGCTGTATGGGTAAGTGATTGGCTATATGAGTAGCTTTATGGGTGAGTGCGTGGTTGTGTGACTGCCTGTATGAGTGAGTGGGTGTCTGAGTTGCTCAATGGATGAGTGAGTGGTTGTGTGAGTACTTGTATGGGTCTGCGAATGGATATGTGAATGAGTGTGTGGGTGTGTAACAGGGTGTGTTAGAGGTTATATAGGGGTGTGACCGGGTGTGTGACTGGTTCTGTGAATGATGTCATCAGTGAGATCATTAGTGATGTCATTTGAGATGTCATCAGTGATGTCACTGACCATGTCATGAGTGATGTAATATGAGGGGTCAGAAGCACTGCTGAATTTCTATAATGCCCCTGTAACCTTTGTTTTTTTCAGTGAACTTCTAAGGTTTTTAATTTTTTTTATTTCCTAACTGTAACCTGCCAACTTTGAGAGAGGGTGTGTGAGTGGCTGTATAGGTCATTGCCTGGGTGTGTAAGTGGCTGTATGAGTCTGTGAGTGAGTGAGTGAGTGAGTGAGTGAGTGATTGGTTATATGGGTCTGTGTGTTGGTGTGTAAGTGGCTATATGGGTCTGTGAATGGGTGTGTGAATGGGTGTATGAGTGGCTGCATTGGTCTGTGAGTAGATGTGTGAGTGGCTGTTTGGCTCTGTGAGTGGGTATGTGAGTGCCTGTGTGGGTCTGTGATTTGGTGTGTGAGTGCCTGTGTAGGTCTGTGGCTGGGTGTGTGAGTGGCTATGTAGGTCTGTGACTGGGTATGTGAGTAGTTATGTGGGTGTGTGAGTGGCTTTGTGAGTGGCTTTATGGGTCTGTGGGTGAGTGTGTGAGTGGCTATATGGGCCTGTACAGTGGGTGAATAAAGGGGGCAGGGCCTCCAATGACCTCTCAGTAATCCCGCCGTGTTGGAATTACAGGTTATAACGGGAGGGGATCTTGACCCTCAAGGACCCTCAGCATCTAAGAGGACTTCCTCCCCCAACCAGTAGTGTGCCAGGAGGTGTGTTTGCAGATTGATGGACAAAGGAAGTAGGCCCTCTGACGAAATCCCAGCAATCCCACTGTGTGTGACATACTGGTGGTAACAGGAGGGATGGGTTCTTGGCCCCAATGACTCTCAGCATTTAAGGGGACTTAATCCCCCAAACCATAGTGCACCAGGAGGCGTGTAAGCGGAGTGGTGAAAAAATGGGGCAGGGCCTCCAATGAGCTCCCAGCAATCCCTCTGTGTGGGGCTTACTAGAGATAACAGGAGGGGTTCTTGGCCCTCAAAGACCCTCAACTATCCAGGGGACTTCATCCCCACCAGTAGTGCATCAGGAGGCACGTTTGCAGAGTGGTGGAGAAAGGGGGCAGGCCTCCGACAAGCACTCAGCAATCCTGCTGTGTGGGACTTACTGGAGGTAACAGGTGGTGTTTGTTTTTAATTTTCACTAGATCCGCTGCATTTTTCAGTGAAAATGTAAAAAAAGATGCTTTTTGGACCTTTAAACTTCAAATTAAACACTTCCTGGTTGAAATGTTGGCAGCCAATCAGATCTAAGCATGAGATTGGGAGGGTTTATGGACCCTTCACATCCCTATATATACAAATTTGGCTTTTTATTTAATATCTCCCAAACTACTGAACAGATTTGCACCAATTTACAATACTGTTGCTTTCTGGACAAACAGCTATCTTTCTACCTAATTTTGCATAATTCCGTTCAGGCTGTAGCTGTGTCTAAAATCCCTATGAGAAATTGCATGGGGAAAACATATATTGAGACTCCGCCTTTTTCTCGGCCCCCACTTGACAGATCACCTCTAAACTTTCAAGACAGCAGCTGAAGTGTGTATCAAGCTACTTTTTAAAATTTCGCAAAGATTTGTCAAACGGTGCCAAAGTTATTGGCAAAACAAAAAACACAAATCAAAAAAAGGGGGGGGGGGGAGGAAGAGGTCAGGTTTGCTGTGGACTCAGCCTCCTGTCTTATACGAAAAACCAAAGAAAGTCCACCCGTACTTCAAAAGTAACTATCCTTCCAGTAGTCTTGTTGTATTTAAGGAAATTATACGTTTTTTAAAAATAACCCTCACCCTGCAAAAGGTCCCTTGGTGGCATGCTTCATCATCGGGTTCTTCCCGCTGCGGGACGGGGCATGCTACGATCGACGAAGTCGTGGGAGCACTTTGTAAGGTGTGGGCTATATAATGATGTGAGAGTGGAAGGGTCAAGAAACTGTGGATTAAAAGATACCTGGCTTTGTGGAGCCTAAATTTAATTAATTCCTGTAGCTGGTATTGTTGAAAAGGGGGGAGTGGGAGAAATACACTATAATGGGTGTGTGTCTCCCGGTCTACATGTTTCAAGCCTATCCCCTAAGGCTTTTCTTCAAGACCAAACCAAATGATCCCTTTTGCCACTCCTAAACAACCTACTTGGTCTTCTTAGTTATTATTAAAGTGAAGTACAAATGTTGTCATGCAAAAAAAAGTACCTAGTCGGTATATTTCTTCAAAACGATCTGAAAAGATAGGATATTATCACATTGTTAACTTGTCAATAAAGTTATATTGAAGAAACACAACACCAACTCGTGGAACCAAAAGTTATATATTTTTCACTCATGCACGACTAGTCCTTTACTACAAATTGTATGTGTTGTGCTGCCCTTTTGTTTTTTAAAAAAATGAACAAGACAATACAAAACATGTAACATAAATCACACACTCTATGAGGCATATTCCATATGCTGAAAGGAACTGCTCCTCGTGCATCAATGGTCTGGACGTTTCCTGACTGAGTTTAACAGAAATAGTGAATTTGTAAAAAAGTTTTGTGTAAGAAAATACGTTATGTATTGGTTTAACATACATGTTTGGTGCCTAAATTTGGCCCCATGAGCTCTGCACCTGAGTGGAGGGGCGCTTATAGTCACACACTGAAAGCAAAATGATCTAGAGTTTTAATTTCCTAGGAATATTCATTGTAGATCTTTTGGGGAATGCTTGTTGCCCAAGGGGGTCGGTTATGCCGTACTTACATCGTCAAAGCTGCACCCTCGCTCTGCATACTTTGCCTGCTCGTGGATCCGAAGGTAACTGACGAGCCGGGACCTTCCTGTTAAATGTCAGGCAGTCTCTTGCTCGCGTCCTCATGTCAGCGGTGACTAGACCGCTGACTTCACAAAATGGCCGCCAGTTAGTGGCACGACTTCCTGTATTCCGTGTGTATTCTACTCCTATGCCGGTTCGTGCCTGCTAGCTGGTGGGTGGAAAAAACTTGGTTATTTTGTGATTTGCAAATAAAAAAATATAAAAATCAAAGTAGATGAAAACCCAAAATTCTTTCAAAAGTGATGGAATCATTGTTTATACAAACTCCATTTCGAAATTCCCCATTCCGGTTTCTAAAGGGGAGAAAGGCGGTTGAGGTATATTACGGTTTCCGTTGCTACAGTGGAACTCGTATTTCGACCAGGCCTGGGCGTAGTTCGCGGAGTTTTGCTACGCAGAACTCTGCGAAGTGACAAAAAACTCTGCGAAGTTCCACAAGTGGCAGAGTGCAGTGCGAATTGCTGTTCGCGTTGGTTTTTCTGGCACTCGGGTAGAAATTCTACCCGAGCTGCAGCTCGTGCTCGCGAACTTGCCGTTCGCGAGTGCGAGCAGGCAGAAAAATCTGCTGCACTACGCGGAGAGGAATTTTCTGCACTCTGCGAGCTCCGCGGAGTGAAAAAAACTCCGCAAACTCCGCGAACGGAGCGGAGTTCACCACCCAGGCCTAATTTCAACCAATCCAAAATAATTTCCCACATAAAAAAGAGTCAGTTGGAGGAGGCTCATCGATTATAGTTTTTAAAAAAAAGTTTGTTCGGAGAAGCAGATGCTCAGCTGGTTCTCTTATACCTGTTGTTAAGGAACGGGGTCAAAAGGCTATTTGCGAAAGGCAAGTACAGACATATTGCAATTATTGAGGCATAGTCATGGGTTTAAGACCTGTCAACTCAATTATATGCCATCTTTCAGTCCTTTTTCATATGTGGTGTTAGCTTGTGCACCTTGGACGTTGGTTGTTTACGGAACGGCGTTAAAAAAGGATATTTACAACAACCAAGTATAAATCTGCAATAGGTTGCTAAAACACAATAATGGTTCCATGCAAAATGGCTCCATGGTATGCCATCGTTCAGTCCTTTTGTATGAGTTCCTAAGCGGAAAACTCAGCGTTGTTCTTTTTCAAATAGTTGGGACTCCTTGTGGATTTGTTCTATGATGGTCCACTGCAGGTCCTGTACCGTGTGTCTCTCCTTGATGTAATGTGCGGACATTTTTATTGTTGCTCTGTTGCCTCAAAGGTTGCTCTGATGCTCACATATGCGTGTTCTGACCATGTGTTTCATCATGCCGATGTAGTGGAGTCAGCATGGGCAAGTGATCATGAAAATTACATTTTTTGAGTTGCAATTTGAGAAACAACGTTGTTTACAAACCATATTGTTGTTGAATGTGATACTTTTGCTCTTTGTGGTCAAATGGCACTGCAGTTTCCGCATGGATAGTGACCTGTGAGGGGTGAGAGAAAACCCTGTGATGTTTCCTCATCCTTGTTTTTGCATGGTCTGGTATGTATTAACATATCCCTTAAGCTTCTACCCCCTTCTGTGGGAGAACATTGGCTTAGGGAAATCTAAAGTCCCGCAGTTTAAACTCCGCCAGTGTCTGTTGATTATCTTGCTCACCTGGTTAGAGGCTGTGTTGTGAGTGGTTATGCAAATCGGAGTTTCCTCTTTTGGCTTTGGTGGTCTTTTCTCCAAGGCGTCCCTGTAGTTATTTTTGGCATGTCTCATTGGCTTGTCAATGACTCGAGGGGGGTAATTCCTTTTTACCAGTTTGTAACGTAAATCCTCAGCTTGTTGTTTAAAATCCTTAAGGTCAGAGGAGTTGCTCCTTAATCGGAGGAATTGGCCAAACGGGAGATTGTTCCTTAGATGTCTGGGGTGAAAACTGTCGTATACTAGGAGACAGTTCTTTGCGGTTGCTTTAATGTGTGTTGTCGTTTTTAGTTCTCCCCCTTGTGAGAAGATATTGAGGTCCAGGAATACTAATTCCTTGTTTGATATGGTGTTGGTGAATTTCAGAAAATTGTTTTGGTAGTTCAGCCAAGTCAAGAATTGGTGTGCTGTCTCTTCGTTGCCATTCCAAATGACCAGGACGTCATCAATGTAATGTTTCCATAGGCGGATGTGGGATAGAAAAGGGTTACCAGGATTGAGAATCTTCTGTTTCTCTAAGTGGTGTATGTATAGTCCTGCTATACTTGGGGCGAATGTGCTTCCCATGCTGGTCCCATGTCTCTGGAGGTAAAGGGTGTCTTCAAAAAGAAATACATTCTTAGTTAAAGCCCAATTGCAGCAAACTATCACGATGTTCCGTGGGGTTTGATATTCCCATTCGATTTCAAATAGCACATCCTCAATGATGTGTACTTTTTCATCATGTGGGAGACTGGTGTATAAGCTCTCCACGTCCAGACCCATCAGAAATTCAGTTTTTGGGTCAAATTGTCTGTCTTATAGAAGTCTGAGGATATCCTTGGTGTCCTTCAGGTAGGTGTCTGTCTTCTGGATTATAGGTCGCAAAAAGGCATCAGCAAATTTCGACAGTGGTTCCAGTATGGACCCTATGCCTGATACAATTGGTCGTCCTGGTGGGTGTGTGAGATTCTTGTGAAGCTTTGGTATCGTGTAAAAGTACGGTGTCACTGGAGATTTGTTTATTAGGAATTCTCCTATTTGTGAGATCCAGTCGTGAGCAAGTGCTTCTTCTACCATACTTGTGATCTGTATCCGTAGGGATTCTGTTAACCCGGTAACCCATTTGCGCATGCTAAAATTGGTCGAACATCAGGCCCACAGTCTCTGTTGTTAGCCAGTTCCTTTATTGCTTGTTTTTGCTCTTTTGGAGTGTTATGGAACACTCGGGTGGCTTCTGGGTTGATTTCCTCTAGATCCTTCAGCACTGCCTTTTCGAAAGCCATTATTTCCACTGGAAAGGTAGCATTAGGGGCATTGAACGTTGACTTCAGCCGTAGTCCTGTGTCATCTTGTCCAGAGGTACTTGGTTCCCTGTTGGTGAAATATGCCCTTAGTTTTAATTTACTGATAAATTCATTCACTTCCGAGCATAATTTGAACTTGTCCATCTTCTCCGTAGGTGCGAAGCCTAATCCTTTCTCAAGGATTTCCATTTGCGCGTGAGATAGGACGTGGTCCATCAGGTTCACCATTAGGCTACTCGTTTGCTGGTCGTGGCCTGGTTGTTCTGAGCACCGGTCATGCTCCTGGTCGCAACTCCGGTTTGTTCCTCGTCTGTTGCCCAATGTACTTGGCTCCTCTCCGAGTCTGACCCCTCCTGGGACCCTGGCATAATCCTAAAAAAGGATTCTGTGAGTAGTATTGATAATCCTGGTGAGGTGTATTCCAAAGGTTGAAAGGTAGTGATGGGCCCTGTGCTGTTTTTGGGGGCCATAGAAAAAAGGTACTTGGTACAATGGGGGTCCTTGGTTTGCACCCCATTCTCTTGTCCCTCGGACGTTCATCCTTCTTCCCTGGCTTCTTCTGCCTTGGTAGCTTGTTCCACTGTTTCTGCTGGAGCCAGAGCTGTTTGAGCCTGTGTCCGACGTGTCACCATCTGTGATGAAGTCCTGATGTCTGCCTGATGGAACATAGTCATCTCGAATGTAGGGGTACACTCCTTCATGCATGACCTAATAGTGTCTTTCTTTAGTTTTGTAAATTTACTCTGTTTTAGAGTTGCTTCATGGTTTGGTTTAATTCTTCAAGTCGCTTTTTCAGGGAGCTAACAGACTGGTAGCTTTTTAGATGTTCTTCTATTTCAGTTTTCAGTTCCTGGGAGGTGCGAGTGGCTGTTTGGATTATTAGAATAAGCCAATCCTGTGTACAGTGCCAGGATAATAGTGACCAATCCTTTTTGAAGGTTTTGTCATGCTGGAAGATGAATGGTTCATTTCTGACTATGAGACCTTGTGGGGCAGCATTTGCCCTCAGATATTCCCTCATCATTAGTCCGTGTAGAGCAGTTTTTATCTGGGTTTTCCTTAGTGTGGTTAAATCATCCCATTCAGTGCTGTCTGTGTTAGGTTCAGGGTTGCTAAGGCCTTCAAAGGGGGTAATTATGGCCAGAATCCTTTCCACTTCTTCATTTGAAAAGGTGAGGCCTGTAATCTCAGTCATGGTGGTAGAGTGTGTGATCTGATTCTTATGTACAAGAAATAAGAAGGAAGAAAATCCTAGGGGAGGGCTGCCCCTTGAAATAAAAATTACTTCCACAGCTGTGCAAATCAAACAAAAGAGGAAGGAAGAGGTCAGGTTCGCTGTGGACTCAGCCTCCTGTCTTATAAGAAAAACCAAAGAAAGTCCACCCATACTTCAAAAGTAACTATCTTTCCAGTAGTCTTGTTGTATTTTCGAAAAACGATATGTTTTCTTAAAATAACCCTCACCCAAGAAAAAGGTCCCTTGGTGGCATGCTTCATCATCGGGTTCTTCCCGCGCCGCTGCAGGACGGGGCGTGCTACGGCCGACGAAGACGTGGGAGCACTTTGTAAGGTGTAGGCTATATAATGATGCGAGAGTGGAAGGGTCAAGAAACTGTGGATTAAAACACACCTGGGTACGGGGAGCCTAAATTTTATTAATTCCTGTAGCTGGTATTGTTAGAAAGGGGGAGTGTGAGAAATACACTATAATGGGTGTGTGTCTCCGGGTCTACATATTTCAAGCCTATCCCCTAAGGCTTTTCTTCAGGACCAAACTAAATGATCCCTTTTGCCACTCCTAAACAACTTACTTGGTCTTCTTAGTTATTATTAAGGTGAAGTACAGATGTTGTCATGCAAAATACAATACCTAGTCGGTATATTTCTTCAAAACGATCTGGAAAGATAGGATATTATCACATTGTTAACTTGTCAATAAAGTTATATTGAGGAAACACATCACCAACTCGTAGAACCAAAAGTGATATATTTTTCACTCATGCACGACTAGTCCTTTACTGCAAATTGTATGTGTCGTGCTGCCCTTTTGTTTTTTAAAAATAGGAACAAGACAATACAAAACATGTAACATAAATCGCACACTCTATGAGGTATATTCCATATGCTGAAAGGAACTGCTCCTCGTGCATCGATGGTCTGGGCGTTTCCTAACTGAGTTTAACAGAAATAGTGAATTTGTAAAAAAAGTTTGTGTAAGAAAATATGTTACGTATTGGTTTAACATAAATGTTTGGTGCCTAAATTTGGCCCCATAAGCTCTGCGCGGGAGGCGAGGGGCACTTGTAGTCACACACTGAAAGCAAAATGTGTCATGTTTGCCGGTCATGCCAGCCACGCGTGACCGGCGAACTACAAACATGGCCGACTCCCGTTACTGCGCATGCGTGGGAACCGGCCAGGAAGTACAAAACCTCGCTGATCCCAAGCAGAGACGCTTCGCGTTCCTGCTTCGGGAAAGTTTAGCTTTTCCGGGTCACTCACCTGCTCTTCTGAGTTGTCGCCCAGGTGACGTCTCCTCCACCGGCGTTACTGTTCCTTCACCTGCTCTTTCGAGTCGTCGTTCTCCTTTTCGGCGTCCTTCGTCGAGGCGACGTCTCTTCTACCGGCATTCCTGTTCCTGGCCTCATGTGTCCTCTCTGGTTCCTTGCGACTACTGCTGTAGGCTCCTGTTCCCCGGGAGGATTGTTTGCTACACAAGAGACAATAGTGAAAAAGCTGCATGTATTCTATCACGGTAACAGAGCTTGTGCGCTGAGCCTGTCAAGTTTTATATAAGTCATACTTATCACTTATCTGATTTAGGCTCCGAGTTGCTGGAGATCTGCTCTTGCTTTTCATTTATGTAAATTCATGCTACTTCCTGAAACATAAGGAATACAGTTATTTCTGCCTGAAGTGAAGGTAGATATTATTCAGCACTTTAAAGAGCATCACAGTTAATTAAAACAACTCTGGTCATTTGTTACATGTGTTTAGGTGGGTTCTGGCACAGAGCTTCCTCTACCTTTTTATATTTGCTCTTCAACGAGAACACCGTAATTACTCATACCTTTTTACCTTTCTAGATATATACATCCTTTCACTTACCCCAGCTACCAGAAATACACGGAAGAAGGGAATTATCCAGGTAGACACAAGTACAAATGGAAAAGATAAACTGTAGGGGGCATATATTCTCAAGAACGTGCGATAATCATCACCAAAATAGGTTAACGCAATGTTTCATATCGCCGTCTATCGCGGGAAAATAACTCTGTGTTAACGTCGTATTCACAACACGGCGGTAACATGCAATAGTTTCCCGATAATGCGTCAAATGTTCTCGATAAAATTACCTGGACGGTGATAAAAATCTAAACCCGAACGTGAAAAAAGTTGCAATGTGCCCAACTGCGATAAAAAATTCCGCGATAAGCAGTGCCAGGCCTGCAAGTCACACAAGTCAGGCGGGCAAAATCACTATAAAAGCGGCAACCAAAAACATAACCAAGACACAAACAACTGCGAAGCACCATGGAGGTAGCCGGAGCAAGTACAGAGGACAACCAGAACCCCACAAGCCCCACGGAGGACCAGCCTGGGACCATCATTGGGGAGACGGTGGCAGGAGTCGGGGGACCGGACACTGCACAACATGACCTGAGCCAACAGCAACAGGGTGAGTAACGACCAGGGACTGAGGGGACGGGGGAGATGGGCACAATGGCACACATGCACAATTAAGTATAGCACATCTGCGGACAAACCATGCCCAAGAGTCACAACTCCGACCAAGAGCCCAATTTACGCAAGTCTGCAACATCTCAGCACTGTATAAGCACAGAAGTGAAAGGCACACCGCCTGAAAGGGATAAGGGCCAGCAAAATCAGAGCTGAAGGGGCAACTCACCCACAATGCAGCACACACACATAAGTATCAGAGCACCTCAACATTGACAACAATGTGGTAGAAGCTGCAACATTTACACAACAGAACAGAGGACACAACTGCTGCCGCTTGTGTGTAGAAAATGGCCATTCGCATGTGGCATAGCAGGAAACTGTGAGATGATAATGTACAAGTACAACCTCACATCCCTGATGGTGTAGAAATGTCAACTGTCCAGCATCAAATTGGCATCTCCTCACAAACAGTCACAATGTACATTGTCATGCAGTCTGACAGTAAACTTGTACAATGCGTGAACATACATGTGAACACAATATCAATCTGCATCTCTCCTTCACATTGCAGAGGGAGAATCAACACCTCCTGCAGAGCAGACCCAACAACACAGCACTGATGATGAAGAGGACCTCCCCAACATCTACACCGACGCCCTCCAACAGCTCATGGGCAGCTCCGGCACCCCACCTCCAGGAGCAGGGCAGCCCAGCTGCATCGATGAGACCCCACCCCCTGCACGGACCACACAGCAGGAAGCACCCACCACCACGGCTGTCTCCCAGGACCCCCACGACCAACATATGGCATTGCAACGCCGTGTGTTAGGGTGCCAGGAGAAGCTGGCTGACCAGCTGCGGGAGGGGTTCGACCTCATGGCAGCCAAACTAGATGCCATACGTGAGTGTCTACGTCCCATCAGGGACAACTTACAGTCCCTAACGGACACCCACTGTCCGCTCCATGCTCTCCAACAATCCATGGCTGACATCGCTGGAGTCATGACTCTGAGCCAAGAACAACTGTCTAGTCAGAGTGGCTCCAGCGATGTCAGCCGGGAGTTGGGACACATAAGGAGAATGATGGAGAGCTTGGAGCGGATGCAGGTGGAAAGAATGTTTGCCACGCTGCACACCAGCCAGATGTAGCTTTGATCTTCCATGCCCTGCAGATCCTCGTCATGGCATTGCCACCACAAGGCCTGGCGTGGATGAATGCTGCTGCTACTACTCCATCCACATCTCCGCCCCCTGAAGTGTCAGTGCCACACAGTGCGGCAGACATTCCACCTCCGGCCCCTGATGTGTCACTGCCACACAGTGATGCAGACTATACACCACCACCCACATGTGAGGCACCTGACACATCAGAGGACGAAGATGCGGATGATTCTGCCTTAGTGG
Source organism: Calotriton arnoldi (assembly GCA_963921515.1). Taxonomy (NCBI): domain Eukaryota; kingdom Metazoa; phylum Chordata; class Amphibia; order Caudata; family Salamandridae; genus Calotriton; species Calotriton arnoldi. The sequence continues at coordinate 501,968 of CAWUFW010002264.1, forward strand.
TAAGAAGGAAGCGGTAGCATTCATCTCCGCCATATGGCCTGTTTCTGCTTGTTTCTGCCCTCTGCATCATCACCTTCCACTGTCCCCCTATACACTCTGCGACACTCACCTTGTTCCTCGACATGGACTGCCATATTCTGTTTGGTTACCAATGACACAGCAATCATACTGCGGACTGAACTCTTCCTCTTCCGATGAACTTGTCATTCCCTAAAGGACTCTGGCTGGCCCTCCACGGGGCAACAATGTAAAGTGGGGTTTGCATGGCCCTGTACTGCTCCAGCTTCAACACTCCACTGAATGTGAATATAACATTCAAATTCACACAGATGTGTCATGTCTATGTTCAATCAAGTATGAAAGTATGGAAGAATGTAGGGGCAGTGATTCCCCCTCACGTGCATGTTGCTAATGTTGTGGGACTTAAGTCACAGGGTGCAACTCTCTGCATCATGGTGGTACATATTTGACCCCAAAAGACGCCCTGTTGACTTTTCTTGGTCACAAATGACCTCCTTTATGTCATGAATTTGGACACATGTGATACGCTGCTGAGTGGGATTACGTACCATCTATGACACCCTGACATGGCATTTTGAATACGTGACACCCTAAACAGCCTCTCTGTACAGAGGTGACACACCCACCATCTAATTACCATTTGTGAGATTATTAGCACTAAATGTTGCACTTACACTTGTCAGAGTGATGTGCTTAGGCAGAGGAGTAACATGCACACAGGGAATGTGTGTTGGAATGTTATGTTATGTTATGTTATTTTAATTTTTTAAGGCGCACAGCTACCCTAAGGTTTCCCGGCGCCGCCTGAAAGGAGCCAACGTAAACAGAGGGGTCTACATGTTAAATAACCAGGTTTTTAAGCCCCTTCGAAAGTTCTCGTATGAAGCTTCAATACGAAGATTGATCGGAAGGGAGTTCCATAAGAAAGGTCCCAAGTGGGAAAAAGAGCGATCGCCCATGCGCACTAGTCTCGTCCTGGGAACAATGAACTTGGCCTGGGTGGCTGAGCGCAGAGCACGAGATGGAACATAAGGGTGAACAAGAGACTTCAAGTAGGGAGGTGCTTTTCCAGTTTTTATTTTAAACACAAGACTCAATGCCTTAAACTTAATGCGGCTTTCAATCCTGAGCCAATGGAGATCCCGGATAGAGCTGGAAATGGGAGAAGTTTTAGATATCCTACAGAGCAGCCTTGCAGCCGCATTCTGTGCTAGTTGTAGCTTGCGTAATACCTCCTTGGCAGCACCCAAATACAAGATGTTGCAGTAGTCCAGTCTTGAGGTGATAAGAGCCTGGACCACCGTACGTTGAGTAGAAGAAGGCAACATCCATAAGATTTTTTTTAGCCATCTAAGGATTGTGAAGCAAGTCGAGGCAACTCTCACTGCTTGCTGCTTCATAGACAGTTGGTCATCAACTAAAACACCCAGGTTTTGAACTTGATGTTTAGGCTGTGGCAAAGGACCCATTTCAGTGGGCCAGTGCTGGGAGCCCCATAGATCTTTATTTCGGCCCACAATCAGCACTTCAGTTTTCTCGCCGTTAAGTTTCAACATGTTGGTATGCATCCAACCTGCAATGTTCCTCAGACCGGCCTGAAGTAGGGAAGGGTTGCAAGCACCATCCGCAGAGAGGAGAACACAATCTGGGTGTCGTCAGCGTACGAAAAAGAGACAACCCTGCTTCCTCAGCAATCCTCGCCATAGGTCTGACATAGATGTTAAATAGTAGCGGGCTGAGGATAGAGCCTTGGGGAACCCCATAAGGGGAATTATGAGTCTCGGAGCATGCTATCGGCGAGAAGACCTGAAACGTTCGATTAGTCAAGAAATCAGCAAGCCACTTGAGGGCTTTAGCAGTCACACCCAATGATTGTAGTGCATGCAGTAGCACAGAATGTGATACAGTGTCAAATGCGGCACTTAGATCCAAAAGTATAAGTGCCACAGTACCACCCGCATCAACCTGCTGGCGCACCATATCTGTGACCCCAAGCAAAGCGGTTTCAGTAGAGAAGCCCTCTCTAAAACCTGACTGAGAACCATGAAAGAAATTTTGAGAGGTCACAAAAGATGTCAATTGTGAGTTGACATGCTTTTCCAGAATTTTGGAAAATGCAGGAAGGAGGGAAATAGGCCTAAAATTAGATAATTGCGCGGGGTCAGCCGTGGCCTTCTTCAACAGCGGCAAAACCATTGCATGTTTCCAAATGGATGGGACAATAGCCTCTGCTAAAGATGCATTAAGCAGCTCCATGATTAAAAACAAGGATGGTGGTGCCAATTTCTGAAGCACAGTAACAGGGATGGGGTCTCTAGGGGAGCCAGATTTAAGGCTATCCAATATTCGCCTGAAGGAGTCAGTGTCTAGGGGTGCCCAGCAAACAAGGTTAACAAAGTGTTTATCAAGTGAATCAGGTTGTGATGGCTCCTCATTAATCGGAAAAGGAGAATTTCCGGTAAACTGTGAGGCATTATTAGACGTAGAATTTTGAAATGAGTCATAAATTAATTCAACTTTTCTCAAAAAGAAAGTAGCAAGTTCCTCACAGTGTAGAGCGCTCAAATCAGGCGAAACAGGCAGACAGTCAGCCCCAGACAAATTTTTTACAAGCTTAAATAATTTCTTAGAATTATTATGTGCTCTGGAAATAGCTGAAGCCACATATTCAGAGCGTGCAGACTTGCAAAGTGTATGATAAGACCTTAGGGCCATCTTGTAAATTGATTTGGCCTCAGGAGTATATGTCATTCTCCAGCGTCTCTCCAAATTTTTACATTTGCTTTTTTCCGCTTTTAGGATCTCTGTAAACCAAGGGGCAGGCGGACGATGGTTATTTGCCTTGATAACAGATAAAGGAAGGCAGGTCTCTACAGAGTTAAGAAGCCAACTTTGGACAGCAGCCACATCATTTACAAATGAAAGGCCAACAGTTGGGGCAGTTTTGGATAGCATGTTATTGAGCACATCAGTGTTCAGTTTTCCCCATTTCCTTGATTTGGTTGTAAGACCAGAGATCGTTGGAGAAAAATCATGGGAGAGAGCAGAAAGTTGAAAGCCAACTAAAAAGTGATCAGACCACGGTACAGGCAGAGTTGAAGAGCAGTGAATATTATGCAGGTTCGAGAAAATAGGGTCAAGTAGATGGCCCGCCACATGTGTGGGTCCGGAATTGCGAAGCATCAGGTTAACCGCAGCAAAGTCTGCGATGAAAGTTGCACTAGTGGCACAGGTTATTTCATCCAAATGTAAATTGAGATCACCCAATATAGTAAAATTAGTAGCGTCTACAAGATATGGCAGGATTTGACCTGGAAAGATGCGGCCCAGGCCCCTGCAGGCCCCGGTGGCCGATAAAGCAAAATTCCAGAAAAAGTAAATTGGGGTTTAAAACAAGTCTGAAATGGCCAGCCTCACAGTCTCGAAAGGGTAGACTATCAAATTTACAGGTAAAGGATTTCTTAAAAATAATGGCTATACCTCCTCCGATTTTAAAACCCCTGTCTCTTCTAACAAGGGCATAATTAGGGGGCAGAGCAAGTGCTATATCAGGTCCAGAGCTATCATGAAGCCAAGTTTCAGTAAGGAAAATAGCATCTGGTTGCTCATTAAGCAGAAGGTCCAAAATATCTAACTTGTGCTTAGCAAGTGAACGACAATTGATATAAAGAAAAGAACAAGCCTTCTTTACTTCCTTACAGTAACTAGGCGAAGGAGTCATCTGGGACTTAACAGAAGTTAGATCATGAGTCTTGCTGGGCTTTAATGCGAATCCACAACAAGAGCAAAATGAAGTCATAGATTCGAAATCAAGAAGGCTGCAATCAGGGCACTTAACAGTCCTCCATTGCTTTAACTGAAATAGAGAGTATTTATAAGTACCTGATTTAATAGGTCCAGCTTTTCTGGCCCCTGCTCCCGGCCGGGCTCGGACGGGCGCAGACGGGCTTGTCTTTGGCGCGCCCGCTGCGCGTCCGTCCCGTGTCCATTAAATAGAGAAATGGCCGGGCGGTAAAGAGTGGAACGCTAACCGCCCCCGACACGTGTCCGAGAAAAGAATGGCCGCCACATGTTGAGGGGAGCGTTAAACACAGTAAAAGGAGTTTAACACACTCCGAAATCACACAGAAAAAACAATACAATTTTAAAAGCCCTTACAGCCCCCAAATATCCGTAGCAGCAAAGCAGGTCAACAAAAGTCAGGTTAAGTTTAAAATGTAGCAATGGGGTGAATAAAAACAGAAATAAGAAGTCACCTTTCAAGCGCTGCGCGTCCGTCCCGTGGAATGAATGTATTTGCACATGCTGTGCCTGTGGACATTTTGTCCTGTCCCATGATTGCTAAGGACAGTCACAATGTGATGTGCTCATGTGAAGAAATTGTTAATGATTGTGTTCCTTCGGGCTAATCCTGCTGCACCTGCACTGGGGTGTGGTCCACCTGCCTCATCTTCATCATCATCGTCCGGTGCATCGGGCACTTGGATCCATGGGGCATTGGTGCGTACACATATGTTGTGCAATACACAACATGCAATGATCATCTTGCACACTATTTCCGGGCTGTACAGGAGTCTTCCACCTGTGATGTTCAGGCACCTGAAACGTGACTTTAACACGCCAAATGAGCGCTCCACAATGCCCCTGGTGCGTCTGTGGGCCGCACTGTACTGCCTCTGGGCCTGGGTGTTCGTGTCTCGGAGAGGTGTCATCATCCACGGGCAGAGTGCATATCCTTGATCACCTGTGACAGGGGAGAGAGATATGTGTCAATCAGTGGTTCTGCATTCTGTGTTGGCAGGCTTATTAGTTTAGTGGTGTGTGATGTGTGCGACTTTGTGATTCATGTTTGACATGTGTTGCTTGTGGCAAATGAGCATCATCCATGTGTATTACGTTGCCTCACAGCTGCTCGTCCCTCCCCTCGAGCCTATTTACTTGTGTGCGCTGCGCGGTTGCATAACTAGCACTCCTAAGACACGCCATTGTCATGACTTTCTGCGCATGTCCACAAGCCTGACAATGACACTGTGATATTGGCCGTTGAAGGTGGTCGGCCACGTGTGTGTAGGCCTATGGTCAGGATATGGCGGACACAGAGACACACGCAGTATTTACTTTGGTGGCCATCCCGGTAGTGAACCACGCCCAGAGACCCGGGCTATTTATTCCCACTCCTACGCTGGACTGGCGTACGCCGGCCCAGCCCACTCCGCTTACGCTTACAGGGGGGACGACATAGCTACATGTCCAAGGGCTTCCCCACTGCCTGTGGTGACATGGTTGCGTCCACTGTCCACAACACTAGGAACACCAGCAGTATATGTCCACATGGACATGTCTGTGCTCTGCATACTGAAGTCTGTCCAGCACATCACCGCCACACTTGGCATTGTGTACATTCTTATTCATGGGTCACTTGCCTCATTCGCACAGACTTGGTTCCCACCTCTCCCCACATTCTGCTATTGTGTGGCAGAAGTGCCATGACGTGGCTGGTTTGTCTACATGGCTGGCCACGGTTTCCACAGTTACATGTGTTGTCGTGTCTGGTAGGTGGGCATGTTGTTTGGCATGTTGTATGTGATTTTGTGACGTGTGCATTCCCACAGTTGTGAGTTGCATGATTGTGGAGTTGAGGTGTGTGGTATGTTCATTTGGTACTTACCAACGAGCAGTGCATTTCCATAGGTGCCATCCTGGAAGCGCTGGTTGATGATGGACTGTCGGAAGATGTAGGAATCATGCACACTGCCTGGGTAGTTGGCGACGACGTTGGTGAAGAGTCCCCGGTGGTCCACTATTGCCTGCACAATGATGGAATGCGTGTGCTTTCTGTTGCGGTAATTGTGTGCAGTGTCGGCAGGGGGCACAAGTAGGACATGTGTGCAGTCAATTGCCCCCAACACGTGCGGGAAGCCAGCTATGGCGTAGAAGCCTTGCTTGGTCTCCAGCTGTTCCTGCGCAGTGTGGGGGAAGTGAAGGTGCTGGGGTACCAAGCTGATGATGGCATCCAAGACAGGTGTGAGGAACTTTGATAGGGCTGGCTGTGAGACTCCTCCGACTCTGGCAGTTGTTGTTTGGAAGGTTCCAGAGGCCAACAGGTGCAGCACAGCCAGCAGCTTTGTCTGCGGAGGGATGTTGGTTGTCCGCTGTGTTGGTACCGTCAGCCTGTGGGCAATGTGGGTCAGGATGCGGAGGATGGTTGTCCTTTTGAGCCTGTAGTGGGCAATGCCATCCTCTGGCGTTAAGTCTGTGAGGCTGGTGCGTTTTCGGAAGGTCTGCTGTCTTGTTCTGCGCTGCCTCTGTGGTAGTTTGGGTGGGTGGTCTGGGGGGGGGTCCTGGGGGTGGTGGCGGTGGGTGTTGTGGTCCTCTTGGGTCTCCGAGCTGCATGATCAGTAGCTTCATGACATGTGTTGGTCTTCAGATGTGGCTCTGGGCTGGGCTCCCTTTTATACTGCAGGTTGTCGTCCTGCTTAACATCAGTAGTAGGCAGGTGTTAAATGCCTGCTGCTAATGCGCCTTATCGCCTGTTTTTGGATCGCATTGCCGATCTGGCTGATCTGGCTGATCGTTGAGAATATTGCGAAGTGGTGTTTTCGTGTGTTTTTGCACGGGAACGCCTACTCTGCATATCATTAGTGTTAGTTGTCGCTCTCATCAGTGGCGATGTTTTTTGCGGCAGCTATCGCTGGAAAACTGGCGATATCGGCAGTTTGCACCAGCTTGGGAATAGGGTGATAAATCTATCGCCACTTTTGCGGCGCTAAAGTGCCGATAAATCTGCGATAAGTCCTTGAGAATATGCCCCCTAGGAGTAGAAACACCATGTATACTTACCTCTTCTCCTGTTCTTTCTTTTAACAAAGATTTCTTTGGGTTGACTGGTTCTGCCTCAGACTGGGGTGCGACGTGGGACCTTTGTGTTTTCTTCCTTGTTTTCTTTCCTTCTTCCCCGGGTTACTGTTGGTACTTTGACTCAGTTGGGTACAATAGGTGACCAGGAGAGGTTGAGGATCTTTCTTCATTTGCATGGCGTTCCTGCGGAAACGTGAGTAGAACTTGACAAAATGATCGAGAGTTTTAATTTCCTAGGAATATTCATTGTAGATCTTTTGGGCAATGCTCGTTGCCCAAGGGGGTCGGCTATGTCGTACTTCCGCTGTCAAAGCTGCACCTTTGCTCTGCATACTATGCCTGCCCATGGCTCCGAAGGTAACTGACGAGCCAGGACCGTCCTGTTAAATGTCAGGCGGTCTCTCGCATCCTCGTGTCAGCGGTGACTAGACTGCTGACTTCACAAAATGGCCGCCAGTTAGTGTTAGTGTGTTAGTGTGTATTCTACTCCTATGCCGGTTGGTGCCTGCTAGCTGGTGGGTGGAAAAAACTTTTGTGATTTGAAAATAAAAAAATATAATAATCAAAGTAGATGAAAAACCAAAATTCTTTCAAAAGTGATGGAATCATTCTTTATACAAACTCCATTTCGAAATTCCCAATTTCGGTTTGTAGAGGGGAGAAAAGGAGAGAAAGGCGGTTGAGGTATATTACGATTCCCGTTTCTACAGTGGAACTTGTATTTCAACCAATCCAAAATAATTTCCCACATAAAAAAGAGTCAGTTGGAGGAGGCTTATCTATTATAGTTTTTAAAAAAAAGTTTGTTCGGAAAAGCAGATGCTCGGCAGGTTCTCTTATACCTGTTGTTAAGGAGCGGGGTCAAAAGGCTATTTGCGAAAGGCAAGTACAGATGTGTTGTAATTATTGAGGCATAGTCATGGGTTTAAGACCTGTCAACTCAATTATATGCAATCTTTCAGTCCTTTTTCAGATGTGGTGTTAGCTTGTGCACCTCGGACGTTGATTGTTTAAGGAACGAAGTTAAAAAAGGCTATTTACAACAACCAAGTATAAAATAAATCTGCAACAGGTTGCTAAAACACAATAATGGTTCTATGCAAAATGGCTCCATGGTATGCCATCGTTCAGTCCCTTTGTATGAGTTCCTAAGCGGAAAACCCAGCGTTGTTCTTTTTCAAATAGTTGGGACTCCTTGTGGATTTATTCTATTGTGGTCCACAGCAGGTCCTGTACTGTGTGTCTCTCCTCGATGTAATGTGTGGACATTTTTGTTGTTGCTCTCTCGCATCGAAGGTTGCTCCAATGCTCACATATGAGTGTTGTGACCATGCATTTAGTCATGCCGATATAGTGGAGTCAAATGTAAAGGTAGCGAGTGCACTCCTTCCCTTAATAAGTAGTGTAATATTTGCTTTGACTGCCGAATAAGCGTGCATAACAGCGCTGCGAACGTCCCAACACAGCATATCAATGATACTGCCAAGAGGGCGACAATTGCGCCCCCAGCTGCTGCACTGCTGAAATGAGGAGACTTTCCTCTTAAAGTGAACCACATTTGCCAGTGTTAACCAAAGTAATCCATAGTAATCCATTCATTTATACAAGATGAATAATCCATGTGTTCCATGCTAATATAGTGGAGTCGGCATGGGCAAGTGATCATGTAAATTATATTTTTGGAGTTGCAATTTGTGAAACGACGTTGTTCACAAACCGTATTGTTGTTGAATTTGATACTTTAGCTCTTATTGATCAAATGGCAGACACTGCTGTTTCTGCATGGATAGTAACCCGTGAGGGGTGAGAGGAAACCCTGTGTTCCTCATCCTTGTTTTTTGCGTGGACTGGTATGTATTTACATATCCCTTAAGCGTCTACCCCTTCTGTGGCAACATTTGTACTTCACCTTAACAATAACTAAGAAGACCAAGTAGGTTGTTTAGGAGTGGAAAAAGGGATCATTTAGTTTGGTCCTTAAGAAAAGCGCTAGGGGATAGGCTTGAAACATGTAGACCAGGATACACACACCCATTATAGTGTATTTCTCCTACTTCCCCCTTTTAACAATATCAGCTACAGGAATTAATTGTCAGGGACTTGGGCAAGGACTGGGAACTGGGTAGAAAACCTATGCAGAAAGAGGAGTACAGAGCTTCCCAGGATCATACAGAAAGTCAGAGGAGAAAAGGGATCCAAAGGGAAAGCCTGCAAGAAGGAAGAAGATGGCTAAGACTCAGAAAGGACAGGCACTCATGAGGTGATTTAGCATTCAGAATAACTACACCCAGGACGAATGTTCAAGACATATATATAAAACAACATTAACAATAAAGGGGAGTGTGGGGTAAAACACTCAGGAGCTCCACACGGTAAGACTGAAGCTTAGTAAGTTCCTCACCCACAATTGCTGTTACAGATACTGACTGCAAATACCCACATATAGGATATGCATGCAAAGGCAGGGTCTGTGGAGCTTATACCTATGGTGATGTTATAAATGTAACTCAAAGACAATACTCACAGTTAACACAAAACACCACCTAGGTAGTCAGCTGTGCCCATGGATCCTGGCGATCAAACAGGAACATGCAAGGCAGTAACAGCAAGGGGGTAGAACTAAACATAAGCACAATAGACCAGGAGCTAGCAAGGAGGAGTGCTTAACAGGAAAGGAAGGAAATCACAGGGCACACTTGGCAGAAAGCATGTAACAAACACACAGGGTAACAGAAGCAAGACAGCAGGAATAGAAAGACAGTAAACTAGGAACTGGAACCAAGGAAATGGGAAGAAAGGCAGGGACCGGAAAGGGATATACAGAAGGGGAGGCTACAAGGGTATACTAGAACAGTGCTGGATCAGGAGTCAAGAAAACAAAGTAGCAGCAGGCTGTGCTGGAGCAAGAACAAGAATTTAGCAAAAGCTCAAAAGCCAAGGCAGCACTGAAGGCAGTGCTAGTTCAGGAATAAGGTAAACTGCTGCAGCTCAGGAACAAGGATATTGAAGGTCAGGAAACACTGGAAACAAGGATATTAAAAGCTCAGGAAGCACTGGAAACAAGGGTCTGTCTCACCGGCACACAGCTACGATGACCAGCCTTGGGCTGAAGGGAGCTGGGGATTAAAAGAGCTCACAGAACTCATGTGCATCAGGTGTAGCAGCAGCCAGCCACAGGTGAGCTTAATTCCTCCACCCATCCTTGGCCTGCAGGGGTGGAGATGAAGCAGTGAGCAGGGAATTCTAGGTAATGGAGTTTCAGGCATAAGCAGGTTGGCTTCAAGCATGAGCAGGCTGGCTTTCACAAAACCAAGCATGGATTGGGAATGGATGGCAATTTGCAAGTAGAATCCAAATGACTGGAAGTCAGTATGTACATGAAGGGGAGGGTCTGGAAGCTTATTAGGCGACTGGAGAGTCCCACAGTTCAGCCCCCTGGTGGTGGACACGAGAACGCAGGGAGCAAGTCGTGACATTAATAAAATTTAGGCTCCACGTAGCCAGGTATTTTTTAATCCACAGTTTCTTGACCCTTCCAATCTCACATCATTATATAGCCAACACCTTATAAAGTGCTCCCACATCTTTGTCAGTCATAGCATGCCCGTCCTGCAGCGGGACAGGAAGAACCCGATGAGGAAGCATGCCACCAAGGGATCTTTTGGTGGGTGAGTGTTATTTTAAGAAAACTTATTGTTTTCCTTTAATACAACAAGAGTACTGGAAGGATAGTTACTTTTGAAGTACGGGTGGACTTTCTTTGGTTTTTCATACAAGACAGGAGGCTGAGTCCACAGCGAACCTGACCTCTTCCTCCCCCCTTTGTTTGATTTGCAATTTAGACAGTGCACAGCTGTGGGAGTAATGTTTATTTCAAGGGGTAGCCCTCCCCTAGGAATTTATTTCTCCTTATTTCTTGAACATAAGAATCAGATCTCACACTCTACCACCATGACTGAGATCACAGGCCTCACCTTTTCAAATGAAGAAGTGGAAAGGATGCTGGTTACAATTACCCCCTTTAAAGGCCTTAGCAACCCTGAACCCAACACAGACAGCACTGATTGGGATGAATTAACCACACTAAGAAGAACCCAGATAAAAACAGCTCTACACAGACTAATGATAATGGAATATCTGAGGGCAAATGCTGCCCCACAAGGTCTCATAGTCAGAAATGAACCATTCTTCTTCCAGCATGACAAAACCTTCAAAAAGAATTGGTCACTAATATCCTGGCACTGTACACGGGATTGGCTTATCCTAATAATCAAAACAGCCACTCACATCTCCCAGGAACTGAAAACTGAAATACAGACGAAAGAAGTATGTCTAAAAAGCTACCAGTCTGTTAGCTCCCTGAAAAAGCGACTAGAAGAATTAAACCAAACCATGAACGAGTTTGAAGCAACTCTAAAACAGAGTAAATTTACAAAACTAAAGAAAGACACTTGTAGGTTCAGCCATGAAAGAGTGTACTGCTACATTCGAGATGACTATGTTCCATCAGGCAGACATCAGGACTTCAAAACCGATGGTGACACATCGGACACAGGCTCAAACAGCTCTGCCTCCAGCAGAAACAGCAGAGCAAGCTACCTAGGCAGAAGAAGCCAGGAAAGAAGGATGAACTTCCAAGGGACAAGAGGATTGGGTCCAAACCAAGGACCCCCATTGTACCCAGTACATTTTTCTAAAGCCCTCCAACAGCACAAGGCCCATAGGTACCTTTCAACCATTGGAATACACCCCACCAGGATTATCAATACTACCCACAGAATCCGTTTTTAGGATCACGCCAGGGTCCCAGGAGGGGTCGGACTCGGAAGAGGAGCCAAGTACATTGGGCAACAGACGAGGAACAAACCGAAGTTGCGACTAGGAGCATGACAGGTGCTCAGAACAACCAAGCCACGATGAGCAAACGAGTAGCCTAGTGGTGAACCTGACGGGCCACGCCCTATATCACGCACAAATGGATATCCTTGAGAAAGGATTAGGCTTCGTACCTACGGAGAAGATGGACAAGTTCAAATTATGCACGGAAGTGAATGAATTCATCAGGAAATTAAAACTAACGGCATATTTCACCAACAAGGAACCAAGTACCTCTGGACAAGATGACACAGGACTACGGCTGAAGTCAACGTTCAACCCCCCTAATGCTAACCTTCCAGTGGAAATCATGGCTTTCAAAAAAGCAGTGCGGAAGGATCTAGAGGAAATCAACCCAGAAGCCTCCCGAGTGTTCCATAACACTACAAAAGAGCACAAACAAGCAATAAAAGAACTGGCTAACAACAGAGACTTAGGGCCATATGTATGAAACGAAATTGCGATCGCAAACCCTGAAATTCGCAGAATTTCAGCGTTTGCGATCGCAATTTGGGTGAGTGGTATGTATGAATGACAAACTGCCTTACAAAATAAGGAATCGCTAAATTTGCGATTCCCTATTTTGCGAATGCATTTAAGGAATTGCAAATTGCGATTCCTTAAATGCAATGTAAGATGCATCAAAAAAGTGCAAATTGGCCTTAAGGAATCGCAAATTACCACCAACTTTAAGTTGGTGGTAATATGCGATTTTTGGGAAAAATGCACACTTTTGCATTTTTCAAAGTGCAATGTGGCGCACATACATGCCCTTAGGGCATGTATGTGTGCCACATGTGCACCCATGCTTATTTCAGGGGTGCAACAGGGTGTCCTTTTGACACCCTTGCAACCTTGAAATTGCATTCTCAATTTGCGATTCTCTAATTGCTAATCGCAAATTGAGAATGTCTTCCCATTCATTCCTATGGGCCTCTAGGCCCATAGGAATGAATGGGGGGGCTTTCCTTAATTGCGAATCGCAATTTGCGATTCGCAAATTAGGAATATGTAGGATTCACAAACTTTTAGCAAATCTTACATACATCTCGTTTTGCGATTCTCAAATAGCGATTCGCAAAAAATCGCTATTTGAGAATCGCAAAACCTAGGAATGATATATATGGCCCAAGGTCATAAAACCAACTAAAAAGGGTGGAGCTATAGTTATCCAGTCCACAGAACCATACCACCAAGAATGTATGAGACTCCTACATGATGATAGGAATTATGAGGCCCTGACAGAAGACCCAACAGAATCCCTACAAATACGGATCACAAGTATGGTAGAAGAAGCACTTGCTCACGACTGGATCTCACAAAAAGAAGGAGAATTCCTAATAAAAAAATCTCCTGTAACACCATCATTTTACACAATGCCAAAGATTCACAAGAATCTCACACATCCACCAGGACGACCAATTGTATCAGGCGTAGGGTCCATCCTGGAATTACAGTCAAAATTTGCTGATGCCTTTTTGCGACCTATAATCCAGAAGACAGACACCTACCTGAAGGACACTAAGGATGTCCTCAGACTTATACAAGACAGACAATTTGACCCTGAAACTGAATTTCTGATGGGTCTGGACGTGGAGAGCTTATACACCAGTCTCCCACATAATGAAACATTACACATCATTGAGGATGTACTGTTTGAAATCGAATGGGAATATCAAACCCCATGGAGCATTGTGATGGATTGCTGCAAGTGGGCTTTAACTAAGAATTCTTTTCTTTTTGAAGACACCCTTAACCTCCAGAAACATGGGACCAGCATGGGGAGCATATTCACCCCAAGTATAGCAGGACTATACGTACACCACTTGGAGAAACACAAGATTCTCAATCTGGTAACCCTTTTCTGTCCCACATCCGCCTATGGAAACGTTACATTGATGATGTCCTGGTCATTTGGAATGGCAACGAAGAGATAGCACACCAATTCTTGACTTGGCTGAACTACCAAAACGATTTTTTGTAACTCACCAACATCATATCAAACAAGGAATTAGTATTCCTGGACCTCAATATCTTCTCACAAGGGGGAGAACTAAAAACGACAACACACATTAAAGCAACCGCAAAGAACTGTCTCCTAGTATACGACAGTTTTCACCCCAGACATCTAAGGGACAATCTCCCATGTGGCCAATTCCTGCAATTAAGGAGAAACTGCTCTGACCGTAAGAATTTCAAACAACAAGCTGAGGATTTACGTTACAAACTGGTAAAAAGGAATTACCCCCCTCGAGTCATTGACAAGGTGATGAGACGTGCCAAAAATAACAACAGGGACGCCTTATTGGAGATAAGACCACCAAAGCCAAAAGAGGAAAGACAGAGCTGCATAATCACTTACAACACAGCCTCTAACCAGGTGAGCAAGATAATCAACAGACACTGGCGGATTTTAAACTGTGGGACTTTGGATTTTCCTAAGCCAATGTTCTCCCACAGAAGGGGTAGAAGCTTAAGGGTTTCCTCTCACCCCTCATGGGTCACTATCCATGCGGAAACTGCAGTGTCTGCCATTTGACCACTAAGAGCCAAAGTATCACATTCAACAACAATACGGCTTGGGAACAACGCTGTTTCACATATTGCAACTCAAAAAATGTAATTTACATGATCACTTGCCCATGCAGACTCCACTATATCGGCATGACAAAACTCATGGTCAGAACAAACATATATAAGCATCGGAGCAACCTTCAATGCGACAGAGCAACAACAAAAATGTCCGCACATTACATCGAGGAGAGACACACGGTACAGGACCTGCAGTGGACCATCGTAGAACAAATCTACAAAAAGTCCAAACTATTTGAAAAAGAACAACGCTGGGTTTTCTGCTTAGGAACTCATGCAAAAGGACAGAACAATGTCATACCTTGGAGCCATTTTGCATAGAACCATTATTGTGTTTTAGCAACCTGTTGCAGATTTATACTTGGTTGTTGTAACAACAGGTATAAGAGAACCTGCAGAGCATCTGCTTTTCCGAACAGACTTTTTAAAAAAAACTATCATCGATAAGCCTCCTCCAACTGACTCTTTTTTATGTGGGAAATTATTTTGGATTGGTTGAAATATGAGTTCCACTGTAGCAACGGGAACCGTAATATACCTCAACCGCCTTTCTCTCCTTTACAAACCGAAATGGGTAATTTCGAAATGGAGTTTGTATGAACAATGATTCCATCACTTTTGAAAGAATTTTGGTTTTTCATCTACTTTGATTTTTATATTTTTTATTTTCAAATCACAAAATAACCACGTTTTTTCCACCCACCAGCTAGCAGGCACGAACCGGCATAGGAGTAGAATACACACAGAACACAGGAAGTCGTGACACTAACTAGCGGCCATCTTGAGAAGTCAGCGGTGTAGTCACCGCTGACAAGAGGACGCGAGTGAGAGAGCGCCTGACATTTAACAGGATGGTCCCGGCTCGTCAGTTACCTTTGGAGCCATGGGCAGGCATAGTATGCAGAGCGAGGGTGCAGCTTTGAAGATGTAAGTACGGCATAGCCGACCCCCTTGGGCAATGAGCATTCCCCAAAAGAACTACAATGAATATTCCTAGGAAATTAAAACTCTTGATCATTTTGCTTTCAGTGTGTGACTACAGGCGCCCCTCCCCTCCTGTGCAGAGCTCATGGGGCCAAATTTAGGCACCAAACATTTATGTTAAACCAATATGTAACATATTTTCTTATACAAAACTTTTTACAAATTCATTATTTCTGTTTAACTCAGTCAGGAAACGTCCAGACCATCGATGCACGAGGAGCAGTTCCTTTTAGCATATGGAATATACCTCATAGAGTGTGTGATTTATGTTACATGTTTTGTATTGTCTTGTTCGTTTTTTTCAAAAACAAAAGGGCAGCACGACAGATACAATTTGTAGCAAAGGACTAGTCATGCATGAGTGAAATATATATCACTTTTTGTTACACAAGTTGGTGATGTGTTTCCTCAATATAACTTTATTGACAAGTTAACCATGTGATAATATCCTATCTTTCCAGATCGTTTTGAAGAAGTATACCGACTAGGTATTGTCTTTTGCATGACAACATTTGTACTTCACCTTAATAATAACTAAGAAGACCAAGTAGGTGTTTAGGAGTGGCAAAAGGGATCATTTAGTTTGGTGTTGAAGAAAAGCCTTAGGGGAGGGCTTGAAACATGTAGACCCGGAGACACACACCCATTATAGTGTATTTCTCCCACTCCCCCCTTTTTAACAATACCAGCACCAGGAATTAATAAAAATTTAGGCTCCACGTAACCAGGTATTTTTTAATCCACAGTTTCTTGATCCTTCCACTCTCACATCATTATATAGCCCACACCTTACAAAGTGCTCCCACGTCTTCGACGGTCGTAGCACGCCCTGTCCCGCACCGGGGCGGGAAGAACCCGATGATGAAGCATGCCACCAAGAGACCTTTTGGTGGATGAGGGTTATTTTAAGAAAACTTATTGTTTTCCTTAAATTCAACAAGACTACTGGAAGGATAGTTATTTTTGAAGTACAAATGGACTTTCTTTGGTTTTTCAAAACTAAAAACACTCCATCTATGGAAACTAGGTTCGAATTATAACTACCCACCGGTGACCGCCAGTAGGATATATATACACACATATATATATATATACACATATGGAACTATTCCGATTAAAGCAGTGATTGCAATGGGACACAGTGAAGCAAGGACAGTTTTTGCCAATAACAAACATTGAACGTGAAACAAGAGGAAAATCGGCAGTTAAGGTGCACTATGGGAATTGTGGTCCCTGGGATGACAGCAAACAACAAGCACACATTGCAATGAAGGGAAACATGAACGGCATGAACACCATCTGTTCAAAGGATTGAACCTGAGCGAAAGTGAGAGAATTGTACTTACCTCTGTTGCTTTAATTGCACCATGAAAATCCTGAAAACTGACTGCCACTTTAAAGCACGAAAGAGTGGACATTAGTCCTTTTTCAATGTTTACAAGTTACGTTATCTAATTGCTAACGAACCCACCAAATGCACAGTGGCATATGATTAAGATTCGCATGAATCGAAACGCGTAATGCCTGCCTGCCAGTTTGCCTCAGAATAAAGAAACTGAAAAGCGCGTTTGGAGTGGCCTGTTTACACGTTGGTGAGGGAGAGCGTGTTTTGCATTTGGCATATATATATACAATGCGGACCTCAAATATTTTGTATTGGACACAGTCCCCCCAAATAGACATGGTGGTGACAGGGTGAACAAATTAAGAAAGTTGGAAACTAGATATGTTTTACAATTAGATTCCAAACACCCATTAGGTCTGAACGCAACAGAGGATCTGCACACATGCTTGGGGTAAATAGCGCAGTATCTACGTTAAAGGTGTTATACAGGAATATAGGAAGGCTTTTTACCATAGAACCATGATGAGTAGTTATAAAAGGATTATTCATGCCAAGAAAAGAGGGATTGATTTAGCAATAGATTGCAAGGTGTTACATGTATTTATTTATAGCCAGTGAAGTGTATAGTATTTTACTCTTATTTATTGGTGATATTTATCTATTTATCTATTTATTGATATATTTATATATTTATATTTATCTATATATTTATACGTATATGTATACCAATTGCAATTTGCACACAGTTCAGAGAATATAACTCTGTACATGCCTAGACAATGATTGTAATATACAGGAAAGTCTTGAACCAAGGTCTTATTTCAAAACTGATGTCCTAACATGAATTGAACGGAATCGTACAAAGATTTTAATGTAACAATGATTTTTTTTAACACATTGCACTTTTCAATTTTAGCACTTGGTTAAATGTATAGTAATATAGCAATCATGAAGTGAATATCATAGGTAGTCAACCCTTCGGAGGATGACTTTTAGAGGATTTATCCCGATATTAGGTATAGCAAAAACGATAATAACAAGAGAGTTGTGGTATTTAACCAATATCAAAATATATCAAGCTAAGCTTGTTATATGTATTAAGCAGGCATTAAGCTTTTTACATATATCGTTTTTTTAATGAATTGATATTCACGACCATAAGATGTACAGATATGTTTTCTATGTCCATTAACACGTGTCAACTTGATGGCTTGCACTTGTCACTTTAAATTTTGCACTGACTCACCAAACCATGTCATGTGAACAAGGCTCGGATGAGCCGAAACGCGTAATGGCGACGGGAGAATAAAGACAGCCTAAATGCACCTACCAGGGTCCGTGTCCGGTTGTGAAGCTACCGTCATCATGCAGCGGAGAAATGCAATATATATATATATATATATATATATATATATATATATATATATATATATATATATACATATATATATATATATATATATATATATATATATATATATATATATATATATATATATATATATATATGAAAAGAGAGTTGCCGCTCCGGTGGGACTGCACTCGCTGGAGGTGAAAGCCAAAACTAAAGGCTGCTCCCATGAAGCACTTCCCCATGCTTCCACTGCCGACGCGTTTCGGGATACTCCCTTCCTCTGGGCAGATATTGGCAGACAAAGGACAAGCAAACAGCATACCAGATTATCCCCTCTTTTATTTCCACACTTCAGTTACGTTGTTGAGCAACACTTGAATTATGGGACTGGTAGTCTCGTATTACCCATGTGGGCGCTGCCTTTAAAAACCATTAAAAATCAATCCATGGGACAAACAATGTTCCAAGGGGATGCCTTTACAATCAATGACTCCTCCAATTCCGCATACAGCGGTGCCTGTGCACTGCGGCGGACCAGCTCGGGTATCGCTGTGGTGCTGTACCGTGGCCTGGGCTTGGCCACAAATATTTGAAAAAGAGAGTTGCCGCTCCGGTGGGACTGCACTCGCTGGAGGTGAAAGCCAAAACTAAAGGCTGCTCCCATGAAGCACTTCCCCATGCTTCCACTGCCGACGCGTTTCGGGATACTCTGCCCAGATACAGAGCGCATTACGCCAAACTATTTTGAATACTTTGTGCACACCCCCCTACAGTCATGTGATAATCGACTTGGAGGAAACACTATGAGTTTCAATTCACTCAAAATACCATCTGTTGTTTGTATGAATAAACATATTGCAATGTTACTTAAAATACATTTTCAGTACTGAAACATCGTAAACATCATTGCTATTACTATAAAACATGTGTGTGAATAAATAAATAAATAAATATATAAATAAATATTCACGAATATGCATACATAAATAAATAAATATATATATCTCAACCTATACACACATGTATACACAAATCCATGGAAATATTACAGCATCAATTCCAATTTCTATGTTTTCCATGTTATTTTTGTGATCATTGTGGGTTTTCATATCAGCCTAAATGCTGCTATTTTTAACTCACACTTAATAGTTTGATAACCACATGTTATAGTATGCTTAGATGTATGGTACTGACGGTTCATCTTTCCTACTTTAATGATATCCATATTTGCTGAATATCTATTTTGTTATCTCCCTCTTTGAAAAGCGCTTCCGTGCTTAGCAGCTTCTACAATTTGTGCACAAATTGCTATGTCAAAGTAAAGTGCCAAGCGCTGTGTGAGTACAAATCTAAATATAAAAGTGCTAGTGACTATTCTAAAATCTTAACTCTAAGAATAACATTTGGGATGTTAAAACAATATTTACATTCTGGTGGCAGCAGGTAAAGGACTGATAGTATTTTTGTTATAATTATAGTCCTGCTCCGGTGTTAAAAGTGCTACTCTTCATGATGGCAGTGTGAAAAATAGGTTTTTACACAAACATGGCTACTACAGAAAATATGAGCCTTTATATATATATATATATATATATATATATATATATATATATATATATATATATATATATATATATATATATATATATATATATATATATATATTACCTACTGGCGGTCGCCAGTAGGTAGTTATAGTTAGAACCTAGTTTCCATAGGAAAAGCATTTTTTGTTTTGCCAATAACTTTGGCGCCCTTTGATGAATTTTCACGAAATTTTCAAAACTAATTGTTCATTCAGGTCAGCTCCTGTCTTGAAAGTTTGGGGGTGATTCATGAAGGGGGGGCTGAGAAAAAAGGGGGGTCCCAAAGTGTGTTTTCTCCATGTTAATTTCCATAGGAAACTTTAGACACGGGTACAGCCCGAACTGCTGAACGGAATTACACCAAATTTGGCAAAAAGGTAGGTCTTGGTTCAGAAAGCACGCTTTTTTAAAATCGTGTAAATCCGTTCAGTAGTTTTTGAGATATTTATAAATTTAGAGGTATCAATATTTGAGAATTGTGAGATCTGATTGGCTGAGGCGTTCCGAGCACGAGATTGCCTGGGATTGGCTGCCAACACTTCAAACTAGGAAGCCTTGGCAGCCATTTTTTGACTCTGTTAAGTAGAAGAGGGTAGGGTAGGAACAGTGTGACCATTTTTATATGTTTTCGGCAGGATTCGCGTAGGGCCTAGAAATCACGGCGGAAAAAAGAAAAACGGAGCACGGTGTGGAGTGTTTTGTTTAATTAAGCCCTCGGTTGGGCTAGTTCCCGGAAGCAATGTTTAGTTATAATGCAGGGTTGATTTATGTGACGGGGAGCAACACTTTGTTGGAGCAAATATAATGATATGGGGGGGCGCATCTTCCATCCCCGTCCGCTTGGAGGAGTAGTACGTCTTTGGAGGTATACGTAAAATTTAAGTGTGGAAGGTGTGGAGGGGGGAAGCTTCCCCAGACTGCGGGAAAAAGAGAAACGGAGCGCGGTGTGGAGCGTTTTGTTTAATTAATCCCCCGGGTGGGCTAGTTCCCGGGAGCAATGTTTAGTTATGATATGGGGTTTACTTCTGTCACGTGGACTGCAACTTCCTTGGAGCAAATATAATGATATGGGGGGGTTCGCTTCTTTCCTGCCCCTCCGCTCCGAGGAGCAGCATGTTTTTGGAGGTATACGTATTTAAGCGTAGAGGGGTGAAGCTTCCCCACACTGTTCCGGGGGGCACTACTTCTTTGGGCATTCATGAATTAAAATGCGGGGGTCTGTTGCGGATTGCCGGCCTCGGGGAGTACGATGTTCGCGGGCTTTAGATTGG
This sequence comes from Calotriton arnoldi, assembly GCA_963921515.1. NCBI lineage: Eukaryota > Metazoa > Chordata > Amphibia > Caudata > Salamandridae > Calotriton > Calotriton arnoldi. Next base: position 522,854 of record CAWUFW010002264.1, read on the forward strand.
ATGGAGGCGCATCATCCAATTTTTGTTGAGGAGCTTTCCATGGCCCTGGGTATCGTTATGTCCGAGGGCCGGTTTCAACAATGAGCCGTGGTGCCTATGCCATGGACATTGTGGTTTGCTATGGCAAGACAGGATCTTTGCAGAGTTGCGGCTCTGTCATAGTAAACTTTTGCTTTGCTTGATGGAAGCGAGAGGAGGAAATTTGCTCTCGCTTTCATGAGGTGAAGCAGATTTGCTTTTAAGCAAAGGGAGCTTGCATTGAGCTTCTGGCTTTGTTGAAAAGGAATAGTGGGTAACGTTAACAAAAGGGTGCAGGTCACAAGTTCACCAAATTTTATCCCAAGAGTTTCTGCAACATTGAATGCCACATGCAGGTCATAAGTTTACCATATTTCATCCTAACAGTTTCTGGAACATTCAACAGTACGTGCAGGTCAGAAGTTTACTATTTTTTTTAAGTTAGAACAGTACCTTCCACATGCAAATAGTAGGTGTGGTTGCACACCGCACGTGTGATCTTATCCTATGTAGTGTACGTTTGAAATTTTTTTATTGACCAATCATAAACAGAGTTTTTCACGAAAGTAATATGCACATTAGTTTATAGTACATAATGTTGTTTATCACCTAATCAGTTATCAATTTCTGAAAAAAAAGCTTGTTTTACACGTTTGTGATGTTGCAATGGTTACATGGTCTTGTGTGTAACGTATAGGGATGAATTGGGGTGTAATATGGGCCGGGGTAATGTAGAAGAAATGTCCTTTTGCAGATTGAAGCTTGTGGGAAAATACTGGTGGGGGGACTTTAACACAGACATGCTTTATTAACTTCAGTGCGATAAAAAATGAAATGTTGTTTCCACACTTCGTGCATTGGTTTGTGCATACTTGTGAAGCACACGTTAAGGTATTTAGAGGCAACCAGCTCGTGCTGTACCTAGGTATATCACAGGGGCGACAGATCGAGAGACTGGGAATGACACGTTCCTTGACCCCCCCTACACTCTCTTCCTCCAGGTCTCTAACAGTTTTTCCTCCGTGGGTTGTAAAAGGAAGGTAACAGTGGCCCTTGTGCATTGATTGTCACTTCGCTGCTGGGGGCATGTGACGGGCAGAGAGAAAGTTGTAATCGATTTCTGTGCTATATAAAAAAGCCGCACACAGGGGCATATTATTAAGGAAGTGGCGGAGAGAGGCGTTAGCGTTCTTGGCTTAATGTGTCTTTCCGCCACTTGGGAAATGCGAGGCTGCACTATATTAACAAGGATATGATGGAGCCTTACGTTTGTCACTGCAATGATGCTAAGTTTCAGAACTTTGCGCTAATGCTGGCACCCTTGCACCAGAGTGTAAGGGTGTCTGCGAGCAGGGAGGCTTGTTTATGTATAGGAAGGTGTCCCTTCCACCACATACACAAACCTAAAATGCTAGTTTGTAATTTACGTGTGTGCTGCTTCATGCAGCACAAATGTAAGTTACAAAATGGCGTTTTGAAAAAATGTTTGTTTATGTACAGGAAGGGACACCTTCCTGTACATAATGAAACTATGGCATTTTGCTTTTTGCATGTGTGTTGCACAAGGGAGTACACATTGAAAAAACAAAAACGAGTAGAAATAAAGCATTTCTCATCGTTTCGCTAAATTAAGACCAGGGTTTTTCTGGCCTTAACTTTGGCGTTGCCTTCTATTAACGCTGCCCTTATTAATAGGATGCAGCATCAAAATCAATGGGTGTTGAGGTGGAATGCCCCTCACAATACCCACTGGACGCGCCTTTCACGGATAACATAGCGTGAAAGGGGGCTTTTTTAACAATGGAGTGTTAAGCAACGTTAAGTGTCTTAACCCTGCCTTGTTAATAAGGTGAGGCCCCTATCGCCACCACAACGTCAGTGAAAGTGACGTTGTGGTGGCGATAGGGGCTTGTAAATATGCTTCACCATTGTAACTCACATATCGCTCCAATTTACATTGTTCGACTATTGGTGTTAACATATAATTTTGCTAAGGCATGTCTATTCTTGAACATGTATTTTCACACGAGTTACATATTGGAAGATGCTATAGCTATAAAACACAGGTATACATGTAGGTGTATGTTTCTTTTAAGTATGCTGCCACTACGAAAAGGCACAGGAGATGTATGCATTGTAATAGTAATATGGCGACACTGTCAACTGTAACTTGAAAAGAGATTCTGATTCGCATTTCCTTAGGCTGAAGATTGTTAGTAGTTGGTGGGTAGTGAACATGGGGCAGGCAAATGACGTTAAAAACATGGTGGGAAAGGAATTAACTGTGAGTAATGCGTTTGTAACATATGACACAAACATGATACATTTTTAAAAATTTATTTTAAAGTAGATGGCGTAATGTGCAGTTTATGTGCCATAACAAAAAAAGAAAGTGTATGATAGAATTGTAATCAGTATAGTAGTAAATCAATATCTGATGAAGGGAGATGTTATCAGAAAAAGAGAATAGAGAAAGGACCATTTTGAGTTACGTTTCTCTCTCAGCTAAAAAGAACTGTTATTATAAAATAGAACATGTCAGAGGTTTGTCTGCAGACTACATAACTTTTAATATAGATGGTAAAGTCCCCAACTGCCAAGTGGCCCGTTTCTTCCAGTAGCTCTGTAAGAACCAGGCAAACAGAGTTGAAACATCAAAAGAGCATAATCAAGTCTGTAAAGGGGAATTCGTAAAGAAAGTCAATGTCTGAAAATCCAAAAAGGAAGGAAAAGCAAAAAGATCAAAAGAAAAAAAAACAGTGTTCTTGAACTGTAGAAATAAGAGCTCGTCAAATCGGATTACCATGCGCACTTATGGAGATTCATTGAAGCCCAAGAACTCAGAAGCACCGTGATATACAATCAGTTCCAAAAGGTAATCTGCACCTCTCCTCGCGAAGAGGGTGGCCATCCAATTTAGCAAGTCGAAAGAACACACATGGTCATCATAATCTTCTGCAAGCAGGAGCATGTCAGCGCAACTTGCATGATATTCGATGATAGTCTGCTGCAAGAGGCTCTCCGTATGAGCGCATGCACTTCATCTTCTCCTTATTGCATTATTACAGGCATCCATCAAGCATGTGTCTTCGGAACAAAGTTGGTCATGAGCCACTAATGGACGCAGCAACACTTCATAATCCAGGGGATCGTGTGAAGTAGTAGAGAGGCAGACTTGGAGGTCGCATTCATAGTGGCACCGGAGACAATAGAAAACAGGTTGAACACAGGTGATGTACACGTAGCGGAAATTCAGGCGATATCTGATGCCAAATATCGCCAATGGCAAGCATTTAAAAAGTTGTCGCATTCATCCACGGTATAGCTCCATTTGCCGAGGATGGGGTTGAAGCAGAGGACGGGCAGCCATTTCATAGTAGGAGCTATAGAACGACTTTTCCAGAAACAAGGAAGGAGGACCAAGGGACCCGCCAAATGCGCTTGCAAAGTTAGAATGAATTAAATCCGGAATTACTATGAAAATAGTCTGAAAAGAGATAACAAGGCGGGAGTGGGATAGTTTAGAAAAATGTGGTAGGCCTTGAGTTTCAGACTGGTTAAATATTTGGTGTATAAATTGTGCAAAATGTAGTGGGAGATTTCCGTAGAAGACTGAGTCAATGTCAGTTGGTGGTTTAGCCACCTGTTATTTCAAGGTCGCACGATGTTATATGAAACCCCGCTTGATGTTGAAACAATAGCGTTTTCTGTTACTGTTTGCTATTAATATATGTTTTCAAAGTAGGAATGGAATGCCAGACCAAACTATCTTCAAGCGCATGTGGGGGAGGAGAAAAGACAGTGGTTGAACATGTTACACGTTGTGAAAGAGTTGCTCTGTACGGGACGCCTGCTTGTAGGTCAGAGCATTTGCGGCTATTTGGAATAAGATAATTTATTTATAAAAGCACACTGAGCGTAGGATTAACAGCAGCTACTGGAGTTTGTTTAAAAAAACAGTTTAAAGTAGGAGCAGAAAGTTAGAATTGCCGTTTAATTTAACTTGTGTATAAACTAAAGAATATTGAACAAAGCAAAGTGTGATTGTCTGTTACTAAAACTTACTTATCTTCAATTTGACAGAAAAATGCAAAAACAAAAATGCAACTCAAGAATAAAAGTAGTTTCAAGGTAGTTAAATGTATAAACTGGGTAATGTTTTATGCAATCATGGAGGCTGTGGTATACAGAGATCAATCAATCAGACATTAGCAACAGAATTATGTAATCCCCCCATTTGTATTTTTGCACTAAATTAATGATTGAGGCAGTACGGAAGCATTGATGGATTCCCTCAGGTACTACTCATGCACTCCCACAATGACCGAGAAATTACTGTCGAAGTCATTATTTTACTTAGGCTGTTTCCGTGCAGTATTGTAAACAGGAAGGTATAATCTTTTTAATGATATAGTTACTTAGGCAGAAGCGATGCAGTTATAGAATCAAGTAGGCACTACTACCACACAAATGAAATCAATGATTGATTACTTATGCAGTTATGCAATGAGGGAGGGAGAGAGTACTTTTGCACTAAAGCATTCATAGAGGGACTATGTAGTTTTGAATTTCTTAAAGTAGTATTTTCAACATATCTATTCAGTGATGTACAAAGGAAGTATTTCTTTAATTATTGTGGGAGTACACTGTGACTCATAGAAACTGTGCCCCACCGCCCCGCAGCATGCCCTATGCAAGCCGCCAGTGCTTAAGCTTAAGGGCCACTAATGTGTATTCCAGATTCTTTAGTCCTGGCGCCGACAGGCCCCCAACCCCTTTGAGGTAACAAAGGGTGACAGTAGTAGAATATACACGGTGACACTATATTATCTCATGGGAGAAGGAGAATAAGGATGAAAAGACAGAAAAAGATAAATGAAGAAATGTTATCAAGCGTCTTACTGTTTTCAAGTTTCTGTTCTGTGGAACTCAGGAATGTTTAGTCCTGGTGCCGACGGGCCTCCAACGCCTCCGAGGTGGAATAGAATGATAGTAGTACAATATACACAGTCACACTATATCATCTCAGAAGAGAAGAAAAAGAATAGGAATTAGAAGAGAGAAAAAGACATGACGAAATTTCCCTCTGAAATTTTCGGGATTCTCAAGGCATGCAGTTAGGAACTATGGGGCATATTAGCAAGGAAGTGGCACAGAGAGGCGTTAGCCTTCTTGGCATAACGCCTCTCTCCGCCACTTCGGAAACGCGAGGCTGCACCATATTATCAAGGATATGGTGTAGCCTCGCGTTTCCCCTTGCGATGGCGCTAAGTTTTACAACTTAGCGCCAACGCAGGCACCCTTGCACCAGAGTGCAAGGGTGTCTGCGAGCAGGGAGGTTTGTTTATGTACAGGAAGTGACACCTTCCTGTACATAAACAAACCATGGCATTTTGCTTTTTCCATGTGTGCTGCACAAGGTAGCACACATGGAAAAAGCAAAAAAGAGGAGAAATAAAGCATTTCTCCTCTTTTCGCCATCTTAAGACCAGGATTTTCCTGGTCTTAAGTTCGGCGCTGCCACCTATTATCGCCACCCTTGATAGTAGGTGGCAGTGACAAATTCAATGGGTGTTGCAGTGGAACGGCCACCGCAACACCCACTGCATGCCCCCTTTCACGCTAAGTTTAGCGTGAAAGGGGCACTATTGTCAAGGCAGCGTTAAGCCACTTAACGTGGCTTTAAGCCACAGTAAGTGGCTTAACGCTGCCTTGATAATAGGGAGCTGACCCTATCGCCACCACAACGTCACAAAAAGTGACGTTGTGGTGGCGATAGGGGCTTGATAATATGCCCCCATGTATGTAGACATTAATTTTTTAGTTTACTATTTGGCAATACAGTGTGACTATCAAAAACTGTTAGCCACTAAGTTTTGAAGGCCAGTAACCTGAATTCCAAATTGTTTCATCCTGGCACCGACAGGCCCTCAACCCCTTTGAGGTACTACAGGGTCACAGTAGTAGAATATACACTGTGACACTATAATAGCTCATGGGAGAAGGAGAATACGGACGAAAAGACAGAAAAAGATAAATGACGAAATGTTATCAAGCGTTTAACATCTTTAACGTTTCTGTTCTCTGGGACTTGGGAATGTTGACTCTTGGCGCCGACAGTCTCCCAACGCCTCTGAAGTGAAATAGAAATGCAGTAGTAGAATATAGACGACCACACTATATCACCCCAGGGGAGAAGGACAATAGGGGCGAGAAAAGAGAAAAAGATAAATTACTAAATGTTATTAAGCGTCTTACTGTTTTTAAATTTTTGTTGTTTGGGACTCGGGAATGTTGAGTCCTAGCGCCGAAAGGCCTCCAACTCCTCTGAGATGAAATAGAAAGGCAATAGTAGAATATACACAGCTCCTCTATATCATCTAAGGGGAGAAGAAGAATATGGACTAGAACAGAGAAATGACGAAATGTTATCAAGCGTCTTACTGGTTTCATGTTTGTGTTCTCTGGGACTCAGGAATGTTCAGTCCTAGGGCCGACGGGCCCCGAACTCCTCTGAGATGAAATGGAAAGACAGTAGTAGAATATACACGGTCACACTATCTCACCCCAGGGGAGAAGGACAATAGGGGCGAGAAGAGAGAAAAAGATAAGTGTCTCCTGAATTCTGTCTGTTTGTTGAACAGGTGTTGCTGACTTTACATATAAATGCTAATAAACAAACAATGTAACAACTGAATATCAAACACAAGTTGAACTTTTTAGAATCTTTTATACAAATACCTATAGTTTTGAAATCTTGATAACTCTTGATATCCATATATAATAAAACTTTAAACTAAATATGATTCTTTGAAGAAATGCTTTTAGTTAGTTGTTTCCTAGAACACAAAAAGCAATTACAATGGTTAATTCGACCATTCGGATAAATAGTTACATTTTATACATATCTACTATCCCTTAATCTAACAACTTACAAGTCCGTAATCTCTTTTGTTGTCGCAAAAGAAGAATCTGACGCTGGAGAAGGGAAGCTGGATCGGTGACTGGAGACAGGGAAATGACTCGCAAAAACGAAACTAATCGATTGTGAAAGGGCTGGGTGTGATTTATATAGTCTTTGGTTACAAAGTAGTCTATGGAAGCAACGTGCTGCGCACGCACGTAGATATCACGTTTTTCGGTTAACATGTGCTCATTTTTTGACTGTTTGACATGTGCACGTGTTGGGAAAAGGTAGAAAACTGTTAACCGCTAAAGCTTCTCATTTGCATCGTCACACGTGTTAACTGATTGACATGTGCACACGTTGGCACAGGTTGAAAACTGTTAACCGCCAAAGCGTCTTATTTGCTTTCTCGTGACTGAAAATGCCTAATACTTGCTATGATTCTGAATAGAAGACATATGAATAAACTGTGGTTCAGATTACAAAAAATTAAAAACAACATAGGAAACATTTAGCATTAGAATTGTTTAATATCTTGATTAGTGCGAAGTAAGTTTTAATTGTGGTTGAATTATGAGTCATGACACAGTACTGTTACAGTCATTTTTTGAGCACAGAAGTATGGATGTATTTATGTAATTCACTGAAAAAAACATGTGTTTCAGGGATGTTATACTTAGAAATTTTCATTTAAAAAACCTTTGAAATTCACTGAAAAAACCATAGGTTTCATGGACGTTATAGTTAGAAATTAGCATTTAAAAAAACCATAGAAATTCACTGAAAAAAACCATAGGTTTCAGGTACGTTATAGTTAGTTGGACTTTTTACTCATACAAAACCAGAGAAATTCGGCCGTTATAGTTAGTTGAGCTAACTATAACCCGCGCCCCGCAATGCACTGCTGATGACGTCACATATTACATCATTCATGACATGGTCAGTGATGTCACTGGTGACATCACTGATGACATCTCAAATGACATCACTAATGACATCACTGATGACATCATCCAGTGACTGTGTGTTTCTGTAAAGTTTAAATATGTTTTTTATATATATATATATATATGCCAAGGTGTATAGAAGAATGAGTGGGTGTATAAGTGTCTGAATGGATGATTTGGGAGGTGCGTGACTGACTGTAAAAGTGAGTGATTAAACGTTTCTTACTGAATGCATGGGTTAGTGACTAAACTGTGTGAATATCTGTATCAGTCTCTTAGTTGGTGTGTAAGCGGCTGCATGCGTTGGTGAGTAGCTACATGAGTGTCTATATGGGTTATTGATTGGTTGTCTGAGTATCTGTATGGGTGCCTGAGTGTCTGTGTGGGTGGGTGGGGGTGTGTGCGACTCTGTGCATAGATGTGTGAGTGGGTGATTCAATGGGTGTATGGGTTCAAGACTGCATGTGTGAAGGGCTGTGTGGGTGGGTGACTGTGTGTATGGGTGTGTTGGTGAATGAGTAGATGTCTCAGTGTAACATGTGTGAGTAACTACATATGTGAAAGGCAGTATATGTGAGTGTTGGAGTATATAAATGACTAGATGTGAGAGTGAGTGATTGTGAGAGTGTCTGTATGGATGAGTGTGTGCTTGTATCAGTGGTTGTATAAGAGAGTAAATATGTGTTAGTATCATTATGAATAAGTGAGGTGGTGTGTGTATAACTGTATAGGTGAGTAAATGGGAGTGTGATTGATTCTTTGCATGACTGACAAGGTGTGTTAGTAACTGTATAAATGAGTGGTGGTGTGTGAGTGTCTGTGTAGGTGTATGAGTGCATATGATAGTGCTGTATTGATGAGTGACTGCATGTATGAGTGACTGTATGGGTGAATGAGTGGACGTGTGTGTAGACCTAGGAATCAGCGAGTTGGTATGTAGTAACTGGTATTGGTGTGTCTATGGTTTCGAAAATGGTAGTCTGTATTTTAGAGTGGATGTATCAAAGGTTATTTTTGGGTATGAGGAGGTGCATTAGATTATCACGGGGATGATGTCATCAGTGATGTCATTTGAGATGTCATCAGTGATGTCATCAGTGATATCACTGACCATGTCATGAATGATGTAATATGTGACGTCATCAGCAGTGCATTGCGGGGGCGCGAGTTATAGTTAGCTCAAATAACTATAACGGCCGAATTTCTCTGGTTTTATGCAAGTAAAAAGTCCAGCTAACTATAACGTACCTGAAACCTATGTTTTTTTCAGTGAATATATATATATATATAGTACATCCAAATCCTGGGCACACATGCAAAATTGTAAACATAAGCAGTCACAAAAGCGTAAGTCCATTCAAGAACCAATCTCCTTGTAGTTCGCAGAAGAGTTATTTCTTGTTTCTTTTAATCATATTTCGTAGAAGAGCAACCAAGTATACAGCCCTGAAGAAGTCGTGGGAGTATCCTCCTAGACGAAACACGTGTTGGCTGGTTGTTGGTATTTCTTTGCTGGTTGCTTTTCTACATCACTCATGACATGGTCAGTGACATCACTGATGACATCACTGATGACATCTCAAATGACATCACTGATGACATCATGCAGTGACTGTGTGTTTCTGTAAAGTTTAAATATTTTTAATATATATCGGAAAAGACGTATTGAAGAATGAGTGGGTGTATAAGTGTCTGTATGGATGATTTAGTAGGTGCGTGACTGACTCTATAAGTGAGTGATTTAACGTATCTTACTGAATGCATGGGTTAGTGACTAAACTGGGTGAATGTCTGTATCCGTCTGTCTGTTGCTGTGTAAGTGGCTGCATGTGTTTGTGAATAGCTACATGAGTGTGTATATGAGTTATTGAATGGTTGTCTGAGTATCTGTATGGGTGCCTGAGTGTTTGTGTGGGAGGGGTGTGTGCGACTCTGTGCATAGATGTGTGAGTGGGTGATTCACTGGGTGGATGGTTTCAAGAGTGCATCTGTGATAGACTGTATGGGTGGGTAAGTGTGTGTAAGAGTGTGTTAGTGAGTGAATGTATGTCCCAGTGGTACATGTGTGAGTAACTACATATGTGAAAGGCAGTATATATGTGTGTTGGAGTATATAAATAGCTATAAGCTGAGAGTGAGTGATTGTGATAGTGGCTGTATGGATGAGTGTGTGCTTGTATCAGTGATTGTATAAGAGCGTAACAATGTGCTAGTATTTGTATGATTAAGTGAGCTGGTGTGTGTATAACTGTATAGGTGAGTAAATGGCAGTGTGTTTAATTATTTGCATGACTGACTAGGTGTGTGAGTACCTCTATGGATGAGTGGCGGTGTTTGAGTGTCTATATAGGAGTAAGAGTGCATATGATAGTCCTGTACTGAGTGACCATAAGTATGAGTGACTGTACGGGTGAGTGAGTGGATGTGTGTGTGTAGACCTAAGAATCAGTGAGTGGGTATGTAGTTATTGGTGTTGGAGTGTCTATGGTTTTGCGAATGGCAGTCTGTAATTTAGAGTGGGTGTATCAAAGGTTATATTAGGGTGTGAAGAGAGCATCAGATTATCACGTGGATGATGTCATCAGTGATGTCATCAGTGATGTCATTTGAGATGTCATCAGTGATGTCATCAGTGATGTCACTGACCATGTCATGAGTGATGTAATATGTGACGTCATCAGCAGTGCATTGCGGGGCGCGAGTTATAGTTAGCTGAACTAACTATAACGGGGAATTTCACGGGTTTTGTACGAGTGAAATGTCCAACTAACTATAACTGTCCCTAAAACCTATGGTTTTTTCAGTGAATATATATATATATATATATTATCTACTGGCAGTCGCCAGTAGATAGTTATAGTTAGGACCTAGTTTCCATAGGAAAAGCGTTTTTTCTTTTCCCAATAACTTTGGCGCCGGTTGACGAATCTTCGCGAAATTTTCAAAACCTGTGGCCTGCTCCGATCAGCTCCTATCCTGAAAATTTTGGGGTGATTCGCAAAGCGGGGGCTGAGAAAAAAGGGGGGTCCCAAAACGTGTTTTCTCCATGTTATTTTCCATAGGAAACTTTAGACACGGCTACAGCCCGAACTGCTGAATGGAATTACACCAAATTTGGCAAAAAGGTAGCCCTTGGTTCAGAAAGAGCCCTTTTTGTTAAATGGTGTAAATCCATTCAGTAGTTCCTGAGAAATTGAAAAAAAAGAGGTCGGAAAATGAATTTCCCATAGGAAACTTTAGACACGGCTACAGCTCGAACTGCTGAACGGAATTACACCAAATTTGGCAAAAAGGTAGTGCTTGGTTCAGAAAGAGCCCTTTTTTAAAATGGTGTAAATCCGTTCAGTAGTTGCTGAGAAAATAAAAAAATAAAAGTTTTGATATTTAGAGGCGCGGTGGATCCGCGGACCCTCCCGACCACAAGCTTTATTCTAATTGGCTGTCAACACTCCAAACCAGGAAGTGTTGGCAGCCATCTTGTGACTCGGTAGAACCGAGTCACAAGAAAACAGGGAAACAAATGCGAAAAACAAGAAAAGGGGGCAGGGTAGAAACACCCTGACCCCCTAGGCCTGCTCAGGGGTCCCACAAGGACCCCCAGGGCCAAAAAAAGCATTTTTTTAAAACAAATTTGGCGAAATTTGCGCTGGGTCCGCGAATCCCAACGAAATTTTAAAAAAAATCAAGCGCGGGCTCCCGCGCTTCATTTAATTGAGGCCCCCGGGTGGGCCAGGTCCCGGGGGCATTTGCAAAAATATATGCAGTGGCCCGCGGGAGCCCCCGCAGCCCCGGGGACCGCCACCCCCCGGGGCTTCTTTTTAAATGTGTGGGGGGGCCACCAAGGCCCCCCAAGCCCCGGGGACCGCCACCCCCCAGGGCTTTTCTTGAATATTTGCGGGGGCACATGGCCCCCCGCAGCCCCGGGGACCGCCACACCCCGGGGCTTGTTGTTTTTATAAAAAAGAACCTGTGTGGGGGCTCGAGCCCCCCCACACGCCCCGGGGACCACCACCTCCCCAGGGCACTAAGTATGTAAATTTGGGGGTCTGTTATGGACCCCCGAGCCCCGGGGACCACCACCTCCCCGGGGCTGTGCACACGTTGGGAGGGGGGCCATGCGGCCCCCCTCCAGGAGCCCTCGATGGCCCTGGGGACCATCACCCCCCAGGGCTGGCTCCTGCAGTGTCCCGGGGTGCCCACCCCGGGACACTGCTGTTTGCTATGGCAGGGCAGGAGCCTCGCGGCTCCCACCCTGTTATAGCAATCTTGCTTTGGATTTTGGAAGCGAGAGCAGGGAAACCTGATCTCGCTTCCAAAATGCAAAGCAGATTGCTTTTCCACACGGGGAGCTGCATGTCAGCAGCTCCCCATGTGGAAAAGCAATGCTGGCTCCTGCAGGACGCGGGGAGCTGGCGGACCATGGGGGCATTGGGGCTCCCCCCACGGTCCCCAATGGACAGGGCCTGCCCCGGGGGATGGGGTCCCCGGGGCTAGAAGTGGCCCGGGAGGGGGGCCATGCGCCCCCCCCCCAAAGGGGTGCATTGCGGGGGCACGAGTTATAGTTAGCTGAACTAACTATAACGGGGGAATTTCTCTGGTTTTGTACGAGTGAAATGTCCAACAAACTATAACTTTCCCTAAAACCTATGGTTTTTTCAGCGATATATATATATATCTCCAAACAAACATCTCCTTTTGCTGGGAGCCCCCATCCCTGCAGGAAGGCTTCGTCAAGACAGGTAAGGAGTGTCCTGTCATTCAAATCACCACACAATGAAGATTACTTCTTGAAGCCCAAATCTGAGGAATATTGGCTTTATTCTATCAGACTCGCAGCATTTCTCTCTCTGATGCGTTTCGGCTGTACGATCAGCCTTGTTTCCAGGTGAGCCGAGTAATAGTGCAGAGTGATGTAGGCCTTAAATCCCTTTAAACACGTGAATTTCTTTTCAGAAAAACCAACTCCCACATTGCACCTGAAACATAAATACATTCTGTGTAAGTACACTATCATAAAATGCACTTACGATACAGTGAATGTTCCAAACTTCACATTTGTGAGTTAGGGACTGATCACGGACTGCCAGACTTGAGGGGGTGCAGCAGTGGCTCCCCAACGCCCTATTACTAGATGGGTGGACAGACCGCCACTGCCCTGCCGCAGCCACCAGGGAACCGCCATTCCCTGGCGGTGTTGCAGCAGTGTAGAGGCATCCATATGCTTGGCGGGACTGCAGCGGTCACTTCAAGCCAATTAGGAGTTTCCTCTCCACCACGATTTTCATGGCGGTTCCTCCTCCATGTAAACCATGCCAGAGAGGAACAACATGTGCCCCCCTGTGTACATGCACACCAGTTCCTTCAAGGCATGGACTTTTCAGTCCATGCCATGCAGGAACTGTTTTTGGCATTCCCATTGCGGTGCCCGTTTTTGGATGCACCTTCGGAACGCAAAAAAAAAGCCTGCCAGACAGAAGGAAACTCCAAATTTGGCGGGCGGCCTCACCACAGGTTTGGCGGTGCAGCAATGGGGCGGGCCTGGCTCCCCACCGCCAAACTCGTAATCGGGCCCTTATTATTATAGACAAACAATATTAAACATGTGAGTCAAAATGACTAAAAACATAAGATTAAATGGATAAAATTTTGACTAAAAATATATTAAAGGTTTGTTTTTAATACAAAAGTACACTTTACTTTATGTTAAAAATGACAGTTTTGCATGATGCCTTACTCAGTCACAAATGTGCGTTTAAGCCAGTCTATTTATTGAAAATGAATTCTATAGGCATACATTTTTTTGAATAAACAGACAGGAATGTGTACACATTAGTGACAAGTAACACATACAAAAAAAACATTAATGTTATGTCCTTTGTTATACTTAGATGATAAATCAATAATGAACAAAAAAAGAATACTTATTGGAACTTTTGCAGATGGAATGTTCCGTCACAAACAAAACAGGTATTTTGTCCAACCTATTCCAAGGGCAATATTTTATAATGCTCTTGGAATTTGATGGATGGAATTTTCGTCACATATATGTTGGAGTATCCCACCTGCAAAACGCAAAATCAGGCACAAATAATGACTCATTCAGAACTATTTGAAATGCATCAAAGTATATAGATCAATGTGTTTAAAAATGTACTGTAATGTTTTACCAATTTTTGCCTAAACTGAAAGCCATAGTAATTTGTTTTTATTTTCACAATGGTAAAACAAACTAAAAATTATTAAGATATTTTAGCGAAATATTAAAGAAAAATTATATCTGTACTAAAGCTGTACTAAAGCGGATTAAAAATGTATCAGTATTTACTTATGCTGTAGAAGTAATTTAAAAGTAAAAATAAATATTTGGGGAATTCTTCAACAGCATAAGTAAATAATAGGGTGTAATACATTAATAAGCAACTTTAGTACTGAATCACAAAATGTAATTTTGACATTTAAAAAGTACTTAAGCTAATTACAGTGAGTTTCACCATTGTGAAATGCCCAAACAAAAAAACAGGCTTTCAGTTTATACAAATATTTGTACAACATTACAGTAAATAGTGACCCACATTGATTTATATATTTTTCTTTAATAGCAAATAGGTTTTTTTGCCTTGTAAACACAATGTTCAAAGGGATTTTTGTTTTATAGTAGATTTTTGTAACATAAGTTCACTATTCAAAACAACAAATCAGAACCATTCAGAAGTGTAAAACAGTTCCTGGAGAGAATTGAAAATAGTTAAGGAAAATTATCTAAGATAAATTAGGAGCAATAAAGGTAAATTACAAAACAGTGACCAAATGGTATCTAAAGATGTTCCCTACATGCAGGAGATGAAGATAAAAATAAACCGAAGTTTAAAAGCCTTGAAGCGGATGCGATATAAAAATGTAGAAAACGTTTTGAGAATAAACTTCATGATCAGTTATATTTACACAGATACAGTGAAACTATTGTATATGTCTTTACAGCATCTTCAAGAGCAGGTGAAGGAGATATTGGCCTAGAAGGCGGGGAAGCAGCTGGCCACTGTGTTTCGGGTGGTGAAACATCAGACACCGAGGGACACAGTAGCATGGAGGGTGAGGGGACTGGACCGGAGGCCACCACATCGTCAACTACATCGGAGGCCTCCACAACTGACCAGTCCCTAATGGCAGTGGAACCTCATCCTTGTCCACCACCCAGAGACACATCATCACCCTCCATCTTGCTCCCCCTCCCACCCGTTTGCCAAACCTCTAAAATAGCTGGAGACTTCTTTCCCACAGGCACCTCACCCCTGCCCCTGTCACCCCGGCTGCTCCGAGTGAGGAGGCTATTGACCTATTACGCAGCATCTCTGTAGGTCAGACTGTAATAGTGAATGGCATCCTGGAGCTAAGTTGCCAAATGCAACAAACGGTTGCATTTCTGGATGCCCTTCATGCTACCTGGAGGAACTACCTAGGGTTCAAATAAGCAAATTGTTTGTGTTGCCCTGAGGCCCACAAGAAGACACAGGGCAACACAATAACTAGGATGGCATTATGCACGCCACAAAAGCCCACCTTGCTTGGCTCTGCATTGCTTGGTAAATGCGGAGTAACACTATTTATAGCAAGTAGCTTCCTTGCGTTACTCTGTCCCTGGGAGGTGTTGCTTGGGTGTAGTATGGGCGTTCCTACACATAGAGGCATAGAATTATGTATCTTACAAGATATACTCAGTATGGTAAACCTTGGTATTATTAAAAATGGTAGTGCTTCACAGGATAGGCCTACTGATAATAAAATCTTTCTTTCTCCTCATTGATTCCCCTTACTATGTGTGCAGCAATCAGCAGAACACAGAGATAGAGAAAAGGCCTCAGAGGATCATTATTGTGCAGGAAGGTATCCCTTCTTGGATAAAGACAACCCATCCTGAAATACAAGCGCCCTTGCAGCATGGTGCTAGGGTCCCTGCATTGCAGCAAGACAGCACATAGTGCACCAGAGCATGCGGAGCACTGGAATGGCCCTTATTTTCTTATTTCTGGCACATTCCTGACCTCTCCCAATAACACAAGACAGTACACCAAGGTGTCCTACTGCACTGTGTTGCATGCCATTTGAATATACCTGCCCCCTAGGTTGCTGTCCCAGCATTCTGTGATACTTCAGTTTATCTGTCCCTTATTAGCTTCAGACCGCTGTACTCATAATCAGGCCCTTAGTATCCAGAGACATTAAACTGCTTAAAATAGAAATTCTTACTCTGATTTTGTGTACTGTATCTGAGACTTCAATCAATCAATACATCAGTAGATTTGTAGAGAGCTACTTGTCACCCATGAGGGTATCCCGGCTCTGGCAGGGTCCAGTTGATTAGCTGAATAGCCTGGTCTTCAGGGACTTTTGGAACTCTGGCAGAGATGGGGAGGTCTGTATATGAAAGGGTAGCTCATTCCTTGTCTTCACTGCTAGATAGGAGAAGGAGCAACCTTCGAATCTGCTACATCAGATGCGGGGTGAGGGTTGGAGAAAGGGATGTGGAGTGGAGGTGTCTGGTGGGCTGATGGAAGTTCAGGCTGTGGTTTAAGTAGGCAGGTCCTCAGTTGTATGTGGCCTTGCATGCATAGGTCAGGAGCTTGAACTGGCATCTTTTCTGTATGGGGAGCCAGTGGAGTAAATTGAGGTAGGGGGTGATGTGGGTTCATCTAGGGTGATCCAGGACGAGCCTGGCTGTTGTTTTCTGTATAGTCAGCAGTTGTTGGAGGAGGTGAGCTGCGATCACTGCTTAGAGATCTTTGCGGTAGTCCATTTGGCTGGAGATGAGGGCCTGGGTAATGGCGTGTCTTGAGCTTTGGGATAGCCATTTGAATATTTTATGAAGCATGCAGAGGATGAAAAAACAAGAGGAGGAGACTGAGTTGACCTGAGTCGTCATGGTTAGCTTGTTGCCCAGAATGATGCCTAGGTTTCTAGCATAGTCAGTGGGGGTAGGAGTAGGTCTGAGTTTTGAGGCCCACCAGGATGCATCCCATGGGGAGCTGTTCTTTTTCGAAATTCGGTACTTCTGTCTTGTCCGTGTTGAGCTTCAGGTAGTTGTCCTTCATTCAGTTGGCAACGTCTGTCATGCAGTTGTGGAAGTTGGCCTTGGTGGTATCTTCGGAGAGGGACAGGATGAGCCTTCATGGCAATCTGCATTTTTCTGTATTGTTGATGTTAAGAATTCTGTAATACATATTTTAAACTTATTTTACTCAGTACTCAGTTACTGAGTGTCCCATATCCTATTTGAATTTTACTCTGCTAATCAGTAGGTTAAATGTCTGGCAGGGTGGAATCTCTTGCCATTAGATCAACAAGAACAATGAAGCCAGAATGCCTGTGGTAAAAAATCAGGGTGTGTAATTTGTTGGGGTTCAGTAAATTTTTGGGGCCCGGCTCCCACAAAAGTGGCCACATTTATTTAACTTGGACTAATTTGCAACCATTATTCAGTTTCTTTAGCCCTATTGCTAGATCACCAATTGTGAATTACTATGTGCCTCAAAGTATTTGCTTTGTAACTAAATTATTCACAGTTACTTTGTGTCTTTTTATTTTTGCAATGAGCACTATGCCGCCTGCACTGTTTTCAACCGTGTACAATTTCTATACGGTATACGTATTGATTTCTCATCTGAACTTTGTGTTAAAGTGTGTAATTTCATTATTATTCACCAGCCCATTGCCCTCCCGAAGTGCTCCTATGCATACCCTTCAGAAGTGCCAATGTTGTTTCAATTCACAATGTTATCAATGGGCACAGGATGGCACAGAGACCGATGACATCCTAAAAATAAGTGAAATTGTTTCCAGCTTCTCACTGCTCCCTGTCCCAATGCCCCAGAAATGGGCCTATATGTGATGCTTCTAGGAGCACCTGCCGGCACTCAAATGGTAGTGCCATCTTCTGCTCCTAAAAGTTGTTTTTCTGTATAACCAAACCTGAGTGGTCTTATCTAATAGCTTAATCTTAGTCCGTAATACACAATGCTTGTCCTTGCTATAGTAAAGGCCCCTTTACCACTCGTAAAACTCCGCTATTATCCATAGCTATCCTCATTTTTATGACATACTTTTTCACTATGTAATTTAAAGGTGAATTAAACACAAATCTTCACCTAGCTCTCTTAGCAAATACCTTACACAACTCCTTTATCTATTGATGACCGCTTCAATTGCATTTTGGATGGCATTTCATCCGACTATTCCAAAAGTGTGACAGATGCCATTACAACATACATCAACCCCTCCCTGCCTCACACAGGAAACACTATGCTGAGGCTTTATTTAAATCTCCCTTTATTTTTGACCATTTGCTCTGTTTGATGTACAACTTTACACCTCATGCCATTGCCGTGCAAGCCTTTACCTCACATGTAATACAAAGCGTTGACCTTTACAATGTGTTGCATTACATCGTGGGTCTTTACCACATATTTTCGTGGTAATGTATCTCTCTCTCTCTATATATATATATAAACGCGTAATGACCGCTTTGCACCGTCAAAAACTTTAACAAATACATACAATATTTTTACAAGCAGAATCAGCCTATTGGAGTGTCCGTTTCTCGTCGTGGTGCCTGCATGCACCTATGAGCGTTTCTTGATATATATATATATATATATATATATATATATATATATATATATATATATATATATATATATATATATATCTATATTCACTGAAAAAACCATGGGTTTCAGGGACATTATAGTTAGTAATTAGCATTTAAAAACCTTTGAAATTCACTGAAAAAAACACAGGTTTCAGGGACATTATAGTTAGTTGGACATTTCACTTATACAAAACCAGAGAAATTCGGCCAGTATAGTTAGTTGAGCTAACTATAACTCGCGCCCCAGCAATGCACTGCTGATGACATCACATATTACATCACTCATGACATGGTCAGTGACATCACTGATGACATCACTGATGACATCATCCAGTGACTGTGTGTTTCTGAAAAGTTGAAATATGTTATATATATATATAGGCCAAGGTGTTTTGAAGAATGAGTGGGTGTATGAGTGTCTGTATGGATGATTTGTTGGGTGTGTGACTTATTGTATAAGTGAGTGATTAAACGTATCTTAGTGAATGTATGGGTGAGTGAATAATCTGTGTAAATGTGTGTATCAGTCTGTCAGTTGCTGTGTAAGTGGCTGCATGGGTTGGTGAGTAGGTACATGAGTGTCTATATGTGTTATTGATTAGTTTTCTTGGTACCTGTATGGGTTCCTGAGTGTCTGTGTGAGAGGCTGTGTGACTCCCTGCATGGATGTATGAGTAGGTGAATCCCTGGGTGTATGTGTTCATGATTGCATCTGTGAGGGACAGTATGGTTGAGTGAGTGTGCGCATGGCTTTTTCGGTGAGTGTATGGATGTCTCAGTGGTATATGGGTGAGTAACTGCATATGTGAAAGGCAGTATATGTGAGTGTTGGACTATATAAGTGACTGTGTGAGTGAGTGAGTGTGAGAGTGGCTATATGGATGAGTGTGTGCTTCTGTGAGTGATTGTAGATGAGAGTAAGTATGTGTTAGTATCTGTATGAATAAGCGAGGTGGTGTGTGTATAACTGTATAGGTGAGTAAATGGCAGTGTGATTGATTCTTTGGGTGAATCACTAGGTGTGTGAGTAACTATGGGTGAGTGGCAGTGTGTGAGTGTCTGTATTGGTGTATGAGTGCATATAACAGTGGCTGCATTGATGAGTGACTGCGTGTATGAGTGACTGTATGGGTGAGTGGATGTGTGTGTAGACCTATGAATCAGTGAGTGGGTCTGTACTAAGTGGAATTGGTGTGTCTATGGTTTCGAGAATGGTAGTCTATATTTTAGAGTAGGTGTATGAAAAGTTATATTAGGGTGTGAGGAGGTGCATCAGATATTAAGTGGATGATGTCATCAGTGATGTCATTTGAGATGTCATCAGTGATGTCACTGACCATGTCTTGAGTGATATAATATGTGACGTCATCAGCAGTGCATTGCGGGGGCTCGAGTTATAGTTAGCTCAACTAACTATAACAGCCGAATTTCTCTGGTTTTGTACGAGTGAAATGTCCAACTAACTATAACGGCCCAGAAATCTGTGGTTTTTTCAGTGAATTTCAAAGGTTTTTAAATGCTAATTTCTAACTATAACGTCCCTGAAACCTATGGTTTTTTCAGTGAATTTCAAAGGTTTTTAAATGCTAATTCCTAACTATAACGTCCCTGAAACCTATGGTTTTTTCATTGAATTTCAAAGGTTTTTTAAATGCTAAATTCTAACTATAACGTCCCTGAAACCTATGGTTTTTTCAGTGAATTTCAAAGGTTTTTTTAATGGTAATTTCTAAGTATAATGTCCCAAAAATACTTTTTCTTAATTTTTAAATTTTTGTAAAAATAATGTAAGGTTTTCTCTTTTCTAAAATATAAATGTACTTTTTTTTAAAGTGGATTTGCGTACCGGTCTTGTACCAGTCTCGGTGGGTACGCGAATCCAAGAATTTTGCCGCCATATTGGTTAAGTCGTGTAGGATGCGCATTCGGTATGCGAAGGGTGCACGGTTCTCGGCCCCGCGTAACGTAACGTATGTATTTCCGGGGGTCGCGTCAGGTGTGCGAATCCATTGCATATTTTTAAGTTTTAAAAGTATATGTATATAGCTTTAATATGTAGATTATACCAAGAGATTATTTAATCTAAATGTAAATATCATATATTTGTAATTGTAATAAAGATATATTATTGCTAAATATATTTTTCGGGAATCGCGTCGGGTGCGCGCCGGTTGCACGAATCCCATGTGACTTCAAAAGAAAGTATTTAATTGGTTAAGAAGCTTTTTATTCTAGAACTTGCAGGACCCCACCCAAATTTTTCATTCTTTTAAGAACATCTTCAGAGACACAGATCTTGTGTTTTCTGCTCTTCTTTTTTGCATTTTTTGGTGTTTTTTTTTACTACACTATAAAATGGCTTCTTCAATTCCACCTCAACAGCTACCTGGAGAAGAAGAAGATTTGGAAGAACCAGTGAAGCAGAGATACGAGAGCGTTGTGTGGGCTTTTCTTTCAATACCTGCAGGTGAAAAGAAGGTCAACACACGCAAGGTGACGTGCACTATCTGCGAAAAGGTCCTCTCACGTGGATCTGAAAAAAAATACTCGTGTGGCATATCGTCTATGCTTAAACACCTGCAGACAATGCATCCACGACGTCTCGCACGAGAGCAACATCGTCGTGAGCTTCAAAAACAATCTTCACAAGACGATCAAGTTGCAGGGCCTAGCACCTCAACAGGTTCTTCAATAACAACTCAAAGAACCCAAATAATACCTGAGTTTGCTGGACTTGAGCAGCGGTGCATTAAATGCAAAAACCTACTATGTTACAGAGAGCAATCAGTGGATGCTATCGTGGTTGCTGTAAAAAACCACCGTTGTTAATTTTTTTTTTTTTGCTTTTTGCAATGACTTCTTAATTGCAAAATGTTTGAAAAGTTTTCTCAGTTCATTCTGTTGATTTTTTCATTTTTTTAACAAAAACACCCAAAAATACAAAAAAGAGTGAAAAAACCTCAAAAATAATTTAAAAGAAAAAAAATGGTTCTTGTTAGAACCGCCTATTTGGTTAAAAATAGACAAACGTCTATGTGTTGTATGAATTGCGGCAAGTGTAATATATGGAGAAGTGCATGGGTAGTGCCTGGGTGATTGGAAGTGTGCATGGGTAGTGCCTGGGTGATTGGATCAGTGCATGGGTACTGCCTGAGTAATTGCATGAGTACATGGGTAGTGTCTGGGTGATTGGAGGAGTGCATGGGTAGTGCTTGGGTGATTGCAAGAGTGCAATGGTAGTGCCTGAGTGTATGGGTAGTGCTTGAGTGATTGCATGAGTGCATGGGTAATGCCTGGGTGATTGAAGGAGTACATGGGTAATATCTGGGTGATTGCATGAGTGCATGGGTACTGGCTGGGTAATTGGAGGAGTGCATGGGTAGTGCCTGGGTTATTGCATGAGAGCATAGGTAGTGCATGGGTGATTGGAGGAGTACATGGGTACTGCCTGAGTGATTGAGGGAGTGCATGGGTAATGCCTGGGTGATTCCATGAGTGCAGGAGTAATGTCTGAGTGATTGGAGGAGTGCATGGGTACTGCCTGAGTGAGTAGATTAGTGCATAGGTAATGCCTGGGTGATTGCATAAGTGCATGGGTAGTACCTGGGTGATTGGAGGAGTGCATGGGTACTGCCTAAGTGATTGAAGGAGTGCATGAGTAATGCCTGGGTGATTGCATGAGTACAGGAGTAATGTCTGGGTGATTAGAGGAGTGCATGGGTACTGCCTGAGTGATTGAAGGAGTGCATGGGTAAAGCCTGGGTGATTTTGTAAGTGCATGGGTAATGCCTGGGTGATTTTGTAAGTGCATGGGTAATTCCTGGGTGATTGCATGAGTGCAGAGGTAATGTCTGGGTGATTGGGGGAGTGTATGGGTACTGCCTGAGTGATTGAAGGAGTGCATGGATAATGCCTGGGAGATTGCATGAGTACAGGAGTAATATCCGGGTGATTGGAGGAGTGCATGGGTACTGCCTGAGTGATTGAAGGAGTGCATGGGTAATGCCTGGGTGATTGCATGAGTACAGGATAATGTGTAAGTGTTTGGAGGAGTGCATGAGTAATGTCTGTGTGATTGCATGACTGCAGGGGTAATGTCTGAGGGACTGCATGAGTGCAAGCGTAATGTCTGAGAATTAGAGGAATGCATAGGTAATGTCTGGGTAATTGTACGAGTGTAGGGTAATGTCTAGGGGAGTGGAGAAGTATAAAGGTAATACCCGGGTGATTGGGAGAGTGTACAGATAATGTCTAGCTGATTGCATGAGTATACAGATAGTGCCTGGGTGATTGGAGGAGTACATAGGTAGTGTCTGGGTGATATTATAAGTGTATGGGTACTGGCTACATGATTGCAGAAGTGCATAGATAGTGCATGGGTGATTGGAGGAGTGTGGGAATAGTGCCTAACTGTATAGATGAGTGCATGGGTAGTGTTTGAAAAAATGAATGAGTGCAGTAAAAGCGACTGTAAACAGTTCATATTATCATGCTTATTACATTATTTTATCTTAGCTTTTTTATTAAAGAAGATACAAAACTCAGTGGAACTATTTTACAGTAGTTTTGTCTTTTCAAACTTTAGTATTACCTTCTGTAAAAAAAAAGAAGAAAAACTGTTATTGCATATAATATTATAGTTTTAAGAACACAACATAATTTTAGAATTACATAACATATTCAGTTTCCCTTTTTGCTGTTCTCAGACTCTACTGAATTTCACCATACACAGTGATTTCAATGTAGATCATTATACAACAGCGGGGAAAAAAATACAATCAATGAGATTGTAAAAAAAAACAAATCTGCGTTGAAAATATTTACAAGTGCAACTATCTGTTTACCTTCTACAGTTTGTAAATTACATTCTTCAAGTACATTAAATCTTTTACTTCTCTCAAGTACATTTTGTAAAATATGTAAAATATACACTCTCATTTAAATTGTGAATAATATAAACATCAAATATATAAACTACTTCTTTCAATCACAATTTTCCAAATGCAATATCAATTAGCTCAAACAATAATCCAAACACTAATTGTTCCCATCTTCCTGATAGGCCGAATAATGTTTCCATATCCATTTGCATTGAAAATATACAAAATAAACTCGTTAATTCGTGTTCACATCTTCCCAATAGGCCAAATGATGTTTTCAAAACTTTGGCATCAAAAATATGAGATATGAATTTGGTAATTCATAAGGCAGCCTACAATGAGCATCATTGCAGTGTGTCCATCCTTTATTGCACTTTAAATACACATTATAGTGTCCAGATGTTGTAGTAGGTCCATCATGGAAAATAATAGCCACTGCTTTAAAAGTTCTTCCTGAAATTGATACTTGACTTGCCACAACATTTTTAATTTTGGTTTCCAATTTTCTTCCACCTGCTCTACAACGTTGTAGCATTAAAATGACATATTGTCCAAATCTTTCTATAAATAATGTTGACAACATTTCTGATTTACAATAAGAACATTTCATATCTTGATTAGCTGTTTTTATTAATTTGTTAAAAGACACTGTTTTGCAATCTGGTATCGTCAAATATATGAATTGTTCAGTGTCTATTTCAGTGGTAGAAGAAAATGAACACTCTTCACATTTATGATCCCATCTGTAACTTAGTCCAAACAAATTTTCAATTTCTATTCCTTCATCTTCCAATACTGCAAGCATAAACATAAGAAATTCTTGTGCATCTTGTTGTACATTAAGTGTAAATTGCGAAGAACCAGTACATATATCCAAAAGATGCCGTATGCCAGAAGCAGTATGGATTTTAGTTCTATCAGTTACCAACTTTTGAAAAATATAATTTAATAAAGAACAGAATCTTTTTTCTCGATTTTCCATAATTTTAGGATGAAGATCTTCTAGATAAAACACAACATTCACAATTACATTAGCATAGCAGTTGATACCTGAACTATTTTCTAACTGGTATCCTACAATATCATCAACAGTGTCCATTTTCATTTTCTTTGCAGCTTCATCATTCTCTTGAATTGTTTTCTTTTTTTGAACCTCGCTAGAATATTTGTCATATTTTCGTTTTGGACACACTACACATTTTTCATATACGGGATATTCACCTAAGTTAGGAGCATACAGTCTTTTTAACCGATTATACTCTCTTACACAATTTGCATCTGCACTAACCTTTTTCTCATCAAAATCAATCAAATACAAACCAGATAATGTTCTTACTCGAGACAATGCAGCGTATGCCATGCCCTCTTTAAACACTGTACTTCCAATATTTACCAAAGCACTGTCTACACTTAAACCTTGAGATTTATGAATGGTTACAGCATATACTAAAGAAAGAGGAAACTGTTTTCTACGAACATACAAGTCTTTTACAAGCAAAAAACAAACAGCACAACGTCCAATCTGTTTTACCTATTCAATCTGATCAAATTTAATCTTCAAAAATTCAATTCCAGGGGAACATGGCGGCTGGCTAAGGAGTCGGCTGTTAGCTCCTGTCTCTCCAGCGCTTTGTTTTCCCTAACCAGACTTCGCCACTGACAGTGTTCGTGTTCATGCCCAGGGGAACACGTACCTGAGGTCTTTTCCCCATGCGGGCCACTCTTCTTTTACCTGCTTTCCTCTCTGCGGTGACGGGCGTCACTGGCGTGGTTGGTTGGATGGCTGCGGCTGGGCTGGAGATGCCGCGGGCGAGCGGTTTTGGATCGGCTGGCTGGGGGCTTTTGGCTTCAGTCCCTGTTGGCTGGGCTTGGCGGGATTTGTTTTTTTTTCTCTCTTTCCCTTGTTGTTCCACTCCCCCGTGGCGGCGTGGAGAGAGGTGCCTAACTTGTTGCTGCATTGGTGTGCTCGTCTGGTGCAGTCCAGACTTTCACTTTGGGCTGTTACCTCCCCCCCACGGTGGAGTCTGCCGGGAGAGCGTTGACACCGGAGGCACTGTGCAGTGTGCAGTTGGCCTTGCACGGTGTCCCGTGGTCTTTTGGCCACCCTCCGGCTCAGTCAGGGTCAGAGAGCAGTGGCAAGGATTTCTTTTCGGGGGCAAAGTGGCGCGACCTGCACTTGTGTGCAGCCACAACAATCACCTACACAGGCTTCATTGGATGTGCTGGAGCCTGGTCTGTTTTGGCACATAAACCCGAAAAGAGTATCCACGGTGGGAAAAGATTCGAAGGTCTGGGAAACAAGGCACTAATCATAAGACACTGCAGAGAGGGAACTTGGAGGACAAGCAGCCAACAACACCCGTGGAGCCAAGGACACAGCGAACAAACAGGTACACATTACGAAATCAATATATAGACGTTGTTGAGACTTATGTAGAGCAAAAAGTGTCTCCACCAGCTACCACCCCTTTACTACAGGCCTCCAGCACCTTGTTAGTAGCACCTTGTAAAGGCCACACTCCTAAAAAAGCTCATAGGAAAAAACGACCTGCTAATATTCCAGCTCCAGTTGGGGGGGTCCAAAATCAAAATAACACCTTCACTAAGATCTTTTTTTAAGGTTAGTGGGAGTGTTAACCTACCCGCCATAGTCACGAGGGTATCTGATCCCCGGGTGGCATCAACATTATGAGTCAACAAATGGTTGGAGAACCTAATCAGCTGGCTAGTTTACCTCTGACCAACAGATATCAAGTCCTGGTGGTAGATAATTTACCACCCATAGTTGTACCTTCTAATGACAATGAGTAACATAATGAGAGGGAACTTATACCATCTGTTCCCCTGCTAGCTGAGGGGGTACCTACACATGCCCCGAGGCAGGAGAACATTGGGGAATTATTGCAAACATTATCTGAGGAAATCAAAAATAGATTTATAATGTCAGTAGCGAATCAATCAAAAATTTGTAATGCCTGTGAGAATCTTCAAAAAAAACTTAATGACTTGACTGACAGGATTAGGAATCTGGAAACTTCCTCAGAGGATATGAGAAGGGAGGTGGCTAGCAGTTGTAAGGCGATTCAACATTGTTAGGAAAAAGAAAAAGCCCTCCAAGAGAAAATCGAAATGCTAGAGAACAACTCGAGAAGAAATAACTTAAGACTCCTGAACGTACCAGAAGGAAAGGAGGGGGAGGATTTAACAGGGTTTTTTATAACCTTAATCAAAGAGACAATTCCAGAAACTAGGGAATTGGATCTTTCCCAAGATATTCAAAGAATCCACAGAGACCCTTTCAGGCGAAATCCTAACAGAGATAAACCTAGGAAAATACTTGTCAATTTCAACACCTATTCTGTTAAGGAAAAGATACTTTCTGAGGCATTAAAAGTTGGGTCATACACGAGAGAGGAGTGGTCATTTCGTATCCGCTTGGATTTATTAAGGGAAACCCAAACACGTCAGTGGGAGTTGGGTAGGCACATACAAGAGCTTAAATCTTTAGGAGCTACTGCTCAGATTAAGTTTCCTGCCACATTAAAAATTATGTGGAACAATAAAATGCACACCTTTAAAGATCCTGAGAAGGTAGAAAGCTTCGTTAAACAGATAAAATCATAACAGGCTAAGTCCATACACACACTTTAGTCACACAAGTCTGGAAAGACGAGAGTAGCTGGACAATTTTTTTCTATGCCCATTTTGGTTAAAGGGAGGGTTCCCCTAGGTGGGTGGGTGGGGAGCAGTATGATCGGGGTAAGGCAGTTCTACACACATTACGCAAATAGCACACGGGGATGGGAGCATTGGGAGAAAAAACAAAAAAATATTAGGTCCTCATATGCAAAAATCAAACATAAATATACAGTAGGAAAAAACGGGTAGCATGCCGCTGTAAGAAGATGGTTAATTTAGATAATAAACACATCCTGAGGATATTAAACTGGAATGCAAATGGGTTGAGAGTAGCAGGTAGGCGTAGGCGAATCTTCCAATTACTTAGACAATCTAAGAGCGATATAATAATGTTGCAAGAGACACACCTGCGACAAAAAGAATGGGAGCCACTACTCAGGGAGTACAAGTGGATTCAGCAATTGGCATGTACTAACCAGAACTGTAACGTTAAAGGGGTCGCAATCCTGATTAAGAACTCGGCTCATGCAAAAATAATAAAAGTAGTCTGAGATCCTAAAGGTAGATGGGTCATTGTTACAGTTAGGATTCTTAGCATTAAATATTCTATGATAAGTTACTATGGTCCAAATATAGATGATCCATCACCATTACATGATCTGCTTCAACAAATATTGAATGATGATAACCCTATTATAATGGCGGGGGATTTTAATACTCTGTTAGATCTTGAATTAGACAAATCTACCCCTCGGCTGACAGTTAAAGCCCCGAAGATGCGAGCTTTTATACAGACTATCATGAAGAATTAGGGGTTAATAGATCCCTGGAGGCAGAAAGCTGGCAGAAAGAAAGAATTCACTCATCAAAACAATAAATATGGTCATGCATCTCGCAAAGACTATTACCTTATTGACTCAAGACTAAGTAATAAGGTTAAGGCAGCCTTTCATCACCCTGCCCATCTATCTGACCACTCAGCAGTTAGTCTTGAGTTATTTTTAGATCATGAGGTGCCCGAATATAGATGGACTATGGATAGATCCCTCTTAGGAGAACAAGAGTTACAAATAAATCTGAAACAAGACACCCAAGAGTATTTTGAACTAAATGTTAGTTCCTCCTCACTATGGGTCATCTGGGATGCATACAATGCCTATATTAGAGGGAGAATAATCAGCTATGCCGCACATAGGAAGAAAGAAAATGACAATAAAATTGAGGAGATAGAGAAGAAAATAACTTCCTGGCAAAGAGATCTTTATGTCACAGGTAATTCAGCAGCAACTAATAAGATACAAGCACAAATCAATGAAGGGAAAAAAGACTTATCGGAGCATCTGGAAGGTGGAGTAAAGAAAAAATGGTTCGCCAGTAAGCTCGCGCATTACGAGTATGGTGAGAGATGCGGCAAGTTATTGCCTTGGAAAACTAGAGGAGATCTAGTAAGGAATTCAGTAAAAGAGGTAGTCTTGGAAGGGTTGGGTATAAGCTGTTACGATGATAAAGATATTGGTCCACTTTCACCGATTTCTTCCAAAATTTATATAAGGAGGAGATATCATTGTCAGATGAACAGCTATCTACTTGGCTTTTAGCTGTCCCTTTACCAAAGCTCTCGCAGGATAAGAAATCCTTACTCAATAGTCCAATAACACTCGAAGAGGTATCTCTAGCAATAAAAAATTTGAAAAATGGGAAAGCCCCCGGACCGGATGGAATCACTAGTGAAGCATACAAGGCTTTGGCAGATGAAATAATCCCTCCATTTAATTCATTACTCAACTCAATATATATAAATGATGAAGCTGTCCCGGATTCTTGGAATGAAATCACGATTACCCTTATATTGAAATCCAATAAAAACCCCCAAAAATGTGAGTCTTATCGGGCTATATCTTTACTTAACAATGATTATAAATTATTTACGAGTATACTGGCTAAAAGGTTACATAAAGTATTAGGAGACTTAATTGGGGTCTCTCAAAAGGGATTTATGAAAGGCAGACAGCTGAATGACCTTACGCATGACTTGGTTTGTGCTATAGACCTGGCCACAGATAGAAATCTTCCACTAGCTGTTTTGACTGTTGATGCCGCTAAGGCATTTGATAGGGTTAGCTGGCCTTTTCTCTACGCTGTCCTGTCCCTTAACCACTTAACCGCAGCGGCAATTCCGCCGCGGGGGTTTTATTGAGTGGGCGGGGCCGCGTCGGCCAACGGACGTGTGCAGCACTACGGAGGTAGTGCTCGCGACGGCCGTTGGCCGACGGGCGCACGGAAGGGGTTAATGGGTTAGGAGGTAAATTTCAGAATGCAATGAAAAACATCTATGCATGCCCCTCAGCAAGGATCCTAATCAACGGTTCACTTACTCAACAATTAAGAATAGGCAGAGACGCAAGGCTGTCCCTTATCCCCTTTATTGCTTAACCTGCATATTGAGCCCATAGCTAGGAGGATTAGGAAAGAACAGCGGATTCTGCCTTTTCAACATCATGGCTGGGTCAAGAAAGAGGCTGTTTATGCCGATGATCTTATGATATACACACAAAACCCCACCGAATCATTCCAGATTATAATAGGTATACTAAAAGATTTCGGTAAGGTAGCTGGATACTAGGTAAATGAGGAAAAAACAGAGATATTGGCCTGGAACGTAACAACTTGGTGCCACCTTGGAAAAAAATGTGAGGAAAGAAATAAGATATCTAGGAGACCAGGTGGCCAAAACTCTGGAAGAAATGGCTCAGACTAATTTTTTGAAGCTTATGAAAGAAACAAAGAGGCTGTTACAAACATGGTCTTCTCTACTTTTATCGATTATTGGCAGGGTTAATCTGATAAAGATGATGATTCTTCCAAAATTTACCTTCTTATTTAATGCCTTACCGCTGCACTTTGAGTCTAAATGGTTTACGAAATTACAATGGGATTTGGCAAGCTTCATCTGTGCCAGTAAAAATCCAAGAATTGCCTGGAAAAAACTCCGCAAAAAAAAGATAGAGGGCGGGCTCGCTCTACCAGATTTTCAGCTATACTTTTGGGCTTTTCAGTTATTTTTAATGCTTTTTTTGGTCCTGGGGGTCCTTGTGGGACCCCCTGAGTAGGCCTAGGGCATCAGGGTGTTTCTACCCTGCCCCCTTTTCTTGTTTTTCATCTTTTTTACCGAGTCACAAGATGGCTGTCAACACTTCCTGGTTTGGAGTGTTCGCAGCCAATCAGAATGAAGCTTGTGCTCGGGAGGGGTCGCAAATCCTCCTGGGTGCTCAGATATTGATATTTTTATTTTTTGAATTTCTCAGCAACTACTGAACGGATTTACACCATTTAAAAAAAAGGTTGCTTTCTGAACCAAGACCTACCTTTTTGCCAAATTTGGTGTAATTCCGTTCAGCAGTTCGGGCTGTAGCCGTGTCTAAAGTTCCTTAGGAAATTAACATGGGGAAAACGCATTTTGGGACCCCCTTTTTTCTCGGCCCCTGCTTGATGAATCACTCCGAAACTTTCAAGACAGGAGCTGACCTGAGTGAACCATTAGTTTTGAAAATTTCGCGAGGATTCGTCAAACGGCGCCAAAGATATTGGCAAAAGAAACCACCAGTAGGTAATGTATATATGTGTATATATATATATTCACTGAAAAAACCATAGGTTTCAGGGACGTTATAGTTACAAATTAGCATTTAAAAAACCTTTGAAATTCACTGAAAAAACCATAGGTTTTAGGGACAGTTATAGTTAGTTGGACATTGCACTCGTACAAAACCCGTGAAATTCCCCGTTATAGTTAGTCCAGCTAACTATAACTCGCGCCCCGCAATGCACTGCTGATGACATCACATATTACATCACTCATGACATGGTCAGTGACATCACTGATGACATCACTGATGACATCTCAAATGACATCACTGATGACATCACTGATGACATCATCCAGTGACTGTGTGTTTCTGTAAAGTTTAAATATTTTTAATATATATAGGAAAAGACATATTGAAGAATGAGTGGGTGTGTAAGTGTCTGTATGGATGATTTAGTAGGTGCGTGACTGACTCTATAAGTGAGTGATTTAACGTATCTTACTGAATGCATGGGTTAGTGACTAAACTGGGTGAATGTCTGTATCCGTCTGTCTGTTGCTGTGTAAGTGGCTGCATGTGTTTGTGAATAGCTACATGAGTGTCTATATGAGTTATTGAATGCTTGTCTGAGTATCTGTATGGGTGCCTGAGTGTTTGTGTGGGAGGGGTGTGTGCAACTCTGTGCATAGATGTGTGAGTGGGTGATTCACTGGGTGGATGGTTTCAAGAGTGCAACTGTGATAGACTGTATGGGTGGGTAAGTGTGTGTAAGAGTGTGTTAGTGAGTGAATGTATGTCCCAGTGGTACATGTGTGAGTAACTACATATGTGAAAGGCAGTATATATGTGTGTTGGAGTATATAAATAGCTATAAGCGAGAGTGAGTGATTGTGATAGTGGCTGTATGGATGAGTGTGTGCTTGTATCAGTGATTGTATAAGAGCGTAAGAATGTGCTACTATTTGTATGAGTAAGTGAGCTGGTGTGTGTATAACTGTATAGGTGAGTAAATGGTAGTGTGTTTAATTATTTGCATGACTGACTAGGTGTGTGAGTACCTCTATGGATGAGTGACGGTGTTTGAGTGTCTATATAGGAGTATGAGTGCATATGATAGTCCTGTACTGAGTGACCGTAAGTATGAGTGACTGTACGGGTGAGTGAGTGGATGTGTGCGTAGACCTAAGAATCAGTGAGTGGGTATGTAGTTATTGGTGTTGGAGTGTCTATGGTTTTGCGAATGGCAGTCTGTAATTTAGAGTGGGTGTATCAAAGGTTATATTAGAGTGTGAGGAGGTGCATCAGATTATCACGTGGATGATGTCATCAGTGATGTCATTTGAGATGTCATCAGTGATGTCATCAGTGATGTCACTGACCATGTCATGAGTGATGTAATATGTGACGTCATCAGCAGTGCATTGCGGGCGCGAGTTATAGTTAGCTGGACTAACTATAACGGGGAATTTCACGGGTTTTGTACGAGTGCAATGTCCAACTAACTATAACTGTCCCTAAAACCTATGGTTTTTTCAGTGAATTTCAAAGGTTTTTTAAATGCTAATTTGTAACTATAACGTCCCTGAAACCTATGGTTTTTTCAGTGAATTTCAAAGGTTTTTAAATGCTAATTTGTAACTATAACATGTCTGAAACCTACAGTTTTTTCAGTGAATTTCAAAGGTTTTGTAAATTACAATTTTTAAATGTATTAATTGTTATATAAAAAATTTTCATACTGATTTCCAAATTTTTTAGAAACAATTTTTTTTTACATATTTTATTTTTTAAATTACATTGTAATTACATTACAAAAAATACTTTCTCAGAATGAATTACTTTAGTTTAATTACTTTGCACATAGGCAATAGACTTTTAAGTACAGTAGTTACAGTTGTTGCAATGGGCAACACATTTTCAAACACAATGCAACATTCAGCTCAATGTGAAAGTCTAGTTAAATGCAATTAGTTACTTTATGGATTACTTTTCTAACCACATTACTGGATCCTAGATTCAGTCCTGGGACATCTCCTGTAAACAGTTGAGTAAAAGCGTTTTGGTTACAGTCGTGATTTTTAAGGAATATTATTGTACTTTAAAAGTTCACACAGAAACTTTTTCTCATAGAATCACCAATGTTATCCTATGGAAGGAAATTCACTTAGAAGTTAAAAACTGTTATCGTTACTTTTTCATACTCAGTGTTGGATCCTGGATCCAGCACTGGTGCATCTCCTGTAAACAGTTGAAAGAATGCGTTTAAGTCATACAGGCGATTTTTTAGGAATATTTGTAGTTTGTGAAAATCGACACTTTGAAACTTTTCTGCTGAAAACCAGACAATGGATTCCTATGGAAGGAAATTCAAGTTACTGGTAAGTACGGTTAAAATTACTTTTGAGGATCAGTACTGGGCTGAAAGATGCAGCACTGAGGTCTCTCCTGATAACAGGTGAGTAAATCGGAATTCGTATTTCGGCTGATTTTAGAGGACTATTTTAAAGTTCCAAAACTCCACACTTAGAAGAATTTCCAAGTGAAACCAGTCAATGTTAGCCTATGGAAGGAAATTCAAGTTACTGGTAAGTACGGTTAAAATTACTTTTCAGGACCAGTACTGGGCTGAAAGATGCAGCACTGAGGTCTCTCCTGATAACAGGTGAGTAAATCAGAATTCGGATTTCGGCTGATTTTAGAGGAATATTTGTATGTTTCAAAAATCAACACTTAGAAACTTTTTCAGCAAAAAGCAGGCAATGATATCCTATGGAAGGAAATTCAAGTTACTGGTAAGTACGGTTAAAATTACTTTTGAGGATCAGTACTGGGCTAAAAGATGCAGCACTGGGTTCTCTCCAGATAACAGGTGAGTAAATCGGAATTCGTATTTCGGCTGATTTTAGAGGAATATTTTAAAGTTTCAAAACTCCACACTTAGAAGAATTTCCAAGTGAAACCAGTCAATGTTAGCCTACGAAGGAAATTCAAGTTACCGGTAAGTACGGTTAAAATTACTTTTGAGGATCAGTACTGGGCTGAAAGATGCAGCACTGAGGTCTCTCCTGATAACAGGTGAGTAAATCGGAATTCGTATTTCGGCTGATTTTAGAGGAATATTTTAAAGTTCCAAAACTCCACACTTAGAAGAATTTCCAAGTGAAACCAGTCAATGTTAGCCTATGAAGGAAATTCAAGTTACCGGTAAGTACGGTTAAAATTACTTTTCAGGACCAGTACTGGGCTGAAAGATGCAGCACTGAGGTCTCTCCTGATAACAGGTGAGTAAATCGGAATTCGTATTTCGGCTGATTTTAGAGGAATATTTTAAAGTTCCAAAACTCCACACTTAGAAGAATTTCCAAGTGAAACCAGTCAATGTTAGCCTATGAAGGAAATTCAAGTTACCGGTAAGTACGGTTAAAATTACTTTTGAGGATCAGTACTGGGCTAAAAGATACAGCACTGAGGTCTCTCCTGATAACAGGTGAGTAAATCGGAATTCGGATTTCGGCTGATTTTAGAGGAATATTTGTATGTTTCAAAAATCAACACTTAGAAACTTTTTCAGCAAAAGCAGGCAATGATATCCTATGGAAGGAAATTCAAGTTACTGGTAAGTACGGTTAAAATTACTTTTCAGGATTAGTACTGGGCTGAAAGATGCAGCACTGAGGTCTCTCCTGATAACAGGTGAGTAAATCAGAATTCGTAGTTCGGCAGATTTTAGAGGAATATTTGCACAATGGTGAAGGGAGGGGCGGGGCCTGAGGTGACATCTGTGCAAACGCGCCCGTGGCGCGTTTTAGGTTGGGGGATTAAGTCCCCTTGAATCATGAGGGTCCCTAGGGGCCAACTAGCCCACCAGGAACCTCCAGTATGCGCCAGGGGGCTCCGTTGCAGAGACGTGTAGAGAGGCCACACCCCTTTTTACACCTCTCTGTAACGCAGCTCTGTGGCGCTTTCTGGATATACCTGTTGGGCTAGTTGGCCCCCAGGGACCCTCAGGATTGAAGGGGATTTAAT
This sequence comes from Calotriton arnoldi, assembly GCA_963921515.1. Classification (NCBI taxonomy): domain Eukaryota; kingdom Metazoa; phylum Chordata; class Amphibia; order Caudata; family Salamandridae; genus Calotriton; species Calotriton arnoldi. The sequence continues at coordinate 557,500 of CAWUFW010002264.1, forward strand.
TCCCCATCTTAAAACGCGCCACGGGGCCTGTTTGCACACATGTCACCTCAGGCCCCGCCCCCTCCCTTCACCACTGTGCAAACGCGCCCCGTGGCGCGTTTTAAGTCGGGGGATTAACTCCCCTTGAATCCTGAGGGTCCCTGGGCGTAGCGCCGACGAAGGCGCTATGCCGAAACACGTTTGTTTGTTGCTTACAGCAATAAAGGTTTTGCAACATTTCCCCGTGAGTGCTGGCTTCTGTTTTGTCAAACGGAGAAACGGAGGAGCTTTGATGTAATCGCGGTGCACTTCCGCGACGCCAGCTCCCGCCTGCGAGTGCTTCCTGGTAAAGTGCAGTGGAGCAGTAATATATATATATATATATATATATATATATATATATATATATATATATGTGTGTATATTATTATACACAAAGTTAAAAATAACATATGCTGCTAGACCTTCAATTTTTATACACACAAGACTAATTTTATTAGCAATAGAGCACTTTAGACCGAGATTAGCGGGTAAGGTATGCACACAAAGCACTTTTATAACATAGCACTTTGCACGAAAAGCACTTTAAACAGTTATCTCAACAATATGTTAGTATGCAATATGATTAATAACATCGACGTGATTAGTGTGCCCGGAATGAATCTGAAGTAATTTGCACTTTATTGTGAGGGCATCCTAATTATGCATTAATAACTTGTTGTTTAAAGTTTTATTCAACATGCATTTAAGCATTTTATGAAAACAGTAAGCAGATTTTATGATAGCAATTTAGCAATTGTTAAAACCAACTCAATCGCAGCACTACTGTGAATATGAGGCAAACTGCATAGTTTGTTGTCGATATTTATGACTGTTTGAATGAGCACCTGTCACTTTAAAATGGGTAAAACAGCGATGCAGCGTTTGTCATGTGATCAAGGCCCACAAGGGCATAATGGCTGACTGAAAATAAAAAATTGATTTGCACATATGCTGTGGTCCGTGTCCTATCGTCAGTTCCAGGAAATGGTGCGCAAGTAGCGGAGTACTTGGACACGGACCCCCTCTCGCACTTTGGGCAACACAGAGAAAAAGAAGCCAAAGCCATTGCTGTCTACATCGGAAGCAAGCCCTGTCTCCAAGGACTGACTGCGTACCCCCCCCGGCATCAACATTTTCTTCCAATCGAAGGCGGTGAAACTCGAGTCGGAGGACGCGGGAGACGCCGACAAAGCAAAGGCAGGACTGTGTTAAGAGCTGGCGGGAGAGGTGCGCATGAGAGGAGAAGGGAGGCCGTATTTATCAGGAATGCTCCTTCCTCTCGGATTCATTATCTTGTAATTGACCAAAATGTCTGCCAACGCACTGCAGGACTGGGAGGCAGCAGCAGCAGAAATGTTTAATAACTCGCCCTCAACCAGTCTACCAATGCAGGCGAGCAACGTTACACAAAGTGGGAGTACAAACAATCTAAGAGACAAAAAGAAGAAGCTGGAGAAACTTATGAGGCAAGAACATGGGAAATGGTGGGAATACAGATTTTTATAGCGGTATCTGGATGTGGGGAGAATCCCCATGGGGCTAAGAATTTTAATAGCACCAAGCTATGAAAACCCCAACCCCACCATGATGAAAGAATGGGCTGAATGTAACTTGGAATCTTCCAAGAGGCTGGTACGAATCCTAGTAAAATATGCAGAATCGGACCGGGTGAATCTACAAAATCAAATTGATAAATTAAATGATGAATTAAATTCAATGGGGCCAAGTGACAAGATGACAAAAGTGCGTGATGAAATGACTATTAGATTGCGTAAATATGAGGAAAAAATCAAAGAAAGGAAAGCCTACAAATTTCAGCGAGATAAAATAGACTATGAAAATGGGCACATTTTCACGTTCTCTAAAAAATATGACTCGCTTAAAATTTCCAAATGCAATCCAAGGAATGATCAAACACCGGGCTCATCAACTAACAGAGAACAACATATAAACACGTCAAACTCTGATTTGAGCTCCGCTGTGGAGTGTGAATCGGAATCTGAACTACGTCAACCAAGATCGGGGCAAGTGCCACAAAAGCTCTCCTTAGCTGAAAAATTGGAATTTTTATGCCAAGACAGGCGGCAAACACTCCGTCCACGAATACAGAGGAACAAAGCAGGAAAAGGAGAAAGCCATACAAAGGGAGAGGTGAAAAGCGCGTAGGCAACAAATCCAACATCAAGAAACAACCTATAGGCAGATGGAGACGCAAGTAACATCAAATTTAGAAGATTATCAAACCATCATTAATTTGACCAATATCGATCTAAGTTTGGCAGAAAGACGACTATTATCTCTAGGGCTTTCTTACTGCCCAGAAAGCAACTTTAATTATGCCCGAACTAGAATGGATGTATTCAAATTTGTACGCAAATTAAATTTGAAGAAGTACCATCTATTACACAAAAAAGATTATTCTATGGATGATAATAATCGGGCAAACATATACTCTCCAACAACAAACTTGACAATCTCTGATATGCCATTACTTAGGCATTTGCAGGAACTCGAGGAGGAAAATGAGATCCAGAGCTCCCAAGGAGGTAACTATGGATCTGTAGCAACCACCAATGTTTGCACCAATCTCACAACCATAACCAAATGCAAATTAAAGACACCATTTAAGCGTAAATCTACATTTAACCCCATTGCACCAAGAGATTCCATTGATATTTTCAATGAACAGATAATAACACAAATAAAGAATCTAAACCATCAAGTGCATAAAACAAAGCCAAGATTTAATAAACAAAACCACCAATATCAACAACTGATGACTAAGCTACAAAATAACAACCAAATTGTAGTCCGGAATTCGGATAAAGGTGGCAATATTGTCATCTGACCAAAGGAAGACTATATGGAAGAGGCCTTATTACAACTGAGCGACAGGAATTGCTACAAAAAAAGCAATGTGCTATCACTCCGTGCAACATACAATGAGTTCTATGTAAAACTACTAGCATGGAAGAATGCAGGCCTAATCAGCATGGAAGAATATAAATTCCTTAAAAAAGAGAATCCAACAGTGCGAGTGATATATTTCATACCTAAAATCCACAAAGATCCAACAAAACCACTGGGAGGACCGATCATATCTTTACGAAACAGTCTGCTTGAGAACACATCGCAATATGTAGATTTTTTCCTACAAGAACATGTGCGAAAATTACCATCATACATTAAAGACACTAGTGACTTCTTCAGAAAACTAAAGAATTTTGTCTGGCAAAAGGATTGCCTCCTTATGACACTAGACGTGACATCGTTATATACTAGCATTATTCATAAGGATGGGATAAGGGCACTGGAATTTTATCTTGAGAATAGACCAATTTGGTTATTGCAGCACAGCAAAATGCTTATTAACATGGTGACTTTTTGTTTAAATAACAATCTGTTTATGTTTCAAAACCTTATTTACCAACAAATGCGCAGTGTTGCCATGGGAGCCAGCTTCTCCCCAGCTATGCCTGTTTGCACATGAGCTGGTGGGAGGAGCTGGTTCTGAAGGGCACACATGGTACAACATTGAAGGAAAATGTAATGCTCTGGCTGCGTTTTATAGATAATTTATTTGTGATCTGGAGAGGCACCAGGGCAAGTGCATTAGATTTTGTGTCAGCCATCAACAATAATGAAATCTATTTGAATTTCACAGCCACAGTCAGTGAAAAAATTGTAAACTTTTTAGATGTGCAGATCTACATTGAGAACGGAAGAATAGAAACAAAAGTACACCGCAAAGAAACAGCAGGCAACTCTGTGTTGCATGCTACAAGCTTTTACCTCAGGCATTTGATAGAATGCATACCTTATGGGGAAATGCTTAGGCTGAAAAGAATTTGCAGCAATAGTCGGGACTTAGAGATGGCCCAGATTTCTAGCACGCAGGTACTCAATAAGAACTGTAAAATCTGCCATTGCCAAAACAAACAAACTATACAGATCCGAATTGTTATTCAACACCCAATCTGGGATTAACAAGGCTGGCCAATCTCTGTCTTTAGCCCCCCAAAAAACTAAAAGAACTGACAATCAGCTAAGAATGATATTAGCTTTTAACAAACAGGACAAAGTGCTGAGAAGCATCATTAGACGCAATTGGCCCGTAGTCCTAAATGATCCTGTGATCGTCCACCTTGTTCCTAAAAATCTCTCCATTACGTACAGAAGGGCACCTTCTATGAGCAATTCCCTTTTCAAAAGTAGCCCTGAGATAGTGGATGGCAACACCTGGCTATCACAAAGGAAAGGCTTTTTTAAATGCAAAACCTGCAAGGCATGCCAATACGGTGTAAATAAAGCGACATATAACACACCGTTTGGTGACAGAGATCAGAAGATCAATAAATCATTGACATGTAAAACAAACCATGTGATATATATCTGCTGGAGTGTTCTTGTGGACTACGCTATGTGGGTAGCACTAAGCTACAGGCCCACAAATGGATACTCCAGCACATACGGGCGATCATCAACCAGGACCCGACATACCCCGTGGGCCGTCACTTTAAGGAGAGGCACAGCAACAACCTTGAACATCTCAAATATTATTTGATTGATGCTGTGCCGTTAAACAGGAGAGGGGCAACAAAGAGGGGGTTTTGAGAAAATTAGAAACCCAATACATTTTGGAACTTGATTCCAAACATCCGGGGGGTCTAAACACGACGGAGGATCTGTTTACATGTCTTTAAAAAAAGATCACTGCTTTGTATCAACTACAGTGATAAAACCATGTCATAACAAGACTAAACAAGGGGGACCATCAATTAAAGGTCAAATTTGTAACGTACCATGACAGGGAATCACTTGATGTTGTTAGAACACATAGCAACTATATAAAAAATGTATTTAGACATTTATTATACACAGAGTTAAAAATAACATATGCTGCTAGACCTTCAATTTTTATACACACAAGACTAATTTTATTAGCACTAGAGCACTTTAGACCGAGATTAGCTTGTGAGGTATGCACACAAAGCACTTTCATAACATAGCACTTTGCACGAAAAGCACTTTAAACAGTCAACTCAACAACATGTTGGTATGCAATATGAGTAATAACATCGATGTGATTAATTGTGCCTGGAATGAATCTGAAGTAATTTGCACTTTATTGCAAGGGCATCCTAATCATGCATTAATAACTTGTACTGTATTCTTGTTGTTTAAAGTTTTATTCAACATGCATTTAAGAATTTTATGAAAACAGTAAGCAGATTTTATGATAGCAATTTAACAATTGTTAAAACCAACTCTATCGCAGCAGTACTTTGAATACGTGGCAAACTGCATAGTCTGTTGTCAATATTTATGACTGTTTGAATGAGCACCTGTCACTTTAAAAAGGGTAAAACAGCGATGCAACGTTTGTCATGTGATCAAGGCCCGCAAGAGCCGAAACACGTAATGGCTGACTGAAAATAAAAAATAGATTTGCACATATGCTGTGGTCCGTGCCCGTTCGGCTGTTCCAGGGAATGGTGGGCAAGTAGCGGAGTACTTGGATATATATATGTGTATATATATATATATACATATATATATATTTATATACATATATATATATATATATGCACTTTGAACTCCTGCCGTCCTCCGACCTCATCCACCTCGCAGAGTTGGTGCGAGAGAGTTGGAGCAGGACCCACTTTACATGAAATAGGAAACCTGTGTCCTGCATGCAATACAGGAAAAGTGACTCACGCTCCCAAGGATTACTGCCGTAGAAATGTAATCACAAGTCTAATTGTGATTCTACGGCAGTAAATAATCCTTGGGAGTACGAGTCATTTTTCCTGTGTCGCATGCATGCAGATACAGGTTTCTTGTTTCATATATATATATATATATTCCTTGGGAGTACCACGAACTCCTTGTTTTTGCTATATATATATATATATATATATATATATATATATATATTATCTACTGGCGGTCGCCAGTAGATAGTTATAGTTAGGACCTATTTTCCATAGGAAATCCGCAACATTCTATTTGAAATAACTCTTGCGTCGGTTGACGAATCTTCGCGAAATTTTCAAACTTTGTGGCCCCCTCCGGTCCGCTCCTATCCTGAAAGTCTTGGGGTGATTCGTCAAGCGGGGGCCGAGAAAAAAGGGGGGTCCCAAAACGTGTTTTCCTTATTCATTTTCCCATAGGAAACTTTAGCCACGGCTACAGCACGAACTGCTGAACGGAATTACACCAAATTTGGCAAAGAGGTAGTTCTTGGTTCAGAAAGAACCCTTTTGTTAAATGGTGTAAATCCGTTCAGTAGTTGCTGAGAAAATCAAAAGTAAAAACACATATATATCTATGGCCGCGGAGGGTCCGCGCACCCTCCCGATGACCAGCTGTATGCTAATTGGCTGTCAACACTCCAAACCAGGAAGTGTTGGCAGCCATCTTGTGACTCGGTAGAACCGAGTCACAAGAAAACAGTAAAAACAATCGCGCAAAATGCAAAAAGGGGGCAGGGTAGAAACACCCTGACACCCTAGGCCTGCTCAGGGGGTCCTACAAGGACCCCCAGGGCCCAAAAAATGTTTTTTGTTTTTAAATAAATCGGCACAAAACGCGCTGGGTGCGCGGATCCTGCCGATAAAAAAAAACGAAGCGCGGGCTCCCGCGCTTCATGGTTAATTGGCCCCCGGGTGGGTCAAGTCCCGGGGGCATGCGTTGCAGAGAGGTGCAAAAAGGGGCGTGGCCTCTGAACACCTCTCTGCAACGCAGCTCTCTGGCGCATACTGGAGGTATCTGGTGGGCTAGTTGGCCCCTAGGCACCCTCGGGATTGAGGAGGAATTAATTCTCCAACTTAAAACGCGCCACAGGGCGTGTTTGCAGACATGTCACCTCAGGCCCCACCCCCTTCCTTCACCATTGTGCAAATATTCCTCTAAAATCAGCCAAACTACGAATTCCGATTTACTCACCTGTTATCAGGAGAGACGTCAGTGCTGCATCTTTGAGCCCAGTACTGATCCTGAAAAGTAATTTTAACCGTACTTACCAGTAACTTGAATTTCCTTCCATAGGCTAACATTGACTGGTTTCACTTGGAAATTCTTCTAAGTGTGGAGTTTTGGAACTTTATAATATTCCTCTAAAATCAGCCGAACTACGAATTCCGATTTACTCACCTGTTATCAGGAGAGACCTCAGTGCTGCATCTTTGAGCCTAGTACTGATCCTGAAAAGTAATTTTAACCGTACTTACAAGTAACTTGAATTTCCTTCCATAGGATATCATTGCCTGCTTTTTGCTGAAAAAGTTTCTGTGTCGATTTTTGAAACATACAAATATTCCTCTAAAATCAGCAGAACTACGAATTCCGATTTACTCACCTGTTATCAGGAGAGACCTCAGTGCTGCATCTTTGAGCCCAGTACTGATCCTGAAAAGTAATTCTAACCGTACTTACCAGTAACTTGAATTTCCTTCCATAGGCTAACATTGACTGGTTTCACTTGGAAATTCTTCTAAGTGTGGAGTTTTGGAACTTTATAATATTCCTCTAAAATCAGCCGAACTACGAATTCCGATTTACTCACCTGTTATCAGGAGAGACCTCAGTGCTGCATCTTTGAGCCTAGTACTGATCCTGAAAAGTAATTTTAACCGTACTTACAAGTAACTTGAATTTCCTTCCATAGGATATCATTGCCTGCTTTTTGCTGAAAAAGTTTCTAAGTGTCGATTTTTGAAACATACAAATATTCCTCTAAAATCAGCAGAACTACGAATTCCGATTTACTCACCTGTTATCAGGAGAGACCTCAGTGCTGCATCTTTGAGCCCAGTACTGATCCTGAAAAGTAATTCTAACCGTACTTACCAGTAACTTGAATTTCCTTCCATAGGCTAACATTGACTGGTTTCACTTGGAAATTCTTCTAAGTGTGGAGTTTTGGAACTTTATAATATTCCTCATAAATCAGCTGAACTACGAATTCCAATTTACTCACCTGTTATCAGGAGAGACCTCAGTGCTGCATCTTTGGGCCCAGTACAGATCCTGAAAAGTAATTCTAACCGTACTTACCAGTAACTTGAATCTCCTTCCATAGGCTAACATTGACTGGTTTCACTTGGAAATTCTTCTAAGTGTGGAGTTTTGGAACTTTATAATATTCCTCTAAAATCAGCCGAACTACGAATTCCGATTTACTCACCTGTTATCAGGAGAGACCTCAGTGCTGCATCTTTGAGCCCGTACTGATCCTGAAAAGTAATTTTAACCGTACATACCAGTAACTTGAATTTCCTTCCATAGGATATCATTGCCTGCTTTTTGCTGAAAAAGTTTGTCGATTTTTGAAACATACAAATATTCCTCTAAAATCAGCAGAACTACGAATTCCGATTTACTCACCTGTTATCAGGAGAGACCTCAGTGCTGCATATTTGAGCCCAGTACTGATCCTGAAAAGTAATTCTAACCGTACTTACCAGTAACTTGAATTTCCTTCCATAGGCTAACATTGACTGGTTTCACTTGGAAATTCTTCTAAGTGTGGAGTTTTGGAACTTTACAATATTCCTCTAAAATCAGCCGAACTACGAATTCCGATTTACTCACCTGTTATCAGGAGAGAACCCAGTGCTGCATCGTTTAGCCCAGCACTGACCCTGAAAAGTAATTCTAACCGTACTTACCAGTAACTTGTATTTCCTTCCATAGGAATCCATTGTCTGGTTTTCAGCAGAAAAGTTTCAACGTGTCGATTTTCACAAACTACAAATATTCCTTAAAAATCACCTGTATGACTTAAACGCATTCTTTCAACTGTTTACAGGAGATGCACCAGTGCTGGATCCAGGATCCACCACTGAGTAAGAAAAAGCAACGATAACACTACTTACCTGGTAAGTGAATTTCCTCCCATAGGATAACATTGGTGATTCTATGTGAAAAAGTTTCAACTTTTAAAATACAATAATATTCCTTAAAAATCACTACTGTAACCAAAAAGCTTTTACTCAACTGTTTACAGGAGATGTCCCAGGACTGAATCTAGGATCCAGTCCTGTGGTTAGAAAAGTAATCCATAAAGTAACTAACTGCATTTAACTAGAAATTCACATTGAGCTCAATGTTGCATTGTGTTTGAAATTGTGTTGCCCATTGCAACAACTGTAACTACTGTACTTAAAAGTCTATTGCCTATTTGCAAAGTATTTAAACTAAAGTAATTCATTCTGAGAAAGTATATTTTGTAATGGAATGTATAATGTAATTACAATGTAATTTAAAAATAAAATATCTAAAAATAAATAGTTTAAAAAATGTAGTAAATCAGTATCAAAAAAATAAATATAACAATTAATACATTTAAAAATTGTCATTTACAAAACCTTTGAAATTCACTGAAAAAAACCATAGGTTTCAGACATGTTATAGTTAGGAATTAGCATTTAAAAAACCTTTGAAATTCACTGAAAAAACCATAGGTTTCAGGCACGTTATAGTTAGAAATTAGCATTTAAAAAACCTTACAAATTCACTGAAAAAACCATAGGTTTTAGGGACAGTTATAGTTAGTTGGACATTGCACTCGTACAAAACCTGTGAAATTCCCCTGTTATAGTTAGTTCAACTAACTATAACTCGCGCCCCCGCAATGCACTGCTGATGACGTCACATATTACATCACTCATGACATGGTCAGTGACATCACTGATGACATCTCAAATGACATCACTGATGACATCACTGATGACATCATCCACGTGATAATCTGATGCACCTCCTCACACCCTAATATAACCTTTGATACACCCACTCTAAATTACAGACTGCCATTCGCAAAACCATAGACACTCCAACACCAATAACTACATACCCACTCACTGATTCTTAGGTCTACACACACATCCACTCACTCACCCGTACAGTCACTCATACTTACGGTCACTCAGTACAGGACTATCATATGCACTCATACTCCTATATAGACACTCAAACACCGCCACTCATCCATAGAGGTACTCACACACCTAGTCAGTCATGCAAATAATTAAACACACTGCCATTTACTCACCTATACAGTTATACACACACCAGCTCACTTACTCATACAAATACTAGCACATTCTTACGCTCTTATACAATCACTGATACAAGCACACACTCATCCATACAGTCACTCTCACAATCACACACTCTCGCTTATAGCTATTTATATACTCCAACACACATATATACTGCCTTACACATATGTAGTTACTCACACATGTACCACTGGGACATACATTCACTCACTAACACACTCTTACACACAGTTACCCACCCATACAGTCTATCACAGATGCACTCTTGAAACCATCCACCCAGTGAATCACCCACTCACACATCAATGCACAGAGTCGCACACACCCCACCCACACAAACACTCAGGCACCCATACAGATACTCAGACAACCAATCAATAACTCATATAGACACTCATGTAGCTATTCACAAACCCATGCAGCCACTTACACAGCAACAGACAGACGGATACAGACATTCACCCAGTTTAGTCACTAACCCATGCATTCAGTAAGATACGTTTAATCACTCACTTATAGAGTTAGTCACGCAGCTACTAAATCATCCATACAGACACTTATACACCCACTCATTCTTCAATACGCCTTTCCCTATATATATTAAAAATATTTAAACTTTACAGAAACACACAGTCACTGGATGATGTCATCAGTGATGTCATTTGAGATGTCATCAGTGATGTCACTGACCATGTCATGAGTGATGTAATATGTGACGTCATCAGCAGTGCATTGCGGGGGAGCGAGTTATAGTTAGCTGAACTAACTATAACGGGGGAATTTCACGGGTTTTGTACGAGTGCAATGTCCAACTAACTATAACTGTCCCTAAAACCTATGGTTTTTTCAGTGAATATATATATATATATATATATATATATACAAAGGTAAGAGCTTAGTTACAGTTAGGAAAACTTATTTTCCCTATACACACCAAGTTTAAACTACAGAAACTTTAAAAATTCTAAAGTTAGAGTTATAATTTTCAATTACAATTTATCCACCATCTTCAAGTTATTATATATTAATATTAATTATTATAAGTAGCGGACCTCGTTACACAGTCTTTTCAGCTCGCTAACCAGACAACCAGTAAAGTCTTGTACAGTAAGTTCAGCAAATGAAGAATCAAACCATAGTAACCTGGATTTTTCTGGGGAACTTCGACTGGTCCGCATGAACACGAGACAGAGAGGAAGCGGAAGGGGAGCAAATTTTGGAGGAGGCAGGGGAAGAGGTAAGTTAAAACCAGAAGAAGTAGAGGAAGATGGAAAAGCAAAAGTAAGAAAAGAAAAGAAAAAGCAAAACTAAAAAAAACAGTAAACCAAGAGAACCTTATTGTGAATTTATCCCAAAAAGTACTCAATGAAGACCGGAAGAAAATTCTTAATAAAGGACACTCCTTTTGCCCAAACATAGAAATGGACTTAGCAAATCTTAGAATAGATTTGTACAAGTTTACATGCAAAATTAAATTTAAAAACATTTTTTTAGCATACCCCCCCCCTCAGAAACAGAAACAATACGACAGGGAAGAAATGTCTCCAACATGACAATAAAAGAAATATCGTGCCTAACAATTTTGACATCTTTGGAGGAAGAATCAGATGGGGCAGCCAGTACATTTCCAGTGGAAGAAATAACAAATGCACAGTTTTGTTGAGGGATGGGCATTCAAACAGGAAAGGGAGGGGAAAGTGGACTCAAATCATGCTCCACATTATGCTCTCAGCTACCACCAGGGAATAAGATAGACTTATTCCTTGAGATGGTGGTTGAAGATCTGAACAAACTCTCTCAAAGAAAACACCAAAAAAAAGGAAAAGAAATATCACCTTTGAGGAAAGAATGACAATAAAAGAACTAAAGGAAGACACACAGATTGTTATAAAAGCATCTGACAAAGGTGGAAATATTGTAATACAGGACAGTGATAAATATTTAATGGAAGCCGAAAAACAACTTAGGATTAAACAACATTATGAAAAAATAAAAGAAAATTCATCTTCAACAATCACTCTGGAATATCATGATAAGCTCCAGGAGTGGTACCAAAAAGAACTAATTGACGAAGAAGAGTATAAATACCTAAAAACGCAACATTCAACAACACCAACAATTTATTTCCTCCCGAAAATACATAAGAGCCTAATGAATCCACTGGGACGTTGAATAGTCAGCTTAATCAATTCGCTTTTGGAGAATACCTCGAGGTATATTGATATCTTCATAGCGCCTTATGTGATAGCCCTACCATCGTATTTAAGGATTCCATGGATTTTTAAATAAAATCCAAAATATACCTTGGAAGGAATCATACTTAATGCCTACAATTGATGTAGTATCACTTTATACATCTATTAGACATAATGATGGAATAACAGCAGTCAAGCATTTCTTGCGTGACAGACCAATCAACAACTTGGAGCATTTAAATATGTTGATCGAAATTCTGGACTTTTGTTTAAAACATAACACCTTCATCTTTAATGGAACCCACTATTTGCAAAGGCAGTGTACTGCCATGGGGGACTTTTTTGCTACAACATACGCAAACCTACTCATGGGATATTGGGAATCTCAAATAATCTGGACAGAAAGAAATCAAACAACTATGGAAAAGGTAAAGCTATGGACCAGATTTATCGACGACATCTGTATAATCTGGGAAGGGAAAGTAAAGAACTGGAAGCATTCATTTTATCCCTCAATAAACATTATCTGAACCTAGCTTTTACTTACACTATCAGCCCCATGCAAATTACATTCTTAGACATTGAGGTCCACATCAGGGATACAAGCATCCGCACTAAGATGCACAGGAAAAAAACATCATGCAACAGCATACTCCATGGAAATAGTGGCCACCCAAAAAATCTCAGATGGAGTATCCCCTATGGGATTGAAGAATGGAAATGAATGAAATGCAAAATAGATTTTTAGCTAGGGGGTACCCTCTGGAGGTAGTACAAGATGCCATGGAGAGAGTACAAAGAAGCAAAGAAGTGTGAACTGTTAATACCAAAAAAGAAAAGTTTGGAGAAAGGAGATGAAAAGACACATTTCATTATGGATTACAACATGCAACATAAAGAAACTAAACAAATAATTCTGAGAAAATGAAGAATACTTCGATCCGATGAGACTCTGAATACAGTTCTTTTGGATTATCCTAACATCACATATAGGAAAGCATCCTCATTAGGAGACCTGTTAATCAAAAGACACTATTCCTTTGAAACTGAAAAAGAAAAGGAAAAGAAAAAGAACTGGTTAAGTTGCCCAGGCTTCTGGAAATGTTCAAGATGCAAGGCCTGTGAACATGTAACTAATCGAAAAGAATACAGAATGCATAATGGCAGAACAGAAAAAATCCCAGAGCATATTACCTGCAACACAGATTTTGTAGTTATGCCCTAGTATGTCCCTGCAAAAAAAATACTATGTGGGCAGTACCATAAATAAAGTAGGACTAAGAATCCTGCAACATCTTCCAACAGTAAAAAACAGAGATTATTCTTACCCAATTGTGAAGCATCAAGGTAATGACTGTCGGCACGTTATAGCTGGATGAAAACCCTCAAAATAGTATTTGTAGACCCTGAAAAATAAAATTCTTGCCTGGAAAGATATTATTGGGTAACAAGAAAAGAGTAAAGAAGGTTTAACTGAACAAGAAGTTTTGAGAAATTTCAATTTTATATGATGTTAAATACCATAAAGTAGGAGCACTCTATGATATAATCTTGACAGCACTGTAAAAGCAGCTGCAGACCGGGAATCCGGGGCAAGGACAGTGTGTGAGCCGGCAAAGAGTCCCAGTCCCTCAAAAAAGTGCTGGCGATGCTCACTGGCAAGCACCAGCACAAATTAAGTACTGAAATCACTGTTCAGAAACAAGCCGGAGTGGAGCGGAGTTCGACACTGCCGGGACGGAGGCGCGGAACGACGGCGCCGGGCGCGGGGCAGGAGTGACGGTGCCGGGCCTCTCTACTGCCCGGTGCGAGGGTGATCTCCGCTGCCTACCTTGCTGCGGTGCGACAGAGGTGCGGATCTCTGCCTCCCAGAGGAAGGCGGCGACCGCCATCTGACGATCCTGAGCGGGCTGCACCGAACCGGCGCCCAAACCTGGCCGCGGGCCTGGGCTGCCGCTGCAAAATCCACCAGAGCGGACGTGGTAAGCCCGGTCTCTTCCTCCCCAACGGCCCAGAGTGAACGGAGCGGCGGCGCAGGTGGGCGCCCACTCAAACCCGGCTGGGCTCATCCACCCTACCAATCAAAGCTGCGAGGGAGCCCACTCATTAGGCGCGGGCACCCTCACAACGCTGGGGATCTGCTCGCTCCGCCGGATTGCGGAGCATAGTGAAACAACGCGAATTACCACATCGGCGGCGGGACTCCCTCTGTGCAGATGGTGTGACATAGCCTGGTATCGGGGCAAGCTTGGGAGGAGACGTCCCCCCCATGGGGTCCCGAGGTGGGCCGCGAATGGCGAGGCTGTCCCTAGAAGCCCGGCAGCCATCTTTGTATGCGCCTGTGTCCCCAGGCCTGCGGACGAAGAGGCCAGGGGCGAAGGCTATTCATGCTGAGAGAGCTCAGGGGACCGTGAAGCCCCGGGGGGCCCTGTAGCCTCTGTGGCCGATATCCTAGACCAGATAAGAAACATGAAGCCCCCCCACCACCACCTATTTAATCCTCCTCAAGATGCCGAGGAACTCTGTGACCATATGAGTCTACAAGCACATGTGTGATACAATTTTCAAGCAACATTAAGAGTGTCCATTAGTATCACATTGGTGAAAGTTTGAACCTTTTAGAAGGAAACCTGTACCTGCTGTAAATAACCAGAGAACTAGAAGGAACTCCTTTATTTGAAGTAAAGGGCAGAGCCACTTTGAATTTAACAGGAAGTGTGCCGTGAGGGGAACGCCGTGAGGGGAGCGGCTTCAGTAGCTTGAAGGCAGCCGTGAGGGAACGGCTTCTGCAGTTTCACCGAGCCGTGAGGGGAACGGCCACCGCGACTACACCGGGACTACAGCCCCCAGCAGCCCCTGCAACCTCGCCTGCTCCCTGACGCTGCACCACGCAGCTGGAGGCGCAATTAAAAGCCCTACTGGCATCCCGCAGCCCGGGCCAAGGGCGGGCCCGTCTGCGCCCGTCATCGCCAGGAAGAGGCAGGGCAGGGCCACCCCTCTTGACTTCGTGATCTTCCAGGGAATTGATTAGACGTTCTGGACTAACGAACTGCAGCCAGCGTAGATAAGCCAGTGAGTAACTAACGTAGAAGCATAGGACACTATTATTGGAGGTTGCGTTGGTTGTGTTGGGTGTTTGTTATTTGTCCTGCTACTACGGATCACTTGGAAACGAACTGCAGTTGGACATAGTTATTGTCATTTTTATTTTTTATTTTATTTTTTATTTTTTTATTTTAATTGTGTATTAACTTATAAGTAAGCGAGCTTTCGATTTAGCTAAGGTCTGTGTAGCATAACGTATTTTATTGTCTGTGGAGTGTATCTTTTATATTTTATAGTGGTACCTAGCCCTTTCAATTATCCTTGTCCCTGCGGTATATATCCTAGTACTCAGCATTACGCACTTTTATTGGCACTTTATATATCTGGCACTCTGTAGTTTTGCACATTGTACGATCTGTACCGGGTATTTTTTTTGGTTTCTTTCCCTGTGTCCTGTCTGCCCCTTTACCCTAAGGTCACAGTGTCACTGTAGTAACTAGTAGGATGTCGAAACGCAAATTACAAAAAACCCATAAAGCTGTTGTTGATCAACCATGCACTCCTACTTAGTACGGGCTGTTAGTGCTATTAATGTTGAAATTGATAGGGCAGAACGTCGCCTCTCATTAGGCACCGGCTCGGGGATTGAAGAAATAATGGGGCTGGTTTCTGGGATCCCCCAGCATGAAATTGAAACTGCCCCGAGCATCGAAAAAGTTACCGCCCCACCGGACAAAGTGTGCTCAGGGACGACAGTCATTGATGTAGATATTTTGCCTGATGTGCCACTACAGCATTCACCTACTGGCCCTCCTACACTGAAAAGGAAAAGGGGCTGTAGAAATAGCCAAGCGAAAACAGGGACTATGAGCAAAAGTAAGAAAGGCCCATCACCAAATACTATTGTTAAAGTACCAGTAAAACCCTCAGATTTGGGGCCTTCACAAATTGATCAGATTGTATCTCTTTTTAATCAGAAACTTGAAACACTCATTAGCCCACTTCATGATAAAATAGATAAACTTAACGAAGTAGTTGCTAAACTTACTGGTTTATTAAAAAATAATAACGAAAATCAAAGGGTGAATGCAAAGGGGTCACAGGGGGGATTACTGGAACAAGTGCAACTGGGTATAACCGCTGTGGAACCTGTAGTCAGTACCCCAAGCGTCAACAATAGGGATAGCAGGGGTCGGGGGTCTTAGGGAACAACCTGGAAGTGCCCAAACTAAGTACCAATCTGGCTGTAACAGGCTTTAGACCGAAAGCGACGATGAGTAACCTACCCTGCCACAATAGAGGGGATAGGGTTAAACGGGCAGAGTTGTCTCAGGTGCCTAGTGATCACATGGAGAGTAGTGGGCCAATGGGAAGAATAGGTACACCGATAAACCTACCCCCAGAATGCTGCCCATATGTGGCAGTTATGGTAAATGTACCCCAACTTGAGCCGGGCCAAAAGGAAACAGATCATTCTCTTAAAAATAAAGTGGTGCACTGGTTATACAAGAATTGCAGCTGACCAGATTCTTTTAACCAGAAGAATAAATTGGATCGGACCCTTAAAAAGACACTACAAGGCGATTGCGTAATTATTAACTTTAAGAACCCTAATTGGGCCAGAACTTCCCTGGAAAGAGCGGGCGCAATAGTACGCAATGATCTTGATGTATCACTTTTACCTCTGGGTTTTTTTTATAGACACTTAAGGCCTACCCCCAACAGAACAGGAGAACAGGAGAACTGTAGGGCCACCTCGGCAGTGTTAACGCAGTCACATTACACATTACCTACCTTCAATAGATTCCTACCATTAAGTACTCTTGAAGATAATGATTGACAAAGCGCTTTCTGCCCATCTGTTGGGGAGGCGGGATGCAAAAGTATGTGGGGGTTGGATGCAGGACTCCCAAGTGAAAGGGTATCTAACATTACTGAGCCTATATCTAATACACTTAAATCTCAGCCTGAAGGTATAAATTCTCATGCCCTGCGCCCATTAAGCCCTGAGAACAAGTCTAGTCTTGATGTCCAGATAGGCTGCCAAGAAGGGCAGTTTATAGAAATATTGCTGGACCCCCCAGTTCTGGACCCTCCTACTAAGGAGGGAGACGTTAGTACGAGCATAGGTGATCGTCCCTTTGATGGACTAGGGAATTTTAAATCTAACGGCCTCACTATCGCTACTTGGAATATAGCCGGATTGGCTAGTAAAAAGGACGAGTTGGGTTGGGAGGACTTTATTGGCAAACTCGACATAATCTGTCTACAAGAAACCTGGAGTACAATCTATGTTAATTTTGAAGGGTTTACTTCTTATAATTTATTAGCTACACCTGCCCCGGCTGGTAGAGCGAAGGGAGGGCTGTTAATCCTTCTATCAAATAAACTGCCTTTGGTTGTTAAAAAGGTTATCAAAGTAGGACAACATTCACAGTTGTTATGGTTACACCATAAAGATGGTTGGGATGTCTTGTTGATCAATTATTATAACAACATTTTTGACTCAACTCGTCATAACGTGGTCATTGAAATAGAAAAGGAAATAGATAATTTGGTCACAGCCATAAACACAAATTTTGCCATTATATGGGTCGGAGATTTTAATACTCCAATTTGTACCTTGTCTATGACCAAGGTTTGTGGATTTAGGAGTGATGAGAGGGCCGATTGTATACATTTTCCGCATAACATCTATGGAGATACCTTAAATTTAGTCCTGGCAAAATATGATCTTGATGTAATGCAATGTGCCTTGGACGAGAATGGGAGGGAGATACCTACCTTCACTGGAAGAAATGCCAACACTTCAATTGATCATATTTTAGTATCCACCAATATCGTACACCTATGTTCTACCCCATGGATAGCCGAATTGTTACTTAGTGACCACAACTGTATTATCATGCCATTGGTTGTGTGGGGCAACAAAGTTGATAAGCAACAAACGGTTATTGGTAATATTAAACCATGTAGACCCAATGGAACTAGAATTAGGTGGAAAGGTATTAACCCTGCTAACATCCTAAAAAATATTGTTTTGGAATGTGACAAGGAGATTTATGATAGTCTTGATATGGAGGTTGAACCAACTACGATATTAACTAATTTTAGTAAAATCAATAATGCCATTAATAAGCTATTAACTGCACCTCCGAGTAGGAAGCAGTTACAGATTCAGGGTTGGTTTAACCATATCTGTACGAACTTGCTGAACCAGTTAAAACATGCACTCTCCACTAGACCTAGGGATAAAATGTTAATACAAAAACTAAGACTAGATTACAAACTAGCACTAAAACAGAGGAAGAGGGAGCTCCAAGAGGAGGCTTGGGATAACCTTTCATTGGCTGTGGCCACATCCAACAATAAGCTGTTTTGGGAAATAGTCAATTCATCATTTTTTTAAAATGATTTTCACCCAGAATTTTTAGGCCATGTTAGCTGCGAGGACTGGGTGTTACATTTTTCTAATATTTTTAACCCATGTGATGAAGACTTTAAGGTTCTTAATATCCCCAGGAAATGGCCCATTATCCCCCTAAATATCACTCTTGATGAGGTCGAGTTAGGAATTAGAGGCAGCAAAGGAGGGAAAGCGCCAGGCCCAGACGGTGTACCCATAGATATCTATAAAACTGTGCCTGATCTATGGGGCCCGATACTTACCAGAGTCTTCAATGCCGCAGTCATAGAGGAAGTTCCTATGACATGGGGTCAATCAGTCATTATCCCCATCTACAAAAAGGGGAACAAATCGGAAGCCAAGAACTATCGGCCGATTTCCCTTTTAGATTCATCTATGAAGGTGATGAGCAGGGTTTTACTTGTAAGATTGGAAGAGTGGGTTGTAGATAATGGGATTTTAACGAAAGCGCAACTTGGTTTTAGAAAAGGGCTAGGCACGTTGGAACAGTGTATTAATTTGCAGCTTTTAATTGGCAAATATACATGTGCTAAACAAGGGGGTCTCTTTTTGTGTTTTGCTGATCTTAGCAGCGCTTTTGATTTAGTGGATCATGCAATACTTTGGCCAGTTTTACTTAACCTTGGTGCTCCAGAGTCTATTATTTATTTTCTTGCGAGGCTGTACGAGAAATTATTGACTAGTGTCCGATATGGCCATGGGGGCGAATGCACTCCTAATTTTAATGTCAAACGTGGCATCCTCCAAGGCTGCGTCCTGGCACCATTGCTTTTTATTTTATTTATTAATGAAGTAGACGCAGTCCTTAAGACGATACAGGCGGATGCCCCCCAAGCAGATGGCCAGGATATACCGGTCCTGCTCTACGCAGATGATGCAGTACTTTTATCCAGGACACCGATAGGCCTACAGCATCTAATTGATGGGTTTGTAGATTTTATTAAGGGAAGGAAGCTGCTGATAAACAAGGCCAAAACATATACAATGGTTTGTGGAACAAAACCCAAGAAAACGAAATGTTATTTTATAGACAGGGAAAGAGTGGAATCCGTCGACAATTTCTGCTACCTAGGGATAACTTTCTCGGGTAACGGCAAGTGGTCACGTGAAATGTCAAATGTCCGGGCCAAGATGGCAAAAAGTGTGCATGGGGTGTTTAGTTTTGCCTCCAAATTAGGGGATCGCCGAATTAAATATATGACCTATATATACAAAGCTAGATGTGCCTCTATTGCACTATATGGTGCACGGGTATGGGGCTACCACTCTAGCCAAGAAGTGCAATTAGAGGAAAATTCCTTTTTAAAAAAGCTCTTGTGCCTGCCTGTCTCAGCATCTTCAGAGTTAATCCATTGTGAAGTGGGGCTTGACCATTTGTCAGACCTGATTGCAATGAGACCATTTCTGCTATGGAGATCAATTTGGTCTAAAGAGGAGACCATATTTACACAAACCATTATAAAGGACTGCCTACGATTAGACAATTGTTTTAAAATCCCATGGTTGAATTATATCTTAATGGTATACAAAGATATACTTAAGCTCCCAATTCCGGGAAATCCGTCAGATGTGATAGGCCTGTCCAAACAGGAGATTAAGGTCACTTTCTTGGCTCACAATAAGGAGCGCAGGATGAGAACTGTGGAGAAACAAGCTACATATCAGCTGTACCATCTGTATATTGACACTGTTGGCTTCCAAAGCTATTGATCACTTGTCTCAAGACCCTCCCACCATTTTGTACTAACGAGGATGAGACTAGGTCTTGTTCATCATTTAGTCGCTTTTCCAGAAACGAAACAGCGCCCAGTCAGTCCTTGCCCATGTGATAAGCACACTAAACAGAGCACCATGCACTTTTTACTATTATGTGAACTGTATCTGAATTATAGAATTGTTTATCTAAAACCTTTGTTTAAAAGATATAATGTTACAACTATCCAAGCTGCTATGAGTCTACTGTTTACATTAAGAGACCCCAAGATCTGTTTTTATACTGCGACATACATTTTAAAATCAATTTATGCAAGAAAAAGTTTGTTTTTTTCAGAATGAATTTATAGATTATAATCGTACAGAATTGATTGTGTATGTTTATTTATAGTTATATGAAATTGTAATTGAATTTTAATGCTTGTGTATGTATATTTGCTTTTATGGTTGCTATCTGAACCGAATAAAGCTTACCAAACGAAACAAAACGATATAATCTTGAGATAAACTTAGAGAATGATCATCAGAAACAATGTGTAGATAAAATTGTCTTTGTCAGCAAAGTTTGGGTAAAAATAGGTTATTTATGCATCAGCACTTTATATGACACATGCTGCTAAAGATCAGGTAGAAGATAGTTGCTTAAGTAGTTGCACTTTATATCAGAACATGCTGTGATATTGGCATATTATTGCACAAACTGCTGATTGGTCCCATGGGGAATTAATCAGCTGTTTAAGCCTATGCACTTTACATCCTAACATGCTGCTAAATTGAGCATGGAAGAGTTGCTCAAAGAATTGTACTCTATATTAAAATAAGCTGCTTTTTTGGCATAAATGTGCACAACAAGGCTGTTAATCAGTTAGAGGATTCAAAAGCTGCTCAAGCACTCGCACTTTACATTAGACTATAACATGCTACATTACTGGCATATTGTTGTGTAGCAGAATTATATTGGGGTGGAGAGAAAAAAAAAGAAAACTCAGTATAACATAAATTGCTGAAGTATGTGCGCTTTATATTTAGAAATGCAACTTGTCGGCATAATTCTGCATAGCAAAACTGTTAAATGTGTTTGCAGCATAAAACAAGATGTTGGAGGCTTTGCACCTTATAATAGACTATATTATGTTGTTTTATCAGTATAACTTTGCACAGTACAATCATTAATGCATTAGCACTTTATATGATACAATGTTTCTTGTGGTATATAGGACTTATTTTCCTTTCTCTAATTTTCTCTTTCTCCTTCTTTTCCTCTTTCCTCTCTCCTCCTCTTTTTGTCCTTATGTCTATTGTTGTTAAATATGGTATTTTGGATTTTTTTTTAGAAACTAATGAAATGAGTGATTAAACTCTCAGTTGTTTTTTTTCAAGGAAAAGTCATTGCAAAAAGTACTTTACTTTGACTAACAAAATGTTCTGCATAGTTTGTGAAATCATGTCAAGTAAAAAAACAAAAACGTGAAAATTTGTGTACTTTACACTAATTGTGACAAAACAAAATGGTAGATATTACTTGACAAAAAAGATAAAAAATCTGCGGTCTAGTTGTTCTTTAAAATGTAGACAGCAAAGATGGTAAAATGTTATGGGCACTTTAAGATGGAAAATCTGGACAGCAGGACTCTATGGTCTTGTGGAAGGCAAGTGGCGAAACACATCGGCTGTCCCTGTAAAATTGCACTATTGGTGATACAATAAAATTTAGAAAATCTAGCCCTGCGGTGCCGCTTGATTTGATTTTTACTGAGTCGAAAGAAAGCAGTAGAATAACTATAACATATATACGTGTATATATATATATACAGGCAATAATATAAGTATATTAAGAGTGCTCACCATGTCCGCTGCAACGCTTAAAGATCGCGAATCAGCAGCTGAGGAGATGTTCACAGACTCCCCACAGCAGGAGCAGCAGCATGACAATGGTAACATTACACAAGCAACAGGGGGAACTAAAAGTTTGAAAGACAATTTCCGCACATTAGAGAAATTGATGCGTCAAGAGCAAGCTAAATGGTGGGAAGGAAAATCTCTCCAGTAATATCTGGATGTGGGAAGGATCCCCAGGGGGCTACGCATTATGCTAGCCCCCAGTTATGAGACACCAAATCCCAAAATGTTAGCAGAATGGGCTGAATGTAACCTGGAGTCCTCTCGCAGGCTGGTCCAGATATTGGTAAAGTATGCGGAGACGGACCGGGTAGATTTACAGGCCAAAATCGACGCTCTAAATGAGCGCATCAATGAGCATGGCGATTCACAGTCGAAAAAGAAACTATATGATGAAATGATAACAAGATTACATAAAGAGAAAAACTAAAACAGAGAAAAACCTACAAATTTAAACGGGATAAAGATGACTATACATATGGTCAAATCTTTACTTTTGCCCGTAAATACGATTCTTTCAGGAATGCCACAACGAGCAAAATACAGTCTACGTCAGGAAGAAATGAGGAACAAGGAGAAGTAACATCAGCTTCTGACCTTAGTTCTGCAATAGAAAGCGAATCTGAAACAGAAGGCGCCAAAAATAGATTGGATCAGGCAACTGTAAAACCATCATTGGGGGAAGAGTTGGATTGCCTTAGGAGAAGCAGAAAAGAGACATTACGGCCGAGAAATATCAAATCGGAAAAAAACGACGAACCGAGAGCAGGCGGAAGCGAAGGCAGGCAGCCAGAAAGCGTGGGCAAGAGTGGAAACCCAAAGCCAATGAGAGGACGGGGACAATGGAGACGCAAATAAGCAAGCCATTGTGCCCCCGACAAACCGCCACCAACAATAATACCATCATAAATCTTGCCAATGTAGATTTGGATATAGCAGAACAACAATTGCTCTCCTTGGGATTATCATATTGCCCGGAAACTAATTTTGACTATACAAACACTAGAGCTGACATATATAAATTTATACGGAAATTAAAGTAAAAAAATGTCATCAGCTCGAAGCTAATTCGGACGATCAAATCCTACGTACCTCCACTACTACCATGCTATGGGACAATCAGCCCATATCAAATCTAACAGTTGCAGATTTGGATCTTCTGAAAGATCTCCACAGCTTGGAACAAGATCAAGGAGCTGTAGGAGGGGCAACAACAAACCAGCAGCAAATCATGGTCGAGCAAAACATTATGTCACCCATATATGAAACATGCATAAAACCAGAGACAAGGTTTAAGGTGAAATCCAAATTTGTTCCTATAATGCCCAGGGATTCTCTGGACCTGTTTAATGAGCAAGTAGTGGCGCAGGTGAAAAACTATACACGGACACTAACAAGTTGAATAAGAAAATAACAATCCAAGAAAGGAAATATTATCAGCTGATAACAAAATTGAAAAAAGAAAAGGATGTAGTGGTCAGAAATGCAGATAAAGGGGGCAATATTGTATTGTGGCCCCTAAGGGACTATATGGAAGAAGCAGCCTCCCAACTGAACAACACAGACTGCTACAGGAAAACTTCTTTGCAACAATTTAAAAACACACAAGTACAATTTTTTGCAAAATTATTGGCATGGAAAAGTTTAGGTCTCTTGAATATGGACGAGTACAAGTATTTGAAAAAGAATTTCCTACCATACCAGTAATATATTTTGTGCCTAAAATCCATAAAAACCTAAACAAACCGCCTGGCAGGCCCATCATTGCTGCATGCGATGGGCCACTTGAAAATATGTCTATCTATATTGATTCTTTTTTTCAGGAGCATGTTAGGAGCTTAAAATCATATGTGCAGGACACAAGTGACTTTTTAAGGAAAATTGAAACTCTCCATTGGCAATCTGGCTATCAACTGATAGCACTAGATGTTTCATCTCTGTACACATGCATTAGGAACCAAGATGGCATTAAGGCGGTGGAATACTTCCTAGCTAACAGACCAATGAAATTTGCTGAGCATAATAGAATGTTGATTGATTTGCTGCTATTTTGTTTAGAGAACAATTTATTCCTATATAAAAATCAAATGTATCAACAGGTACAGGGTGTGGCCATGGGGGCCAGCTTCTCTCCCAGCTATGCCTGTCTTTTCATGGGCTGGTGGGAGGAGCTGGTCCTCATGAAACAATATGAACACACATACAGGGAAAAGATTGTATCTTGGCTAAGATATATCGATGATTTGTTCATTGTGTGGAACGGCACAGAGCAAGATGCTAAGGAATTTATCACGCAGATTAACAGCTATCATTTAAATTTGCATTTTACCTCAACTATTAGCAGTAGGAATATAACTTTCTTGGATGTTCAGATACATATTGTTAACAATCATTTGACAACCTCCCTTTTTCGCAAACAAACTGCAGGCAATGCTATATTGCATGCATCTAGTTCTCACCCCACTCACCTTAAACATAGCATCCCCTACGGGGAAATGCTTAGGATTAGACGCATCTACAGTGAAGATGCAGATGCGATAGATAAGCAAACACAATGTAAGGTGAGGCTTTTGGAGAGAGGATATAGCTCAAAAACAATAGATGCAGCAATTTTTAAATCTAGAAAATGAGCCAGGCAGGATTTACTCCAATATAAATCAAAAACTCAGGTGACAAAAGATAAAAATATAAATCAGCCAACTAGACTTATATTATCATACTCTAGGCAAGAGGGACAAATTAGGTCAATTATTAGACGTAATTGGCCCATTATATTGGGAGATCCAATTATAGGGTGTCTCCTCCCCAAAAAAACGGTTATTACATATAAAAAAACAGCGTCATTAGGCAATGCACTGGTTAGGAATAGTCTTGAAGATTCTGTAGTAGGAACATGGCTGACAGCAAGAAAAGGATTTTATAAATGTTCCAGTTGCAAAGCTTGCCAGTTTGGTATAAATAAGACCACATACCAAACGGCATTCAATGATCAAGTACATAAAATCACTCAATATTTATCTTGCAAAACGGAATAGGCTGTCTATGCTCTGGTATGTAGTTGTAATTTACACTATATAGGCAGTACAAAACTAGCCGTACATAAAAGAATTTTACAACATACTAGAGCCATTACCAATAATGATTCAAGCTACCCTGTTGCCAGGCATTTTAAGGAAATACATAATAGTAGTCTTAAACATTTTAACTACTTTGTTTTAGATACAATACCGCCACAAAAAAGAGGAGGCAACAGGGAAGCCATGCTCAGACGCCTGGAGACTAGATATATATTGGAATTAGATACAAAACATCCGGGAGGCCTAAACACAAGTGAAGATATGTACACATATTTATAGTCACCGCTCTGTTTATAAATCTAGTATAGTAATCTCATGAACAAATAATGAAAAAACTTCTTAACAATCTTATTCTATTTAGGTATTTACTCCTTTTATAGCTTTTTTTAGCTTCTGTTTTTAGCTTTTTTACCATGTCAGTCATTATTGGATTTTTACACGGTTTTATCCGGTTTTATACAGTTGTAATGTATTTATAATATATATTTATATCATATTTATATATTTATATCTTCATTCATGGGAAATAACTGTATATGAAGGATTAATATTGCGTGTTTTTTGAACTGGTGAAATTCCTCCTTACTTAGCAGTTTAGTAATGAATTTATCCTCTAACAGCCATTTACGGCAGAATTTTTTTTTTAACCTAGAGCATGTTCAATATGTATTATATGCATACAATCTGGCATAACTGGAAGACATTCATTGGGACAGACAGATAATTAGATGCATGAATTGCAATAATATGGGTGTGAAAAATGCAGAAATGGCTCATTGTTGCAATATATGAAACATATGTGATAGGTCAATATGGATTATCCAAAGCTAGTTCTGCTATTTTAAATAATTATAAAACATTTGAATAATGCTGCTAATTTAGTTATTATATGACATACACAAATGCACAATGCACTTTATCGATTTGCACTTTTTAGGACTCTTAGGCACTGTTCACTTTATATTTCCCAATAGTTGTATATTTTAAATATGAACAATCAAAATTAACCTATGTATAAACTTTATTGTTTTACAAGGATTATTATGATATTTTGACAAACAATTATTCAATCAAGTAGGTTGAATGGGTTAAGTATTTATACTGTAGATTACTGTGGCACAGCAACAATATATGTGATGCTTAAAAATCGAGTAAAATTGAGTAGTATTTTTTCCGTGTCTAGCGCTACAACTATTGGTCACTGTCACTTTAAATAGGAAGTTCCTACCTTCTAGCATTGTCATGTGATCAAGGCTGGTAACGGCCAAAACGCGTCATGGCGGTATGGAGAAGCACTGAATAAAGACTTTATTGCACTCTATTGGGTCCACTCTCGTTTCTTCCGTGGAGGAGCAGCAGACGAGTATCTTTGGATATATATATATATATATATTCACTGAAAAAACCATAGGTTTCAGGCACGTTATAGTTAGAAATTAGCATTTAAAAAACCTTACAAATTCACTGAAAAAACCATAGGTTTTAGGGACAGTTATAGTTAGTTGGACATTGCACTCGTACAAAACCCGTGAAATTCCCCCGTTATAGTTAGTTCAGCTAACTATAACTCGCGCCCCCGCAATGCGTTGCTGATGACATCACATATTACATCACTCATGACATGGTCAGTGACATCACTGATGACATCACTGATGACATCTCAAATGACATCACTGCTGACATCATCCAGTGACTGTGTGTTTCTGTAAAGTTTAAATATTTTTTATATATATAGGGTAAGGCGTATTGAAGAATGAGTGGGTGTATAAGTGTCTGTATGGATGATTTAGTAGGTGCGTGACTAACTCTATAAGTGAGTGATTAAACGTATCTTACTGAATGCATGGGTTAGTGACTAAACTGGGTGAATGTCTGTATCCGTCTGTCTGTTGCTGTGTAAGTGGCTGCATGGGTTTGTGAATAGCTACATGAGTGTCTATATGAGTTATTAATTGGTTGTCTGAGTATCTGTATGGGTGCCTGAGTGTTTGTGTGGGTGGGGTGTGTGCGACTCTGTGCATAGATGTGTGAGTGGGTGATTCACTGGGTGGATGGTTTCAAGAGTGCATCTGTGATAGACTGTATGGGTGGGTAAGTGTGTGTAAGAGTGTGTTAGTGAGTGAATGTATGTCCCAGTGGTACATGTGTGAGTAACTACATATGTGAAAGGCAGTATATATGTGTGTTGGAGTATATGAATAGCTATAAGCGAGAGTGTGTGATTGTGAGAGTGACTGTATGGATGAGTGTGTGCTTGTATCAGTGATTGTATAAGAGCGTAAGAATGTGCTAGTATTTGTATGAGTAAGTGAGCTGGTGTGTGTATAACTGTATAGGTGAGTAAATGGCAGTGTGTTTAAGTATTTGCATGACTGACTAGGTGTGTGAGTACCTCTATGGATGAGTGGCGGTGTTTGAGTGTCTATATAGGAGTATGAGTGCATATGATAGTCCTGTACTGAGTGCCCATAAGTATGAGTGACTGTACGGGTGAGTGATTGGATGTGTGTGTGTAGACCTAAGAATCAGTGAGTGGGTATGTAGTTATTGGTGTTGGAGTGTCTATGGTTTTGCGAATGGCAGTCTGTAATTTAGAGTGGGTGTATCAAAGGTTATATTAGGGTGTGAGGAGGTGCATCAGATTATCACGTGGATGATGTCATCAGTGATGTCATTTGAGATGTCATCAGTGATGTCATTAGTGATGTCACTGACCATGTCATGAGTGATGTAATATGTGACGTCATCAGCAGTGCATTACGGGCGCGAGTTATAGTTAGCTGAACTAACTATAACGGGGAATTTCACAGGTTTTGTACGAGTGCAATGTCCAACTAACTATAACTGTCCCTAAAACCTATGGTTTTTTCAGTGAATTTCAAAGGTTTTTTAAATGCTAATTCCTAACTATAACATGTCTGAAACCTATGGTTTTTTTCTGTGAATTTCAAAGGTTTTGTAAATGACAATTTTTAAATGTATTAATTGTTATATTTATTCTTTTGATACTGATTTACTACATTTCTTTAAACTATTTATTTTTAGATATTTTATTTTTTAAATTACATTGTAATTACATTATACATTACATTACAAAATATACTTTCTCAGAATGAATTACTTTAGTTTAAATACTTTGCAAATAGGCAATAGACTTTTAAGTACAGTAGTTACAGTTGTTGCAATGGGCAGCACAATTTCAAACACAATGCAACATTGAGCTCAATGTGAATTTCTAGTTAAATGCAATTAGTTACTTTATGGATTACTTTTTCTAACCACAGGACTGGATCCTAGATTCAGTCCTGGGACATCTCCTGTAAACAGTTGAGTAAAAGCGTTTTGGTTACAGTAGTGATTTTTAAGGAATATTATTGTATTTTAAAAGTTGACACTTAGAAACTTTTTCACATAGAATCACCAATGTTATCCTATGGGAGGAAATTCACTTAGCAGGTAAGTAGTGTTATCATTACTTTTTCTTACTCAGTGGTGGATCCTGGATCCAGCACTGGTGCATCTCCTGTACACAGTTGAAAGAATGCGTTTAAGTCATACAGGCGATTTTTAAGGAATATTTGTAGTTTGTGAAAATCAACACAAACTTTTCTGCTGAAAACCAGACAATGGATTCCTATGGAAGGAAATACAAGTTACTGGTAAGTACGGTTAGAATTACTTTTCAGGGTCAGTGCTGGGCTAAAATATG
This sequence comes from Calotriton arnoldi, assembly GCA_963921515.1. Lineage (NCBI taxonomy): Eukaryota > Metazoa > Chordata > Amphibia > Caudata > Salamandridae > Calotriton > Calotriton arnoldi. Next base: position 586,653 of record CAWUFW010002264.1, read on the forward strand.
CAGCACTGGGTTCTCTCCTGATAACAGGTGAGTAAATCAGAATTCGTAGTTCGGCTGATTTTAGAGGAATATTATAAAGTTCCAAAACTCCACACTTAAAAGAATTTCCAAGTGAAACCAGTCAATGTTAGCCTATGGAAGGAAATTCAAGTTACTGGTAAGTACGGTTAGAATTACTTTTCAGGATCTGTACTGGGCTCAAAGATGCAGCACTGAGGTCTCTCCTGATAACAGGTGAGTAAATTGGAATTCGTAGTTCAGCTGATTTTAGAGGAATATTATAAAGTTCCAAAACTCCACACACAAGAATTTCCAAGTGAAACCAGTCAATGTTAGCCTATGGAAGGAAATTCAAGTTACTGGTAAGTACGGTTAAAATTACTTTTCAGGATCAGTACTGGGCTCAAAGATGCAGCACTGAGGTCTCTCCTGATAACAGGTGAGTAAATCGGAATTCGTAGTTCGGCTGATTTTAGAGGAATATTATAAAGTTCCAAAACTCCACACTTAGAAGAATTTCCAAGTGAAACCAGTCAATGTTAGCCTATGGAAGGAAATTCAAGTTACTGGTAAGTACGGTTAGAATTACTTTTCAGGATCTGTACTGGGCTCAAAGATGCAGCACTGAGGTCTCTCCTGATAACAGGTGAGTAAATCGGAATTCGTAGTTCTGCTGATTTTAGAGGAATGTTTGTATGTTTCAAAAATCGACACTTAGAAACTTTTTCAGCAAAAAGCAGGCAATGATATCCTAAGGAAGGAAATTCAAGTTACTGGTAAGTACGGTTAAAATTACTTTTCAGGATCAGTACTGGGCTCAAAGATGCAGCACTGAGGTCTCTCCTGATAACCGGTGAGTAAATCGGAATTCGTAGTTCGGCTGATTTTAGAAAAATATTATAAAGTTCCAAGACTCCACACTTTGAAGAATTTCCAAGTGAAACCAGTCAATGTTAGCCTATGGAAGGAAATTCAAGTTACTGGTAAGTACGGTTAAAATTACTTTTCAGGATCAGTACTGGGCTCAAAGATGCAGCACTGAGGTCTCTCCTGATAACAGGTGAGTAAATTGGAATTCGTAGTTCAGCTGATTTTAGAGGAATATTATAAATTTCCAAAACTCCACACTTAGAAGAATTTCCAAGTGAAACCAGTCAATGTTAGCCTATGGAAGGAAATTCAAGTTACTGGTAAGTACGGTTAGAATTACTTTTCAGGATCTGTACTGGGCTCAAAGATGCAGCACTGAGGTCTCTCCTGATAACAGGTGAGTAAATCGGAATTCGTAGTTCTGCTGATTTTAGAGGAATGTTTGTATGTTTCAAAAATCGACACTTAGAAACTTTTTCAGCAAAAAGCAGGCAATGATATCCTATGGAAGGAAATTCAAGTTACTGGTAAGTACGGTTAAAATTACTTTTCAGGATCAGTACTGGGCTCAAAGATGCAGCACTGAGGTCTCTCCTGATAACCGGTGAGTAAATCGGAATTCGTAGTTCGGCTGATTTTAGAGGAATATTATAAAGTTCCAAAACTCCACACTTAGAAGAATTTCCAAGTGAAACCAGTCAATGTTAGCCTATGGAAGGAAATTCAAGTTACTGGTAAGTACGGTTAGAATTACTTTTCAGGATCTGTACTGGGCTCAAAGATGCAGCACTGAGGTCTCTCCTGATAACAGGTGAGTAAATCGGAATTCGTAGTTCTGCTGATTTTAGAGGAATGTTTGTATGTTTCAAAAATCGACACTTAGAAACTTTTTCAGCAAAAAGCAGGCAATGATATCCTATGGAAGGAAATTCAAGTTACTGGTAAGTACGGTTAGAATTACTTTTCAGGATCTGTACTGGGCTCAAAGATGCAGCACTGAGGTCTCTCCTGATAACAGGTGAGTAAATCGGAATTCGTAGTTCTGCTGATTTTAGAGGAATGTTTGTATGTTTCAAAAATCGACACTTAGAAACTTTTTCAGCAAAAAGCAGGCAATGATATCCTATGGAAGGAAATTCAAGTTACTGGTAAGTACGGTTAAAATTACTTTTCAGGATCAGTACTGGGCTCAAAGATGCAGCACTGAGGTCTCTCCTGATAACAGGTGAGTAAATCGGAATTCGTAGTTCGGCTGATTTTAGAGGAATATTATAAAGTTCCAAGACTCCACACTTAGAAGAATTTCCAAGTGAAACCAGTCAATGTTAGCCTATGGAAGGAAATTCAAGTTACTGGTAAGTACGGTTAAAATTACTTTTCAGGATCAGTACTGGGCTCAAAGATGCAGCACTGAGGTCTCTCCTGATAACAGGTGAGTAAATTGGAATTCGTAGTTCTGCTGATTTTAGAGGAATATTTGTATGTTTCAAAATCGACACAGAAACTTTTTCAGCAAAAAGCAGGCAATGATATCCTATGGAAGGAAATTCAAGTTACTGGTAAGTACGGTTAAAATTACTTTTCAGGATCAGTACTGGGCTCAAAGATGCAGCACTGAGGTCTCTCCTGATAACAGGTGAGTAAATCGGAATTCGTAGTTCGGCTGATTTTAGAGGAATATTATAAAGTTCCAAAACTCCACACTTAGAAGAATTTCCAAGTGAAACCAGTCAATGTTAGCCTATGGAAGGAAATTCAAGTTACTGGTAAGTACGGTTAGAATTACTTTTCAGGATCTGTACTGGGCTCAAAGATGCAGCACTGAGGTCTCTCCTGATAACAGGTGAGTAAATCGGAATTCGTAGTTCTGCTGATTTTAGAGGAATGTTTGTATGTTTCAAAAATCGACACTTAGAAACTTTTTCAGCAAAAAGCAGGCAATGATATCCTATGGAAGGAAATTCAAGTTACTGGTAAGTACGGTTAAAATTACTTTTCAGGATCAGTACTGGGCTCAAAGATGCAGCACTGAGGTCTCTCCTGATAACCGGTGAGTAAATCGGAATTCGTAGTTCGGCTGATTTTAGAGGAATATTATAAAGTTCCAAGACTCCACACTTTGAAGAATTTCCAAGTGAAACCAGTCAATGTTAGCCTATGGAAGGAAATTCAAGTTACTGGTAAGTACGGTTAAAATTACTTTTCAGGATCAGTACTGGGCTCAAAGATGCAGCACTGAGGTCTCTCCTGATAACAGGTGAGTAAATTGGAATTCGTAGTTCAGCTGATTTTAGAGGAATATTATAAAGTTCCAAAACTCCACACTTAGAAGAATTTCCAAGTGAAACCAGTCAATGTTAGCCTATGGAAGGAAATTCAAGTTACTGGTAAGTACGGTTAGAATTACTTTTCAGGATCTGTACTGGGCTCAAAGATGCAGCACTGAGGTCTCTCCTGATAACAGGTGAGTAAATCGGAATTCGTAGTTCTGCTGATTTTAGAGGAATGTTTGTATGTTTCAAAAATCGACACTTAGAAACTTTTTCAGCAAAAAGCAGGCAATGATATCCTATGGAAGGAAATTCAAGTTACTGGTAAGTACGGTTAAAATTACTTTTCAGGATCAGTACTGGGCTCAAAGATGCAGCACTGAGGTCTCTCCTGATAACCGGTGAGTAATTCGGAATTCGTAGTTCGGCTGATTTTAGAGGAATATTATAAAGTTCCAAAACTCCACACTTAGAAGAATTTCCAAGTGAAACCAGTCAATGTTAGCCTATGGAAGGAAATTCAAGTTACTGGTAAGTACGGTTAAAATTACTTTTCAGGATCAGTACTGGGCTCAAAGATGCAGCACTGAGGTCTCTCCTGATAACAGGTGAGTAAATTGGAATTCGTAGTTCAGCTGATTTTAGAGGAATATTATAAAGTTCCAAAACTCCACACTTAGAAGAATTTCCAAGTGAAACCAGTCAATGTTAGCCTATGGAAGGAAATTCAAGTTACTGGTAAGTACGGTTAGAATTACTTTTCAGGATCAGTACTGGGCTCAAAGATGCAGCACTGAGGTCTCTCCTGATAACAGGTGAGTAAATCGGAATTCGTAGTTCTGCTGATTTTAGAGGAATATTTGTATGTTTCAAAAATCGACACTTAGAAACTTTTTCAGCAAAAAGCAGGCAATGATATCCTATGGAAGGAAATTCAAGTTACTGGTAAGTACGGTTAAAATTACTTTTCAGGATCAGTACTGGGCTCAAAGATGCAGCACTGAGGTCTCTCCTGATAACAGGTGAGTAAATCGGAATTCGTAGTTCGGCTGATTTTAGAGGAATATTTGCACAATGGTGAAGGAAGGGGGTGGGGCCTGAGGTGACATGTCTGCAAACACGCCCTGTGGTGCATTTTAAGTTGGAGAATTAATTCCTCCTCAATCCCGAGGTGTTCAGAGGCCACGCCCCTTTTTGCACCTCTCTGCAACGCAGCTCTTTGGCGCTTTCTGGACGTACCTGGTGGGCTAGTTGGCCCCCAGGGACCCTCAGGATTGAAGGGGATTTAATTCCCCATCTTAAAACGCGCCACGGGGCCTGTTTGCACACATGTCACCTGAAGCCCCGCCCCCTCCTTTCACCACTGTGCAAACGCGCCCCATGGCTCGTTTTAAGTTGGGGTATTAAGTCCCCTTGAATCATGAGGGTCCCTGGGGTCCAACTAGCCCACCCTGTACCTCCAGTATGCGCCAGGGAGCTGCGTTGCAGAGAGGTGTTTAGAGGCCACGCCCCTTTTACACCTCTCTGCAACGCAGCTCTGTGGCGCTTTCTGGACGTACCTGGTGGGCTAGTTGGCCCTCAGGAACCCTCAGGATTGAAGGGGATTTAATTCCCCATCTTAAAACGCGCCACGGGGCCTGTTTGCACACATGTCACCTTTAGCCCCGCCCCTCCCTTCACCACTGTGCAAACGCACCCCGTGGTGCGTTTTAAGTTGGGGGATTAAGTCACCTTGAATCCTGAGGGTCCCTGGGGTCCAACTATCCCCCCAGGTACCTCCAGTAAGCGCCACAGAGCTGCGTTGCAGAGAGGCGTAAAAAGGGGCGTGGCCTGGAGCACCTCTCTGCAACCCAGCCCTGTGGCGGTTACTGGAGGTACCTGGTGGGCTAGTTGGCCCCCAGGGACCTCCAGTATTGAATGGGAATTATTTCCCCAATTTAAAACGCACCACAGGGCGCGTTTGCAGAGTGGTTAAGGGAGGGGGCGGGGCCTAACGCTCGATCGCGTCTTTTTTTTTGTTTTTTTGAAGGGGGGCTGTGTGGCCCCCCTTCTTTTTTACTTTTTGGGGCCCTGGGGACCCCATCCCCCAGGGCCTTATGCCTTTTTCCTTTTAAAAAAAAAAAAAAACTGTAGGGGAAGGGGGCCGCGTGGCCCCCATCCCATGGCCGATTCCGGCCCTGGGGACCCCATCCCCCGGGCATGGCCACTTTTTGAGACATATTTTTGGAGGAGGGGGCTGCGTGGCCCCCTCCTAAGGCCTCTATTGGCCCCGGGGACCCCATCCCCGGGGCCGGCCTTTATTTGTTTTTTTTTAATTATTTTGGGGAGGGGGCCGCGTGGCCCCCTCCCGGGCCACTACTTGCCCCGGGGACCCCATCCCCCAGGGCTGGCCCTATCCTTTGGGGTCCGTGGGGGGACCCCAACTCCCCCACGGACCCTGCCGGCTCCCCGCCTCCTGCGGGAGCCGGCATTGCTTTTCCACATGGGGAGCTGCTAACATGCAGCTCCCCGTGTGGAAAAGCAATGTGCTTTGGATATTGGAAGAGAGAGCAGGTTTCCTGCTCTCGTTTCCTATATCCAAAGCAGTTTGCAATGACAGGGCGGGAACCGCGAGGCTCCCGCCCTGTCATTGCAAACTACAGTGTCCCGGGGGTAGGCACCCCGGGACACTGCAGGAGCCGGCCCTGGGGGGTGGCGGTCCCCAGGGCCACCACAGGCTCCAGGAGGGGGGCCGCACGGCCTCCCTCCCCACATCTGCATAGCCCTGGGGAGGTGGTGGTCCCCGGGGCTTCGGGGGTCCGAAACGGACCCCCACATTTGTTTAATTAGTGCCCCAGGGAGGTGGCGGTGCCTGGGGCGTGTGGGGGGGCACGAGCCCCCCACACAGGTTAATTTATTTAAAGAAAAGAAGCCCCGGGGGTGGCGGTCCTCGGGGCTGCGGGAGGGCCCAGAGCCCTCCCGCACCATTTTTTACAAAGCCCCGGGGGTGGCGGTCCCTCGGGCTTGGGGGCCTTAGAGGCCCCCACATAAATATACATTAACCCCCGCATGCCCCCGGACTTGGCCCACCCGGGGCCACTAACCACAAAGCACGTGAGCCCGCGCTTTGTTTTTTTTTTTTATCGGCAGGATCCACGCACCCAGCGCGTTTTTTGCCGACCCCCTGAGCAGGCCTAGGGGGTCAGGGTGTTTCTACCCTGCCCCCTTTTTGCGTTTTTTGCATCTGTTTTCGTCTTTTCTTGTGCCTCGGTTCTACCGAGGCACAAGATGGCTGCCAACACTTCCTGGTTTGGAGTGTTGACAGCCAATTAGCATGCAGCTCGTGATCGGGTGGGTGCGCGGATCCACCGCGGCCATAGATATCGAAACTTTTATTTTGGATTTTCTCAGCAACTACTGAACGGATTTACACCATTTTTAAAAAGGGTGCTTTCTGAACCAAGCACTACCTTTTTGCCAAATTTGGTGTAATTCTGTTCAGCAGTTTTTGCTGTAGCCTTGCACAAAGTTTCCTATGGGAAATTGATTTTTTCACTCTTATTTTTTGAATTTCTCCGCAACTACTGAATGGATTTACACCATTTAAAAAAGGTCGCTTTCTGAACCAAGCGCTACCTTTTTGCAAAATTTGGTGTAATTCCGTTCAGCAGTTCGGGCTGTAGCCGTGGCTAAAATTTCCTATGGGAATTAACATGGAGAAAACACGTTTTGGGACCCCCCTTTTTTCTCGGCCCCCACGTGATGAATCACCCCGAACCTTTCAAGACAGGAGCGGACCGGAGCGCCCCACAAGTTTTGAAAATTTTGCGATGATTCGTCAAACGACGCCAAAGTTATTGAGAATAGAATGTTACGAATTTCCTATGGATAATAGGTCCTAACTATAACTATCTACTGGCGACCGCCAGTAGATAATATATATATATATATATATATATATATATATATATATATATATATATATATATATATATATATATATGAAGGTTAAAGCTTGGTTATAGTTAGGAAAACTTATTTTCCCTCACACAGACCAAGTTTAAACTACAGAAACTTTACAAATTCTAAAGTTATAGTTATAACTTTCAATTACAATGTATCCACCATCTTCAAATTATTGTATGTTAATATTAATTATTATAAGTAGCGGACCTCATTACACAGTCTTTTCAGCTCGCAAACCAGACAACATTAACTAAGGTAAAGTCTTGTACAGTGCAGTGGTGACTGTTATGTGGAGAAAAGTACAATAGAGTATATCGGTGTCTCATAGAGTAGAATGGCATGGGGTGGAGTGTACTGGTGTAGCATAGGTACTAAACTGTTATAAATTGGAGCGGTGTCTCGAACAGTAGAGTGGAGTGCTGCGTCATATAGAAAAGTGTTGTATAGTGGAATAGAGTGTTGTATAGAGGGAATATAGTGGAGTATAGAGTTGGTCAGACGAGTGAACAGGGATTGAGTGGAGTGGAATGTCATAGAGTGCCATGAAGTGTGATAGACTTTCATAGAGTGAAGTTCTATAGAGTGGAGGAGAGTGTCATACAATGGAGCGGCATGAGTGGAGTGCGGTACACTGTAGTGGCATAGAGTGAGTTACCTTAAAGTGGAGTAGCATACAGTGGAAGAGCATACAGTGGAATACTGAACAGCAGAGTCTAGAAGAGTGGAGTGGCATAGAGTGGAATGGCGTAAAGTGAAGTGGTGTACATTGGAGTGGCGTAGAGTGGAGTAGGGTACAGTGAATTAGTGTAGAGTGGGGTAATAGACATTGAAGTGGAGTAGCACAGAGTTGAGGGAACTGTTATAAATTGGAGTGGCGTCCCATACAGTAAAGTGGAGTGCTGTGTCGTACAGTGTTGGAAACTGTCATAGAGTGGAGTAAAGTGTTGTTCAATAGAGTGTACGGTCATAGTGTTGAGCGCAAATTTGGAAAGTGAAGTGTACAGGGATAAAGTGGACTAGAGTCTAGTAGGGTGGCATAGAGTGTAGTAGAGTTTTGTAGAGTGGAGTTATATTGAGTGGATCAGAGTACACTTGAGTGGCATGGAGTGTAATAGCGTACAGTGGAGTGGCATAAATTGGAATAGCATTGAGTGCAGTAGCATGGACTACAGTGGTGTACAGTGAAGTGGTGTAGAGTGTAATAGCATTTAGTATAAGAGTGGACAGTGGTGTGGTTAAAGTGTAATAGCATATAGTGTAGTAGCATACAGTGGAGTGGCATACAGTGAAGTGGTGTAGATTGGAGTGGTGTATTGTGGGGTAGAGTGCAACAGCATAGAGTGGAGTGCCGTATAGTGGAGTGATATAGACTGGAGTGGTGTACAGTGGAGTGGGGTAGAATGAAATAGCATATAGTGGAGTGGCATAGAATGGAGTTGCATTCAATGGACTAGCATGAAATTAAGTGGCATACAGTGGAGTGGTGTAGAGTGGAGTAGCATATAGTGGCATACATTGGAATAATGCAGAGTGGAGTGGTGTACAGTAGAGTGGCATAGATTGCAATAGCTTATAGTGGAGTAGTGTGCAGTGCAGTGGCATCCAGGGAAGTGGTGCAGATTGGAATTGCGTACACTGGAATGGGGTAGAGTGTAATAGCATACAGTGGAGTGGCGTCCAATGGAATAGCATAGAATGGAGTGCAATAGAGTAGAGTGGCACACAGTGGAGTGGTGTATAGTGCAGTATCATACAGTGGAGTGGGATACAGTGGAATAGCATAGAGTCGAGTGTCATACAGTGGAATGGCATAGAGAGGAATAGCATATACTGGAGTAGCATATAGCGGAGTGGCATATAGTGGAGTGGAGTACACTGAAGAGGTGCAGAGTGGAGTTGCATACATTGTAATAGCATAGAGTAGACTGGCATAGAGTGGATTTGTGTGCAGTGTAATAGCGTAGAGTGGAGTGGCATAGAGAGGAGTGTTGCACAGGGGAGTGGCGTACAGTGTAATAGTGTATAGTGGAGTAGCGTACAGTGGAGTGGCATATAATAAAGTGGTGCAGGCTGGAGTAGGGTACAGTGGTGTGGGGTAGAGTGCAAAAGCATACAGTGGAGTGGCATACATTGGAGTGGCATCCAATCAAATAGTGTAGAATGAAGTTGCATAGAGTGGAATGGCATACACTGGAGTGGCGCAGAGTGGAGTAGTGTACAGTGGAGTGGCATACAGTGGAATAGCGTACAGTGGAGTGTTGTAGAGTGGAGTGGCATAGAGTGGAATAGAGCAGAGTGAGTGGCGCACAGTAGAATAGCGTAGAGTGGAACAGCGGATAGTGGAGTAGCATCCGGTGGATGGGCATACAGTTGAGTGATGTAGACTGGAGTGACGTAGAGTGGAGGTGCTTTACTTCTACCCACCCCTAAACTCAAAATTCACCCTTACCTTCCCCTACCTATACCCATCACTAAACCCTAAAATTACCCTTACCTGCTTTTCCTCTACCCACCACTAAATCCTACATTCAGCCTTACCTCCCTTTACCTCCAGCCCCCAACCCTAAAATCACCTGTACCTCCCTTTACCTCTACCCACCATTAAATACTAAATTCAGCCTTACCATATTTTACCTCTAATCACCTCAAACTCTAAATTCACACTGAGCTCCCTTTACTTCTTCCCACTCTTAAACCCTAAAAGCAACCTTATTTCCCTTTACCTTTACCTAAACCATGATTGATTGATTGATTGATTGAAACCATAAATTCGCCCTTACATTCATTGCTCTTACCTCCCTTTACATCTACCCATCCCTAAAACCTATAATCATCCTTACCTCTCTTAATCTCTACCCACCACTAAACCCTTAATTCATCCTTATCCTCCCTTACCTCTACCCACTCCTAAACCCTAATGGGGTCCCAGGGGGACCAGGGCGTGAGCCCGCCGTGTCCCCCTGGGGTTTTTCGCGCAGTGGTAGAACCCACGTAGCGTGAGGCATAATTAGGTAAGGGGCGGGGTTTAAGGGGTTTGTTCCGTGAGGCAGTTTGGTGGGCGGGAAAAGTTGGTGACAGCAGCTGGGGTGAGAGGTTTTTCCTGTGTGTTTCTTTGAGATTAGACGGTGCCGGCAGCCAGCCTGTTCGAACGGAAACATCGTTTTTGAGATGGCGGAGGCGGGAGCTGTTGCGGACGCCCTTCGTATCCTCTGCAAAGCCGGGAGAGAAGACTTATTACGTCCCGGTGTTTCGGCGTCATTGGGAGCAGGTATGTCTCGGCCTCGAAGGTTGGCTGCGCGGGGGGTTGCAGTGGCGGTAGCTGCATGTTTACCTCCGCCAGCCAGGGCGGAAGAGACTGCGTCAGGAAGCACCTTTGAAGCGGTGAGTCTACAGTCCAGGAGCGGGCCTCTTCTGAAGAGACACAGAGTCTCGCGAGTACCAGCGCGTTGCGCATCAGCACCTGCCAGTGGGGGGAGGCGGGCCAGGTCGGTCTCTGTCCCCCGCAGAGGGAGAAGGGGTAAACGGGGATTTTCAGCAAATGTGAAGGATGACTGTGTATTATTTAACCCTATATTGGTTTCTAATTTTCAGCAACAACAGGCCAATGTATTTATGAAGCAGCCTCCTCATAGCAAAGACTTTTTCAATGTTTTCGCTACACAGAGGGGCAGTTTCTCACAGGATACCAATTTGGAGGAGTTTAACAGTGTCATGCCCCACAGTCAAATAGACATTGCTCCGCAGGTGCACATTAATGAGTGTGTATCTTCATTGGTGGATTATGAAATTGATAGTGATGAGGAATTGCTAGAAGGCAACGTTTTATATCCAGCACCTAGGCTATGTTCTGCGGCAACAGTGTTGGCACCGGCTTATGTTTCCAATGTTGGCCCAGGCGGGGGTGATGTGGGATTTGCTTTGTCTCCACTACCTAGAGGTCCGCCTGGTCAAGGGCACAGCTTTGAAGTAATTAATTCGCCACATCCACATTGTTGGAAAGAAAAGGGCTTTCTTCGCAAGGTCAGGCATCAGAGGATTCAACATCAAATACTTTGTTGCTTTCGGAGGAAGTTTCTGAGCAGCGGTCTGCGCGCTTTAGTGAAGCTAAAAGAAACGCTGATATTTTTCCCATTCAGCGTGAACTTCCTGATTGTCACTTTTCACAGTTTGAAGATTCATTTAATCCACAGGAAGGGCAATGGGTTTGGGTGGAACATACTAACCCTCTTCTTTTTTAGGTGTTTCAGCGGGACAGAGGTCAAAGGGGAGAGATTGGAGCACATCAGCAGCTTTGAACAGGAGCGGTTCGAAGTTTCAGTTGTCGCCAGAGGTACAGTCATCGTCCGGCGTCGCTACTTCATCAGCTAGGGAGCCAAGTGCGGGTCGGGGTAAGAGTTTAGGCAAGCAAGGCAGAACACGAGCGGTTCATCAGGTTTCGGCCGGTCGTCCAGAGCGAATGGCTGTGACCAATTGGAGGGCATATGATGGGGGTGTGGGGGATGGGCAATTGCCTGGGCACAGTAACGATATTCTGGATTTTATGGATGATCAAGATGTTTTTGAAGAAGATGTTTTTGTTGCAGAGGAGGGTTTTGGAAGTAGGGATAATGATGACATGGTTCAAGAGTTACAGTTGGGTGAGCAGTATGTGGGGGAGGTAGGGGGCAAACAATGTCATTGTTTCATTGCAGGAGTCAAGAGCGGACCTTGCACCGGAACATGGGCAGATGAGCGGTCATCATCAACGTGATGATTCTGAGAATTTTCAACAGCGTTCTACGCAACTAACAAAAGGTAAGCCGCGTTGGTGGGTTTCTTGGAAGCAACCAGTTGTAAACAAAGGCAGTTCTCGTTCAATAGGTGTGGGGGATGCCATATTGGAGCATGATTCTGGGGTGCAACATGAGGTTGGTGCTAAGAGTGGGAATGTTTCTGAAGGGTTGGTTGCTCAAGCTGTGGGCGGGTCCAATAATCAGACTCCCGTGGTAGAGGGTAATACGGGTAAGGATAAAAAGGGAGGAGCAGAAGATAAGAATATTCACAAGAAGTTGCCCTATATGGGCATAGCAATGCCGTTGGGCACACATTTATCGGAAAAGACAAAGAACAGGATTTGGAATCACGAGTTTATAGATGTGTTCAAGCTTTTACACAGAGATATTCAAGCTAAAGAAGGGTCTAAAGAGGAGGAATGGGAGCTGGCCAGACGCCCTAGGGTACCTAGGAACATAGATAATTGGACATCAGCATTTTTGATTTATGCGAGCATTTATTGCGAAAGGTATTCTGACAGGGCAGTGGCAATGTTTAAGTATATGGACACGATCCGGAAAGCGCAAATGCATTTTGGCGGTTTTGCTTGGCTCTCTTATGATGAGGAGTTTAGGGCTAGAGTTAGTATTTTTCAGGATAAACCCTGGGGTGATGTAGATATGGAGCTGTGGGTCCAGTGGATGTCATCTGCAAATCCGCCGGCTACGACACACACGGCTAGTGGTCTGCCGATTACTTACCGGCCCTTTCAGCCTCGCCCCGCTCAGTCTGGGGCGGGTTGGGTTAACCGGGGACAAACCCAAGTATATGGAGCATGTTGGAATTTCAACAGGGGGGCGTGTTCTAGACAGTTTTGTAAATTCAAACACGAGTGTTCGCAGTGTGGGGGGAGACATGCCATCACACAATGTTTTTCCAATCAAAAATTCGGGGACCAAGGAAGATTTCAGAGAGGTAGGGGATCAGCGTTTCAACCTATCACAAAGGGCTCCTACACCAATTAGGATTGAGATATTGGAATTATGGTTGAGGGATTACCCAGATGAGGAGGCGGCGGCAAGGCTTTTTTGGGGATTTCGTGAAGGTTTTAAGATTGGGTATCAGGGACCCAGATTGCATAGATGGTCCGATAATCTTAAATCTGCTAAAGAACTGCCTAGTACAGTACAGAAGAAATTGGATGCAGAATTGCAGGCAGGAAGAATAGCAGGTCCTTTTCAGCACCTTCCTTTACAACATTTGATTGTGTCACCACTGGGTTTAGTTCCTAAGACAACAACTGGTGAATTTCGCTTAATTCATCATCTTTCTTGGCCAGAGGGCAATTCCATCAACGATTTTATATCTACAGAAGATTCTAATGTAGTTTACACGTCAGCTGATGATGCATTGAGGTTAGTTCGGGAGGTTGGGGCAGGAGCAGAATTGGCAAAAAGTGACATTCAGTCGGCTTTTAGATTGCTACCGATACACCCCTCCGATTTTGAATTGCTGGGCATGTTTTTTAACGGAGCTTTCTACGTGGATAAAGTCCTGCCCATGGGCTGTTCAGTGTCGTGTGCGTTGTTCGAACTTTTTAGCACCTTTTTACAGTTGGCTTTTTCCAATAGGAGTGGACACTATGAGGTGTGCCATTATTTGGACGACTTCTTGTTTGTTGGTTCAGCTTCTTCAGGTCAGTGTAGCAAGGCTTTGAAACAATTTCAGGACACAGCAGGTGAACTGGGGGTTCCCCTAGCTCCGGAGAAAACAGAAGGCCCAAGTTGCATGTTGACATTTTTAGGTATCGAGATTGACACTCAGGACATGATGGCACTTTTGCCGGCTGGTAAGGTGCAAGAAATCAAGTCATGGTCAAAGACAAGCTGGAACTCAGGCAGGTACAGAAGTTATTGGGATACCTAAATTTCACCTGCAGAGTGGTCAGAGCAGGTAGAACTTTCTGCAGACGTCTAGGTTTCTCAAAGTCTGGGGCTTATCTTCCACATCATAGGATTCTGTTTAACCAGGGCCATCAAAGAAGACCTTTCCGTATGGCTGGGTTTTTGGAAAATTTCAACGGTGTTTCCCTATATTTCATGGAAAATGACACAGTTTGGCAATTTCAGATCTATTCAGACGCTGCAGGGGCTCATGGTTTTGGCATCTTTTGGGAGGGCCGCTGGTGTGCGGAGAAGTGGCCCCCGCTTTGGATACAGCAGGGGCGAAGTATTGCCTTTTTAGAATTTTTTCCCCTTATAGTGGCTCTAATGATATGGGGTGCGGAATTTCGAGACAGAACTGTTCTCTTTCGCGTGGATAATATGTCAGTTGTGAACCTAGTCAACACACAAAAGGCGAGAGATTTAAGAGTTTTGCGCTTGCTACGGGTTTTCATGCTGCAATGTTTAAGATTAAATATTGTTTTCAAGGCTAAACACATTCCTGGCATTAACAATTCAGTTGCAGATTCTTTATCTCGTTTTAATTGGCAGAGATTTCACAGCTTGGCGCCAGGGGCGGACAGAGTCAAAACACCGGTTCCACAGAACATCTGGGTGCTGGGGGAATGAGGATCGCTGAATTAGTGGAACACTCTATAGCCCCTTCTACCAGACGGAGTTACCAACAGGCCTGGACAGAATTTTTAAGTTATGTTGAGCAAGCGCAAGGTAGTGTTGGGTCAGTGGAAGTTAACAAAAATGTTATCCGCCAATTTGTATTACACTTGTGCAAGATGGGTTTATCTCTCACGACGATTTATGGTAAGTTGGCTGGAATTTCGTTTTATGGCCTTCTATGGTGGGGTCGCGATCCAGTGGACGACATTTTGTTGCGAAGGATGTTAAAAGGGCTTAGTAGGGAACGGGTTTGCCACTCAAGTTTGAGGGAACCGATCACGTTTGATTTATTACAGCAGTTGCTGTCAAATTTGCCATCTTGTTGCTACGATGTTTGGGAACTTAGGAGATTTAGGTTATGCATGATTTGGTTGTTTTTTGGCGCATTTAGAATTTCAGAATTGCTAGGTCTGGGTATTAAACAGGGCATTCAGACAGGTGAGGTACAGATAAAGGATGGCAAGTTGAGGATTTGGTTAAACAGTTCAAAAACGGACCAACTAGGTAGAGGTATGTGGGTGCATTTAAATGGCAGTGGGGTTTTGGATTGCTGCCCGTTGAATGAGTGGAGTTCATTTTTGCAGTCGTCAGCCTTTAGAACAGGTAGCATATTTTGTCATTTGTCAGGAAAGAAGATTTCCAGTGCTCAGTTTTTGGCAGTATTAAGGAAGGCATTGGTGCCGCTGGGGTTGGATCCTTTAACTTTCGGCACTCACTCGTTTAGGATTGGGGCTGCCACGGAGGCTGTTAGAATGGGTTGGGCCCGGGAGGACATTCAAAAAATAGGAAGGTGGAAATCAGCTTTTTGTGCTCGTTACATGAGAAAATAAGAAGTGTTTATACTGTTATAGTTTCTGTTTTCTTCAACAAATTTTTGTCTTTTGTCTAGGTTGCTTAAGAGTTCCCCTGTCTACGAAAAGGCACACGTGGTTAGTGGGCCACTCTTTTATTAAATGGGTGGCATTCTTTGCAGAGCAGCAGATTTACGGAAGATCACTGGGGCTTCCAGGGAAGGGCCACGAAGTCTTCTGGAAAGGCAAAGGTGGAATGAAGTGGTCTGCTTTTTTTCCAACATTGTCAGAGTTGTCTGCGGAGCGAGGTTTCCCGGACTTATTAATCATACACCTTGGCGAAAATGATCTTGTGCAATTGTCGGGTTTATCCCTGATAAAGAAAATGAAACTTGATCTTGTAGTATTGAAGGGAAATTGGGTAAATACATCAGTGGTGTGGACAGGTTTCGTTTATAGGCAACATTGGAGGGGTGCGAGGGATCACACTGCTTTAGAAAAGGCTAGGCGGAAGCTCAATAGAGCGATGACAGTGTTTTGCCAAGCTATGGGCATACAAGTATTGTTGCATGATAACATTTCGGGTACTGAAGGTCATCTATTTAGGGAAGATGGTGTACACCTTTCTCAATTGGGGCAAGCATACTACCTGTTGGAAATACGCGACCTCCTTGCTCGCTTTTGGAATGTAGATCTATGGTGTAATAGGAATGTCGGCTAGATTTTATTGCTGAGATTTCAAGGTCTTTAGGACGGCCCAGGAAAACTCTTTGGGTTTTCCTGGGTGGCGCTTTGTTGGGGGTTGGGATAGTCTAGAGCGGGCTATCCATCCCTCGGGGGTGGAGGGGGATGGTTCAGTAAGCAAACGAGGGGTAAAGAAATGATGGGGTTTCTTGCTTTACATGGTTTTATTGATGCACATTTTTGTTGGTAAAAAGAATTGGTATTTATCATTCAAATGTTTTGGGGGAGGCGGGTTTGTCTTGGGATTGTTCACAATATTTATGAATTTTGATATTTATATATATATATAGTTATTTATTTAGTTAGTATGATTTTAAATCTTACCTGTCTTATCAAATAAAGGTGACCTTTTTTGCTAACTTCAACAACGAGTGGTTTTTTGTCTCTGCGCGATGGGGTCCCAGGGGGACCAGGGCGTGAGCCCGCCGTGTCCCCCTGGGGTTTTTCACGCAGTGGTAGAACCCACGTAGCGTGAGGCATAATTAGGTAAGGGGCGGGGTTTAAGGGGTTTGTTCCGTGAGGCAGTTTGGTGGGCGGGAAAAGTTGGTGACGGCAGCTGGGGTGAGAGGTTTTTCCTGTGTCCCGCCCTCCCACCCCTTTTTTCAAAGAGATAGGTGTAATAAAAAAATAAAAAAAATTGTCACCATAAGGCAGGTGAGACTTTCGTTGTTCTTAAAAACTTTTCTAATTGTAGGCGCTTTGGTTGGGGGTTGGGATAGTCTAGAGCGGGCTATCCATCCCTCGGGGGTGGAGGGGGGGGATGGTTCAGTAAGCAAACGAGGGGTAAAGAAATGATGGGGTTTTTTGCTTTACATGGTTTTATTGATGCAAATTTTTGTTGGTGTTGGTAAAAAGAATTGGTATTTATCATTCAAATGTTTTGGGGAGGGGGTTTGTCTTGGGATTGTTCAGAATATTTTTGAATTTTGATATTTATATATATATAGTTATTTATTTAGTTAGTATGATTTTAAATCTTACCTGTCTTATCAAATAAAGGTGACCTTTTTTGCTAACTTCAACAACGAGTGGTTTTTTGTCTCAGCGCGAAATCACCTTTACCTTGCTTTGCTTCTACCTTTCACTAAACCCTAAATTCACACTTATATCCCTTTGACTCTACCCACCCCTAAACTTAAAAAAAAAAACATAACAAATTATGTAATTAAAAAAGAAATCCCTGCCTGGTAAAGTACTGTAAAAGATTCGTGGTAAATGTAAAAACCTACACTACGCATTTACCAGCGTGGTACTTATCTGAGTTGTAAAGGCTTTGTGGGGAGGGTCATGCGTGGTTAAGGCAGCGCTGTAAAGGTTGCATACGACATTAACTGACTTGTGCAGAGGCTTTCCACATCATGACTCTCTTACGCTCCACAAACTTAAAGTGAAGGAACATTCTAGAAAGAGGCCGGACTGTAAAATACGTGTTACTTCATGCTATGCTTCCAGATAAACAGACCCCGCGCACTCTTTTACTGGTACAATACGTTTTACCGGTTAGAGACAAATCATCTGGACCTCTGCTCCCGAGGACTGCCGGGAAACTGAAATGTCATCCCGCGACATATCTGTTTTTACCGGCATTATTTTATCAAGCACAAGTCACTCGGAAGCGCAGGCCAATTGCCTCACAGGAAAATACGATCTGTGACATTTCCTGGCTGAACATAATTTTTCACGAGATGACACATAAAGCACTTTAAAAAAAAGCAATGTGCCTTCATCTTGAACTTTTTTTTTTAAATTCCGCTGTCAAGGGAGCACTTTTAAACGGCTGCTGTTATAGGGCCGGCATTGGATTCGCCCTAATCTTTGCTGAATGTTAAATATGAGCAACGGAGCTCTCAAGGAACACCGCTGATTGATGATGTACAATTGGCCATTTTAGCAACGCAGGTTTTGCTAATATTTGACTTCCTATTACTGTTTGCTTCCTGCCTCCTGTCTGATATCGGAAAAGCTTTGATCTCGCAGTGCACGGGCCTAATCCACTTCAGTTTCATTTCCCCTTCGGCATCAACAATGATGCAATAGAAGATTTTTTTCTTCTAAATTATTGAAATGCAGCGTTTGCCATGAACAGTGAAGCTGGAATAAAGCTTTAGCCACTTGTGAATGGAAGGTAATTCATGAAACAAAAGTGACTGTCGCATTGAAGATGGGGTCTGCTTATGCATACAGGTGCAAGTAATTTATTTTTGTATTATTTTTTTTAACAATTGGCTAAATAATATGAGTTTTGAGTGATAAACTGTGCAGTTTTAGCTTACATCTAGGCGCTGTGTTCCTTCAGCCGTAAGTAATTTTGAATTATGGATAAAAATTACACTCGGCCTGAGAAGTGAAAGCTCTACTACAGGGCACTCAGGGGCATATTCACAAGGAGCTATCGCCGAATTAACGGCACTTTATCGCAGCCAAAGTCGTGATAAATTTACCCCCCCCCATTCACAAGCCAGTGTTAACAGCCCACAGCACCAGTTTACCCGCGATAGCAGCCGCAAAAAACATCGCCACAGATGACCCGCGCAACTATCGCTAATGAGATGCAGAGTGGGCGTTCCCGTGCCAAAAGGCGCGACAACATCACACCTCAACATTCACAACGACCAGTCACATCGGCGATAAAAACACAAAACAGGCGATAAGGCGCGTTAGCACCAGGAAATCTACACCTGCTCTGACCTGGTGTAAAGTCGGACGGCAGCCAGCACCACTTTGCCACTGGATTCAAGCAAGCCTGGCTGATGACGGCTGGAATGCCAGAAACCGGTCCTAGGATGCTTGTTTCCGGTCCAGGGAAGACATGGCTTGGCAGTTCGGGCTGGACTGTTCCCATGAGGCACAGGGTCAGACTGATTTGCATATGGCCATGTCTGAACTGGGGTGGTGGAGTGAGCTAAAGAATGATGATGGATTAAACCCAGATCAGTTGACTGGGGGTGAGTGTTTGATTGGCTCAAACGCTCCGTCCATCATCCCCTTTTGTATTGCTTTGTTCGCCCTAAGTTGGCGGGGGTATGCCCAGACGTGGGTCCCTTGCTCACTTTGCCACTGGATTCAAGCAAGCCTGGCTGATGACGGCTGGAATGCCAGAAACCGGTCCTAGGATGCTTGTTTCCGGTCCAGGGAAGACATGGCTTGGCAGTTCGGGCTGGACTGTTCCCATGAGGCACAGGGTCAGACTGATTTGCATATGGCCATGTCTGAACTGGGGTGGTGGAGTGAGCTAAAGAATGATGATGGATTAAACCCAGATCAGTTGACTGGGGGTGAGTGTTTGATTGGCTCAAACGTTCCGTCCATCATCCCCTTTTGTATTGCTTAGCACCACAAAAGGGAGCACAGCCCAGGGCCACAACCCAAGGGCAACAGATGCCATGGAGCCACTCATCATGCGGCCCGGACACCCAAGAGGGCCACAACACCCACCGCCACCACCCCAGGACCCCAACCCACACCCAGAACACCCCCCTCCCCAAGGACCACCACAGACGCAGCGCAGACAAGGACAGCGGACCCCCAGGAAGCTTACCAGCCCCACAGACCCAACACCTGACAATGTCACCGTCCACTACAGGCTGACAGTGACAAACATTCTGCGCATCCTGACCATCATCGCCTAACAGGCCTACGGCACCAACACAGCGGACAACCAACATCCCACCCCACACAAAGCTGCAGGCTTGGCTGCACCTGTTGTCCCCTGGTACACCCCAACCAACACCCACCAGAGTCGGAGGAGTCTCACAGCCAGCCACATCCAAGTCCCCCACACCTGTCCTGGACATCACCATCACCCTGGCACCCCATTCCCCATACATACAACACAATGCGCAGGATCCGCTGGAGACCAAGCAAGGACCATACGCCCAAGCAGGATGCACGCACGTGTCGGGGGCAATACACAGCACACATGTACTACCTGTGCCCCCTGTTGACACAGCACACAATCACCGCAACAGGAAGCACACGTCTCACATCAATGTGCAGGCAACAACAGAACACCGTGGAACCCACAACAATGTCGCCTTCAAATACACAGCCAGTGTGCATGATACATACATCCACCGACAGTCCATCATCAATCAGCGTACGTAGGATGGCAACAAGGGAAATGCACAGCCCCTTGGCAAAATCCAAATGAACACCCCACACACCTCAACTCCACAACCATGCAACTCACAACTCTGGCAATGCACACGTCACAAAATCACATACAACAGGCACAACAACATGCCCGCCCACCAGACACGACAGAACAACTTACAATGCTCACATGGGCAAGCCCTGAACATGAGCCAGCAACGGCATGGCACCTCAGCCACATAATAGCCGATTGTAGGGAGAGGTGGCAAACAGGCATGTGTGAAGGATGCAGTAGAACCATGATTGGGAAAGTACACAATGCCATGGGTGGCGGAGAAGTGTTGGACACACCGCAGTATGCAGAACACACCCCTATCCATGGAGACATACACCGCTGGTATGTGGAGTGTAGTGGACAGTGGACGCAACCATGTCACCCCAGCCAGTGGGGGACCTCGCGGAAATGTTGCCTGTTACGCCCCCCCCTAAGCGTCACCGGAGTGGGATGGCCCGGCCTATGCCATGCCAGCGTAGGGGTGTGAATAAAAAGCTTGTAGGCCTGGACGTGGTCCTCTTCCGGAAAGACCCACATCTCTGCCAGGGCGGCGCCTCCCACCCCGCCACGAGGCCGATGCCGTCCTCGTGAGCGGAGTTGCCAGCGATGCTGTGCGCCTGCCGGACCCCGGAACGCTGTGCCACGAACCCGTCAGGCCCACCCCTGCACAGCCAGGCCACACTGATCACCCGCCGACACCGGCATGTGTCAAGGAGGGCCCACCACGTGCCTGCGCAAGCTCCAAGCCCGAGTTCCGCGACCTTGGCAGCCACCTCAGACCATCACGGATCCACGACACAGGCCCGCTTTATTCCTTTCACGTTGACGTACTACACTGCCGCCTTAGGCCTACTCTTCGGACCAGTAGGTCCCATATGTGAAACTGTGTCCTGAGTCATGAATGGCAGTGACCCCAAATCCGGCCAGCGGGCACAGCACCAGACCCCTCCCTGATCAGTGAGGCATAGTTCCATATGGACATCTGGCGACACGTGGTGCCACTAACCCTGTTCAACGCCTGCCGGCTACATGTGGTGCCACTAACCCTGTTCAACGCCAGCCGGCTACACGTGGTGCCACTAACCCTGTTCAATGCCAGCCGGCTACATGTGGTGCCACTAACCCTGTTCAACGCCAGCCGGCTACATGTGGTGCCACTAACCCTGTTCAACGCCATCCGGCTACACGTGGTGCCACTAACCCTGTTCAACGCCAGCCGGCTACAAGTGGTGCCACTGAACCTGAACTACGCAGGCCGGTGGGGCCATCCAACCTATGTGAATGGTCCGTGCTGACCGCTGCCTCAGGCCTACACCACAGTCAGGTAGGTCACACATTTGGAACTGAGTCTTGATTACACCATGGCAGTGAACATTATTTAAGGCAGAGAACAATTCACTATACACCCTTCGATGTGGTGGCAACAAGTCTGTGCATGGCTTCACAACCACACGTGTCTGTGGGCCTACGCGGACTACTGCCCTCGGCCTACGCTGCGCACGAGTGGGATCACAGATTTGGAACTGAACATCAGTAATTCAAAAGGCAGAATACATTTCATCGCACGCACGGAGAGGCGTAAGAGGATGACGCGTTGCAGTCCGGAGGGAACAGGATCATCGTTACGGAGGTGATTGAACACTACCGACAACTGCCACTGTGTCACTAACTCTGTGCCTCGCGAGTCAATGACACGTGGCTGTGGGCCACTGCTGACCGCTGCCTCCGGCCTACTCTGCGGTCCAGTAGGTCCCATGTGTGAAACTGTGTCCTGAGTCATGAATGGCAGTGACCAGATGTCTACTGCAGGGGTGATATCACCAAACTCTCTGCTTTCAGTGAAGCAAACAAATGCATCACAAGCACACGACACGTGTCTGTGGGCCCATGCTGACCGCTGCCTCCGGCCTACACTGCGGTCCAGTAGGTCACAGAGTCTTGATTTGGCAATGTTGGAGTTCACATCTGTGTACCGGCATCATCGCAGACTGCATCCCCTCACAGCACCTGTGCCACTAAGTGTGTTCCCTGACATTCATGGACACTCACTGGTCGCACATTGGTGACGTTTGAGTCTATGGACTAGGGGCTAGTTTTCATCCTCATGTAGCCGATACCGAATAGTTGGTGAAAACGAGGGTTGCGCTTTCCACTCCTCCATTTGCTGCTTCCAGATAACATCAGACCTTCCACATCATGCCCTGGAGGACACCTTCCACTGTCCCCCGAAACCCTCCGCAACAGGTCGCATGGCCCATCTGACTGCACCGCAATTCACCGTCCCACGGCTGGGTGCCTGTGCCGGCCGCAGTGCATCTGGGGCCACTAACTCTGTGCTGCTCAGGCCTGGGACCCCTTCTTCTGGGACATGGTCTCTGTAGCGATGGTCTTGGGGTCATCAACGCCATGTGTCTGTGGCCCTGCGCTGTCCGCATCCTCCGGCCTCAACTGCAGGCCACCAGGGCCCACACATAGCATCGAGTCTTGACCGGCCCGGACGTCGCATCACCGCAGGAGGCACACGCCACCACCGCAAGGACCACCTCCAACCGCCATCTGCCAGAGTCGAAACGGTGGTCCTGACACACCTACGGAGTTGCTCAGACCTGTCGTGGATGCCATCATCGGCCTGATACCCTGCTCAGCACTCCAGGTGCCAGTGACTCAGTGCACCGCAAGCCATTGTCCGTTACTGATTGAGTTTTGTGCTGTTGTGAGGTTGCGCAGCAATGTCACCTCATGCAGTGGGGAAGACCTGGGACGTTGATGAGGAAGATGTGTCAAGTGTGCGGAAGGGAGAAGGCACAGTCAATGGGAGGGCAGGAAGCAACAGCCCTAAGGCAGGAATGCAGACTGGTGGTGGTAGTCAAGCTACACACCCGGATCTATTACTGGGTATTGCGCTGTGGACTGCGGACGCAACTGTCACCTCAGGAAGTGTGGGAGACCTGGGACGTTGATGAGGAAGTTGATGCAGGTGTAACACACCCCACTGCATCTGCATCAGGGTATCACTTCGTGCAAAGACTCTCTGGCGGCACCGCATATCAGACAGCACGTGCGTTCTACTGCGATCTACTCATGCACATTATTATTTTAAAGAAGTTGGAATGACGGTGCCAATACAATATTCGTACTTATTGGAATAAGAAAGATCAGAGGCCCCAAATGTTTGAAAACTCGTCACATCTTGACGCATATATTGAGAACAAATGAAGTGGGATTACGCCTGGGAGGAAAAACACGACAATAAATTACTTCATCTAAGAATTGATATATCCAACGACTGCTCGGGAAAGCACGTAATATTAGATTTGTAACCATACTGTGCCACTATATGTGATATCGGCAGATTTGCAGATCTCAACAGCATAGAAATTAATCCTGCATTTAGCAGACTGGTTCCCCCCTTCATCCACCCGTTATAAGTGAGAAAATAACAGGTCCTGAAGAAGATGGATTAATTATTTATAGATTCCATCGAAACGTACGTCGACCAGCTAGAGTGTGACACCACAGTGATCAGCACAGCCATTAGGGGTTGATTTCATCGCCCGCCTTTTTCCATCAGTGCTACTGGTGTTGCTCTGGGGTGTCAAAGTGTGTGTGTATTGGGTGCAAGGGTGGCAGTTGTAGACTGTGAGAGGTATGTTTGGATGTGGGGATGTGAAGTATGTTTCTGTTTTATTATTTGTAATTTTATTTATGTTGTTACTTATTGTAGCCCAGGAATTATGACTGTTCCTTGGTACATGGTGCTAACTTTGTGAAAAGTTGTTTTTTGAATACTATACATTTATTCTTAGTATGAAATATTTTATAAACAAATCAATAAAAAAAAGAAAAAATATGAAATAAAAGAATGATTTACTAATTTTGGTGTGGAGAATAATGTATTTTTTGATGCCCTATTACTGAGCCTGTTTAGCCAGTTTATAAAGAAATATAGGTCTAGAGGGTTCATATCTGTTGTTCTGCATCAGGACTAACCCGAAGGAACACAATCCTAGCAATTTCTTCACATGAGCGCGCTCTTCTCTAGTGCCCCTACCTCAGTGCACTGCAACTCACGGAACCTCCTGACTGAATTTTGGGTGACCTCTGTCCTTACTCCGGATCCCTCCATGTTGCTCTGCTGTTGACTCTGTTATGCTGGTGTTTTCTGTTTCCATTACAGTGGTGTCCACTGTTCAGGTTGTTGCCAGCACCAAGCACTCCGTGCAGGCTGGCTTATACTCACCCCACACACATCCAGCACAGGCGTCACTGTACATGTGGTCCTGCCAATAAAGGGGCCGGGCGCATGTGCCTGTAGCCAGTTCAACATGATATGTGCATGTGTCCCTGTGGTCTTGTATGCATGGGGGCCCTGGGCCCTACGACATCACATTGTGCTGTGTACAACGGATGCAGACATGTCACCGCAGGCAGCGAGCTAGAACCTGGACATGTAGCTTTGTCGTCACCCACTCAATTCGTAAGGGGAGTGGACTGTGCCGTCGTACGCAGAGCCAACGTGGGTGTGTGACTGATATGTGCGTGCCCATGGGCGTGGTTCTGTACTGGGTATGTGCATCTGCATGTGTCTCTATGGAAGTGTGGGTCTCCTTTGTGGGGTGTAGGGGGTCCCTGAAGGGTATTGGACACCCACGTATGTGTTCTTGTTCGCATTCCATGGGTTCGGCAACACCCTCACCTGTTGGACCACCTCCTTTTGGCGTTCTGCCACCTGGCCTTGGGGTACCATGTGTGGGTCGGTGAGGTGTTGTGAGGCAGCCGTGATTGCGGGTGCTTCATGCTGTGTGGTCTGTTGCAGGGGCTGGGTTCTCCTCTGAGTTGGTTGTCTGCCCTGGTCCTGGTGGTGGGTTGTGTGGTATGTCCATGGGCTGTTGTAGCGCGTCGGTGTCGGGGTGTGGTGTTCGTCTCGGGCATCACTGATGGGTTGTCTGTTCTGACCTGCTGGAGGTGTTGTTTGTCCCTCTGGCATTGTGAAGGGGAGGTGCATGTTGGCATTGTTTTGGCGCCTTGTTCTTGTCGACATGCAGACTGTGTGACAATGTACATTGTGACTGTTTGGGCGGTGGTGGCTATTTGATTTGGGACAGTGTACATTTGGCCTACATGGCTGATGTGGGGTTGTAGGGGTAGATATGCATCTCACAGTTCCCTGCTCTGTCCAATGTGATTGTTCTGTTTCTGCGCCTGAGCGGACCCAGTTGTGTCCCCTGTTCTGCAGTGTGGGTGTTGCACTTTGTGCCACATTGTCATGGTATGTGCTGTGATTGCTATGTGTGTGTGCTGCAGTGTGCCACGGGGATGGGGGACATGCCCCTGGGTAATTGTGGGTGTGCAGTGTGCTACACCTCATTGTGCATGTGTGGCATTGTGCCCATCACCCCCGTCCCCCCAGTCCCTGTTGGATCCTCACCCTGTTGTTGTTGTGTCAGGTCCTCCCGAGCTGTGTCCGTACTCCGTACTCCTTGCACCGTCTCCACACTGATGACTGTGGCCGGGGTTTCCTCCAGCTCCTCCTGTGGCGCTGGACTGCCACCTCCTGTCGCCGTTGCTGCCTTCCTGTTGGCAGCGGGTTTGTACCTGGTTTAGGTTGTCACGTCCTGCCGGCACCTCTTGGCCTCCTGGATTAGCCGCCTGGGCACTCCGACTGCATTCCAGGTGGTCTGCTTGTGGGTCAGTTACTGGTAGTGTTCTGTCACCTCCGTGGAGCTGGTCTTGTTTTCCTGCGGTCTGCACCCCGTCTTCCTCTCCCTTTTCTCCTTGGCCTTCCCCGACCCAGTTGTTCCTTGCTGGTGGTCTGTGGGGGTTGTGGGGTTCACGTTGGCCTCTGCGCTGGGCCAGTGTGCATCCATGTTGCTACGTGCTTTGGCTTGTTTCTGGTGTGTTGTTTCTGTGGTTTTTATGGTGCAATTTCCCGCCAGACGCGTGGGATTTGCAGGCCTGAGGCTGCTTTTCGCTACTTTTTGTACCGCGATTGGCCTCATCGCATGAATTCTCGCGTTTCGCATTTTTTCGGCGTGGCGTTGATTTTCACGCTGAAATGTGACACGTTATCTGGTGACTATCGCATGCTACCGCCTTGTTGTGAATTCCACGTTGACACGGGGTTGTTTTCCCGCGCTAGGCTGCGATATTGAAAGTTGCGTTACGCTACTCTTGCGGTAGTTATCACACGTTCTTGTGAATATACCCCTCAGTTTATTAATTATCACCATTTATAATAATTAAGCGATGTTAAACAAATATGCACTGTCCTAGCACTTTTCAGCCTTAGCGCATCACTAGGTTCAGCAAGTGACATGGCAAATATGCTTTGAGCACAAGTCCGGGCTAATTAGCACAGAATTCTGGCACATTGTTAAGGGAAATGGAAGTTCTGCTGACAGATTAATGGCCGATCAATATCCAAAGGTACACAAATCAGTGAGCCAGTGACTGTACTTGAAGCACTTCTAGCAAAACAGTGTAGCCTATATTTAACTCCATTGATATGTTTTCATAAAATGCATGAATATTCTAATTACAGAAGAGTTTGGCGGTTATACAGACCAAGAACTGATAAACAAAGTAATTTTGCAGTCACAAAATCTGCGATTCGCAAAATGACCCCCTGCATTTACAAAATGGCTTTTTTTTAACTTAATAAACTTATTTTGACATTCCGTGACAGGTTACTCAATTGTATAATGGGCTGAAAAAGGAATTGCTATTTGGAAGGGGCATGATTAAAGCCTCCCTTCCAAATAGCGATTCATTATGGTATGTATCAAAGATTTGCAACAAAAATCTGTTTGTGAAATATTGAAAAGTTATAGACGCCTGTCTTTAGGTGGTAGCATATTCACAAAAGGGAAACTTCCCCTTGAGACTCCTTCACCTTTGTGAATGTAAAACACATTTGTTTGTTGGGGTCTAGGCAGTGGTCCAGGGAACCACTGCCAGCCCTCTAACAAACTTAAAATAAATACATTTTTTCTTTTTAAATGCAAACACATTTTCTTTAAGGAAAACAGGCTGCATTTGAAAAAAGTGTAATTTATTTAAATGTGATCAGAGACATGGTGCATGGTGGTCTGCTGACTCTAGCAGGCCACTATTCATGTGATGGCATCCAATCGTAGTGAGTTGTAATTTGTGGCCTACTACATGAATGAAGTAGGTCTTATTGAGACCCACTATGATTCTGATTTTGTGAACTGACCTTTTAGTACATAGGACACTTTGCAAAATTCTTTAGGCCACTTTACAAAAAGTAAGAGTGCAATTTGTGACTACTTAGGTAAATTTCAGCTTCTGGGCCCCAGTTAAATTTCAGCTTCTGGGCCCTAGAGGTACATATATCAGTACAGCAGGCTGGGTCAGACACACAAAGAGGGGGGAGGAGGCATAGATTCTTGGAACTCTCTTTAGCCTCATATGCTTCTAATGAATGACCTTTCCATGTAATCTTTTGATCGGCTCTAGGGACTTGGAAACTTAGAAAATGTTGGGATGGAATACTTGCCCTGCATTCTAGCAATTGAGCAAGGCCCCACTTCTTCTACGAGACTTTGGGACAGGGGTTTCTCTCCCTAAGACTATGTTGGAAAACAAAAGGTCAAAAAATGTATTTTAAAACACTAAACTTGATAAAAAGCCATAGACTCTGAAAGAGCACTCATGAAATATTCCAGTGTTTACTTTTCATGTTGTGACAAAGAAGCCTGATGCAACTCAGGCGTTGACACAATTTTTTCAAAATTTACCATGGATGTCTGCGTAAGAAAAGTATACCTTCAGTAGGCAAGGACCAGAATTTTGTTTTCAGTGGCCCTATTTACCCTGGGATTTAATTATGCAAAAAGTGACCTACAATCCTCCCATGCCAGAATTTTGCCATAAATGCCGCACACCTCCCATGTGTGCCACATGTGCTGCAATTGTCAAAAATTACCTCTAATATGCCTAGATTAGCATATTGCCATGGACCCACCAAATAGACAAAAGGGCCTATCCATATGCCATGGGTGCCCTCCATCATAGATCAAGAATTACCTCCAATATGACTGAATTCATATTTTGCCACAGGTGACCTCATTT
Source organism: Calotriton arnoldi (assembly GCA_963921515.1). Taxonomy (NCBI): domain Eukaryota; kingdom Metazoa; phylum Chordata; class Amphibia; order Caudata; family Salamandridae; genus Calotriton; species Calotriton arnoldi. The sequence goes on from CAWUFW010002264.1 coordinate 614,887, forward strand.
GCCAAGAATTACCTCCAGTGTGCCAGGGCCTGCACTTTATGGCAAGTATTACCGTCAATATGCTACCTCTATAGGTGGTTCTTAAACTAAGAATTATCTCCAGCATACCAGGACCTCTCATAAGCAAGACACACACTAGTATATGCTCATGTTTGCTCACTCAGTGACATATAAACTAACACACAGTCACTTGCACTCATGCATTCTCTGTCACACACTTTGTCGCTCACTCTCTCACGATCACTCACACTGACTCTCTCTGACTCGCCTCCACTCTCTTCCACTGACTTTTGCTCACTTCCAGTCACTCACACCCACTCACACATGCATGCTCATGCACACACACACTTTCACTTTCTCTCTCACACCCTCTTTAACTCAAACTCACTCTCACACTCTCACTTACAATCACACTCACTAGCACACTCAATCCCTCTCAAACACTCCCATTCACTTTCACACTCACTCTCTCAGTCATTCCCTCACTCAATTACTCACTCACACTCTATCATGCATATTCACTGCCTCACACACTCACTCGTTCTCACTCAGTCTCATTCACTCACTTTCACTCAAATTATCAGTCACTCTCACTCACTGCCAGTCATTGTCACTTGTTCTCTCAGTCACTCTCCCTCTCTCTCTCTCACACACACACACACACTCAAACTTACTCTCGCATACTCTGACACATGTACACACCCACACAGAACCACATTGGACACATTTTGTACTTACCCTGCATCCTCTGCTGTGACTGCTTCTGAATAAGTAACATTGCAGCACCGGGACATAAATCTAGAAACAATGGATATAGAAACCAGCAGGTCAAGACTTCTGGGCTGCAAATAAGGAGCTGGAGAGGGTAGCAGGGTTAGTAAAAGAATGAATCATCTCCAGCCATCTCCCATCTTCTCATAGGGCTGAAAGCTCCATCCATTTTCAGAAGCTGTGACAGGTTTTAGGAACCCCTGTTGCTCTGTGCAGATTCTCAGTGGACACGGTATATTACCAGAATATTGTATTGTAAATATTGTGCTACAAAAATTTGCAGCAAAGGTAAGTATATATAGCTAAGTATAAATATACTATACTTAATGTCATACCTATGTACCTTGATGATATGCATATATTCAAGGTACAAAGGTGTGGAGAGAGGCTGAGAGGGATAAAGTGCACTGGCAGTCTTTCTGAAAGCAGGGACATTGTGGTTTCATGAACACTACTAAGTGAATATAGAGCAATGTGAGCATAAGCCAGGGCAATTATATTTCTGTTAATTAGCTGCCACTTCTCACAAACAAAGACCAATTTCTGTCATCAGACAGACAGACACTCATCCACTCCCTCGCTCCTGCACTTATAAAAACACACGCATAACTTCAAATTACCCCCCACTCGCTCCCTGTCTCTCTCTCTTTCCCTTTCTATTTATCTTTGTAAACACCAGCATACTATGAATTTGAAAAGGGTACCCAGATTAAGAAGCCACTCAAGTGCTATAGTAATAGATGAAAACACTATAAAAATACACAAATGTATATAACATAACATGCATCAGTGGGTTGTCCAGAACACCTGGTCCTCTTATCTTAAATATGCCATGGTTAAAAGAAGAGCAACCAATGCCTTGGATTTCATTTACTATCTATTTTGAATGTTTTATCCCTAAAAATTTGATTTCTACAGGAGTTGTATGCTCATCCTCAGAAAGCACCTCCCATCATCACACTAATGTATAAAAGTGATTCGGGCCTATGAAAATACTTATGGGCCTATTCACAAAGGGAAACCTTCATGCTAGTATCTTCTCATGCATGGATTTTGCACCTTCACTGGGGTGGAAAGCTCTGCACTGATGATATTCACAAGTTCTTGTTTGAAATCTTCACGTGGTAACAGAGTTATGAGCCACCACCCCTCACAAACAGGGGTGTTGCCTCCTACGACAGAAGTTACAGAAGCAAAGTTACTACTATTAACTTTATGGTTGGATTTCTACTATACACCTGTTTAGGGGGGGCCTCTACCACAGAGGTGGAGATTTCTGCCACAGGGACAAAGATTTTTCCTGTCGAGGAATAGAACTGTGAATGTAGGGGAGTAAAGAAACATCATAGACCTGTTCTCAGTTACAAATACCAGACATACATTAACAATCCAAACATATAAATATGACCCGAACCCTAGACTTTGTCCTCTTACCCTTGGACTATGTTACCCTTCAAACATCAGGAACCAGTTCCGGTCTCCAGGATGGAAATCACAGCAATCAAGAGGAAAAGGAACTTCACAGTAGATGGGACAGGCTTTGTAGTTAACTTTGCTGCGGATCATTACAGGGGACTACACTCTATGGCTGCTCAAAAACTCATTTAGGTTGATAAGAAAGCAATGTGTCAGGAGTTGGCATATTCTGCCAATGCATCAGGTTAGAGGTAGGCAATAAGGGGAACCTCAAGAAAATGAGGTAGGATGAAGGAGGCAAGGGAAGGTGTAAATAATTCATGCTACAGATGGTAAAGGCAAACCTGGGCCCGTCTCCTACTCACCCCTCTCAAAGAGCATATCCTCTTCTCCATGTACCCAGATTTGCTTTATGACCTGCCTGTTCCAGATAAGGCAGGTAAGAAAGAAATCACATCTATTTGAAATGTACTACCCTAATCCACACTCAGGTTACATTACCCCCATAAATAGGTACACATCTCATTCTTCTCTCTCACATACAGCTTTTTGCAATCTGAAATGTATTTGAAGTTATTAGTAAATAGAGTAATCTTTATGCCTACTTGTTTTAAGCAGTCACTATTCCAGGTTCATTGATAGCATCTACAGGAGTAGTAGCATCAGGAGCAGCAGAGCGGCAAACAGAGCATTTGTCTAAAGGAGTATCAACCAAACACACAGAGGTATGCCTTGCCTATTTCTATATTTCCCAAAACTAGTCATTTGTGTAATTATGTTTTATATCCAGTTGCCCACATACTAGTAGTAGGGCCTATTCACAAACTGCTTTTTGTAGTATATTCAGTAGTGCTGCAATAGTACTAGCAATGTACTACAAAATGTTATTCAGTAATCTGCATGCAGAGGATTATATCTCCAACTCTTCTGTCTTTCATGTGCGGAGATCTCTGCCCCAACTATGGAGATCTCCGCTGATGTAGGAATACGTTTTTAGAAGTAAATGTGGGAGGGATCGGGAGTGCTATTTTATTTAAACATATTTATATAATTGTTTTTAATTTATAAATAAAATGATAAAAAAATATAACTATTTTTTAAAACATTGAAATAATTCAAATTAATATATACTAAATAAATATAACCATTTTACTGTATGTGGGTTTTTATTAAATCTATAAATATATAAAAAATTGAATTAAATTAAAATGATTATATTTAAATTAATTATTACGCTTCAGCTTATAGTGCTGTAGCATTTTTATTTTGTTCTATTTTTAAAATAACTATTATTTAATGTCAGAAAATATGGCCTCCTCCAGACGACCTCGGGGGTTGCTCCTTACCTGATTTTTGTTCAGTACACATGGGAATGAATGTTGGTGACCCTTTTTAGATTAGGGTCCATTAGATGGCTGCTATGTTAACCGCAAGGGCGATTTGCTCCCTCTGACATATGTACCTGCCCATGCAATGAGCAGTCCCCTCAGACCCTCTTGCACTTTGTCTTTTTTTGCAAGCACCATCTTTGATATTTGATATTTACTGCCTCTGCTCTGGAAAAATTATTTTAGCAAATTTAGAGTTGCTCAGATTTTTTTACAACAGCTAGAAGATCATGAAACATTCTATGCAGTTGGCTGCTTTCTGAAAAGTGCAATTTGCTTGTGAAAATCAATCATGTTTTAATGATATAATGATACATGCAATGTTTTTTATCCTACATATAGTTTTAGTGGGTTTTAGTGGATCTGATCCTTTTTCATTGTTAAAAGAGCCTTATTATACACAATAACTAAAGGTTCCCTCCTAAAAATGCATTTGAACTATAAGCATTCATTTTTAAGCAATTATGTTTACAATTTGTTATCAATTTACGCTTTTTAACGATTTTATGTTGCCTTATTAATATTGTATCTTTTATGATCTTCTATTATGAGATTGAATAAAGAATTTTGAATTTGAATTTTCACATAAATATATATTTACTTTTTTATACTTTTTGTGAGCTTTTTCATTTTTATATATACTTAACCTGAAGGAGATCTCTGCCCTATGGCAGGCATCTCTTCCTATGTGTGAAAAGTTGTAAATAGTAACTTTACATTCGTAAATTAGGCTTCACCGACTGATTTCAAGGGGTGTAGACTAGAGGTGTGTTAAATTCAAATAATTTCCTTTCTTTTAATGATGAGAACATTTTCAAAATTAAGTGAAAAGCAAATCCGCCATTCAACACTACGTTTTAGCGCAAAATTAGTCTTGCATCAATTTTTGATGCAATGATGAATTTTGCACAAACAACAAGAACAACATGAACAAGAGCTGCTTCTGCTGTTCCTGTGCATTTCCAGTAAATTGTTGCTGCGAATTGCATCTAATTACGTGACGTGGCATTATAGTGTAATTTTGTGAATCTTATATAACAAGCGTAGTGTAAAATTTTCGAAATTTCATGAATTACACTAGAATAATTTAGATTTCGCCCAGGCCTATTGGAGACATGTAAGCCTACACCTTTTAGTACATTTACTCACATAAATGATGAATGGTCTAAAGTAGTACAGTTCCTACAAAGTGTGAGAGTAAATTTCCACGTGTAGCTTAACTCATGTGTAAGCCTATCTTTGTGAATAACCCATATCTCTGTAGTGTGTAAATGTATGTAGTAACATGTAGTCAACAAATATTATATTGATAATCCATAGGCTTGAAATGTAATGTACCTTAACATGTCCCTTTAATTTTTGCAGGTTCTGCATTACCTACCCATTAGCCCAGTGCCACTACCTCCTATTCTCTGCAACCAGTGCACTGAGATGTGTCTTGGCTACGGAAACAGAAGGATGGCTGAGTCTGGTAAGTCTTTTGCAAGAGCATTTGCAATATGTATAGGCATATTTTTCTATACGGGCCTAGAGAGCTTTACAATAACTATATACTCAGTAGCGGCTCGTGGTGGGAGTGCTGCGGGCGGTGGGGCGGGGCGGGGGAGGAGCAGGGTGGGGGGTAGTAAACTACGGCATACGGCCGAACAGAGGTAAGTAAACAAATAAATAAATAAAACTAATTTCGTTGCGCGAGCTGCATCGCATTTGGCAATGCAGCGCGCGCAATGAAATTAGTTTTATTTATTTATTTGTTTACTTACCTCTGTTTGGCCGTATGCCGTAGTTTACTACTCCCCACCCTGCTCCTCCCCCGCCCCACCCCACCAGCCCGCAGCACTCCCACCACGAGCCGCTACTGTATATACTTGGGGGCCGATTCCGATTCGGGCCGGAAATCTCTCCGACCGAGCCGGATCCGGAGAGATTTTCGACCGAGCCGGACTCCCGCAGTCCGACCGAGCGAGTACGATGCGGCCATATGCTGCCCGACTCGATTCGGTCGGACTCCCATTGAAGTCAATGGGAGCCGTTCGTACAACGCTTACACGGGCTCCCATTGACTGAATGGGTACGTCGCGAACAGGGGGGCCCCCTACAGTGGGTACCCGTCGGTGCGACTCGCACCGTACATGCATGTTTAGGGGGGACCCTTGGGTCCCCCCTGTGTGCGACTCGTGCGGCTACGCGTGCAGGGGGGTCCGACACGGACCCCCGAAGTCCGGCTCCGACAGCTCTTTGGAGCCAGACGCTACGAGTCGGTCGGGCTGTTCGAAGCGCGCATCGTACTTGCTCGGTCGGGTAAAGTCTCCATTGCGTGGTGCGAGTCGTGTCCGTGCGTGGTGCGAGTCGTGTCCGTACGAGTCGGTCGGAGCGGTTCAGACCCAGGAACGAGTCGGTCGGCGATTTCGCGTATGCTCGCATCGTACTTGATCGCGCGGACGACCCTACGAATCGGTCGGAAACTAGGCCTCCGAATCGGATCCGGTTAAGCCGAATCCGATTCGGTGCCCTACCGGCCGAGATCGGAATCGGCCCCTTAGTCTTAATTCCCTTGACCTGCATGTCCTGTTCGTGATTTTTGAGGTGTGAGGTTATATGGTCTATCTCTATTATAAAATGTTGCTAAATACATCCTTCTTCTTTCATTTATATTGGTAGCATAGCTATGTTTACCTAGTAACTCTCTCTTGCCATCTGTTTAATCACATTTGATCAATGTTTTATTATATGTCTTACTGATTTAATAATTTGCATATTGTTTCTGTTTGTATTGATCACTGAGGGTTAAAAGTCCATTATGATTTTTGGAGGGGCATAATTCTTCATTTTCTGATGTATTATAGTGTTATGTTTTGTAATGTACCCCAATATAGGCCTGGGTAGTCACCTAACCTTTCACCTACATTTCCCTGCCATTGTACTACATAACAGTTTTTGGTCTTGACCTTTTACCTAGTTAGGAGCTGCATAAAATGTTGTATGGTTTTCCTAGAAAACTAGCCTCATTCATTATGCATGAGGATTCTCAGATTCACAGCAGGATTATCATCTTCTGCATAATAACTATGTATAAGGGTCATCCCTTTCGTCATTCTCGGCCGACATGACACAGCAAGGTAGTACCCCTGAGGGTACCTTTTGGGTATTTAAACACCATATCTTTGCTGAGGCACGAAGAGGAGAAAGACTTCCATGCTGACACACTGACGCGAGACGCTGAGGTTCCTGCACACAGACACTCCAGCACGCAGTGGTCTGACATCCCTCGCGGGGTGTCCATCTCGAGACGAAAACGGGGTCCTTCATTCTCTCACACCAGGTAATGGGGTTGGTTTTATCCTAGGGGGATTCTTGGCTACACACATACATACATGCTAGGTACATTCAGGTAAATTTGGTTAGGGTTGCATCATAGGAGTATGCATTATTACTGCCATGCATTTATATGCTTGCTTATATTCATTGTTTTAGCACTATGGCAGAAATCTACCATCCATTTACTCTATTGGTACTTATAATCATTTATCTCTGTTTCTGTCTTATGGTTGTTTCAGCACACACATTTTACACTAGAATGATGCTGGTTCAATAAATGCTTATTGAAAACGTTCCCATTGTTTATTCTTTGTATCGCTCTGAGTCAAAGTAAGCACGAGTGAGTGAGCGAAAAGTAGTACACTGTTACCACGATCCCTGATGGGACAGGGTTGTCATGTTCGATAATTGCCAGAAACTATTCTCTCCTTGGTAAGAGGAGTTCATAGTGGCACTGTGAGCTAGCTGGTATACAGGCGAACATACCCGTTCGGGGTGTCTGGAATCAGTCTGGACACCAATCCCACAGTTTATGTTGTCTAAACACGCAGATCCTATATAGATTTATAGGAACTACACGACAATAGGTATATATTCATGATAGTAGTTGCTTTTTCAGGGAAGAGGGCAAATACTAACCGTATATTATTATTTTGGTACTGACATTGATTGTATCAAATTTGGCTAAGGTGTGGGAGCATGATTTAAATTTATCATTAATTAGCCAAATGGTACATTATGTCAACGTCAGTAGGTTATTGATATTGCAGAATATCATCATTCTTTTGTTATCATTCTGATTCTAATACAGAATAAAGTATTCTTTGGTGTGTGTTTATACAGAGTGTAATGTCTACATCTGAGAATATTTAGGTGTAGCTTGTCTCTCAGATCTCCATTCTCTGCCTTTTGTTCTCTTGAGGTTTGGGAAATAAGTCCTATCTAACAATTTGTGGTGGAACATTTGGGGCATAGTCATTAATAATTGTCCCGGCAGGTGGCACCTATAAATTCCCACTGTTTTGCTAATTTCAATTTCAATCTGCTAACCAGGAGTAAAGTCAACTTGCTTTCCATTTAAATATGGTTAAATTAGCTTATTCCGGATTGGTACATTTAACTTGCCTGTAAGCCCCTAATATATGGTGCAGAAAGTGCACCAAGGGCTTGGGAGTTAGATGCCTCTTGTGCCTTGCAGCACCTATTGTGCAACCCACTACAGTGGCCTTGCAAACATGGCTACAGAGCTAGTCTGTGTAGCCCGACTTCTACAGTGTCACATCTGCATGTGTGATTGGTCAAAATAACAATTTTTGATATGTAAAGTCCTCCCTTATAAATTTAATTAAGTTACTAGAAGTTATCCAGCAGTGTAAATAATTAAATCCTATATATTTAGTTCACCTCAAAATATGTACAGACAAAAAATCAGTATATGCTACTCGGAAAGTGAAAACATTGAAGTTAAAGGAAGTTATGAAAATTTCAACAAATGGTAAGCACATTAGGGGATTTGGTATCTAGCTCAAGGATGTACTGGGTTTCCAATTGGCGAAGCAAATTTTCCCTGTTTCCTCCTCTCCTTTGGTTAGGGATAGCATCTATACCAAATATTTCAAGCAATTCAGATTATTACTATGGAACTGCCTGAAGTGACAAGCTACAGGATCCAAGTGATCTGAGTTCACTATAGCCCTTACATGTTGTAAAATTCTCACATATACCTGTAGATTAGTGATTCCCAAATTGTGCAGTTTACACGTGCATTCAAGAACGTACACCGCAAAATCTGTTTTGCAGGTATACAGCTTCTCAAGCTTTATTGATCTTGCATTGAATGGCGTGTGGTATTGTGTCGTGTTCACTCCAAAGCGACATGCCCTACACGAACTGCATTTAAAAACCCTTTCCTAGAGGAAAGCCAATTGCTGGTTGGTATTACTTCTGGGCTACTTTTGACCAGAGCACTACTTATTGAATGTGCTCAACGGAAAAAGATGGACTTTTAGGGGGTATTGGTCCTAATGTAGGATCAGTTAGCACTATTGGCCATTGTTTGTTTAGGATAGACCTAATTTGCCTTTCTTGTTTGTTAAATGTTGTAATTAGTCGATATTAGTCTCATCCCTTGTCTGGCTAGATTCAAAATTTCGTCTTCTCTTGTTGTTTAACTTTTCTTTGAATAGAACAGTTTCCCTAGTTCCTTCTGTTAATCGCCCGTGAGATGGTGTTAGTTGAGTAACCTCTATTGATAAACCGCTGTTTGGCCTCGTTCTGACATTCAACTGGGTCACTTCCCCGACGACATATCCTACGTACTCGGAGCATTTCTCCATATGGAATGCTATCCTTGTGGTGTCTGGGGTGAAAACTGGATGCATAGAGTATAGGATTGCCAGCTGTGATTTTACGATGCAATTTGGACTCAATCTTGTTATTGTTAATAAAAACCTGAACATCCAAAAATTCAATTGTTTGTGCATTGTTATGTGATGTAAATTCCAAATTAATTGTATTTACATTGATTTTTCTCACAAATTCATCCGCACTTAATGATGACCTTTTCCAAATAATAAAAACTTTGTCTATGTAACGCAGCCAGCACACCACATGTTCCTCTCATTCCATCTGGTGGTCTACCATAAGTACCTGCTCCTCCCACCAGCCCACATGTAAACACGTGTAGCTGGGGGAGAAGCAAGCACCCATGGCCACCCCCCTCAATTGTTGAAAACCTTCATTGCCAAATAGGAAAAAAATATTGTAAAGACTACTACTAGATGGAGTAGTTCTTCTCCACTTGCTTTACCTTGAGGGTGCTGTGATCTATCGTGACTTGCTCGGGAGGCATGTGATGCCCTCTTGTTTTGGTTTATTCCCGACAAGTCCCTTTGATTTACTTGGGTAGCAGTCTCTTGTGTGGCTGGTTTTAGTTTGCTACCTTCTCCTTTTACTTCGTATGGTGGCAGTGTCTCTTGGTGGATGCCATTTTCATACTGATTGCCCCCTTCGTTCCTAACTGGGGCGTAATGCGGAGTGTGCACTCTTCCTTTTAGGATCTCTTTCGACTTTTCAGGAGTCAGGAGGGTCTCTTTGAGGCCCTCAGGTCTATGGACTTTCTTTGGTGATGGATTCACCCCTATATTTTCTTTTTCCAGGTTCTTACCAATTCTGGCTTCTGTAAGTCATTCATTTTCTTCATATTTTTGGTGTAAACCTTGCTCTTTGGTAATCTGCTCAGATGCATTAAATACTGTGGCACTTTTGTCCTGTGATGCTCTTTTGAAACCTATCAGTTGATCTGCCACTATTCCTTGATTGCTTTGGTTAGAGGAAAGCTCTGTTTGAGCTGTGCTTTCCTTGTCTCCACTCTGAAGCCAGTACAATAGGGAGCCATCCTTGCTTTTCTTGATCCTCTTCAGTTTTTTTAATTTTTTTCTTATTTTTTCTGGATACGTGCTGGCCTTCCGAAGGAATTAATTTTGGGCTGTTTATTACTGCAGTAGTTGATGTCAGATTAGTAGCTCTTCTTTCGCGTTTAGGTTGCGAAGATTTGTCTAGAACGTTTGTTATTTCATTTTGGGTAAGATCATGTTCTTGTTTGTCATTGTGTTTCAAGGCACAGACCTGATCATCTGGTTTACCTTTAGGCCTTTGTTCTAATGTCTCCTGGGTAGATGACTTAATTCTTGCTCTTGTTCTGGCTGCATGGCCTCCAGGACACTCCGGTTAAAGTGTTCTTTATTTACTTTTTGCATGATTTGATGTGGATTATATCTTTGCTGGGGCAACAGAGTGATTATATTTGGTCGTCTATTTGCCTCTCTCTTCAGGCCCTCGATTAGGGAGCTCATTATGTCTGGTAACATTTCTAGCTTCTTTAGTATAGGGCTGTAGTTGCATTCCTCATGCATTTGAGGCTGTACTGGTCTAGCCATAGCACTATGTATCAAGGAATTTAATTGATCAAGTTTGGTGTCAATTCCAGATATGAAGCCAGCTACCAAGTGAAGTATATTTATTTGAACATCCAACTTGTCGACATGCATGTGGACCGCGTTTGCCATTGAACTCAATACATTTTTGGTGGTTATGAGAAACGTTCTCAACCTTATGAGCAGATGAGGTGAGGAGCTCCTTCTTTTGCAATGATTGTAGTTTTGGGGGCTTGTTGTCCTGAGGGTGGAAGCACAAGTTTGTCAGGTTTGAGCACCAGCTTGCTAGCGAGCATCGTTCTCCTTGTATGTTTTCTAGTGGCTCTTGTTGGGCTTAGCTGGTTTATGGTTATCACTTGTATTATTTCTTGGCAACAAAGGATTGAGGACCCCTAGCTGGGAGTTTGCTGTACAGGTCGTAGGTTGAGACTGGGGTAATTCCTCTGAGTTATTACTATCAAGTTGGTTGCGAATGGCCTTTGTTATGAGCAGCAGACTTATTAAACTGGTTGATGTGCTTCCAGGGCTCTTTGAACAGCTTGAGAAGATCCATATTGGCGACAGTTGGTTTATGTGCTGATTTATATAAGGGTCCCAGTCTTCTTGAAGGTCTAAAGGTACCAATTTCGGACCTCCCTGTTGGCTTTCCCCTCTAGATTTCTTGTTGCTGGAGCACCTGATTTCATCCATGGATGATTTTTCCTTTAAGGATTCATCAAGTCGACTTTCTCACAATTTCCTTGAAGATGTATCCTGGCCCAATTGTGGTGCTATTGGCTCTTTTCCTAAGATAATTATTTCTGGGGACAGGGGAAATGGAAGAGATGATCTTATTTGATTTTCCTCGCTTTGGATGTGACTGCTGAGGGCCAATTCTCCCAGAGAGTTGTCTGCTAGCTTTGGCTCCTGAGTTGTCTTAGTTGTCAAGCTAAGGTAGTCTCTAATATCTCTACTATTGCCTTTATTGCTATTTTTTGCCAGAGTCAGAGTTTTTACTGATTGGTGCTCCTCTTGTTCTCCCTTGTTTGGGAGCAACAGCTGTTTTCCTCATCTTCCTCCTTGAGGGTACAACATCTTAGTTTTTTGTCTTTTGGCTGTCCTATGACGTTGATGATAAATTTGAAGCTGCACCTGCATAGAATTTCTTGTACGCATTGTTTTCCTGTCCTTTATTGAATTTTTTGGGGGGGTTTCCTTTCTCTTTTTGATTGCCATGGTTACAACTCATCAGCTTAAGCACAACCTCTTTGAACACCACTAGAGGTGGAGTTTGGGGCCTTTCGCAGAGCTCAAAGTCCGGTTTCGGGGGTCCTCAGTGGAGCTTAGCTTTGCCACTGTGCCCTTTGTTGAAGATTTCCCTTGTCGGCGAAGGAGGAGTCAAAGCTGTGAGTAAGTACTCTTTCTGTATGTTGTTTATGGCAGCTGCCCCTCCCAGGCTGATTGAGTTCTTAGGTCCGTTATTGCTTAATGCTTAATGTTTGACGCTGGCACTTGATGTCAGAGATCGGCGTGACTGAAGTTGCACCAGCCCTCGGTAGTTGCAGTAGTTGCCGCAGTATGGAGGACTTCCGGGGGAGCTGGGAGCTCACTTTTGCCCTACCATCTTTATGGAGTTGTATGGAGTTGTCTGTTAAGAGCCAGGCAGCATGAGCTAATATTCATGTTAGGCTTGCATTTTCTTTCTCGTGCTCGATTCTGTTCGCATGAGAAGGTCTCGTACATTTGCAGTGTGGGATGAAACTGTGTTTCCAAAAACAAGTTCCCATGCACATACCAGGACTATTCGCAACTAAATCGATACAATGGGAACATCTGCTGTGAGAAATTGTCCTTTTCAACTCACTCATGTGCCTTTACAGAAAGCTGATTGTTTGTAATAATACATTTTGAATACTTCAACAGCTCACGTGATGATTTCTACCTTTTTGCTATAAAATTGTGTATTCTTTATGTTACATGGCAATCGTCCTAAACTAACTGACCAATGGTCTGAGTGGTCTATTCTGATGAGGTGACCCAGGGGGTGCCACCCAGGAACTGGGAAATTATATTATCCGTTTGATTGATGATCGGACTACATTCTCACTCGCACATCCTACACATCATATTTGCCATTCGTTTCGGTGCATTCTTTTTGCCACCTTTCCCATGAGGATTGCTTCCTATCAGACTGAGAGACAACTCTCGGACTTGCGCACTCTCCTGGCTGGTGCATACGCTGTGTGCGCTATTCTCAGACTTCGTTCCCCCATGGGAGAGAATATTTGAGCTGATATGATTCATGCCCTTTCCTGAACTCTCTGTCAGGGTTTTACTCACGTCTCCGCAGGAACGCCATGCAAATGATGCGAGATCCTCAACATCCCCTGATCACCAACCGTACCCAACCAAGTCTATGTACTGAATGGTAACCTGGGGAAGAAGGGAGAAAACATGGAGGGAAAAAACAAGGTCCCACGCTGCACCCCACTCAAGGACGAAATCCGGTCAGCCAAGGAAAGTCTCTGTCAAGAAAAAGACAGATAATGAGGTAAGTATGCTAAGTGTTGCTACCCCTAATGTGAATTTATCTATGCGTGTTTTATGTGTAATGTATATATATATCTAGCTGAATTGCTCCCTTGTTCCCCAACTTCTGGTAAGTGGTGTTAGTGGAGAGATGGTGTGTGTCTAGAGAGACAAAAAGGTCGGAGCAATAAAGTTAATTATCTTTTTGAAGAAATAAAGAAAATGTAGTATGCAAGAGAAAGTTGTACAGAAAGCTCACCAAGACAAAGAATGTTGTGGCTGTCATTTATCGATGATGCAATTTAAAGTAGTCTTCAATTCTATCTAAAGCGTTTCGAAAAGTACTCCACCTTAACTTCAGGAGAGTTTAACTAAATTCCTTATCTTTTCAGGAATTAAAGAAAAGCTGATCTCCTTAAATCACCAAGTCCATGTCAGATAAGTAACATAAGAAATAAGTAATAACATTTAATATATTCAGCGCCCAGGCACTGTTACCCAAAATGAATGATGCAACTTTCTGTTTCTCCTACTTATTTTTCAGGATTCCTAAGCCAGTACAGAGAGAGAGGGAGGACGGAGCTATGAGGGAAGATGCCGCTTTCCGGAGAAGAACGCCAGCACAGAGTTCAACCGGAGACCGGGGACGAAAAGCATAGCCTAGAGAAGAGGAACGGAGTTTGGAGACAAGACGCTGCAACGACGAGAGGAACGCCGATGTGGGGACCTGGAAGAGCAGGTAAGGACCGGAAGCACTAAACTCCTTCTCGAAGCAGGAACGCGAAGCGTCTCTGCTTGGAGTCCAGGAGAATTTGTGCTCTGTGGCTGGCTCCCGCGCATGCGTGTTTGCGGGAGCCAGTCACTGTTGTAGTTCGCTGGTCGCGTACGACCGGCAACTCCGACACTCTCCTTCTAGAACTTTGGTAATTGATGGCTCAAGAACGATAAATCTGATTATTCTGTACGCTTAAATTTACTGATAAGTTCTAACCATTAAAAATCCTGTTTCTGTCTGTCTATGACTGGCCTCCAATAATTGATTGTGCATTTCCATATTCTTAATGAGGGATGGGAATTCTAATAAAGAGGTTTCTAGTCAACAGGTCCTAATGTTATTATTTTGCATAGCTGTAACTGAATTACTTGTTTGTATGATCCTACCTTGTCTAAATTTCTTCAGGGTATTTTGTCTAGCAGTAATAATTCTGAACCTGTATAGTGTAGTATTAACAGTAATATACATGAATCTAATTACGAGCTTTTAAGTCAGTTATCCAATTCCTGGTCCTTACTGGATAACTGGATTAGATTCCCTATGTCCAACCCCTCTTGGCACGGTACAAGATCCATCGAAGGACCCAGTAAATGACTCTGAAGTATAGTACCTGGGAAGGATTAATATCAAAAGTAAATGGACCCAGTGGCACTACAGCAGCGCTAAGGTGTGTGCTTGGGGCCCGGCAGCTGAAATCAGCACAGGCATTAGGAAGAGGGGAGGAGAGTGTCATTTCTCTCTGAATATGGCACTCTCCTGCTCTCTGGGCCCACCTGCCTACTCTGCCTCTGGGCAAAAAGGAAAAATAATGTAAGGAAAAAAGACAAAAAATGTCGAGGACTTGCGGCAGCTAACAAATTTAAAAGCTAAAGTGAAATCCCATTACACAATACGAATAGCTCTCCGCAGAATGAGTCAATGTACCCATAAATGTAGTACTAACATAATAAAAATATTAACACAAAATGAATGCAACAACATAAACTTTCCGCTACTAAGGAGCTTAGAAGAGGAAGATGTGCACCTAGACACTGTTTTGAAGAATGGCCGTGGCTGGGATTAGCTAGAATGTTGACATCATTTGGTTTCTGAAACTACAATGGAGATGTAGGTCAATATGTATTAAGATGTAAGCAGTACACTGCTAAGTGAAAATGAGCAGTGCTGTGCTTGGCAAATGGTAAAATATTTTGCAGGTCCAGATGTAGCAAGAGTTTGGTGCTGATTAGGGGTGGGCATAACTGCTGTAATTCTCTCCATTATAATTACTCGTAATAACTGCAAAATTGCTTCTAATTATGCATAATTGTGTGAGAAGCGCAATTTAGCATTTACTCATGGTGGTGTAATTGTGTAATATCTGTTATTTTACATCACAAGAGTAATGCGTAATTACTCCGATTACTCTGGCGTAATTAAAATTTGTCCCATGCCCAGTGTTGATATAATGCTGAAAAAAACATTTTGGAGCATCACTTGAAATTGCAATGTGGAGCAGGGGCTGTGAGAAGTTGGCCTGGTATATGCTGTCCACTAATTAAAGTGGGCACCTTGCACCAGTCCAAACGACCCTTATGATGTATGAGGTCAAAGATAACCTTTAGAAAGCTATCCTAGTGGTAGCTGTGGAGAGCAACCTTCAGGCTTAATCTCGAAGGAATGTAAAGCAGCTTGTTTTACCAGAACATCACCTCCTATATTGACTAAATGAAAGGAGAACCACACAGTAGTTATATAAAAATATGTATTTATTAATATAACACTCTCTACTATCCTCTACACGAGGATAGAACACAAAGCACACAATACGAGATCAATAGAACAGTTGTAATTAGCACAATACACAGTGGGCACCAGGGGGAGACCAAATCATATACTAAAATAGTGGTATAACAATCACGACTGAGGTCCAGACAAGGTCTGGAGCACGTAGAATCGCTGGGACCCCAAGGAACCACCCAAGGTGAGTAGATAGGGACCCCACGGAGGACGGGTGCAGTGTGCTAGCATGACCGCGGGCTCCGTACAATTCTATGGGGAAGTCGCAGTTACAATTTTAAAGTTTAATGACCCATCTAGGAGGACTTCGAGCAAACCCTTTGGAACTTAAGAGGTTGGAGAGCCACCCCACCCATGGATACCGTAGTACCCGAGTTACCTATCCCAGGGGAGCCGGGTGCATAGGTCTGGAGTGGAGTCGGAAACCGCCGTCGGTCTCAATGGAGGGCTGTGAAGAAGTACTGCTACCGTGAAGGTGAAAAGGGTCCGGTGGAATCCAAGCCTGAATTCTGGAAGGAAGAAACCTGAAAGCAAAAGGGACAGAGTCTGGGTCACTTCGGAGTGACCAGGGGCTCGGTAGACGAATGCCCACCGATGTCGGGTGCTTCAGGTGCAAAGAAGGGATGCTTGACTCTACAGCCACGAGGACCAGGAGATGTTGAGAATGACCAGGAGCCGGAGGTGAGCTGTCCCACGAAGGATGTCGAGTGCTGAGGGGTCGGTGTCCAGTGGGAGCACCAACAAGCCTTGGCAAAAACAACCCACGAAGGAAGGTCAAGCAGGTTACGGTGTGGACCAGCAAGGTCCAGGGGACTCACCAAGCAATGGGGAGTCAGTGCACATCTGGAGCAACCAGGAAAGCCAACAGAAATCAAGATGACCCTCAGAGAGACCCACAGGCCGAAGGACCAGGAGTCGAGAGGGGACCTCGAGCAAGATTGCAAAGTACCAGCCCACGGAGCACTCGGTGTGAGGAGGCCAGAGCTCTTTGGTGCAAAAACTGCTCAGGGTCAGGAATACATGGAGTCCAATGCACATACTCCGGAATTGCCAACAAGCATATGCAACTGCAAATGGATGCCGTGCACAGGGTTTTGGATTATGCAGTCCCCACGATGGATACTGGCCTCAAACTTGCTGAGAGGGCAGATCGACCTTAGAGATCTTCAGGAACCCACCTCCTGTGTTGCTGAAATCTTCGGAGTCCACAGGAGCTCAGGAGCAGCAGACCGGTCAGTTGCATTGAGGTACCTGTAGGGCAGGGGAGTGACTCCTTCCCTCCAAGGGAGATTCTTCAGTTGTCCTTAGTGCACACCAGGTCCTGCATGGAGCCTGTATGGAGCAAGGGCACAGACAAAGCTTTGGACGGAGAGGGAGACGAAGTCAGGCCTAGTCGAAGTGCAGCGGAGTCCAGTGTGTCCATACGGTCAAAGGCCAGTGGTTTCTTCTTGTAGAATCTTGTCCACGTAAAATCTAAAGTCTTACAGCCAGGTAAGCCCTTTTGTACCCACGGGAGACGTTTGGACAGATTCGGGGGACCCTCCTAGGGGAGGGTCAGGACAGAGGGGTGGTTACACCCATGTCCTTTGTCCAGTTTCGCACCAGAGCAGGAGCCAATGGCTCCCAGAACTGGTTTGAGCTGGACTATGCACAGGGACACCAAATGTGCCCCGGGTGCAGACTTTCAGGCACTCTCAGAGTGCACCCACCGAGCCCCAATACACTAAATCCTGTCTGGGAGGAAGTCACACCTCCCTGTGACAGGATGCCTATTGTGCTGCCTTCCTCTGCTCGAGCTTGGCTCAGCGGCAGGAGGGCAGAAATGTGTCTCTGGTCAGCAGCATCCATTTTGTGCTGACGGGGTCGAGAAGGCTGGTACCGGATAGACCAGTGACCCCACGAAGCTCGCTTCAGAAGGGTGGAATCATACCTCCCACACCAGTTACCAGTGTGGAGGTATGATTCCAAGGTGTTTGATACCAAACACAATATGTTTCTTTGCAGCCGTTTTCGAGATAGCATTTACCGCGAGGTTATAATGCACCTCTACCTATATGTCCGGCTGAGTCACAGACAACCCGGGAGAATGGTCTCCGAAGGCTGCAGAGAGGCTCTGCTCATGCAGGGACACCCTCTCACTAAAAACACAGCAACCTGCCCTCAGGATTGATAAGGCCTGCTGTAGGGGTGACTTCTAAGTTTTAAATGTAATGTCCTATAGATACAGTGAACCTATATCTAAAGTAAGTGGTGCAAGCGCCATCTTACACAGGCTGCTGTAGCAGACCTGGAGTTCCATTTTGCATGGCCTCTCATGGGTGGCATAATACATGCCTCAGCCCATGGGAGGCCTCTGGGGTACCTATGCCCTGGGTACATGTGTACCATATTCTAGGGACTGACAAGGGTACCCCAGTATCCAATCTGGAGTGTACCAAAGTACATGTGACAATTTAAAGGAGAAAGCAGAGAGACTGGGGTCCTGATTAGCAGGATCCCAGTCAGACTAGTCAAAAACAGTGCAACATCAAGCAAAAAGTGGGGGTAACCATAAGAGGCAGATCCTACTTTTCTACAACCCCCCCCCCAAACGAAAGGACATGAGACTAATCTTGACCAGTTGAGTCTTCATTTTCTAAGTGGAAATATCTGGAGAGTCCATCTGCATTGGCATGGTTACTCCCAGGTCTATGTTCCACTGTATAGTCCATCCCCTGTAGGGAAATGGACTACCTCAAAAGTTTGGGGTTTTCACCCTTCATCTGTTTTAGCCATAAGAGGGGCTTATGGTCTGTCTGAACAATAAAGTGAGTGCCAAACAAGTATGGCCTCAGCTTCTTCAGAGCCCAAACCACAGCAAAGGCTTCCATATCCCTTAACAAACCTCCTGTAATACCCAGTCAGGCCCAAGAAAGCTCTGACCTGAGTCTGGGTAGTTGGAGCAACCCAGTCCATGATGGTCTGGATTTTGCTCTGCAATGGTTGAACCTGGCCTCCACCCACAAGGTGGCCCAGGTACACAACCTTACTCTGCCCTATCTGGCACTTGGTGGCCTTGATAGTGAGGCCTGCTTTTTGCAGGGCCTCCAGAACATTTCTTAGGTGGACCAGGTGATCCTCCCAGGTGGAACTAAAGACAGCAATATCATCAAGATAAGCTGCACTGTAGTCTTCCATCCCTGTGATAACTTTATTCGCCAACATTTGAAATGTGGCAGGTGCATTTTTCAAGCCAAAGCGCATCACAATACATTGATAATGCCCACTAGGGGTTGAAAATGCTGTTTTGGGTTTGGCATCCTCAGCTAGTCTGATTTGCCAATAACCAGCAGTGAGGTCAAATGTATTCAAGAATTTGGCTGAGGCCAAGGTATCAATGAGCTCATCTGCCCTAGGAATAGGATGAGCATCAGTCCTAGTGACTGCTTTGAGCCCCCTGTAGTCTACACAAAAGCTCATTTCTCTTTTACCACCCTGGGTATGAGGTTTGGGTACCAGGACTACTGGACTAGCCCAAGGGTTCAATGACTCCCAATTCCAGCATCTTTTGGACCTCAGGCCTGATGGTCAGGTTGCCTCTAAATCTTATTTTTAACAGGCAGACTTTCACCTGTGTCCACTTCATGGGTACACCAAATGGTCTGACTAGGTGTCAGAGAGAACATATGTCTGTACTGATTGAGGACCTTCCTGCAATCAGTCTGTTGCTGCTCAATGAGGCTGCCTGCCAAGGCTACACCATCAACTGAGCCATCATCAGGGTTCTGTGAGATTAGGCCAGGGAGTGGGCCACTCTCTTCCTCCTGTCCCTCATCAGTAGCCATGAGCAACCCCATGTCTGCCCTGTCAACATATGGCTTGAGCCTGTTCACATGGAGCACCCTGTGGGGGCTCCTGGGAGTTCCAAGGTCCACCAGGTAGGTGACCTCTCCCTTCTGCTCAAGAATGGTAAGGGTTCTACTCCACTTGTCCTGGAGAGCTGCTGGGGAACAGGCTCCAACACCCATACCTTCTGTCCTGGCTGGTACACAGTCAGTACAGCCTTTTGGTCATGCCAAGCTTTCTGTAATTCTTGGCTAGCCTCAAGGTTTTTACTTGCCTTCTTCATATACTCAGCCATCCTGAAGCAGGGACCAAGTACATAGTCCACTATGTCATGTTTAGGTGGTTTGAGAGGTAACTCCCATCCCTCCTTCTCTAAACACAAGGGACCCCTAACTGGGTGTCCAAACAGAAGTTCAAAAGGGCTGTATCCAACCCCCTTCTGAGGAACCTCTCTGTAGGCAAAGAGAAGGCAGGGCAACAGGACATCCCATTTTCGCCTAAGCTTTTCTGGGAGGCCCATGATCATGCCCTTCAGGGTTTTGTTGAATCTCTCAACTAACCCATTGCATTGTGGGTGATAGGGTGTGGCAAATTTGTAATTTACTCCACACTCCTTCCACATAACACTAATGTAACTAGACATGAAGTTTGCACCTCTGTCAGTTAAGACCTCCTTTGGAAAACCCACTCTGGAAACAATTCCCAGGAGGGCCCTGGCCACCACAGGAGCTGTTGTGGTTCTAAGGGGTATTGCTTCTGGGTACCTAGTGGCATGGTCCACCTCCACTAGAATATATCTGTGCCCAGAGGCAGTTGGAGGATCCATGGGACCAATATGTCAATCCCAACCCTCTCAAAGGGAACCCCCACCACAGGTAGTGGTATCAGGGGGGCCTTTGTGGTACCACCTGCTTTACCACTGGCTTGACAGGTGGTACAGGAGCGACAAAACTCCTTTGTGTCCTCTGACATGTGAGGCCAGTGAAAGTGAGGGACAAGCCTGTCCCAAGTCTTACTTTGGCCTAGGTGTCCTGCTAAAGGGATATCATGTGCCAGTGTCAGTAGGAAGCCCTTAAACTTTAGAGATATGAGCAACCTCCTGGTAGCACCAGGCTTGGGGTCTCTATCCTCTGAGTAAAGGAGTCCTTCATCCCAGTAGTTCCTGTGGGACCCACTGGCACTCCCAGCAGCCTCAGCAGCAGCTTGCTGTCTGAGGGGTTCAAGAGAGGGGCAGCTGTGCTGCTCCTGACTCAGCTCTGCCCTGGAAGGGCACCTTGTCCCCAAGAACTCAACCTGTTCAGGTTCAAGTTCCTCTGAGACAGTTCCTTCACAGGGACTGGGTTCATCTCCCTCAGGAGACTGATCCTCACTCTGAGTCTGGGGGGAAGACACTGCCTTACCCCTACTGCTCCTTCTCTTGAAGGGCTCCTGGTCCATTTTTCCAAGATCCAGGGCCTGTTCAGTTGAAGACAGTTTGGCCTGTGACCTAGTCACAGCAAACACATCTGCAGAGATGCCCAACATTGCTGCATGTGTCCTGAGTTCCACTTCAGCCCAGGCTGAAGTTTCCAAATCATTGCCCAACAAGCATTCCACAGGGGGGTCTGAGCTAACCATAACCTTCTTAGGGCCAGTTACCCCTCCTCAGCTGAAATTAACAACTGCCAAGGAATGGTCTGGCCTGACATTGTTAGCATTGGTCACTTGGTACATCTCACCAAGTATGATCTGGTCAGGGCCCACAAGATCTCTTGTCACCATTGTGACACTTGCTCCTGTGTCCCTATATGCCATGGCCTCCTTACCATTGATTAAAGGCTGCTGTCTGTATTTGCCCAGATTACTGGGGCTTACAAATAGGGAGGCAATATCCATGCCTCCATCACAGACTAAAGCAGCCTGAGCTGGAGTTCTGACTAGGCCAGAACCCATCTCAGATCCCAGGGTTAACCCTACTATATCCTTGTTCCCTGTACCACCACTTGGAGCTGAACTAGGGGGAACAGTTGCCTTAGGGGCGTGGTGGTGGTAGGAGGATCCTTGGCCCTTGAACAATTGGCATCTCTTGTCCAATGGGTTTTCTCCTTACACAGGAAGCACCAAGGTTTCTTTTTTCCTTTCCCTTTGTTAGACTGTGACTCCCCCCCAGATGCAGGTTTTTGGGGCCCTGGTGAAGACTTCTGGTCTTTATCCTTCTCCCCACCCTTATCTGAAGGTTTAGCATCTTGCTTCTTCTAGTCACCACCTGTGGTCTGTTTTTTCTGCTTCACCCTGGTTCTGATCCACCTATCTACCTTCTTTCCCAATTCTTGGGGAGAAGTCAGATCAGAGTCAACCAAGTACTGATGCAACAACTGATTTTGGCAATTCTTAAGGATCTGCTCCCTCATAATCAAATTGAGCAATCCCTTGAAATCATTCACTTTGCTGCCAAGTAACCAGCCTTCCAGAGCCTTAGTAGCACAGTCTACAAAGTCTACCCAGTCCTGAGTCTGTGTCTTCTGGGTGTCTCTGAACTTAATCCTGTACTGTTCAGTGGTTAAGCCAAACCCATCAATGAGAGCACTCTTCAGGACTGAATAGTTGTCAGCATCCTCTTCTCTTACAGTGAGGAGCTTATCTCTACCTTTGTCAGCAAAGGAGAGCCACAAGATAGCTTCCCACTGCTCTTGAGGGACCCTCTGTACTTCACAGGCCCTCTCTAAAGCAGTTATCCATTTGTGGATGTCATCCCCACCATGGTATGGAGGGACTATCTTCCTCAGGTTCCCATGGTCATAAGTATACTCCTTAATCCTAGGGACACTGTTGCTGCCACCATGGGACTCTAGTCCCAATCTTTTTCTAGCCTTCTGGAGCTCTAAGGATTCCTTATTGAGGGCCAATTGCTCTTACCGGAGCCTAAGCTTGACTTTCTCAAGCTCTAGAAATTGGCACTGTCTGTCATAAGAGGTGTCTCTCTTATAAGATATGGAGGTCCCTACAGAGTGTCCTGAATAGTCAGATTCTGCAGAGGGAGATCTAGATCTCCTAGGCAAACTCTGCACTCGTCCAGGAGGAGTAAAGAGAGGGCCTCTGGTGCCTTCTCCGCCCTCTTTCTGAAGATCTAGGTTGTCCAGGTTGGAATCATCTTGATCCTCCTGGCCAGGGTTTGAGTCTAGGTCATAAAAGGTGCCACCTCCTGACCTGTCTTCATTCCCTGCCCCACCCACTCTTTCTACCTCATCTGACCCAGGGGTCTTTCTAAGGTCATCTAAGAGTAACACCTCAATGAGCTGTTGGGTGTTGGCATTTCTCCCTGTCTTCAGCTTCCTAGAAACACACATGGCTTTCAATTCCTGAAATGTAAGACCATTGTACCTAGAAGGCAGAGAGCCACTGGCTTCTCCTTTAGAAGACACGAGTAAGTGTGGTGTGGTGTATGCACCTACCTAACCTAGTGGGAACTAAACTCTCTTAGGTTGCAGAAAGGGTGTGCTAGACCCTTAACTTACCCAACCTTAAGTTCAGTAGAACTTACTTATTCTAATCCTTAAGTATTATATGTGCCTAATACTTTAGTGGTTTTTCCGTTAATCAATACAAAGAGATTTATCTGGTAAAACAATGCAGGCTTGAATCCCAACCGCTGCACACCAATGTGAGAAGTTGGCCTGGTATATGCTGTCCACTAATTAAAGTGGGCACCTTGCACCAGTCCAAACGACCCTTATGATGTACGAGGTCAAAGATAACCTTTAGAAAGCTATCCTAGTGGTAGCTGTGGAGAGCAGCCTTCAGGCTTAATCGTGAAGGAATGTAAAGCAGCTTGTTTTACCAGAACATCACCTCCTATATTAACTAAATAAAAGGAGAAGCACACAGTAGTTATATAAAAATATGTATTTATTATTATAACACTCTGTACTACCCTCTACACGTGGATAGAACACAAAGCACACAATACGAGATCAATAGAACAGTTGTAAGTAGCACAATACACAGTGGGCTCCAGGGGGAGACCAAACCATATACTAAAATAGTGGTTTAACAATCACGACTGAAGTCCAGACAAGGTCTGGAGCACGTAGAATCGCTGGGACCCCAAGGAACCACCCAAGGTGAGTAGATAGGGACCCCATGGAGGATGGGTGCAGTGTGCTAACACAACCGTGGGCTCCGTACAATTCTATGGGGAAGTCGCGGTTGCAATTTTAAAGTTTAAGGACCCTTCTAGGAGGACTTCGAGCAAACCCTTTGGAACTTAAGAGGTTGAAATGAAATGAAATGAAATTTGTACTTGTAAAGCGCACTTATACCCCCAAAGGGGTGTCGCGGCGCTGTACGCATACCGCTGTGGAACCCTTCCTGGCTTTTCCCTGTGAAATGTCCACTCCTGGGCACCTCCAAGGTGAAGCCGGGCATCCCAGCGCTGTTGGGGCTGTTGTGGAGATTAAGCAAGCTATTGCCCAGAGTTGCAGAGTGGGACCCATGATTAGAATAGGCACCGAGGCGAGAATTATCAGGTCCGAGGAAATTGAGCCCAAGACCCGCCGAGGCGGGAATTGAACCCTGGTCCCG
Source organism: Calotriton arnoldi (assembly GCA_963921515.1). Lineage (NCBI taxonomy): Eukaryota > Metazoa > Chordata > Amphibia > Caudata > Salamandridae > Calotriton > Calotriton arnoldi. The sequence continues at coordinate 639,162 of CAWUFW010002264.1, forward strand.
GGCCAGATCTCTGCATCAGGGTCTGCCGCTCTAACCATTGAGCCACACTTCTCCCGTGGATACCGTAGTACCCGAGTTACCTATCCCAGGAGAGCCTGGTGCATAGGTCTGGAGTGGCGTCAGAAACCGCCGTCGTTCTCAATGGAGGTCTGTGAAGAAGTACTGCTCCGTGAAGGTGAAAAGGGTCCGGTGGAATCCAAGCCTGGATTCTGGAAGGAAGAAACCTGAGAGAAGAGGGGACAGAGTCTGGGTCACTTCAGAGTGACCAGGGGCTCGGTAGACGAATGCCCACCGATGTCGGGTGCTTCAGGTGCAAAGAAGGGATGCTTGACTCTGCAGCCATGAGGACCAGGAGATGTCGAGGATGACCAGGAGCCGGAGGTGAGCTGTCCCACGAAGGATGTCGAGTGCTGAGGGGTTGGTGTCCAGTGGCAGCACCAACAAGCCTTGGCAAAGCAAACCACGAAGGAAGATCAAGCAGGTTACGGTGTGGACCAGCAAAGTCCAGGGGACTCACCAAGCAATGGAGAGTCAGGGCACGTGTGGAGCAACCAGGAAAGCCCAACAGAAATCAAGATGACCCTCAGAGAGACCCACAGCCCGAAGGACCAGGAGTCGCGAGGGGACCTCAAGCAAGATTGCAAAGTACCAGCCCACGGAGCACTCGGTGCAAGGAGGCCGGAGTTCTTTGGTGCAAAAACTGCTCAGGGTCAGGACTACACGGAGTCCAATGCACAAGCTCAGGAATTGCCAACAAGCGTATGCAACTGCAAATGGATGCGGTGCACAGGGGTTCGGGTTATGCAGTCCCGGCGAGGGATACTGGCCTCTAACTAGCTGAGAGGGCAGATCAACTTCAGGGACCTTCAGGAACCCACCTCCTGTGATGCTGAAATCTTCAGAGTCTGCAGGAGCTCAGGAGCAGCAGACTGGTCAGTTGCATTAAGGTACCTGCTAGGGCAGGGGAGTGACTCCTTCACTCCACGGGAGATTCTTCAGTTGTCCTTAGTGCACCATAGGTCCTGCATGGAGCCTTTATGGAGCAAGGGCACAGACAAAGCTTTGGACGGAGAGGGAGACAAAGTCGGGCCCAGTCGAAGTCCAGCGGAGTCCAGTGTGTCCAGACGGTCGAAGGTCAGTGGTTTCTTCTTGTAGAATCTTGTCCACGTAAAATCTAAAGTCTTACAGCCAGGTAAGCCCTTTTGTACCCACGGGAGAGGGTTGGACAGATTCGGGGGACCCTCCTAGGGGAGGCTCAGGACAGATGGGTGGTTACACCCATGTCCTTTGTCCAGTTTCGCGCCAGAGCAGGAACCATTGGCTCCCAGAACTGGTTTGAGCTGGACTATGCACAGGGACACCAAATGTGCCCTGGGTGCAGACTTTCAGGCACTCTCAGAGTGCACCCACCCAGCCCCAATACACTAAATCCTGTCTGGGAGGTGGTCACACCTCCCTGTGACAGGATGCCTTTTGTGCTGCCTTCCTCTGCTCGAGCTTGGCTCAGCGGCAGGAGGGCAGAAATGTGTCTCTGGTCAGCAGCATCCATTTTGTGCTGACCGGATCGAGAAGGCTGGTACCGGATAGAACAGTGACCCCCACGAAGCTCGCTTCAGAAGGGTGGAATCATACCTCCCACACCAGTTACCAGTGTGGAGGTATGATTCCAAGGTGTTTGATACCAAACACGATATGTTTCTATGCAGCCGTTTTCGAGATAGCATTTACCGCGAGGTTATAATGCACCTCTACCTATATGTCCGGCTGAGTCACAGACAACCCGGGAGAATGGTCTCCGAAGGGTGCAGAGAGGCTCTGCTAATGCAGGGGCACTCTCTCACTAAAAACCCAGCACCCTGCCCTCAGAATTGATAAGGCCTGCTGTAGGGGTGACTTCTAAGTTTTAAGTGTAGTGACCTATAGGTATAGTGAACCTATATCTAAAGTAAGTGGTGCAAGCACCATCTTACACAGGCTGCTGTAGCAGATCTGGAGTTCCATTTTGCATGGCCGCCCATGGGAGGCCTCTGGGGTACCTATGCCCTGGGTACATGGGTACCATATACTAGGGACTGACAAGGGTACCCCAGTATCCAATCTGGAGTGTACCAAAGTACATGTGACAATTTAAAGGAGAAAGCAGAGAGACTGGGGTCCTGATTAGCAGGATCCCAGTCAGACTAGTCAAAAACAGTGCAACATCAAGCAAAAAGTGGGGGTAACCATAAGAAGCAGATCCTACTTTCCTACAGGGGCGTCCCAGCAGCGCCTTGTGTGAGGTGCACTCAAGGTAAACCTTATGGAATAAATTGCAGTACAAGGACAACCACCCAAAGATAAGTTACTTTAGATTTGTAATTACACAACTTACATGTAGGAATATAACAGGTAATGCCTCTTGTCATTTCTTTGCACTTGGTTTCCTTTGACATTCAGTTTTCCAGCAAAGGCATGTCACACTATTTTAGTTAATCCGACTTTGCCTGACAACATATAGATTTTTGTGCTGCTCCTGTTTCATTACCAAGGTTTCACATAAGTTACATATGTTCTGGCACACTGTGGCGCAATGGGAATTCGGTCTAGTGCTCGTGTCATCTTTTGGCGCAAAAAAAGATGTTTGTACGCAAACTTTGATCAGATGGTAAACCTGGGCTGTAGTTTGTTATATGTACACTATGCTATATGTAAACAAAATGTAATGGTTCAGCACGCTTATTTTTTGTATTCTTGATAGTTCAGCACAATTCTTTTTAACATATCATACACAAGGTACATATAATTCAAAATCTTCAATAGAAAATTCGGACGACAGATCTTTTGTTCGTATTCTTCTTCTTTTATTAGTTTCCTAAAACCAGTAACCATAGCCAAAGCGTTTCGTCCACACAGACTTCTTCAGGGCTCCATTTACAGTTCCTCTCAGCGTTGTGTCTATGCTACTATCTGTATTATCCGTGCCATCAAAATTTTCTGATAAACTCGCACTTTGATTGCTAAAGTAATAAGTCCAAGCAGACAAATTCTTGCTATGATTTACTGTATGGTGTATTCCGTCTCTATAGACCAGAGTTCGTGTGCCCCAGCCCTGTGTTAACGTCGCGTTAAGTCCTCAGGATCCAAAAAGCTATCTATATTTTCAATTTGCTGCTAGAGAAGACAGGAAAGAGGGTTAGCCAACAAAAGAGCCTCAGGCCTATCAGTAGAATTTTCCATCCTTCCTCCCTGTGGTTTCTGAAATGAAAGTGACTAGGCCAAAATGCTAAACTCCACACATTTATTGAAAAAACACAAATCCAAACAAACGAAAATGGTTACAAATTAAAACACACCTCTGAACAGATCTAAACAGATCCACAAACTGTTAATAAGCGTGAAAAAAACGTTCCTGATTTCTATCTGGCTTCCCTTCCCTTCGCGCTGAACTCCTGCAAACACTGCTCACCCCATATCCGACCTTTAGCAGCCCGAGAAACCTTTCCTCACAGCAGCTCGCCGCAGCAGAGCCATGGCTTCCTTCTTCGCTATCCTGCAAGTGTACGATTTACGACAGACCTTTTACAATGAGCATTCTTCCTCGACCTTCTGTTATTGTTTGTTCTCCCGTGGCAGAATTATGTCTTTTCGTGGTTTGTTGACTTGAAAATTCTAGTCTGTGGGTCATGGGACGGCAGTGGTGATGGAAAGCGTGTGAAGTCATATTTGTCTTGCTGACTTTAATTGACATTTTATAAAAAGGCAAGAATGCAATTAAAATATGTTATCCCACTATTGCAAGCACATTAGTCAGTTGGTTGTGATTTATTAAAAATGTTCGCCTCTTGTCCTGTGTGCCCACATGATGCTGTAAATACTGTGCAGAGGGAAGAGAGCGAAAGAGTTGCAGATAGATTAATAACAAAAACAGGGACTTGTGAAACTAATAGGTTTAACCTGTATACCGAATAAACACACATGCAGTCACACTACATCTTTGCACACCTTGACAGAAACATAGATGACACGTACATGCACATCATTGGGAAACAGCCATTACAACGTGGCTGTTACCACGCATAGCTTTTACTACACGTTTTTTACCGCGCATAGCATAGCCTTTACCATGCTTGCCTTTGAAACGAATTATGTTGTAAAGGTATGAACGGTAAGGGCATATGCGGGGTACAGGTGGTAAGGGCATATGCATGGTAATGTCAATCAGTGCGGTTACGTCAGAAGACGAAGAGACCCTCTGAAACTGGTGAAGTCTGCCGTTTAAAAAAAAAAAGGATGTGCGTCAGCCTCGAATCACTGGAGCTGGTACGGCCTCGTCCCCATGGAGCTAAGGGGGATTGAACACAAGGGCATGGGGGTTTCAGGGCCGGTGCCACGGGGGATCTGGCTGGGGTTTTTTTTTTTTTAGGGTGGGGGGCAGGGGGCATAGTGCTAGTGGCCGGTTTAAGTTTTATGGCTGGGGTGTTTTTTTTTTTAGGGTTGGGGGCCTGGGAGGAGTTGCTCCAGGGGCCAGTTTTAGGGCTCACGGCTGAGGTCTGTTTTTTATAGAGGAGGGGGCCGGGAGAGTTGTGCTGGGGTCCGGTTTTAGGACTCAGGGTTGGGTCTGGTTTATTTTTAAGGGCTGGGGGCCAGGGGGGAATGCGCCATGTCCAAAAAACAATTACTACCCATATGCCTTGAACATAAATGCCTTTACAACAACATTTGTTGTAAAGGCATGCATGGTATAGGCTATGTGTGGTAATGGCATTCACATTGTAACGGTCACGTAGTAATGGTATGCATTACAACGGAATGCGTGGTTCCGTCATACAACTCACATATGCAGACAGAACACACCTACAGATGCCAATGCACACACAGACCAAAATACCTCCAGCCACCTACACACAGTCCAGCAGATAAACAGCTACTCATGCTCACAGACATTCTAGTACTCATATACATGGACCACCTAATAAAATGTTACTCGTACACACAGATCAAGAGGCATGAGTTATATTATATTGTTTGCTTGTGCAAGAGCAAATTTCATTTGCAAACAAATACGTTTTTAATATAAATGTGCAAAAGCCAATGTTTAAAAAGCACATATACTAAATGCACATTTTGTAGTAGGCAATCATACTTAATGATAAGCCTGCGAGTGAAGTAAATAAGTGCTGATTTAAGTTAGCCTGCCGATGACATGTTAACTGAAAATAATGCATTAACAAAGGCATATTTTCCACGCTGAACCATTATTCTCCAGCAGATGTTTTCATCTCTTTTGCTGCAGACGTTGTAACTTTCCAGAATCCTTCTGTTAGTGAATAGGCATTTGTTTTGCATTATTACAAAATTGATAGTGAGGTTCACACCAGGAGGAGAGGAGGCACAGGAAGGATGATTCATGAGAAGAATAGTCTGGACAGCAGAATGTGAAAAATGTATTTTTTCGAGGTCTAACGTCTATGGGCCATTGTAGGACTATGACAAAATGGGGAGTTTTCTAATCCCCAGGAGCTTACTGAAACCTTATTGGAGGATGCAGGAGACAAAATAAAATAATGTCACCACCTAAACCATTGTGTGTTCCTACAGCAGGGCAGGACTTTCCTTTGAGCTTTCCTCTCAGGAGGGCTTTCCTTTTGAGCTTCTCTCCTCCTCACTGGCTGGGGACTCATCTCTGAGTCTCTTATATCTCTCTACATGCAGAGGTTGCTTAGCCTATTTCTCTAATGTTTGCTGATTTACAGCTGAGAGTACTTTCCAGCTTAACATACAAACGTTTTATGTTTCTGCATTGATTCTCTCATCAGTACTCTTTATTGAGTATGTGAAATCATACCTTATTTTTACCTTATTGCAATATATCTAGATTAGGGAATTTCTTTTAATAAAGAACGCGCTTGTTGTATTATTACAATATTTACTATGATTTTGACTAATATTCTATTTTGCTTCATACTGAAATATCAATTTTTGGATTATGTTCATTTTTTAATGCTGATGCTTAAAAGACTAATTCTTATTGAAGGAATAATAGAATACTAGAATAACTGAGAATAAAACCCTTTAACTCACACAAATTCTCTTTATTGACTGTACTAAAAGACATTAATGAATTAACATGTCATTGAATTGATGTAGTTGTTTGCTCCTTTTTCTTCTTATTGTCGACAAACATAGGTCCATACGACCAGTGGCGGGGGTTATTTAATGATTACACCCAAAGATTGAGATATAGAAAACCCCTCTCTGTCAAATGGTAGTGAGAGGATGGTTTATGTCACAGGTGAAAAGGAGTTGAAATAATTTGCCCAAGTTTAGAACTGCCCATGTCCCTTAAGTTCAAAGTTTGATCTTGAAGACAGAAGGAGCTTGCGGTTTCAAAGGTGGTTGCAGTGGTGGATGTGTCAGTATCAATAGGGTTTTCTGTCTCAATTGTCTAATTAAGAGTTTGTCATTGTGTTGAAATTATGTGTTTGGTGTTTTGATAGAGGCTGATAGATTAGTTGTGTATAAGTGTTTGATGTTGAGCAGTTGAAGTTGTTATTGGACTTGAAGTAGTCCAAGATCCCACGATATAGTTAAGAAATAAAGTTGTGGTGTCATTTGTCTGCAAACGTTTTGTGGTGCAGATTCATGAGGTACCATTGAATGCACAATTGAGTTAGGGACTGTGTCAAATTGTTGTGAGGGTACTAATATTGATTGGTGTTAGTGGAACCTATTGCGCAAAGGGAAAGCTATATCAGTCAGAGTGATTTCCAGCTGGCCAAGATGTCTTTTATATGTGTGTGTAAGGAAGTCGGAGGGTGTTAAAAGCTTATTTTTGATTGTTTCTTGGGTGAATGAGATACTTTGAATTCTTTAGCGGAGCAGACAAGAGTTACTTGTTTATTATGCTTGTTTAGAGGGTGAACTGCTGCATGGTGAAGAACTACGTCAGAGTGTGCTGTGCTGGGATAGGTCTGTTTGTTGCAAGTGCCAAGCTGGGATTGGTCGACAAGTCAAGTATTTAGCTGAGAGAGGTTTATAAAAAGAAAATTGTGACAGGATTTGAGGAAGGTATTGATGTATATGGAATTTTAAACTGAACAAAAACAATGGAATTTTACGAATTTGATTATTGCTCCATTATTGTTAAATCTTTGCAATCATGAAATGTTTTAAAGTTCTTAGAGATTTAATGAGAGGGGATGTATGAGATGAAGAGGCTCCACTGGAAGATATACCAGGTCATTATATGGTGACAAATGTAATGCTTCATACATAATTGTGGCTTCGTCAATTGTACAAGATCATTGAAAATTAAAGACCTTTCAGATTTCCACAATATGGTATTTTTGAATTAATGATTATTGAACATTTAAGAGAAAAATTATATGATATGAAGCCACCTCCTAGACCTGCCCATTGTGAAGTATGCCAAAGAGAAAGAAAAGTATCCGAGCAGGACAAAGAGAACAGTACAAAATTACGCAGATGTTCAATGGGATAAAGGACAGCAGGGATCGGGAAAAAGCACAGTTGAGGTAGCTAGAATGTACCCAGCAGGGATGGGGAAAATGAACAGTTGAGGTAGCTAGAATGTGCCCAGCAATAGCACCAGAAAAGACTAAAAAGAACTGAAAACAGGGAAATGATCATGAGGAGGCTAGAAGGAAAACTGACACTGATAGCAATTCAGGGCATGACATTTTAGATGCTTTGTTATCCTCACGTCCGCCTCCCACAACAAGTGCAGAGGGTGTTACAACCACTAGTGTTACAGTGGCTACAGCTCCTGTTGCTCCAAATATATCTCAGATCGAGAGACCACTTCCAGTACTTCCGATTGCAACGGCACCTGTTGAAGCAACCCCTACAGTAATTGCTCCACGTGTTTCTGCTTCTATTGTGTTTTTACCTGCACCACTGTCACAGGTTTTATTAGCTCAGACATTGGCAGTGTCTGTTGCAACTGCACAAAGTGATGGTCCCTCACTCCCTGGAAATTTTGCGCACCAGTACCAAAACACAGTATTTCACAAAGAGCAGACTTACAAAATAGAAACAACAAATTCTTGCTGCCTATAATGTTATTCTCAAGATGTGCCAAACACTCAATCCAGCTATATTGTTACCAATGCCTGAAAGTGAAATTGATGAAGTTGAACATGGCTGCCTGGGTGTTACAGATTTGAGCACCAAACCAAGACCTGAAATTAAAGATGAGCCTGACTATGTAATTTTTATGGATGACTCATGTTTACGAGACATTGTTTACGAGACATTGAAGGAACTTTGAGAGCAGTTTACGCAGTTTGTGCAATTCAGGAAGTGGTAGAAGCCTCCCGGCTAACAGATGTTGCCTCCGCACAAGTGGCGGCACTGATCGTCTTTACAAGAGCATGCAATCATTCAGCTCAAATGAGAGTGACTACATTTACAGATGCAAAAACAACAGATGTTGGACGAAATGCTGAACAAATCAAACATTTACCCCCAGTCACAGTTCTGGGTTAAATCCATTGTTTTCTTGCTCGTCATGCCATTCCAGTCTTGACTCATGGGACGAAGGGTCAAGGCTGATTTGCATATGGATGGGTCCAAACTAGAATGGCATGACGAGCAAAAAAATAATGTTTGATTTGTTCAGCATTCCGTCCATCTTATGCTCTTTTTGCTTTTGTCGCCCCAAGTGAGAAGGGTATGCCAAGATGTGGGTCCTGTGCTCACCTGCCACTGGATTCAAGCTTGCCTGGCTGATGAGGGGTGATACCCCGAAACCGGCCCCAGGATGCTTGTTTCTGGTCCAGGGCAGACCTGGACTGACAGTTCGGGCTGGACTGTTTCCAAGAGGAGCAGGGCCAAGACTGATTTGCATATGGCTGTGTCCAACCTGGGGTGGCATGGTGAACGAACAAATGATGGGCTAATCCCAGATCTGTGACTGAGGGTAAATGTTTGATTTGTTCAGCATTCCATCCATCATCTGTTCTTTTTGCTTTTGTCACCCTAAGTGGGAAGGGCATGCCCAGATATGGGTCCCATGCTCACTATGCCACTGAATTCAAGCTAGCCTGGCTGATGAGGGGTGATTCAGTGAAACCAGTCCCAGGATGCTCGTTTCCAGTCCAGGGAGGACGTGGCCTGGCAGTTTGAGCTAGACTGTTCCCACGGGGAGCAGGGTCAAGACTGATTTGCATATGGCTGGGTCCAAAATGGGGTGGCATGGTGAACAAAAAAATGATGGACTAAACCCAGATCTGTGACTGGGGGTGAATGTTTGCTTTGTTCAGCATTCCGTCCATCATCTGTTCTTTTCGCTTATATTCCAGGATAGTCAGTAAGGCTTTGGTGTGCTCCATGTCTTTGGGCAGTTGTGGTGACAGAGGGGACTTATGGCATCATCTGGTTCTCCAATGCGTAATGGATAAGATGGAATAGTTCAACAGTTAAACGGTACGCTGAAATCTCATTTGCCCAAAGTCTGTGCATCTTCCTCTCTGAAATGCCAAGATGCTTTACCACAGGTGTTGATGAGTCTTTGAAGCATCCCTGACAGGCAACACAAGATTCTCATGGGTTAAGCTATGATACTGCCTGCTGTACCTACAAATGTGCTTGTAAACATCACAGGTGACATGATACTTACTGCAAAGGATTAGCTGAAGTGGTGCACTCTGTTTCTCACCAGATTGGAGCTGCTACTGCCAATCCACATCAGGAGCAGTGCCACAAGCTTAACCCTGGAGACTGAGTTTTTGTCTGGAGCCGAGGTGGAAAGGCCCCAAGCAAGTTATCCTGATTACCAACACTGCTGTCAAGTGTACCAGGATACCTAATTGGGTGCATGCTTCACACACTCAGAGAGTGATGTGCCTATATGAAGAAGTAGTGTTCTTTGAGCCAAGTCGGAGATCTCCTGTACCCATATGTCTGTAAGGACCAGTAATGGCACCCTCACTATGCCTTTGGCATTGGAACCAAGATGCAAGGGTCTCATTAAACAGGTTAAATTATTTTCATGTCTTGACAGTGTCTGTAACTGCAGGGGATCTAAAGAAATACCATGCAATTTCCTTGTCTTTTTATTGTGGACGAGGATTAATTCTTTTCTGAAGGAGAACCTTGGAAAGGATCATATCATTATTGGAAAAATAATATTAAAAACGTTCCTGTCTATAAAATAAAATAATTAAAATAGTACATGAATTGCATATGAAAGTGGGAGGCGATGATAAGTCATATCTTCTGCAGCTGAAGAAGGTAAGTGTGCACAAATATAACAGTTCTTGGTGTCTAAAGCTTGAGTGTATTGCTGCTGCACTAATTTAGAATAAACATCTCTTAAAAAATCTTTGGTTGAAATATCTATAAATAAAGCTTTTAATTTCTTCTCATCTATTGTGTGTGCAGGCGTTTATAGGTGCTGGACTGGGCCCTGCGGGTAGCCTCTGCTAAAGTAAGTTCTAAACCCTAAGTACTGTCCCTGAGGTCTTGGGACCCTTGACTGTTCAGCTGGACTTCTGGAACAATCTCTGAAATGTTGGGACTCAGAAAATGTTTGGACCTCTGAAAGGGCAGGGACAATCAACCATGTCAATCTGCACAAGGCACGTCCTTGTTGGGCAAGAACATTAAGTTGGTCCTGCGCTGTGCTTTTTGTCACACAAAAAACTTGTTCAGTGGACCCTCGCAGCAGGTTATCTCACTTCATTGCAACTTTCCCAGGTACAGCCTATAGTCTTGTACTACTAGAGGGCTCTTAGCTCCAACAGAAGGACTTCTTGAATCTTGGTCGGGCGAAGGCATGAAAGGTATACGACCAACAAGAGAACTGCCCTGGGTGTGAAATTTGAACTTTTCCTTCTTGGAGCTTTTCCTGACAAAAACAACAGTGGGATTTTGGTAGAATTTGGATAAGTCAGATAAACAATATAAATTAACCTGTGCTCACCCTCTGGTAGCTTAGCACAGAGCAATCATAACGTAAGAGGCAATGTGTAAAGTATTTGTGCAACACTTCAATTAAAGTAACAGTGAAAATACCACAAAAAGACTCCACACCAGCTTAGAATAATAAAGAATACTTTTTATTAATAAAACAAGACCAAAATGACAAAAAACAATAAGTAGAACTTGAGATATGAACTTTTAAAGAATAAACTTCAATATAGTGCTTAAAAGCAAATAGCGCTTAGGGGTTACTTGAGGTCACTCTGGCAGGGGTACATCCAAAGTTCAGGCCAACCGCAATGGAGGGCAGGCCCCACGGATGGCTCACTGAAAAAGTCCCTTGGATGGAGCAAGCGTCGGCTTGGAAGACTTGATGCGTCAGTTCCGATCCATGCAGTCGGGTAGATGTGTTGGTGTCGAGCCTCGCAGTCTGGTCCTGCGTCGACATTGAATCCCTTTCGATGCAGATGCTGCGTTGCCATCAAATCTTGCAGTTGAGTCCCGCATCAGTGTTGAATTGCTTGCTATGCTGACACTTTGTCATCGTCGAGCCTTACATTCGGGTCCTGTGTCATTATCAAAACCCTTACGATACAAGCACTGTGCTGTTGCCGAGCCTCGCAGTTGGGTCCCGCACCATTGTTAAGCTGCGCAGGGATTTTTTTTGTTTTTTATTTATAAGAGGGCTTGAATGCCCACTGGCGTCCTGGTGCTAGCTGTGACACTAAGAAGAAGAACCAAGAGGGGGAATTAAGCTATTCTGCTTTGAACAACCAGGTTTTCAAAGCCTTCCTAAACATCAGTAGATTGGGAATGGCTCTAATTTGCAGGGGAAGAGAGTTCCAATCCTTTGCAGCTCGAATTACAAAACCTCTTCCACCCCAGGAAGATCTTTTAAACCTGGAGACTACTGCACATTTGGCTGTTGCGGACCATAATGTTCTATCTGGGACTTACCAGCTGAAGCTGTTTTTAAGAAAAATTGGACCTTGGTTGTGTAATGCTTCATAGACAGCTGTGTTGGTTGTGTAATCCCTTTATAGGGATGTCCTCGAGGCAGTTCTGCATCAGCTTCAAAGGGCACTGAATTGGTTCCGATTGGCGCAAAATTGTCACTGAGTCAATTTTTGTAGAAAAACAACTGCATAAGGCACTTTCAAGGCCCAGGACTGGATTGACACCTCTTGGCAGGGCAGGACTCACAGTTGGCAGATTCCAGCAGATGAAGCAGGGTTGAGGGAAGTCTTTGATGATCCTGAGACTTCAAAGCAGGCAGGAAGCCAGTAAGCCCTTGTAGAACTTGGGTTCAATGATGTAGAGAGCCGATCCATGCTTTCTCACACCCAGGCAAGGGGCAGCAGGCCAACACAGCAAGGCAGTTAGCAAAGTAGCAGTCCCTCCTACAGCACAGCCAGCAGCTCTTCTTCCTGGCAGAATGGCCTTAGTTCCAGCAATGTTCTGAAAACATGGTGTTAGAGGTCCATTACATATACCCAATTTGGCCTTTGAAGTAGGGAGACTTCAAAAAGATGCTTTGAAGTGCACAAGGCCCTGCCTTTCCTGCCCTGGCCCCAGACTCACTACAGGAGGGTATGCAACCCTTTGTGTGGGTACAGGCACACTCCTATTCAGGTGCAAGTGTCAGCTCATCCCTTTCATTCTGCCTCAGAATGACTCATCAGCATGCAGATGGCTGCCCAGTCACACCTACTTTGCCTTTGCATGTGGCTGTCTAGAGTGAATGCAGGAAGCCAGCTGTCACCTACCCCAGATGTGTATCCCAGGGACAGTCAGAAGGCGCCAAATGATTTAAGTAAGAAAATGCAAACTTTCTAAAAGTGCCATTTTCAGAAATGCATTTTAAAAACCAACTTCACCATAAGTTGTGTTTTTTAAATTGTGAGTCTAGAGACACCCAATTAGATTTTTCTATCTTGTCCCAATGGGACACTACACATAACATATTATAAGGCAATCTGCATGTTAACGTATGGGAAAGATAGGCCTTGCAGTAGTGAAAAATGAATTTCAGAGTATTTCACTACTAGGACATGAAAAACCTAAAGGTACATGCCGTATGTTTTTTAAATACACTGTACCCTGCCTTTAGGGCTGCCTAGGGCCTACCTTATGGGTGACTTAAATGTAATAAAGAGGAAGGTTTGGGCCTGGCACATAGGTTAACTTGCTAGGTCGATAAGACAGTTTAAACTGCGCACACAGGTTCTGAAGTGGTAGGTCTGTGCCATGTTTGAAATGCTAGATAAGTGGGTAGGACAATCAGTGCTGCAGGCCCACTAGTAGCATTTAATGTACAAGCCCTGGGCAAATGGAGTGCACCTTATTAGGGATTTATATGTCATTGTGGATACACCAAAGTTACCATGTTTAGAGTACAGAGCACATGCACTTTAGCACTGGTTAGCAGTGGTAAAGTGCCCAGAATACTAAAACCAGCAAAAATGAAGTCAGCAAAACAGGAGATCAGAAGGAAAAAAGTCAGGGCAAACCACGCCAAGGATGCCAAGTCCAACAGACCTCATCCAACATCAATCCAGCTTTGAGAGGACTTCCTTGTGTACAGTCTGCAACCTTGCCTCAGTGAAGGATTTTGGCTTCCATTTCAGAGACTAGGGGCCATATGTATGAAGCCGATTTGCGATCGCAAACGCCGAAATTCGCAGAATTTCGGCGTTTGCGATCGCAAATTAGCAGTGTGCAATGTATCACACTGAAACCCCCTTGCAAAATAAGGAATCGCAAATTTTGCGATTCCCTATTTTGCGATTATATTTAAGGAATCGCTAATTGTGATTCCTTAAATGCAATGTAAGAAGCACCCAAGTTGTGCGAATTGTGCTAAGGAATCGCAAATTACCACGAACTTCAAGTTGGTGGTAACTTACGATTTCACTTAAAAATGCACTATTTTGCATTTTTAAAGTGCCATGTGGCGCACATACATGCCCTTAGGGCACGTATGTGTGCCACATGTCACACATGCACATTTCAGGGGAGCAACAGGTGTCCTTTTGACACCCTGGCACCCTTGAAATTGCATTCTCAATTTGCGATTCTCTAATTGCTAATCGCAAATTGAGAATGTCTTCCCATTCATTCCTATGGGCCTCTAGGCCCATAGGAATGAATGGGAAGTATTCCTTAATTGCGAATCGCAATTTGCGATTCGCAATTAAGGAATATGTAGGATTTGCAAAATTTATTGCAAATCCTACATACATAGCGTTTTGCGATTCTCAAATAGCGATTCGCAAAAAATCGCTATTTGAGAATCGCAAAACGACATTTTGATACATATGGCCCTAAGTCAGAAGGTAAAATGTTTGACCGAGATGAATTTGCTTGGTGTATCTGACCTCACTGCATGGCGGTCAGTCTGAAATTGTGTCTGTGTTCCAGTTACATGCTAACAGTACCTTTCATTTGGCACTTTACATTTTCTTGGCACCTTTTTTTCTTAACCTTTTCTGTGCCGAGGACGTAACTTTTACGTCCTCAACTGTGGCGCTGGTGTGCCCAGGACAAAACTGTTACGTCCTCTGCACACCACCCATAAATCCCACTACTGTAAACAGCAGAGGGATTTCTTTTTCAGTTTTTTAGCCTCAGGACCTGGGGAAGAGCTTCCCCAGCCTCCCGAGGCCTTTTTGTTTCTTTCAATGTAATGACGATCACACGCATGGCGCTCTGATGTCATTACATTGAAAGTGAAACTGAAATGAGCCAATTGGCTCATTTCAGTTTCACTGCTTCGGTGCTTGTGGGGCTATCTCAGACCCCCGAGCACCTAGGCAGACGGGAGGGGTATCATTGGAAAGGGGAGAATCCTGGTTGGGGATCGCTGCAGGAGGGTGATCCCCAAGCAAGAATCCACCACTAGACACCAAGGAGGGAACTCCCCCACAACGTATAACTAAAAACATCCCATTTTTGTCACATTTCTGCATAGAATCACTGCTCTGGCACAAATTTCCTATCACCCAGTGTTCCCCTCTGTCTCCTGAGTAAAATGATACCTCACTTGTGTGGGTGGGTCAAGTGCCTGCGACAGGGAAGGGCCAAAAGCGTGTAGAGATTGAGGAGGGGACCAAGGTGGGTCCAAGAGGGCAGGTGTTAGAAATGGCCCTTTTTGCAGGGTTATCACCAAACTTTTTGCTTCTTCCTCCTATTTTTCCTGACCTGTTTGTGTTGGTTTTAGGACTCTGGGCACTTTACCACTGCTAATCAGTGCTAAAGTGCATATGCTCTCTGTAAAATGTGTTATGGATTGGTGTTTCCATGATTGGCCTGTTTGATTTATGTGTCCCTAGTAAAGTGCACTGCGTGTGCCAGGGCCTGTAAATCAAATGCTGATGGTGGGCTGCAGCACTGGATTGTGCCACCCACACAAACAGCCCGTAAAAGGTAACTCTGGCCTGCCATTGCAGAGCCTGTGTGCAGTCTGGTACTGCCATGTCGACTTGGCAAGTGCACCCACTTGCCAGACCCTAACCTTCCCTTTTCTTACATGTCAGTCACCCCCTCAGGTAGGTCCAAGGTACCCCTGTGGGCAGGGTGCAGTGTATGTGAAAGGTAGGACATGCCCTGGTGTGTGTGGCATGTCCTGATAGTGAATTACTGCCCATTTCGTTTTTCACTATTGCAAGGCTACCTGTTCCCCATAGGACAGAATGGGGAGTTTGTTTATAACATCTTATAAACATAACTGGCCCTGGGAACTAGGTAGGAAAATGAAGTTTAGTATGCCTGAACTCAGAATCTAAAGATGCATCTTTTAGTGAGGGTGATTTTTACATTCTGTGTTTGAAAATACCACTTTTAGAAAGTAGGTATTTTCTTGCTCAGACATCCAGTGTGCCTCTGCTAGAATGTGGATTGATTGTCTGGGTTTTGGATGACAGAGGGATGGGGAGCAGGAGTAGCTCTGGATAGTCTAGGTGGGTCAGGAAAGGGTTGAATAGACCTGGGCTGCATTTAGAGTAGGGGAGGAGATTTCCTTGCACCTGAATGGGCCTGGTCTGCCTCTGACAATGCCGTCTCCACCTCCTGCCAGGAAGCCACACCAGAGAAGGCAGAACTGGTTCTGGCTGGGCACAGACACTCTCTGCCTAAGAGATCAAAGAATTTTGGGATATAAATATTGAGGCCCAAACCCCTCAACTTTAGAACTCTTTTGGACCAAGAAGACTGCCAAGAAGAAGATCTGGAGAAGCTGTGAGGAGGAACTACCACTTTGCTGTGTGCTTTACTGTGTTGGCCTGCAGTGGCTGCTTCTGTCTTGAACAGTGAAAGGACTGGACTGGACTTTCTGCAATCTACTTTTGTGAGTTTCTCCAAGGGCTTGAGGTAGAGCTTGCCTCCTGTTCAAGAAGTCTCAGGAACAGCAAAGACTTCAAGTTCTTCTGCCCTCAGCACTGGGGACTGTGTGTTTTGTGCTGCAACAGAAGAAAAAGCAACCCGACGCCGTCTAAGACGCCGCTGCCGACTCCATGTCCTGAAGGCACTGCAGAGGGCACCGCCACAATGCCGCACCGCGACCCTGGTCTCACCGACGATGCCTGCTGACGCTGCCATCGAGCTGCTGCTCGCACCGCGACCTGTGGGCACCACACTCCGCACCGCCTCGCGACGACGCCTTGGTATCCCCGATGACGCCGCTCCACACCGAAATCTATGCCGCTGCTTGCACCGTGGTTCGAGGGCACCGCTTGTAAAGTTACATGATGCACCGCCCTCATCCCGCACCACAGCCTTGGCGTACCGATGCCGGCGCCATTGACTCCAGTTCATCAGCCGATGACAGCGCTTCAGCAACGACGACGACGCTGCTTGCACCGCGACCTGCCAGCACCGCAACGAGCACCCCATTCACTATGCACAGCGACCCTGGTCTCACCGATGATGCCGTCTGACGCCGCCACCGAGCCACCACTCGCACCACGACCTGAGGACACCGCACACTGCACCGCTGCACTTTGCACCGCAGTACCCGACGCCTGCGGACGCCAGCGCTCCTGACTTCAACAGAGAGGAGTTTGATCTGCAACGCGTGTGACTTGAGGGCCATGACGACTCCTGCACCGACCTCCGGAACCGACGCCTGTGGACGCCGTGCTTTCGGAAGCTCAACGTGAGGTCGCTGACGCCCTGCATTTCTAAAAGGTACTGTTTGCGGGTCTTCCCCACACCGTAGCCGGCCCGCGATGCCGCGGTCAGCCAGAACTGTTTGGATTTGTTTGCTCACTATGCCGTGATAGCCCCGGACGGAGCTATCGACATCAAGGAACTGGTTTTCAAGTATATTTTGATAACTGAAGATTTTTAAGTACTGTATTGTGGATTTTTATTGTTTTTGGTCTTGTCTTAAGTATATAAAAATATTGGATATTTTTCTAAACTGGTGTGGTGTCTTTTTGTAGTGCTTACACTGTATTACTGTTGGTTATGTGCAAATGCTTTACACACTGCCTCTAAGATAAGCCTGACTGCTCGTGCCAAGCTACCAAGGGGGTGAGCAGGGGTTATTTTAGGAGTGTAACTCCCTTATCCTGACTAGAGTGGTGGTTTCTGCCTGGCTTTGGCACAAGCCCTAGCCTACCAAAAATCCCATTTCTAACAGCAGGTTTTTTCAAAAACATTTTTGGACTGACCCTGCTTTGCTCATCCACTCAAGTGATATATCATTTTACTCAAGAGACCGAGGGAACGCTGGATGGTAGGAAAGTTGTGTAGGCGTGATGATCCCATGCATAAATTCTTTTAGCTAAAGTTGAGGTTTGCAGGGGATTCTGGGTAAGAAAATGTTGGGGGATCTATGCAAGCCATACCTCCTCGGACTCCCCAGGGTATCTAGTTTTCAGAAATGTCTGGGTTTGGTAGGTTTCCCTAGATGGCCGCCGAGCCTGGGACCAAAAACACAGAAGACCCCCTTGCAAAATCACATTGTTATGTGATCGATAATTTTGATGCCTCCACAATAGGGAGACCTGGGAGAATGCTGGGTGGATGGAAGTTTGTGTCTCCCCGCAGATGCCAGACCTTTCTATCACAGAGATGTGAGGAAAATGTGTTTTTTCACAAAGTTTAAGGTTTGCAAGGAATTCTGGGTAACAGACCCTTCTGAGAGCTGCACAAGTCACCCCATTCTGGATTCCCCTGGGTGTCTCCTTTTAAAAAATGTACAGGTTTGAGAGGTTTCCCTAGGTGCCGGCTGAGCTAGGGCCCAAAATCCACAGCTAGTCACATTGCAAACAAGCATTTGCAATGCAATAGGTCTCGCATTTACGCGAGTTTGAGCTATTGACATTGCAAATAACAATGCCTTTTATTTTTGTTTTCGTTTCTAAAACAAAGAAAAGGCATTTACATTTACAATGCCAATAGCGTAAACTCGCGTAAATGCGAGACCTATTGCATTGCAAATGCCGATGCAACCCTAACTGTAGTTTTCCAGTGCTGGTCTTTCCAGAAAAGCGACTTCTTTGAAACAAGGCAGAACAATGTGCACGACAATGTTCTGGGGTTGGAGGCGTTGCGTTTAAGCTGGCAGAGATGAGAGCACGCTTGCCCTGGGGACTTTTGGAAGTGCAGCTCACACGCCTGGCCTGTGGGGAATGGGAAAGCAGGTGTGTGTCCTCCTGGTGCAGTAGTGTGGAGATAGCTGCACACCATTCACTGGGACTTTTTGTGGGAAGTGTGCATAACTTAAACATTTCACTTGTAGCTCCTCTGATGATTTGAGAGGCTCATTCATTCTAAGAGTTGGTGATCATGCTGCATAAAAATATATAAATGCATGAAGCCAGCAGTTTCTAACTTTTTGCCTTCTGTTGACTCCACCCCGAATCACTGTTGGAAGAAGAGGACCCCTCCTAAGCAGTGGGTACTTTTTAACTTTACATCAAATAAATACTCGCGTTAAGACATTTTACTTAGTTTACAAAAAATTACACACAAAAAAATTATAATTTAATTGGAAGGTTGGAGTTTTCCAATATTTCGTTTTAATTTTTCAAGATGCAGCGATATGCTAGACACAATAGCACATCACTTTGACCTTTTAGCTCCTAATGCATTCTCTCTTTTTTGTTGGTGTATAGAAGTGCTTCGTTAGCGGGCACCAATCACCCACACTAGATTAAGTTGTATGTACTTGTGCTGCTTCCACAAATCAAGCTAATGACCTCAAATTCATGTTTACCTCCAGTTTCAAATTGTCAGATTTACAGAGCGTTACGTTTTGCTTTTTATGTATTTATACTTTATTAATCTGCTAAATTTACTTAATTTTCTAAACAGTGGCATACCCCCTGAGTAGGTATTAAGGATCCCCAGGGGGTCCACGGGCCCCAGGTTAAGAACTGCAGCATTAAGCTGCAAATGCGAAAGAGGTTTTCTTAAAGAGTGGTAATAGAGTAACTTTGTATTTCATAAGCATGCACAAAGTGTTTGCGACAAGGACTGGAAACACCAGTGGCTGCCTAGAATCATTACACACCATGGGAGGGTCCCATTGACAGATTACTTCATGTCCTTCTTTGTTACGGGCTTTCATTCAATAAATCAGTGCTTTCTGGGAGTTGCAGTCTTGGTTTGCTTTGATTAAATGAGCTGAAGTAACACATGAAATGAGGATTTGTTATGTTCGGGCACATGGCACCCACGCACGCCGCTGTACCATATGTTTTCGTATTTTTATGATATAAAGACAGATAAGCAAATTTGTAACTGCAGAGCCATGAGTTTTGCACTGCAAGTGCACTAATCTGCCTGCACGAGACGGAGCAGCTGGAACACACAACGCTCGCGCCGCCCATCTGTCGGCAGCTTCTTCTGATGCCACCACACAAGGTGCTACTTGAGCTGGCCGGTATTCAAGCTGCAAAACGGCGGTTGGGGGGCACGTCAACATGAGCCAATGCTGAACTAGACACTTAACCGATCTCTAATAATCCCAAACCAGCAAACAGCCATGTACAACCAAAGGATGGGAATCAAAGAACTGTAAAAAACAAGGGCAACCGGATTTAAAAAAGCGCGACTGTCCCATACCAACGCTAGAAGGGGCTGTACAAATGCTGATAACGTAATGTTAATTCACAGGTGGCCCATAACAGACGAGCGTTATGTTGTGTAAGTAAATAGGCATTGTGCCATGGAAACCATCCCACAGAAGGTTGTGGAAAAGCCCCTTATGTAGCATTTTGAATTTCAACTAACTCAGCGAGCTGTAAGTCGGATTTCATATTCAGACCTCTGTGGCATTTTCTAAGGCGTACATCGTGTAGTTCTGTTGTCTTATTTCTACACAGTAGAAATATCTGCATACAAAAAAGTCGCCTGCAAATGGAGAAAGCGTTCGGCTCTCCACTTCATATCGCACAACGCTGACTGGAGAAGAAATTCAACCAGCTTCCAAGCAATGCAAAGAAATTAAGGCTCGCAGACAAAGTCAGCCTGCGGCGCCGCACGATGTGGTGGTTTTAAGAAGGCAAAACATATCCATTAAGAAATGCCCCGCAACAACAAAACTAGTCTCGAGACAAAGGCAGTCACCATTCTAAAGTTCAGTGCCGACAGAGCCACAACGTTCAGCAGGGCAAAAACTCTGCAAGTGATCCCCAAAGTAAAAAAAACAAGCGGTCTTCAAAAAGGAGACGGAGAGGGTGGAGCGAGTGGACGCGCGGCGGCAAAAGTGAAAGCAACTGCAGCGTCCACACGCTTTCTGTGTGCCCGCGAGCGATGCGCTGAGTGCATGACGAGAGAGGTAAGCCACATGGCGCCTCTGCTCGTAACTGTGCGCGTAACCGCACGCTCGAGGCCACACAGAAAGCGTGTGGTTGGATTTTTGAATGCCCACTCACTAAAAGTCTCGCCAGAGCAGGCGCATGCGCTGGCTCAGGTGAGACCTAAAAAGGTCAGTTTTAAGTAGAATAATGTGATGTGTCCACATTGCATTTTGGGCCGTTTTCTGTCACGGGCACTAGACCTACCCACAAGAGTGAGGTACCATTTTTATTGTTTTCAATACTTTCACAAAAAGTCGCAGTGCAATCAGTACAAGACCCAGAAGGGGTAAAAGACATTATATGCATTACATTGATAGTATGAATAGTCCCATACAGTGATGTAAACACACTCCTCTCAGGAGTGCAATTAAAGTAGGCTAATATCCCCCCCTTCAAACCATTTGCTCCATATTCCGGCATACTTGGCTGGGCAACCCCGTGCTTCATAAACTGGCTTCTCCTGTTGGGTGCACCAGTCCACCCCCATCCTCCACTGTGCCAGTGTAGGGGACCTGGAAGATTTCCATTGGGCTGCGATATCCCGCTTGGCCACCAGTATGGCTGTCCCCAATAATACCCGGTCTCCCTGCTCCCCCAACTCTTTCCATCACCCCCAGCAGTACGGGGAGAGTTCAGCTCTAGACCCACCACCCTGTAAAGCTCAGCAGTTATTCTCCTCCAGAATAGTTGGGGAAATGCTGGGTGGGTGGAAGTTTGTGGCACCCCACAGATTCCTGAACTTTCTATCACAGAAATGTGAGGAAGATATGCTTTTTTGACAAAGGTTGAGGTTTGCAAGGGATTCTGGGTAATAGACCCTAGTGAGAGCCACACATGTCACCCTAGGTGCCTGCTGAGCTGCCATCGAGCTGCTGCTCGCACCGCGACCTGTGGGCACCACACTCCGCACCGCCTCGCGACGACGCCTTGGTATCCCCGATGACGCCGCTCCACACCGAAATCTATGCCGCTGCTTGCACCGTGGTTCGAGGGCACCGCTTGTAAAGTTACATGATGCACCGCCCTCATCCCGCACCACAGCCTTGGCGTACCGATGCCGGCGCCATTGACTCCAGTTCATCAGCCGATGACAGCGCTTCAGCAACGACGACGACGCTGCTTGCACCGCGACCTGCCAGCACCGCAACGAGCACCCCATTCACTATGCACAGCGACCCTGGTCTCACCGATGATGCCGTCTGACGCCGCCACCGAGCCACCACTCGCACCACGACCTGAGGACACCGCACACTGCACCGCTGCACTTTGCACCGCAGTACCCGACGCCTGCGGACGCCAGCGCTCCTGACTTCAACAGAGAGGAGTTTGATCTGCAACGCGTGTGACTTGAGGGCCATGACGACTCCTGCACCGACCTCCGGAACCGACGCCTGTGGACGCCGTGCTTTCGGAAGCTCAACGTGAGGTCGCTGACGCCCTGCATTTCTAAAAGGTACTGTTTGCGGGTCTTCCCCACACCGTAGCCGGCCACGCGATGCCGCGGTCAGCCAGAACTGTTTGGATTTGTTTGCTCACTATGCCGTGATAGCCCCGGACGGAGCTATCGACATCAAGGAACTGGTTTTCAAGTATATTTTGATAACTGAAGATTTTTAAGTACTGTATTGTGGATTTTTATTGTTTTTGGTCTTGTCTTAAGTATATAAAAATATTGGATATTTTTCTAAACTGGTGTGGTGTCTTTTTGTAGTGCTTACACTGTATTACTGTTGGTTATGTGCAAATGCTTTACACACTGCCTCTAAGATAAGCCTGACTGCTCGTGCCAAGCTACCAAGGGGGTGAGCAGGGGTTATTTTAGAGTGTAACTCCCTTATCCTGACTAGAGTGGTGGTTTCTGCCTGGCTTTGGCACAAGCCCTAGCCTACCAAAAATCCCATTTCTAACAGCAGGTTTTTTCAAAAACATTTTTGGACTGACCCTGCTTTGCTCATCCACTCAAGTGATATATCATTTTACTCAAGAGACCGAGGGGAACGCTGGATGGTAGGAAAGTTGTGTAGGCGTGATGATCCCATGCATAAATTCTTTTAGCTAAAGTTGAGGTTTGCAGGGGATTCTGGGTAAGAAAATGTTGGGGGATCTATGCAAGCCATACCTCCTCGGACTCCCCAGGGTATCTAGTTTTCAGAAATGTCTGGGTTTGGTAGGTTTCCCTAGATGGCCGCCGAGCCTGGGACCAAAAACACAGAAGACCCCCTTGCAAAATCACATTGTTATGTGATCGATAATTTTGATGCCTCCACAATAGGGAGACCTGGGAGAATGCTGGGTGGATGGAAGTTTGTGTCTCCCCGCAGATGCCAGACCTTTCTATCACAGAGATGTGAGGAAAATGTGTTTTTTCACAAAGTTTAAGGTTTGCAAGGAATTCTGGGTAACAGACCCTTCTGAGAGCTGCACAAGTCACCCCATTCTGGATTCCCCTGGGTGTCTCCTTTTAAAAAATGTACAGGTTTGAGAGGTTTCCCTAGGTGCCGGCTGAGCTAGGGCCCAAAATCCACAGCTAGTCACATTGCAAACAAGCATTTGCAATGCAATAGGTCTCGCATTTACGCGAGTTTGAGCTATTGACATTGCAAATAACAATGCCTTTTATTTTTGTTTTCGTTTCTAAAACAAAGAAAAGGCATTTACATTTACAATGCCAATAGCGTAAACTCGCGTAAATGCGAGACCTATTGCATTGCAAATGCCGATGCAACCCTAACTGTAGTTTTCCAGTGCTGGTCTTTCCAGAAAAGCGACTTCTTTGAAACAAGGCAGAACAATGTGCACGACAATGTTCTGGGGTTGGAGGCGTTGCGTTTAAGCTGGCAGAGATGAGAGCACGCTTGCCCTGGGGACTTTTGGAAGTGCAGCTCACACGCCTGGCCTGTGGGGAATGGGAAAGCAGGTGTGTGTCCTCCTGGTGCAGTAGTGTGGAGATAGCTGCACACCATTCACTGGGACTTTTTGTGGGAAGTGTGCATAACTTAAACATTTCACTTGTAGCTCCTCTGATGATTTGAGAGGCTCATTCATTCTAAGAGTTGGTGATCATGCTGCATAAAAATATATAAATGCATGAAGCCAGCAGTTTCTAACTTTTTGCCTTCTGTTGACTCCCACCCGAATCACTGTTGGAAGAAGAGGACCCCTCCTAAGCAGTGGGTACTTTTTAACTTTACATCAAATAAATACTCGCGTTAAGACATTTTACTTAGTTTACAAAAAATTACACACAAAAAAATTATAATTTAATTGGAAGGTTGGAGTTTTCCAATATTTCGTTTTAATTTTTCAAGATGCAGCGATATGCTAGACACAATAGCACATCACTTTGACCTTTTAGCTCCTAATGCATTCTCTCTTTTTTGTTGGTGTATAGAAGTGCTTCGTTAGCGGGCACCAATCACCCACACTAGATTAAGTTGTATGTACTTGTGCTGCTTCCACAAATCAAGCTAATGACCTCAAATTCATGTTTACCTCCAGTTTCAAATTGTCAGATTTACAGAGCGTTACGTTTTGCTTTTTATGTATTTATACTTTATTAATCTGCTAAATTTACTTAATTTTCTAAACAGTGGCATACCCCTGAGTAGGTATTAAGGATCCCCAGGGGTCCACGGGCCCCAGGTTAAGAACTGCAGCATTAAGCTGCAAATGCGAAAGAGGTTTTCTTAAAGAGTGGTAATAGAGTAACTTTGTATTTCATAAGCATGCACAAAGTGTTTGCGACAAGGACTGGAAACACCAGTGGCTGCCTAGAATCATTACACACCATGGGAGGGTCCCATTGACAGATTACTTCATGTCCTTCTTTGTTACGGGCTTTCATTCAATAAATCAGTGCTTTCTGGGAGTTGCAGTCTTGGTTTGCTTTGATTAAATGAGCTGAAGTAACACATGAAATGAGGATTTGTTATGTTCGGGCACATGGCACCCACGCCACGCCGCTGTACCATATGTTTTCGTATTTTTATGATATAAAGACAGATAAGCAAATTTGTAACTGCAGAGCCATGAGTTTTGCACTGCAAGTGCACTAATCTGCCTGCACGAGACGGGAGCAGCTGGAACACACAACGCTCGCGCCGCCCATCTGTCGGCAGCTTCTTCTGATGCCACCACACAAGGTGCTACTTGAGCTGGCCGGTATTCAAGCTGCAAAACGGCGGTTGGGGGGCACGTCAACATGAGCCAATGCTGAACTAGACACTTAACCGATCTCTAATAATCCCAAACCAGCAAACAGCCATGTACAACCAAAGGATGGGAATCAAAGAACTGTAAAAAACAAGGGCAACCGGATTTAAAAAAGCGCGACTGTCCCATACCAACGCTAGAAGGGGCTGTACAAATGCTGATAACGTAATGTTAATTCACAGGTGGCCCATAACAGACGAGCGTTATGTTGTGTAAGTAAATAGGCATTGTGCCATGGAAACCATCCCACAGAAGGTTGTGGAAAAGCCCCTTATGTAGCATTTTGAATTTCAACTAACTCAGCGAGCTGTAAGTCGGATTTCATATTCAGACCTCTGTGGCATTTTCTAAGGCGTACATCGTGTAGTTCTGTTGTCTTATTTCTACACAGTAGAAATATCTGCATACAAAAAGTCGCCTGCAAATGGAGAAAGCGTTCGGCTCTCCACTTCATATCGCACAACGCTGACTGGAGAAGAAATTCAACCGGCTTCCAAGCAATGCAAAGAAATTAAGGCTCGCAGACAAAGTCAGCCTGCGGCGCCGCACGATGTGGTGGTTTTAAGAAGGCAAAACATATCCATTAAGAAATGCCCCGCAACAACAAAACTAGTCTCGAGACAAAGGCAGTCACCATTCTAAAGTTCAGTGCCGACAGAGCCACAACGTTCAGCAGGGCAAAAACTCTGCAAGTGATCCCCAAAGTAAAAAAAAACAAGCGGTCTTCAAAAAGGAGACGGAGAGGGTGGAGCGAGTGGACGCGCGGCGGCAAAAGTGAAAGCAACTGCAGCGTCCACACGCTTTCTGTGTGCCCGCGAGCGATGCGCTGAGTGCATGACGAGAGAGGTAAGCCACATGGCGCCTCTGCTCGTAACTGTGCGCGTAACCGCACGCTCGAGGCCACACAGAAAGCGTGTGGTTGGATTTTTGAATGCCCACTCACTAAAAGTCTCGCCAGAGCAGCGCATGCGCTGGCTCAGGTGAGACCTAAAAAGGGTCAGTTTTAAGTAGAATAATGTGATGTGTCCACATTGCATTTTGGGCCGTTTTCTGTCACGGGCACTAGACCTACCCACAAGAGTGAGGTACCATTTTTATTGTTTTCAATACTTTCACAAAAAGTCGCAGTGCAATCAGTACAAGACCCAGAAGGGGTAAAAGACATTATATGCATTACATTGATAGTATGAATAGTCCCATACAGTGATGTAAACACACTCCTCTCAGGAGTGCAATTAAAGTAGGCTAATATCCCCCCCTTCAAACCATTTGCTCCATATTCCGGCATACTTGGCTGGGCAACCCCGTGCTTCATAAACTGGCTTCTCCTGTTGGGTGCACCAGTCCACCCCCATCCTCCACTGTGCCAGTGTAGGGGACCTGGAAGATTTCCATTGGGCTGCGATATCCCGCTTGGCCACCAGTATGGCTGTCCCCAATAATACCCGGTCTCCCTGCTCCCCCAACTCTTTCCATCACCCCCAGCAGTACGGGGAGAGTTCAGCTCTAGACCCACCACCCTGTAAAGCTCAGCAGTTATTCTCCTCCAGAATAGTTGGGGAAATGCTGGGTGGGTGGAAGTTTGTGGCACCCCACAGATTCCTGAACTTTCTATCACAGAAATGTGAGGAAGATATGCTTTTTTGACAAAGGTTGAGGTTTGCAAGGGATTCTGGGTAATAGACCCTAGTGAGAGCCACACATGTCACCCTAGGTGCTTGCTGAGCTAGGGCCCAAAATCCACAGCTAGGCACATTGCAAAGAAATGGTCCGGTTTCATCGTAAACATGTAATGTTTCCACGTTGCGTTTTGGGACGTCTCCTGTCAAAGGCACTAGGCCTACCCACACAAGTGAGGTGCAATTTTTATCGGGAGACTTAGGGAAACACAAAATAGTTGAAAAAGTGTTATTACCATTTGTCTTTCTATTCGTTTCTGGTGTCCAAATGTAAGACAGTGTGTAAAAAGAAGTCATTTTGAAAAATACCCTCTAATTCACATGCTAATATGGATACCCACAAATTCAGAGATGCACAAATAAACACTGTTTCTAAACTCCATATCTTGCTCTCATTTCAGAAATATATAGGTTTACTTGATACCTATTTTTCACTCTTTATATTTTACCAAATGAATTGCTGTATACCCGGTACTCAATGAAAACCCATTTCAAGGTACAGCTCGGTTATTGGCTCTGGTTACCTCGGATTCTTGGTGAACCTACAAGCCCTATATGTCCCCACAACCAAAAGGGTCCTGCGAACGTAACAGTTTATTGCTTTACAAAATCTACCATAGTTAGAAGAAGTTACAGGTGAAAATGTAGTCACAAATGGCTGTTTTGCAACTCAATTTCAATATTATTTTATTTCAACTGTTACTTTCTATAGGAAAACCTAACAAATGACCCCTTGCTGAATTCAGAATTTTGTCTACATTTCAGAAATGTATAGCTTTCTGTGATCCATTATTAGTTTCACACCCATTTCTACCACTAACTGAGAGGAGGTTGAAAGCACCAAAAATAGGAAAAATAGGCAATGTCCCAGTAAAATGCAAAAACTTTGTAGAAAATATTGGTTTTCTGACAAAAACCTCGCTATTTCTGAAATCTGGGAAGATGGTGAGTTTGGCCCCACAAATCCTTTATTGATACCATTTGCAGGGAAAAAAACAGATGCTTTCTTCTGCAGCACATTTTTCCCATTTTTTCCCCAATACCCAAAATTCAGTTGTGTTTTGGCTAATTTCTCGGTCCCCTCCAGGATAATCCACAAAAACTGTGTACTACAATCCTTAGAAAAGTGGAAAAAAAGACACAAATTTGGCATGGATACCTTATGTGGACAAAACGTTATGGGGGCCTAAGCGCAAACTACCCCAAATAGCCAAACAAAAGGCGCAGCACGGGGCGTGGGGGAGGCCTTGCAGTGAAGGGTTAAATGCTTTAAAATTCATATCACCAGTTCTCCATATTGAATTTTTTGTTTTGTTGTAAATTTGTTTATTACAATTTTTCCTCTATTTTTAGAAATAGGAGGGGGATATTTTTTGTGCTGTGTTTATGACTTTTAGCTGTTTTGGTACTTCTTAGTGCTTTACACATTTTTACCAAGTTAAGCCTGCTGCTCTGCGCCATAGCTCAGGATGAGGTTTAGTTCAAGTTTAAATTATTTAAATCCTTGCCTGGACCTAACAGGTTAGTGACTTTATTACTTGTGGTGGACTACCATCCATCCCAATTCTAATTCATTTTCTTACACTCATTTACTTTTTAGAGCCTTTTCTGGTGAAATTAAATTAGAGGTAGGAGAAAAACTAATGCCAATCCTTGGCCTTTTATTACTGATAAATGGTATGAGAAATTGGGTTATTAGTCAGAGAGGGTGGAAGCTATGATGGACCACGTTAGTCCAGCTGAAAAAAGTTACCTTCTCAAAGTCAAGCTTGAAGCATTCCATTCATGGTGGAGGAGGCGGCAAGGAGAAGGGGAAAGTGTTGCAGATGGTCATCGCTGTAGCGCAAATAGCAGGCATGACATTGTGGATGGTTGTCACAGTAGCTTCACCTTGGCGGTCACAGCGGGCTGTCGTTGCTGTAGCGCAGAGTGCAGACCTCACATTGCCGGTCCTATCTGGCAGTCGCAGTAGCACAAAGAGTCAGGTTCACCCGTGATTTGCAGTAGCAGTCATTGCAGGCGGTGGAGTCTCAGTGCAAACGGCCCCATTCCCTGTTGGGAAGAGCCCAAAACATCAGGATTTCATGTCCAGTGCAGCCGGGCAGCTGGGCAGTTGCAGGGAGGCCTCTGGAGCTTGTTGTGTCCCTGTAGCTCAGACAGGAGGTCAGCCAACTTACCCTTGGAGACACTCAGGTTGGCCTGAGATGAGAGGACCAGGTCCAGTTTGCCTTCTCAGAGAGCAAGGTAGTCCTCAAGCATTAGGGTTGTCCTCTGCTAGTAGCAGGGCAGTCCTCAAGGAGGAAAGACATTCCTTCTTCCGTTGTGTCCGCAGGTTCAGGAGTGTATAATGAGTGGCTCTGGAGGTCCAATATTTATACCTGATGCCAGCCTTTGAAGTAGGGGGATTACATATATTAACCCCACGTCTAGTTCTGGAAAGTTCTTCCCTTCCCCTGCCAAGGCTCCAAAAAGTCTAGGGTGACAAAAGACTAGTGTCAAGTTCCTTTGTATGTGCTGGAGGAAGGCCCTTTGAAGTGTAAGTGGAGCAAGGCACAACTCCTACCCCAGCAATCATGGCCTTCTATGGTGGTTATGTCAAATGTTCCCTCTTTATCATCAACCGTGGGAGCTGTCCAGGTATACTGACTTCCATCTCAATGATTATAGCAATATACTTTTTGTTTGAAGAGTGGACTGGATTGACCCTAGTGTCAAACAATTCAGGTGGGGTTGTGTGGTTATCACATGTAAATACCCTTACATGGCACATCGCTTAATTTTGTACAATCCAGCTGCCACTAATATACATACCAGTAATAATTTGCTCCCTTTGGGCTGTTTTTTATACACACCTCTTATCTGTCATAAACCCTCAACTCGTTCCTTTGGCTCAAAGGTCTAGCATGATTGAATCATGTTACGGTTTGAAATCGATTTTCCCTGCTTGCCAACCTGAATGAATTAGATTGACTGAACAACAATTCAATCGGCAAAATGGGGACTAAAATTAATTCAGATGCCAATATAGTTCAACTTAGCCCAAATGCATGCTCTGGCAAGCTACTGATTAATCTGGTGAGATGGAATACCTCAGGAATAAAGGCCAAGTTATCTAATAATGACTGGTTAATCTTTGTTGAAAAGTATGATATTGTTCTGTTTCAAGAAACCTGTTCTATTGAGGGCATTGTCTGAGATGGATATCAAAGTTTTTGCATTCCCACAATGAATTCTATGTATGGCTGAGCTCGGGGTGGGGGTGTTGCTCATAATCATACAGAATACAGTGATGCTCTAGATCATATTGATTGACTTTACCCATCCGGATATAAAACAGTTAATGTGCTACATAAGGAGGGAGACATCAATCTCCTTTTCAAGTTTTATCTATTTTACAGAAAAGTTACCTCTTGGTTTTTATTTATTTTAATGTTGTTTTGGGGGGGACTTCAATGCTAAAATTGGAACTAGCTTAACCTGCTGTAACCGTTTCTTAATTCAGGATAAGATGTCAAATATTCTAAGAGCAGACAGTTGGGGGATAAAATGTTATTTGGATATTTTTTAGAATTTGTTCTTCTGAATATGGCCAAAAACCTGGGGCATGGGCCAAACTAGAGAGCCACTTTTACAGACTGGGGACAAGGTACAGTTATAGATTATATCTTTGTATCCAAGCGCATGAATGAGTTAGCCCATTCCAGGGGGATGCTTGAAAATTGTATGAGTGACCATAACCCAACTGATCTTTCCCTCTACTTACCATCAGGCTTCCTCCAAACATAACTTTATTTAGTCAACCCTTTTAAGTCCAGTTCCTATTCAGAAGAGGCCACAACCAGGTTGGTTCAACAATGACTGTAGATTAGCAAACAATAGGTTGCATTGTGCCTTGAAAAGTATCTCCAGAAATCAAGCTAGCATAGCCAGTGTCAGAGCCGCATAAAAGATGGACATCAGGGAAAGGAAGTTCTGCTAATAAGTATAAAACTTGAGAAAAGCTGGTTAAGGCATGTACAGACCAAGATCCAAGATCCTTCTGGAAAATTGGGAATGCCAATAAAAGAAAAAGTGGGATAACTCAGGCGGCCTCTGCACCAATATAAGTGCTGATGCTAATTTGAGCATTTTAGTTATATTTATTCTTTTGGTGCGGATGGTGCTGCTGCTGTGCAGGAGCCTCTCCAATATTTCTGCTAAATACTTACGTCTCGTTTGAAGAGGTTGTGGATGCTATCTCTGTTAGTCCATCTCATAAGGCCCCGGGACCTGATGGGGTCCTCATGGATCTGTGCAAACTAAATATTGAATTCTGGGGGGCCTAAAATAACCAACGTCCTGAACGCTGCTGTCAATACCAGCATACCAACCTCATAGCAGATGGCTTCCATTGTCCCAATTTATGAGGAAGGAAATAAACAAGACCCATAGGGCTATAAACCTGTCTCTCTTATAGACTCAGTGGCCAAAGTTGTGAGGCGTATCATTCTTAATAGGATTGAGGATTGGGCCAAAGAGAATAATGTGATGAACATGGTGCAGTGCAGTTTTAGGGAGGGACTAGTAATCCATGAGCAGTGTCTGAACTTACATTTAATTATTGAAAAGTATACAACTGCAAAAAGGGGCCCATTTACCTTAGCTTTATGGACCCTAGCAGTGCTTCTGATCAGGTAAACTGCTCAAAACTGTTGGACATTTTGCTACAGATGGGTCTACCTGATTCCATCATGCACTTTCTACTTGCCCTACATTGTGGGATGATTGCCTCTGTGAGGTACGGTCGAGAAGAGGAATGCCCAGCACCAATCAGCTTAGCATGAGGGGTTCATCAAGGCTGTGTCTTTGCCCTCATTTTGTTTGTTTTGTATATTGATACTAGTATTTCAATAATTTTCTGGATTTAAATGGCAAAGGCCAACCGAAGATGGGTTCCTTTTTTGTTCCATCACTGCTTTATGCAGTTGACGCTGTTTCAATTGCATGTACCGCTACGAGTCTCAAGGTCTAATTGACAGTTTTCTTAAGTTTATGGACAACTTGGATCTGGAGTTCAACATTTCTTAAACACATTATGTGGTCTGTGGTCATCAGTGATCCAAGGTTAGACCCATTAGCATCAAGGCAAAGCCCATTATGCAAGTAATTTTCTATTTTCGTGGTTGGCAGTGACGTATAACGCACGGAGCTCTTGGTTAGCCTGAATTTAACAAAGATGTCTCCATTTTAATCACTCTGTTGGGGCTGTCTTTGAGTTAGCTAGAAAGGTGGGGGAATTAACCTATGTCACCTATCTTAGAGATCTCTAAACGTAAGTACATCACTGTCATGACCTATGGAACCGCTATTTGGCGTTATTAAATCTGCTCAAAGTTACAGCAGGAAGAGAATTGCTTTTGTGGGTGATTGCTGGGACCACCGCAATTGAGTATGCATGCTTGCACACATCAGGAGCTGGGGCCTAATTACATTGAGGACCACATGAAATTGGTTCCACTACTCCTTTGGATTTCATTATGGAGAAATAAGCAGGCTCATCTGAATTCCATGGTCATAACTGACTGCCTAACATGGGACCGCGGCAATGAAATCCAATGGTTAAGACATATTGAGTAAATTATGGAATCTCTGGGAAGACCTGACTTTTTTACTTCTCTGTATTTGATTGCTAGTGGGGATAGAGCAAAGGTTAAAAAAAATATATTTACGTCACACTCTAGTGTGAACTGAGAAGCAGACAACCTGAAAAAGCCCACTATGAGGGATTTTGTTATGACTGAAACTTGCAGTGGGATGGAGCCCTATCTACATCTTCTGAAAAATGTGTGGCAAAGGTCTTTGTTGACTACATTTATTTTGGGCACTACTAGGTGCCACTTGTGCTTTTCTCTTGGCCAATATGTCTCAGTGTCCATTTTAATCTGCCCTTCTGATGAAGTCTCTGCTTAGACTTTGATGCATTTTATTTTCTTTTGTAAATATTATGTGCCTTTTAAATACAAGTTTTTTATTACCAATTCTTAAATCAACAGCCCTTGAAGTCTCAAAGTACCCATTAAATATGAAAACTGTTA
Source organism: Calotriton arnoldi (assembly GCA_963921515.1). Classification (NCBI taxonomy): domain Eukaryota; kingdom Metazoa; phylum Chordata; class Amphibia; order Caudata; family Salamandridae; genus Calotriton; species Calotriton arnoldi. The sequence goes on from CAWUFW010002264.1 coordinate 671,859, forward strand.
GGGGCCTTTTTCGATGTTGGTCGGAAAGCCTCGGACTGCAGGTCGGAGGCTTTCCGACCGACATCGACGGTTTCCATTCCAAACACCTAATTTCAATGTGGGTGGTCGGAATTGAAACCGGCCGGTCATTCTGGCTGGATTCTGACGTGGGCCAGTCGGAGACCGGCCCATAGTCCCAATCGACGGCGTTTACGCTGTTGGGATTACGATGCTCAGTTTCTGAAAGGCTTTCCATGCTGGGCTTTCTGACATGGAAAGCCTGTTGGAAAGCAAGTTTGGGGGCCCATAGCAGGGCCCCCTTCTCCTTGCGGCCTCCGGTTAGGGGCCAGGGACACCTATGGTGCCTCCTGTTGTTCCCTGCACCATATGGCAGGCACCCTGAGGTGCCTGCCACATGGTGCAGGGATGAACACAATCTCCCATTTCCCTATGGGAGCTTGTGCTACGGCTGGTTTGCGGCCGCAGCACAAGCTCCCATAGGGAAATGGGAGTATGTGACCACACCATGGGGCATATTCTCAAGAACGTGTGATAACTACCGCAAGTGTAGCTTAACGCAACCCTACACATCGCAGTCCATCACAGGAAAACAACTCCGTGTTAACGTGGTATTCACAACACGGCGGTACCATGCGATAGCCACAGGACAACGCGTCAAATGAACGCGTTAGAAACAACGCAACGCCGCAAAAACGTGAAACCCCAACGCGAAAATAGTAGCGATGACGCCAATCGCGATACAAAAATCTACGAAAACCAGCCACAGGCCTGCAATTCTCACGCGTCATGCGGGAAAATGCACCATAAAAGTAGAAAAAAACATACCAACAAAAGCCAAACAACAGCGAAGCACAATGGAGGCAGCCGGGGCAAGTACAGAGGACAACCAGAACCCGACAAGCCCCACAGAGGACTAGCCTGGGACCTCGGGGTCAGGGAAGGGCAAGGACAAGAAGAAGAGGAAGACGAAGTTCAGTCCGCAGGAAAACAGGATCATCATCACGGAGGTGATAGAACACCATCAATCACTGTTCGTCACCTCCACAGTGTCACTGGCAACTAAAAATGGAATATGGCAGACCATCGTGGACAAGGTGAATGCAGTCGGAGTGCTGAAGAGGACAATGGATGAGGTCAAGAGGCGCTGGAATGATGTGAAGCGCAAAACCAAGCTGAAACTCGCAAACAACCGGAAGGCAGCAATGCAGACTGGAAGTGGGAGTCCAGCGCCACAGGAGGAGCTGGACGAGATGGAGGAAATGGTGTCCACAGTCATCAGTGGGGAGACGGTGGCAGGAGTCGGGAGACCGGACACTGCTCAACATGACCGGACACAACAGCAGCAGGGTGAGTAACCACCAGGGACTGGGGGGACGGGGGGAGATGGGACAATGGCACACATGCACAATTAAGCTTAGCACATCTGCGGACAAAACATGCCCCAGACCCACAACTCCCACCAAGAGACCAATGCACACAGGTATGCAACATCTCAGCACTGCAGAAGCACAGAACCCAGAGGCACACCGCATGGAAGGGAGGATGGCAGCTAAATCAGAGCTGCACGGACGACTCCCCCAAAATGCGGCACACACACATACCATGCAGAGCACATCAACATTGACAACTAGGTGGTACAAACCGCAACACGTCCACAACAGAAAAGAGGACACAACAGGTGCTGCATGTGCGTAGAAACTGGCCAATCACATATGGCACTGCAGGAAATGTGAGTTGACAATGTACAAGTACAAACCCACATCCGTGATGTAGTCGGAATGTCCACTGTCCCGCATCAAATAGGCAGCTCCCCCCAAACAGTCACAATGTACACTGTCATGCAGTCTGAATGCAGAGATGTACAATGCGTCAACATACATGTGTACATGATCTCAAACTGCATCTCCCCTTCACATTGCAGGGGGAAATCCAACACCTCCTGCAGAGCAGTCCGAACCTCTCTTCTCTGATGACGAAGATGACCACCACACCTTCGACTCAGACACCCTCGAACAGCTCGTGGAGAGCCTCCACAGCCCACTTCCAGGATCAGGGCAACCCAGCTGCCATGAGGAGCCCCCCCCTGCACAGTACACACAGCAGGCAGCACCCACCACCATGGCTGCCTCCCAGGACCCCCATGATGAACACATGGCCTTCCAATGCCGTGTGTTGGGGTGCCAGGAGAAGCTGGCTGAACAGGTGCAGTTGGGGTTCGACCGCATGGCAGCCAAACTAGATGCCATACATGGGTGTCTAAGTCCCATCAGGGACCACTCACAGTCCCTAACGGATGCCCACAGTCCGCTCCATGCCCTCCAACGGACCATGGCTGACATCGCCAGAGTCCTGACTCTGCGACAAGAACGACTGTCTAGCCAGAGTTCCTCCAGCGATCTCGCACGGGAGTTGGGACACATGCAGCGGATCATGGAGAACATGGAGCGGACGCAGGCGGAAATAGCGGCTGCCACGGCTGCACACCAGCGAGAGGTAGCTGGGTCCCTCAATGCCCTAAAGACCTTTCTCATGGCATTGCTGCCACAAGGCCTGGCGCTGATGCATGCTGCTGCTACCATGCTACCACCCCATCCACATCTCCGGCCCCTGATGTGTCTGTGCCACACAGTGCTGGGGACAGTACACCACCACCCACATGTGAGGCACATGCAATAGCAGAGGACGAAGATGCGGATAAACCCACCCTCGTGGTCAGGAGGACGCAGTAGCATTCATCTCCGCCATGTGGCCTGTTTCTGCTTGGTTTTGCCCTCTGCATCATCACCTTCCGTGGTCCCCCGATGCACTCTGAGACACTCACCTCGCACCTCGAGATGGACTGCCATATTCTGTTTGGTCACCAATGACACAGCTATCAGACTGCGGACTGAAGTCCTCCTCTCCTGATGTACCTGTCATTCCCTGAAGGACTCTGGCTGACCCTCCACGGGCCGACAATGTGAAGTGGGGTTGGCATGGCCCTGTACTGCTCCAGCTGCAACACTCCCTTGAATGTGTAATAAACATTCATATCCACACAGATGTGTCATGTCTATGATCTTTCAAGTGTGGAAGTATGGATGAATGTAGGGTCAGTGATTCCGCCATACGTCCATGTTGCCCATGTTGTGGGACTATTGTCACAGGGTGACAGATTGCCGATTCCGGTCCGGCTGGCGCCGACACTACAACGGAGACACATCCATTAGTCACTTCCTTGTCCATCCCAGGACGGAACCACGCCCAGAGCCCCGGGGTCATTGTTCGCACCCTAACGCTGCACTGGCATATGCCAGGACAGCCCACTCCGATTACGCACACAGGGGGGGACGACAGCACTACATGTCCTAGGTCTTCACTGTGGGGATCTGCAGCTCACAGGTTTAGTTGTCAGCATGCCACAGCCACTCCCTCACGGCTGGTGTACAACCACACCCATCCAGCACTGGCGTCACAGGACATGTGACCCTGGCAATAAAAATGGCCTGGCGCACGTGCTGGATGCCATTTCCACTCTCTCTGACTGGGTGTCTCTGTGTAGTTCTCATGTGTGCATGAGGGCCTAGGGCCCTGCCGCCTCACATTGCCCAGTGCCGGGGGTGACATGAGGGCGTCCGCACAACGGGACTCAATCATTAAGGGTCCATGGCTAGCGGGGCACAGACTTGGTGGCACCGGATACACTGCGGCAGGCACAGGCACCCCGCCACAGGATGGTGTCTTGCGGTGCAGGGAGATAGGGGCACCTAAAGTGCTGAGCAGGTGTGCAGCCTGCGATGATGCGCCATCCTGGCGGTCCGGACTGGCAAGGATTAGTGTGAGCCCTGCTGGGCTGCAGTGTAGGCCTGGGCCAGCGGGCAGTGTGGCCCTCCCGCCACGTGGCGTTGCGTCGCGCTTCACAGAGTTAGTGGCACCTCAAACGCTGAGCGGGTGTGCAGCCTGCGATGATGCCGTGTGCACTGATGTGGTCTCAGCCATTGCGTAATCAAGACCCAGAGTCAGGTGTGTGACCTAGTGGCCCGCGGTGCGGGGCTGCATGATGTGGAGGGTGCCATGGTCGCGGGCACCGGGTTTGGAGATCCCTCCAGAACGTGGTGAGTCCCCTTGGAGACACGCCGGTGGCGGAAGGTGAGCAGTGAGGCCTGGTTGCGCTGGGGCGGGCAGTACCCGCTGGGCGGCGGGAAGGGCTGGGGTGCAGAAGCCTGTGTGCGTAGGGGCAGGCAAGCGATGATGGCGTGTGCAGCTGTATGGGCTCTGCCATTCATGTCTCTGGAAACTGTTTCAGATGAGGGACCTGGGGGACTGCTGTGAATACCGGCACGTGGTTGGAGACACACCGGTGGCAGCAGGTGAGCAGTGAGGCCTAGGTCCGCAGTGTCGGCCCTCTCTCCCTCTCTCTTTCTCTCTCCCTCCTCTCTTTCTCTCCCTCTCTCTTCCTCTCTCCCTCTCTCCCTCTCTCTTTCTCTCTCCCTCTCTTTCTCTCTCCCTCTCTCTTTCTCTCACCCTCTCTTTCTCTCTCCCTCTCTCCCTCTCTCTTTCTCTCTCCCTCTCTCCCTCCCTCTCTCTTTCTCTCTCCCTCGCTCCCTCTCTCCCTCTCTCTTTCTCTCTTTCGCTCTCTCTCTCTGTACTTTGATCGGCGCATGGCACACCTTCTGATCCAGATTTCTGTTTTGCAGGCTGTGACTTACAGGATGTCCTGAGACGACCCGCCATGCCTCTTCAGAATTGGTTTTTTTGGTTTGTTCTGTAATAAACGTATTGTTTGGATATTTTGATATGGGTGTATGATTTCCCTTTTTCTGGCCACACATGTATGTTGGGTGTTGTGATTGTGCGACTTCAGGCGATTTGTTTGGTTCATGTTTCGTGGAGTTGATGCGCACTATCTTTGTCCATGGGGGGGTGCCCGGGGGGGGTGTGGTCCTGGGTGTGGTGGAGGTGGGTGTTGTTGGCCTATTGGGGCTCAGGCCTGCTTGATGGGTTGCTCCAGGGCATCTGTTGTTCTTCTTGTGTGGCTTTGGGCTGTGCTCCCTTGTCTGGTGCCGGTTGTCGTCCGACTTTACACCAGGTAGGAGCAGGTGTTAGTTTCCTGCTGCTAACGTGCCTTAGCGCATGTTTTGTGATCTTATCGCCGATCTGGCTGGTCGTTGAGAATGTTGTAGAGAGGTGTTGTCGCGGTTTTTTGCACGGGAACGCCTACTCTGAATATCATTAGCGTTAGTTGCCGGGCTCCTCTGCGGCGATGTTTTTTGCGACTGCTATCACAGGTAAACTGGTGTTATGGGCTGTTAGCACCAGCTTGTGAATGGTGCGATAAAAATATATCGCCACTTTGGCTGCGATAAAGTGCCGATAACTCGGCGATAGGTCCTTGAGAATATGCCCCCATGTGCTGTCGCATCGTAATTGTGTGGTCGGGACCACCGACCAGAGGTTGGTCAGTCCCGATCCCGTGATGATGTCAGTCGAGGCAACTCCAACCGACATCATAATTGGCCCCTTAGTTAGAAGTGCATTTTCTACGAATAGGTTTGCTCAAAAAGGCAAGTATGATGGCGGAAAGTTTAATGCGTGATTAGATTGGATAGCTTCTTTCTTTCACAAGACAGTAATCTCACAACCTACTAATGTAGCACTGAAGTCAATGAAGAACCAGATAATAAAGTAAGAACATTTAGAAATAGCTCAGAATGGCTCAGGGAGACCTTATCCAAAAAAATAAGCATTGGCAAATAGGTCTGTTCTGGGCAACTTGGTGCAATGGTTAACTTTTGTAAAAACGTTTTATTGAACGTTTACGCTACAAAAAGAAAAATAATAAAGCATACCCGTGCCCAAGAGTGGCAGCCAAATGCTTGTAATAAAAATGTCATAGTAAACAAAAATAACCACCACATATAATTAAATATAATAAAAAGAGAATGGGTGTGTCCTAGCATGTAGAACAGGTATACAAAATATGATAGTTAATGGCACAAAGAAAAGGCACTATTGGTTGGAATTGTTATAACCTGAAGGCAGACATTGGTGCATAGAAAAATCAAAAAAGGATAAAGGATAAAAAGAGAAAGGCACTGGCAAAGTAAAATATTGGCCCACCAGTCCTTGTGCCGATGTGCACTTCATTATGGTGGATGTGCACATGTGATCAGGCATAATGCCATCGCTCACAGTGCAAGAGAGCCAGTGACGGAAGTGGGCTGACCAGCTGCCCCATGCTGTATGCTGTGGTGACAGGAAGCAACATATGAAGGAAGAGGGCTGGTGATACAGCAAAAGCTGATGCCAGGTCAGACCTAAATATAATCTGCCTGTCCACCTGTCGCTCCCACCTTATGTTCAGCTCTATTTAGCAATGTGTGGTATTGCAGTTTTTACATGTGGGCAAAACAGGGGTATCGTTTCTTTTTTCGCACTCTCCTTTTCCTTATTTGAATCATAGCTCCTGTACGATCTATACAATTAACTAAATACTGCCTTTATGTTTATGTTAGATGCAGGATCAGGTCAGCCATCATTAATTGTGGTATATTCTGCCAAGTGAATCTTCATAAAAAGTGTGCCTGAATGTGTGAATGCTTTCCATCTGGATTGTCTTCTGAGATAGAATCTGTTTACCTTTTGATCAATACAGAGTTAAGGTGGAAAATGGAACTCCATCTCAATTGGTGGTTTTAGCAATGCAGACATTTCAAACTGCACTGCATGCTAATCCCTCTTATGAGGCTTCTTACTCATAGTAGGTGATTTTAAGGGCAGGGCCGGACTGGCCATAGCGGGCACCGGGCGTTTCCCCGGTGGGCCGCCAGGGTGGGGGCCGGTTTTGTGCCCCTGGGGGGCCGTTTTTGTTACAGGGCCGTTTTTGCAGCATAGCTGCAATATTGCCCCCTGTAACAAAATCGGCTGAAACTGGCCCTGACAAACAGCTCGGCCGCACCCCCAACCCCCCGGGGGGGCGGCCGAGCACTTTGCCAGGGCCGGTTTTGGTTCCCAGTCGGGCCCTGTTTAAGGGTGGAGCTACCTGCTGGATTTATTAATTTTGACCCCCTATCGGCTACCCCCCCCACCCCCCAATTCCATCTTACTTGTAATGAGGCACCAAGAAAGCAGGTGGAGGAGAGCAATAAAAGTCTAAAAATTGCTTGCAGGGTGACAGCAAAGCATGTTCTTTTTTGTTCCCATGCAACCACCCAAGGGTTTTGATGCTTATCCCTCTCTCCAATGAATTGTAAACAGGTATTTGTTTCAGGCTGGCTGGGATGCATTGAAGCTAGTCAGAATCCACCATCCTAGATTGGATGAGTATGATACACGTGTCCGATAACCTGTGCTCACCCTTGGGTAGCTTAGCATCGAGCAGTCAGGCTTTTCCTCAGGCCCTAGTGTAAAGTATTGGCACAACACCACCCTCGCAACACACTGCGTACACTAAAAAAAGACTCCACACCGTATGTATAAAACTCTGGTCTTTGTATTACACACACATTTATTTAAAAATGAAATGCATATTTATTTATACACTTTACAGTTATAAGCAATTGTCTAACTTGCCCATTAGCAGCAGAACAACATGAACATACATGCCCTAATTAGAGGTATTCATCCAACACGACATTCCCAATATCACATACCCCCAACAGTTGCAATGGTCAAGCAATCACAGGTCTTTGGCTGTGCCTCATGACCCAGCACCTCAGTCACTTCACTACACCAGCCAGCGATACACATTGCCCCTTCTGGCACCACGTTGATTAGATTGTCGGAACCACCTAAAATGGAAAGAAACAGTTACTTGTTTTCGGCCATCCGTATTAGACCTTCAGGTGCCCAGCGGCATCTGCACGTGGTCAGGATCGCTATCCCCGCTTAGACAAAAGCTTGTGACCCAGGAAGTTAGTGCAGTGTGGAGAAATGTTTCCCCTCAGGCAGAGGTGCAAGCTGCCGTAGCTCCTGACAGCCAGCCTTAGGTGCCCACAAGGCACAACAACAGTTCTCGGGCCCGATCATAATTTTCTACACAACAAAGTACCTTGTGGCATGGATCCAGGGAGAGAGAGCCAGTGACCTCAGGTGGAGGCTGCGATGTCAGGCACTGCCGTCTTTCCGATCTGGAGCTCGAAGACAGTCTCAGCTCCCAGGTGAGGTTCCCCAAGACTCCCCTTGGGCATCGCACGCTCTGGAGTACAAGCTAGCACTGGTACCCTGGTTGCAAGCATGGGTCTCTCAGAATCTGCAAATTTCTCCTGCACTCTTTGAACTCCTCAGGTGGTCTGCTGATCTTTATGAGCACAGTCCTCTGCACAGTGTCATGATGGTGTACGTCAGGACGGTCCTTGTCCCAACCGATGATCACTTCCAGCCACTTCCGCTGCAGCCTGCGTGGTCCTTAATATCTTGTGGAAACAGGGAGATCCTTTGTGTCCCTGGGATCTTGTGCCAGGAGGCCATCCAACTGGCCTTTGGAGAGTACTTAGGGACCCGGGCCATGACAGTTGGCACTAGGCTGCAGGCCAGCAACGTCCAGGCAAAATCCACCAAATAATAGTCCAGTTCCTGGAGCATGACAAGTTCCAGGCCACCAGAAGTCTGCGGATAATCCAGTTGCAGTCCCTCCTGCCCTAATGATTCCTCATGTCGATGTTGCAGTGCCGAACCAGTGTAGTATGGCTCCAAATCCAAAGTGCTCTACTTTTGGGGACCAGAGCCCCAATAGTTATACCCTCAATAGCCTTTGAAGATACGATCACTTCAAAAGGCCACCTTTGAAGTGCACAGGCATTCTCTAAATGTTGTCCTGTCTGCCATCCCACCCCGGGAGGTTTGATCACTATCTTTATTAGGTCCAAGACCCTGCCCCTTGGAATGCAGGTGCCCATTCCACCCCCACATAACCGTCCCAGAGAGGCCTCTTAGAGTCAGAGGATGCAGTTTCCCTTGAGCCCCTACTTTATGGCCTTATATCAGGAATGCACAGATGTAGCTGTCCTGCCAGCACCCAGGTGTGACTTGGAGACAGGCCGACAGGCACACAGAGCCACAAGCATTGAAATGCCCATTTTCCCAAAGTGACTTTTCCACACACGTAATGTTGAATCCACTCACACTACCGGAGAGGATTCGTGATTACAAACTTATCGATATCAAACACTACACTGCTATTCTGCTGCACATAGGAAATACTGCTAAATAGCTTTTTCCTACTTTCCCCCACGCTAATCCAATGCGAGAAGCAGGCCCGTCATACTGAGCACACCATCAGGTGCCAGCCACAACCCTTGCATGTAACGCACACGCACACATGCCCTACCTCTTCCCATCACCGCGCCGGGAACTCTGATATAGAAAGAGACGTGCAGAACCTTGGCATGTAGCTTTTTAAATGCCAAGCCAAGTAACAGTAACCTGCACACACAGACCCCACCAAGGCAAACCTGTGGCACGATCGATGAGCTACCTCACTGGTTGGCACAACCAGTGCTGCAGGCCCACAGAGGAGTGATCGAGGTACATGCCCTGGGTACATGTCTTACCCCTAGGCAAGGGACTTACTGCTAACTTGCATCAGCCACTCATGTATACACCAATCACCATTATGTATATGAAGAGCACAGAGCTTTGGCACTGATGGCAGTGTCAGACACGCTTAAAATCCTAAGGCCAGCACCTAGATCAGTGGAAAACTGGGAAGAAGAATAGCAAAGAGATGATGGAAAGCACCCTAGAAAGGGTCATTTCCAACAGTATCTATGCAAAAATTCTACACCTTCTAGAGGCTGGCACAACAAAGAGAAATGTTTTCATTTTTCCTCATTTCTCCCCATTGTTACGAGCTGCATTGTACAGCACATATTCAAAGTGGTAAAAGCCTTAAAGCGTAGGCTTTGTCCTGGAAGGTAGCCATTCCAGTAGAAAATCTAGGCTTCTCACAAAGCAGGCACCCTTGAACTATAGTGCAGGGATATCTGCTTTGGCGCATACCTACCTACATCTTCACAAATACGGTGCTGCGCTGCTCCCTCCTTATCAACTTTACTTGCTGCCCTGTATTGTGTGACTTCTTGATAAATTTAGGTTCACCTCTCTGTATTCACAGGCAGTCTTTCATTTTGAGTCCACATCTTTCTGGGGCTGTATCTTGATCCCATTTTCTGAGTTGAGCCAGCACTGAAGAGGTCTGAACTTTTCTTTTTCGTACAGCATACATTAATTCAAAAAATCCCCGAGCTATTGCTGGACTGCAGAGTTCAGAAACACAAAGAGGCAATTACTGCACTGTGTTTCTGACCTCTACTGTCTTGAGGCCATGCACTATCTCGTCCATTTTTTGAGTTAATATATGTGCTGAATACGCACAAAAGAAATGCACAGCGCCTACAACGAGTCCGTGGTTCGTCCCTGCATTTCTGCAGAGCTGCTGCCCTGCAGAACTCTCATCTTCACTTTCACAATATGGCTTTTGGATCTCTTGCTCTGAGTCATAGGAAGGTGTATTAAATGTTATATGTCATCAAGCGATGTTGAATGCATTTCTTTATCTATGTTTGCTCAATTAAGCCGCATCATATCTGTTCCACTCTAGCCATAATTAACTTAAGTCAGCATTAAGCCTTCTTGATACATTTTCAGTCGGCAAACAAGAGCCTTTTGGTTTGAAAGTGCTTCTGAAGGCTGAAACTTCAAAAGGTGATAGCTCCTTTCTTTCTTTCATCCAACCTTTCTTCAATAATATTCTTTCATGTCTCAGCAGCCTAGTGGTTTTGCAATTTGAAATTTGACCCTAAGGAGCGTCTCTGAGGATTGCATTATTTTAGTGTCCATAAAACAACCTCATTTCCGCTGAAACACATTTTCTTTTCACGCTGAAGTTACTATAGATTTACAAAAATGAACGTTATAAGAAAAGGCATTTTGCAGAGAGATTTATCTCTCTGGCAGCAAGTTGAAGGAGAGGAGATTGACGGCACTCCTGGCACCCTTTTCAGAGCACTGCACAGGCTTTTAAACTCAAAGAGGAATCAGCTCGCTCGCTTATTACCTTTCACATCTTCAAAGAGGCAATGGCTGTGTTTTAATCTCTTTGCTTTTCTGTGAAACCATAGGAAGTTATTGACTTTACAGGCACTTTAGGTGCAGAATCTGAAAGCAGAGGATGGGCAGTATTAGTGGATTTTGAGTTAAAAGGCTCTTCTCTGCTTCCTTTCTTTAGTTTATATTCTCGCTGTAGATTTCTTTTGAATGTACCTTCCTCTCCTCGCTCCTGCCTTTTCTTACAATCATTTTCTTTTATCTCATCTCTCTTTTCTTTTGAACACTTTCCATTTCTTTTTCTGCACACCCCGCCTACCTCTAAGGAACCTTTGTCTTCTAAGATCCGAACCAAACTCTCAGAATAATGTCATATTGTAAAAGAATATTGTTTAGCGTAGGATCGAAGTAGCCATATGCCACCCTGCTCCTCTTTTTCTCATTCTGACTAAGCTGGTATTTTTTTCGGTGCAGGAGACCTTTGACACAAGGTCCCTGAGAGGTGCGCTACATATTTTTCGATGTTGCTTGCAGAGTACTCTCCAGTGATAGAGGTACAATCAAAGTGGCACTCCTTTTGTCATGGGTGAGTGATGTTCGCATGTTACGGGTCCATGACATGGATTTTTTTTCCTGGAGTTTTATATAGCGCGATCTTTACCCGAAGGTGTGGGGTATCAGAGCGCTTTACATGAGCACCAGTTGCGTTACACAAGGACACATTCGGGGCATATTATCAAGGGCCTTATCTCCGCTTCTTTGGCTTTAAAAGCCAAAAAAGCGGAGATAATGTTTCCGCCCTATTAACAAGGCAGTGCTAACATGCATTAGCGCATGTTAGCAGCCTTGTTACCGACGCCTCGCTTTGTATCTCTAATGAGATGCAAAGTGGGCGTCACTGGGCAGTACAACCTTGCAAATATCGCTGATGTGCACATCGCGATATTTACAAGGCTGCCCCAGCATTTAAGCAGACGTTAGTTTTTGGAGAAAACAGCTGTTTTTGCCAAAAACTAACGTCTGCTAAAATTGAGACTTAGCTATCCCTAACATTGGGGTGGATTATGCTGATACGACCACAGGGTCGTATCAGCAAGGTTATCGCCGTTTTGCAGGGAACATCGCTGGAAAACCAGCGATGTTCCCTGCAAAATGGCGATTTTCGCGCTATCGCTGGAGTTTCTATCGCCCTGGAGAAACGCGTTGTTAATAACGTGCTACCACGGCGATAAATTCCAGCGATAGCCGGCGATATGGGAAATAGCGCTAAGCGCGCTTTGCGATAGTCATTGCAAGTTGTTGATATGCCCCATTCATTTTTTGGGTAGGCACGGGGAGATTTGGGGGCATATTATCAAGGGCCTTATCTCCGCTTCTTTGGCTTTAAAAGCCAAAAAAGCGGAGATAATGTTTCCGCCCTATTAACAAGGCAGTGCTAACATGCATTAGCGCATGTTAGCAGCCTTGTTACCGACGCCTCGCTTTGTATCTCTAATGAGATGCAAAGTGGGCGTCACTAGGCAGTACTAACCTTGCAAATATCGCTGATGTGCACATCGCGATATTTACAAGGCTGCCCCAGCATTTAAGCAGACGTTAGTTTTTGGAGAAAACAGCTGTTTTCGCCAAAAACTAACGTCTGCTAAAATTCAGACTTACCTATCCCTAACATTGGGGTGGATTATGCTGATACGACCACAGGGTCGTATCAGCAAGGTTATCGCCGTTTTTCAGGGTACATCGCTGGAAAACCAGCGATGTTCCCTGCAAAATGGCGATTTCCCCGCTATCGCTGGAATTTCTATCGCCCTGGAGAAACGCGTTGTTAATAACGCGCTACCAGGGCGATAAATTCCAGCGATAGCCGGCGATATGGGAAACAGCGCTAAGCGCGCTTTGCGATAGTTATTGCAAGTTGTTGTTGATATGCCCCTAAGTGATTTGCCCAGTATCACAGAATGTTGAGCGCCGTTTCCGAGACTCGAACCCGGTTCCCCGGATTTCAGGTCGACCGCCCTAGCCGCTAGATCACATCCTTACCTTTCCACATCAACTGGATGGCAGCTGATTTATAGTTGTTGGTGATGGAGTGTCATTTTTCATTTGCAAAATGAAACGCATTCATTAACAAATTGTGGTTTATGACCTCAAATAACGTGTACATGTTTACCATATAATTTGCATTAGGTAACCACACTTAGCAATTATAAGCAAACACTCAAGTTACCATGTTGTAATGAATAAAGTTAGCCTAATGTTAATGCAATGTTGAATGTTGACTTTACATGTTTAAGGCTAAGAGGCCTGCTCACTTATTTTTGCAGTTGTTTTGCAAAATACGTTTTTCCCTTTTTTTCTTCCCACTGCAAATGCTATACTTTTCCAAAAGCCTTCCAATAGCCAGTGAATAAGCATTTGTTATGTATTATATAACTGATAATGAGATTCCCACTGGGAGTAGAAGAAGGTGCCAAGAAGTGCGACTTGTAAGAACAGCTGTCTGTACCAGAGATTCTGTCCAGTGCAGCGATTCAAGGAATTAGCAATACATGGGCCATTGCAATAACATAAGAAATATGGGCGTTTACCTGTTTTCAACGTTTGAAGAAAACTGACTGGTTCCTGTAAGTGGGAACAAGCTGAAATGTTGCAATTAGTGTTATGTTGAATTATAACAGCATGTTCTTTATGGTTTACATTTCTTTATTGGTTCAAAACATAAAACACAAGTGAAGCCAGGCCTATAACCAACAGGCTTCAGAGCATGAGAGTATGCGATTTCCCCACGACACCCTCCCAAACCCTGGACCCGGTAGCACATAAACAAAGGAACACTGTCTCAAGCCTAGCTAGACGATAATTGAGACTCTCTTAAGGGCTATTAGGAAGGGCCTCGGACAGACGGAGGAGTCATAGGTATTTGGGACAAGTAAGTTCGTGAAACTCTGACATTAATAATTTCAAGAATGGGCTCCATAGCTTGGGGAACATGGTATCTTGATTTGCTAAGGTGAAGGTTATTTATTCCATCCCTGGTATGTACCACAATCGATGTAACCATCCTTGATATGTTGGAGTGTGCCCTGTGCCCCAGTGCGTCAGGATATTTTGCAAGGCAGCCCTAATGCCAGTCCAATCCGTCTGCCCCGGTGGGATTTAAGTGGAAAAGTGAGTGCGTTCAGGAGGCCGAGGAGGATGTAAGCAGGGAATCTGGGGAGTTCGGGATCAATGTGGGTATCGATGTCGCTAAGAACCTGTGCCCAGTAAGACGCTAGCTTGGCGCATTCCCATAAGATATGTAGCAAGCTGCCTGGGGACCAGCAATGGCGCCAGCCCTCAGGTGATCTGGACAAATCACTTTTGTGCAATCGGTTGGGTGTGAGATACCAGTATGTTACAATCTTTGTCTTTGTCACTGTTTCGATGCCGGACATGTAGTGGGCAGTGTGACTCGTGCGGTAATAGATGTCTTCCCACTCTTTCAATGTTAGCTCCATTCCTATCTCCGACTCACAGCGTTTCTACCAGCGGATTTGGGTAGCAAAGCTGTAGGGCTCATCAAGCGATACAATTGCGTATTGAGTCGTGTGATAGAGGACCTCAAGAGTAACCAGCATTCGAAGGAGGTGAGCTGGCTTTGTGCCCCCGGTCGAATGGATGTGTGTGTCACCTAATGATGGATTTGGATATAGTGCCAGAGCTCATATTCTGGCAGCACATGTTCTGTGCATAGGGACTCAAAAGTAATGGGTCCCTACAGGTCGAATAGGTGGCCAGTGGATCTACAGCTCACCTGGTTCCAGAGGTGGAATGTGGGATCGTTTAAAGCTGGGGTGAAGTCAGGATTCCTGACTATAGGTTTCAATGGAGAAGCAAAGGATGTAAGACCCTCTCGGGTCACCAGTCTGTCCCAGGCAGCCAGCGAGGACTTAGTAATAGGAGAGAGATAGAGGCTTTTAGGTCAGGCGTGCTTAGTGAACAAGGGAATTCTCCACAAGGGCTGCCCTGCTAGGACCCTATCCATGAAAAGCCAATGCTTCTCAAACTCCTCGCGAAACTATTCAGCAAAAACCCTAAGTTGGGTAGCTTGGTAGCATCGATAAAGGGTTGGAAGCCCTAGACCGCCTTCAAGAGGAGGTCTATAACTAAAATCTCTGCGTAGTCAAGGTTGTTTGCCAGCCCAAACAATGTGGTTAAGCTCCTGTTGGAGGGAACGTAATATTCCAGGGGGAGGCTCAGCCAGAAGGACCTGGAAAAGGAACAGAATCTGAGGCAGGATTGCCATCTTCACAGCCGCCACTCTTCCAAGCCAAGAGAGTGAGTAGGGTTGCCATCGGTGCAGGTCAGGTTTCGATAATTGAGGACTACCATTGCCGGGATTGTGGGTGCGATATGGAGATAAGGAATAGATGCCGTTGCCCATTGAAGGATGAAGGCCTGTCACAGGGTGACCAGCGTGTGTGGCGAAGGGTCAAGGTGAGGGCCTGAAATTTATGGATATTTATTTTAAAAACAGCTGCCTGGCCAAATGCCTTCAGTACATCAAGAAAAGCAGGCAGGGAGATAGACGGCTCCTCCAGAGTTGCTCGGACATCGTCTGCATAAAGGCTGATGGTGTGGCATTCCTCTCCAAACAGAATCACTCATATCTTGTGGTCAGTTCGAACCCTATGTGCCAGGGGCTCCATATAGAGGGCAAACAGCTGAGGCGACAAAGGGCACCCCTGCTGGGTACCTCTGCTAATGGAAAGTGGGGCGAAAGAGTGGCCATTGACCCGAACCACCGCGGTGGGTCAATCATAGCTGCTGAGGATCCACCCCCTGAAGCAATCCCCGAGTCCAAGAGTGACTGCAAGCTATGGCCAGTGGACCCTTTCAAACGCCTTCTTGGCGTCTACGGCCAGTAGCATCCGCTCATGATCGTATCGTTGGGCTTTATCATAATGTGGAGGGTCCGTCTCGTATTATCGCTGCATTGTCTTTGTGGCATGAATCCAGCCTGATCATGGTTTATAAGGCCCGGCAATAGGGGATTAAGGCGGGCAGCCAAGATGCTTGTGAAGAGCTTACGGTCAACGTACAAGAGGGAAATAGGCCTATACGAGGAGCAGTGTGTTTTATCCTTCCCGGGTTTGGGGATTACCACGATGGACGCCATTGTCATGGAAGAGAGAAGAGATGAAGAGGCCCCTATCTTGTTAAACAATCTAGTGAGGAGGGGCGCCAAGATCTGGCAGAAGGTCTTGTAAAAGGTGTCAGGGAAGCCATCAGTGCCAACGGATTTGGATGGATTTTGATGGGCTATACAAGGAATAACCTCCTCCATCTGGATGGGGTGATCTAATTCAGCCACCTGGTATGGCGTCAGGGCAAAGGTGTGGACCTTCCGAAGATACGCAGGTGCGGCATCTGCTGGGAGGTCCTGTCCTGTGTAGAGGGCCTGATAAAATTTGCAGAAGGTCTCCACTATGTGTGGGTCATCCCTCCATTCCCAACCCTCAGAGTCGATCACTGCCTGGACCCCATTCTCCTGGCGCTGGATACGCAGTCGGTTAGCCAGGAGATGCCCACACCTATCGGCCTCGACAAAGCTTTTTATCTTTGGCCCAAATGGCAATGAACTCCCCTCTAACTACAGCCTTCAAAGCATCCCACAGGGTAGTGAGTGCAATGTCAGGGGTGCCATTGATAGCCAGACAGTCAGTAATTTACTGGAAATTTGATCAACGTTCTTGGGGCGTTGTAATAAGGTTTCACGGAGGCGCCAAGTCCAAGAGAACAGGCCAGACCGCGGAACCGCGAGAACGAGGTTCAATACTCACTCTCCGTACTAAAGAGGCGATTTTGGGTGAGCCAAGGAAGTAGTCCAGTCTAGCATAGGTTTTGTGTGCAAAAGAAAACGTGTATTCTCGGGATTGTGGGTAAGCAGATCTCCAAATATCAACCAGGCCCACATCCTTCAACCACCATGCTCTCTCAGGGGAAAGGGCTCCTGACTGGCCATGGTGCTGTGCTGATCTTTCCATCTCATTGTTGAATACTAGGTTTAGATCACCTCCTATCAGGACTAGGTGATCCTGGGAGCCCTTCGGAGAAAAGGCTCCTGTCTCTCGGGGGAGTACAGAGTGCCCACAGTGATAGTACTAGAACTCACTGTCAGTGAATATGCTAGTAGCCAACCTTTTATTTCAGCCTGTTTGGGACCCACTTACCCTGGAAGGTATTAGAGACCAAAATCGCCACCACGGCTGCTTTATTAGGGAGGGATGAGAAGTACTGATGGGGGAAAGCCTTAGAGCAGAGCCTGTGCTCATCTTTAGTGAGGAAATGTGTCTCTTGTAGTAAGAATATGTGTGCGCCAGAATGTTCCAGATAGGAGAGGATAGAGCTCCTCTTCAGAGAGTGATTGAGGCCTTTGACATTGAGGGTAAGAACCACTAATTGGTCAGTCATCGGACACCCCAGCGTGGGCAGCTAAAACGGCCCCCCTTAGCTATACTATCATCATGTGAGGTAAAACCAGCAAGAGAGTACAAGAAAGTCGTGGGCTTAAGCAGCAGTGATATGGGCTCGTAAAAGCAGTCCCCGGGTCCATCAAAAAGAAACAATAAACCGCCCTAATGGCTAGAATAAACAGTAATAGAAAAAACGTATAAACTTCGTTAAAGTCCATGTTGATCAGTCCCATGGTATGTTCACAAAAAAGGGGTGTCAATGGCCATGGCTCCTCCCTCCCAGAGCCCCCCCGCCCAGAGGAGAGAAAGATGAGGAGGAGGAGAAGAAAAGATGATAAGGGGGAGCAGCAGAAAAAGGAGCACGTTTGTGTTGCATCACATCAACGTTGGTCCTGTCAGGTCTCCAGTCAGTTAAACCAGGACAGCGTGCCACTCCTTAGCAATGGTCTCTGGGTCAGGGCGAAGTTCGGTAGGAGAAGATCTTGCGCCCCTCCGGTTACGGGTCCTCCGCTTATCCCGGTTGAGGCCCTCACCCTGACAACACTCTGGTGAGCAATCCTGGAGGTCCAGTAGGCGGTGCGCCTCCTCCAATAAACTAAGCTGATGCACTTTCCCTTCGAGGAGGAAGACGAAATGGAAGGAGTACCCCCGTGAGTACGACACCCCGCAGCTCAAAGGTGAGCGGTGATTGGGCGGAAGGCTTTGCGTTTCTGGAGAGTTGTTGCTGCGAGGTCTTGATAGAGAACCGGGCTATGAGCCTGAAACTGAACTGGGTGTCTATCTCTTGCCTTTTGGAGAATACGTTCCTTCAGGGGAAAGTCATGGACACGCATCAGTATGTCAGGTGGAGGGGCAGTAGATGGTCGCCTGGGGCCAACTCTGTGCTTGGGGTCCAGCTTAAAGTCTAGGTCCGGGGAGTCTCCAGGATTGATCGGAAGAGGTCCGTTACAAAGGAGGTGATGTCTGATCCCTCTGCCCCGGAGGGAATGCCCCTGATACGGATGTTGTTTTGGCGTGACCTAATCTCTAGGTCCTCAGCATGAGCCTGTAAATCCAGATGTTGATCTCTGAGGTAGAGGATTTCTTGTTGAAGTTGTTCTATTTCCTCCTCCCTTCCTGTTTCGTGATTCTCCAGGGTCCAAACCCTGTCCCCTAGACCATCTATGTTGCGTCGAACATCCTTCGGTTCACTGGCGAGTTATTTCTTAAAGGACTGGAGATCCTCATGCAGAGAGGTAAACATCGCTTCGAGGTAGGGGTGGGTCATCGGTGCCTCCGGGCCCCCAGAGTCGGGTGTCTCATCTGTGTTCATGGTTGGCCTGGCCCCCTGGCGTCTTGAGTAGCCTGTCCTTATGCGATCTCTCTTCCCCCTTCTGGTGGCCATGCCTAGAGGCAGCAAAGAGGTCTGAAGACGAAGCCAAGCGATAAGTCACTGGAGATAGAAGCTGAT
This sequence comes from Calotriton arnoldi, assembly GCA_963921515.1. Taxonomy (NCBI): domain Eukaryota; kingdom Metazoa; phylum Chordata; class Amphibia; order Caudata; family Salamandridae; genus Calotriton; species Calotriton arnoldi. The sequence continues at coordinate 690,789 of CAWUFW010002264.1, forward strand.
CCCCAGGAGTGGACCACACCGCAAGCGTCAGGAAGAGGGGAGGCATCCCCCCAGCGATGCGGGCTGACAGCTATCCTCTAGGGCGTTCCAGAGTGTAAGAAAAAGAGAAGCGACACTTAATTGTGTGTCCTTCGACTGGCTCGAGTGGGGGGTGAGGGCAGGCGTCCGAGTCGCAGGCCCCAACCAGCAGGGGGTAGGGCCCAGGGCCCTCTAGGCTGCCCACCACCAGAGGAGTCAGGTGCACCCGCTGCCACCTGTCGTCCAATCAGCCAGTGTGCGAACACAGTCCAGGCAGCCGAAGCAGGAATCTGGAGCCTCCACCACGCCCAGGGCCCTCGAAAGTCAGGGAGGTAGGTAGGGCATCAGGTCACAGGATGTGGACAGCCCCCTAAAGATGTGAGCCAAGCCCCAGGGGCCCCGGCATGTTAAGGATCAGTCCGGGGTATCCATGCCCTCAGGAATGGGGGGATGTCTGAAGAATCCTGTGCTGGCCGGTCCCTTTAGTCCAGAAAAATGCCCAATGTTGCCTCGTCTTCAGGGGCATCCCACTCTGCACCAGTATTGCTGCACCAGGGCCAATGTAGGGAGGGGGAAAGGTGCCACTCAGCTCCCCTGCAGCCCAGGGCTCTCTCAAGGCCCAGACACTGGGCCTCTACCTCGGGGGCATAGGCCGGTCGAAATCAGCTGGCTGGCGACAGTCAGGCTCCCCCGGGCTGCACTCGTCACTCCTGTGCTGCTCTGTATTGTCTCCAGAGCTGGAGACCACCGCTGCCTCAGAAGAATGGAGAAGTGTGGCTCAATGGTTAGAGCGGCAGACCCTGATGCAGAGATCTGGCCCGGGACCAGGGTTCAATTCCCGCCTCGGCGGGTCTTGGGCTCAATTTCCTCGGATCTGATAATTCTCGCCTCGGTGCCTATTCTAATCATGGGTCCCACTCTGCAACTCTGGGCAATAGCTTGCTTAATCTCCACAACGGCCCCAACAGCGCTGGGATGCCTGGCTTCACCCTGGGGGTGCCCAGGAGTGGACATTTCACAGGGAAAAGCCAGGAAGGGTTCCACAGCGGTATGCGTACAGCGCCTGGACACCCCTTTGGGGGTATGGGTGCGCTTTACAAGTACAAATTTCATTCATTTCATTTCAATGTCAGGCCAGGGCTGACCGACCAGAAGCCAGCGCCCAGCTCCCGCCTCGAGCACGGCCCCCTCCGAGTAGGTCCAGCACTCAACTCACTCGCTCCTCTCTGTCGGTCTCCTCTACAGCAGCCCACAGCACACCAGCCGTGCCCTGGCGAAGACACTGTGAATGTCGGGCAGCACCAGGGGCAGCCTCCCCGCTGGGGCACATGCAGCACACAACAGCCCAGGTTAAGGCAACACAGACCGGGGATACCAGACCATGTCAGCCTGCAGCTCCACAGGCTGCAAATCTCTCCGGCTCCGCCCCACCTCTGTCAACAAGCTGGAAGGGCACAGTAGATCTGGCGTCTGCTTCTAGATGCCTGTCCAGGAAGGGCACTGAAGCGGCGGCATGCTCCGAGGGCTCACCCCCTTGCTGTATGCTCTAGGCAGTTGGGTCCGGCGGTGGGGAGCGGAGAGACCTGAACATGGGTCTCACCCATCCGCCATCTTGGCCACACCCCCTAGCATGTACTTTAGACTAGATAGAGCGTACACAGATTCCTTTACAGAGATTATGTTTGCTGACTTCGAGCTGAGAAGACTCTTCCTGCCTCTGCTAATCTCCACCTCCTGAGTGCTGAGGCTTCATGCCACGCATCATTATTTTCCCATCAGAATCCTTCATTCGGTTTTCTGAAGCTGATACCTTACCTTATTTGCCTGAAGCAAATGCTCTTCTTAACCTATCCTTCTTTAATTTAGATATGGGATTTTCCTTTATGGAACACACTTGTTGTATATTTTGTATTCTATTTGTCATTCTTGTTAATGTTCTATTTTACCTTATTTTGAAGTATCAACTTCTAGACCATTTAAATCTGTAATGATGATGACTAACATTTAAATACTTAATGAACTAATGATCAGGATCAAACTAATTTGTTAAGAAATTAATTTTAAATGCACTTCAAATCTGTTTGTCTTTTCCTTTGAAGTCCCAATTGGTCTTCATTATCTATGAAAATTAATGAAAATGATAGCTCCTAGTACACTCTCCTCATGGATGAACAAAGGTCCATATCACTAGTGGCAGGGTTTGTATGATGATTATACCTGGCGTTTGAGATATAGGAATCCCCACTCTAACATAGGGTACAGGCCTTTTGACTTCAGTAGGGAAGCTGGAAATTGGCAGATACTGTGTAAATCACTGCAGTCTGTCATGACAGTAAGGTGTGTACATAAAGTAGGATTTTGATTTTAAAATACATCTTTAAAATATATCCCTCATGTTCTAGTGTTCCTGTGTGTGTTATTTTTTAATGAAAGAGGTTGTGGGGTTCCTTTAACTATCCCTGTAATGCCCCAAGGGATTAATCGTTACTCGAAACACATCTCGCCCAAATACTGCTCAGTGGGTTTTAGGGTGGTTGCAGTACAGCTGTTTTTTCTGATTCAGGTGGGCACATTAGCAAAGTACTTGGTGCAAGGAGGTCTAGAATAACACATTCTTTATTTCTAGAAAATTTGGGAAACCTATCACTAGAATTACATTCAACTCCGAGAGGTCAAAATTCAGTGCATTGATGAACAGAACTGATCCAATTACAACTTATTATTGGAAAGTAATTAACCATAGGACCAAACTAGAATATGTTAAAAAGTATTTATAAGAAATGCTATAGCCCCTATACCTTTAGTGGGCAAAAAGGAATGAACCTTTAACCAGAACCCCACAAAAGTAGATGTTCTAGCTCACTACCCATAATGGATCTTAGCTTTATGTGCTCCCTAAACTGAGGGTTGTGAACAAAGAAAATAATTTGATAATGGTTTATACTTTATCACTGTCAAAAGTTCTAAGGAAACACCTCAGTTTGAAAAATGTCATTTTTCACTCTTCTCCATATGTTAAATTAAATACTCATATATTATATGTGACATAGGACCGGTTGTGTTGTGTCCATATATTTAAAGCATTAAGATTATTTCAAAATAAATCTACCTGCTGCACAAATAAAGCCCAATCACAGGAATGAAGAAGAAATATATGTAATCCATTTCTGAATAGAGGATCACTTACTTTCAGACATTGTCCACTTTTTCTGCCACAGGATTTATGTTTTGGCTTTTTGTTTAAGGATTTTCAATTCAAGGGTAAACCAGGGCACGTTTCTGATTGGGTTATAGAAGAACTGGAGGATGAACTTCTGATATTCTGGTACTTCTTTACTTCCTGTGGAGTAATGGGATGAAATTGAAATGGGGTTGTCAAGCCACCAGTGGGTTCATGCTGTGGATTGAATGTTTTTGGAGCAATGTTCAAATGGTCCCTTTTGAAAGGAATGAAGATCAATCTGTTGCAGGTCTTGTAATTGCTCACAAAAGGTTTGTGTTTTGCAACAACCAATTTCCACTCCTTGTTGGGTTTGCTGATAAGCCTCAAAATGTGATAGACTCTTTATTTGATGTACATGTAGTTGCCCATTGAACAAGCAGTGCAAAAAGTATGAACCTTTATCTTATGCACCATGTGTGCAAACTGCTCACAAGACTCTCCCAACAAAACGTCTGTTAAACCTCTAGTGTTGCCTGTGGAAGGAAAAGGAAGAACAAAGTGTTTGCTCTTGCAATAGCTCTTAGTTATAAGTGCCCTGTAAGGTGTGCATGCAAAAAAACTTATATGGAGTGGTCAGAGCTCTTTCATGCTGAAAGGTTGTATATAAAATGTATGTTGGTAATCCTGCCCGTGGCAATTGAGAAAGACAAAAGGGCTTAACTACAACCCAGATATCTGCAGCTACTGCAAAAACTGAAATGAGACATTATGCACTTTTTATTACTCTCCCCATTATAGAAAGTCCTTAGTACAAGTTAGCTCAAACCACTCATGGGGGACTTTGTACTGAGAAGCACATAACATTTTTTTTTTTATGTATAAGTTATTTTTCCCCAGTAGTTATTTGTGATGTCGTAAAATAAATAGGCTATGCTTGGAAGATTCAGTGGAAGAACGCCAAACTGAATAAACCTTCACTAATGTTCTAACAAATGATTTTAGGTGAAAGTATTTGAATGTTTATGATTTTTTTTAGCTGAAATAGTCATTGCCGGGTGATCCATAGGGATTGGACCAACCTATGTACTGTCAAAACTCAGCTCATTCAACAACATGAGAAACCTCAGATCAATTGACTCCTAGAATGATAATCTCTCCCTAACAAAAAACAAGCCTTGATGGTATCACCTTTTCTGTACAGCCCTGCGAGCACGGGAATACACCAACAAAGAGCATAAGAATCATCCACAATCAACAAGAATTCAGAAGAGAAATAATGACCTTGCCATTTCCAAATGCTGGACTTAACCAAGTCCCATCAGAAATTATTGAGGTGTTGGTATGTGCTGCTTGCTGTCCTTTCCTTACACTCCTTTTCTTACTTCTGTAAGCATAAGATATATATACATGTCACAGTAACAATGCTGCAACACACACTCTGGGCCTGATACATGACACCAAAACTCAATACCAATAAATGCTGACTACTACCAACATCCTTCTCCCCCCCTTGCTCTGCAGATGTTATAGCTTTTTACAAGATACTAAACCCAATGAACCCTCATGTCACAACAGTTTGCTGGTTTGTATATGCTGCTTGTGATCCTATCCTTCCACTCCTTTTTTTCCTACCATAAGTGTAAACTGCAAATACATGCTGGTGCATCAAGTTTAGACCAAGCTCTTACGGCCACACACATGCAACGAAAACTCAACAATAATAGATCTTAATATTACCAGCACCATTCTCACATTCATTCACTAGTGGTGTAGTAATTACCCACCTGACTTCTTGAGAAAGAGCTCTGGGGCATCAACAAGAGGTAGGAAAAACCTATAGAAATGTTACAATAAAAGAAAACACAATTGTTACCAGTGTGCTCATCAAATACAATACTGAGGGGTTCTAGCTCATACCTTTCAGTGCACACTAGGGATTTACACAAATGAGACCTAGGCAACGGACTAGTGACAAAGCACCTCACAAAATATACTGAAATCCTATTATGGAAATAAAACATGCACACTTCTCGGCACCCGTTGCCCTTTGGTGCCACTGTTTACAGATTCCAAAGTTATTTATCATACAGAGCAGTGCACCGAAAAAAACTGTAAGTCTCTTTATGTTTTCTTTTCAATTCTTTATTTGAAAAATCCAAATGGTATTTCACTTCAAAAAGCAGCCAACGCGTTTTGTTCTAAACCGGCAAACAAGCCAAGAGAACTTCTTCAAGGCTGCAAACAAATTAACATAAAATATGTATAAGACACACAAACATATCACTTAACTGACGGACACAGTTGAAAATTGTTACAAACATACAATATAGGACATGTTTACAACTTAAAAAATTATTGCAAACATACAATGTGAGACATATTACAGCTATACAAATATATACACAAAACCCAGAACACTTATTTGAAAGAAAAAGGATGAAAGAAGTGGAGGCAGGAAGTCAAAAGAAAGAAAGAAGAAAAAAGAAAAAATCATACTTCATTCTATTATCGAACATAAACCCTTTAGACATACATATCCTGTAGTCCCTTTTTTTAAAAAAAGGTAAAGTTTGTAACCTTGTCATATCAACATCCATTAAGATAACACACAAAAGATATATAATAGGGGTAAGGAAATAAGAAAGAGGGTAAAATAGAGGGAAAAAGAGATATTTCATATTTAAGTTATATTAAATACACAAGAAAAAAAAAAAAAGGGGAATAAAAAGTTACTAAATTTAAAAATAGTAGTGAACTATCCAAAAACACTGTAATGGCTTGACCCAAGAAAGAGTAATTTAGGAGATAAGATGGAGAGAAACAGGAAAGAAGGAAAGGGGAGAGATAAAGATAGAAACAATACTCTCACCTTATAAATATAAATGAAGGGACTCAGTAGCTAATGTCCCCAATCCGTTCGAATAACAGAATGATGCGTGACCTATTAGATGGTATAGTTCCTGTACAGTATCTATAATAAATCAAGTGAAAAAACTCTTTAAACTTACTCAGTATCATAACCTCAAAGCCATCCAACTAGGATGGATAGAGCATGTGGACAGAAATAGCAACACCAAAATCTCCATATTGGAACTTACCAAATTATAAAAAACCATTGAAAATGCCAATAAAAAATAGACACACAAAAAAAGAAGAGAGGGACGGTACCCTTCTTCCATAATCACGATCTCCAATCGGATGTAATCCACCTATATGGTGATATGCCTCCTGTGCAGCATCTATAATAAATCAAGTACAAATTCTTTAAACTTAATTCTTAATTTCATAGACCCAAACACACCTAAATAGCGGAGCTTTTTAAAAAAAATCTTCACTGAAACTTACGAAGTATAAAAATCAATTCAGCATGCCAAAAAAATATATATGGACACACACCGAAAAAGGGGGGGGTACCCCTATTCCGTAATCGCAATCCCCAGTAAGATATAATCCACCTAAAAATAAAATAAAAGTTTATTTATAATATATTGTAAAATCATATAACTATCTCCCAAGTAGGTTACCACATCCATCCTCTAGGAACGATCACTAAACACTTATCAATTCCCATAAATACCATAATAATGCATTCATGAATATATAAATCCTAAAACCAAAATTTAAGGCCAAAGAACTGCTCCTAGGTAGTCCATATGATTATAACATTCCGCTGTGATGAACCGGAATTCAAAATAAAAAAATCCCCATGATACAAAAATATATATGTGCCCTTGAAGTTTTTATTAAGATGACTTGAGAACGAAAATTATGCCTCACCTACTTCTATAGTGAGGAACCATGGCTCCATGAAAGACAAATTAAAGCTAAAGAGGTCCCCTTCAAACCAAATAACGAAGCAAGACTAACGTAAAATCCCAAGTTTAAAAAAACCAAGGGAAAATAGGAAAAATATTAAAAACGCTGCATCGCTATACTAAGGCAAAGTATCAATACATAACATTCAAAAAAGGCGATTAAAAAACAAAACTTAGCACAATACCAAAGCGCGCAAGACTATACACGTAGAAGGAACCTAGGATTCAGAAATAAATATAAACAACCCCCCAGGTCCTCCCCAACACTCACCCTGATAAGTAGTCCAACACGCTTCACGAGCAGCCTCCAACGTAAACAGTTAGCCACATTGTGTGGTATACGAGCTTTAAATACACTAACCTGTGCGTAAAATTGGCTTCACCTGTCATTGAAAGGAAAAAGATGGTACAGCAAATGTAGGGATAAATGGCACATGGCCTTCACCATACTCGAAAAACGCAACCCCCGTAAAGAGCATAGATATCTATAAACCAATTTCGGCGCCATCTTTAAATAACAAACAAGCGCTAAACAACTTGAATAAACAGTCCCTAAATACCAAACTGACCAAAGATCAGTATCAAGCGTCAGTTTATATGAGAGAATGCCTTTTTTTTACACAATGTCAGGTGTCAGTTTTTATGAGAAAATGCCAATTTATAATCGAACGAGGCTTAACATATTCCTGAAAACACGCCGCAAGTTTTTGCAAAATAACTCTGCGCCATCTTTGAGTATCAAAAACAACCAATTCGGCGTGTAGCCAACAGTCAGTGTTATATTGTAAAAATGCTGAGCGAATGCAGTGCATCAAATCACTACAGAATTCCTATCTAAGATGGACGCCATCTCTAAATGCCATAATAGGAGATAGAAAGTAGCTTATAAACCCGTAGCATGTGGCGTTATAATGAAAAACCATAAAAAACCAGCACCATTTGTAAAGGTGCTGGGCACATAACGAATGCTAATTCACTTCGACGTTCTTGTCTATTTAGAGATGGTGCCAAGAATCTAAATATATGTATAAACTATAACAATAACAAAGACGACAAATAATAAACAGACGCCTATAAGAAAGAAAAAAAGGGGGGAGAAGTGTCACATGTAGCAAGCAAAAATCACCATTAAAGGAAAGGGAACCTTATCAGATATTTTCTTATGATAAAATAACAAAAATTCCCGAATAAAGCAAACCATATTTAATTTAATGAAATGAAGCTGAACCGAGGCCCTTAAAAATATTTAGAAGGGCATAAAGCGTCCCATATTAGAAAATACCAAAAATACCTAAAGCGCTCTACTATAAGTGTCTCCATCTTAATAGAACACATTCCATCTTAAAGGTAAACAATGTTTCCAGTTAAACAATATTTAAAGAGAGAACCAAAAGAAGAAGAAAGGTTAATTAAAGAAAGAGAGGGAAAGGAAAAGGGGTCAACCTCATATTTACAAATCATTACAGGAAAAATTACATCATAAACTGTTGGGCTCAGTCCAAATTGTCCATAGACATGACGAAAAAGGAGGATAGACAATTTTTTATTCATACATAATAAATTGAGGAACCTGAGAATGGAAAAAAGGATAATAATGAGGAAAATATCACTGACAAGGAAAAGAGAGACAATACCAGACCGAATTTCTCTAAATATCCAACCTTAGTTCAAAAAGTAGTGAAATTCATTATCTGTATTGTGACCGCACTTTATGGCACGTAATCTGCAAATCCACTTAGCCTCCCTTTGCCTTAGCACCAACTCTCTACTTCCACCTTTGTTGCTTACTGGGACATGTTCAATGCCATGAAACCAGAATGCGTAATCAGATGTGTGGCTTTGTTTATAGTGTTCAGCCATAGGGTACCTCATATCTCCTTTCATAATAGCACGATGATGCTCTTGTATTCAATCCTGAGGTTCCGTGTGGTACTTCCCACATATACCATGTTGCAACTGCACCCCAGAATATAAATCACATAGGTAGTATTGCAATTTATAAATTCCCTGATATCATATCGCTTGGGGCTATTGTACGAGAAATGCTGGATCTTATTCATTCCAAATTTACAAATAATGCACGAGGTGCATGTGTAAAAGCCACATGGTTTTGTAGGCAGCCAGGTTTCAGGGGTTTTTCTCATAGTAACATAACTAGGACAAAGTTTGTTCTTTAAAGTCTGTCCTCTCCTATACATTATGGAGGGATTCGAGGTCAGATCTTTTCTCAAGCTTGGTTTATCTAACAATAAATGCAGGTTTTTCTTCAAAATACGGAAAATGTTGTCACTATGTGAAGTATATTTCGTTATGAACCGCAGCTTGTTATTATATGCTGTAGCGTCCTTTTTCTTAGTAACCAATGTACTGTCTCCATTTAGTTAGTATACCCGTGCCTCAGCTTTTTCTACATCTTGTATATCGTAACCTCTTTTCATAAACCGACTGCATGTATCAGCAATGTTAGCCTTAAAAGCAGTGGGTTCAGAGCAGTTTCTCCGTATTCTCACCATTTCCCCATAAGGGATGTTTTTAATTACTGAGCGGGCATGCGCACTAGTGGCATATAATATGCCATTACATGCTGTCTCTTTTCGATACAGGGTACTTTGGATCAACCCATCCTTTATGTAAAAGCGGAGATCCAAAAATTCAATCTTTTCTTTATTACAGGACACTGTCAATTGTACATTGAAAGGGTTTTCATTTAAGTACAGGTGATATTCTTCCAAACTCTCCTTTGATCCAGACCACAAACATATAACATCATCGATGTACCTCCCCCAGAACACAATATGTTGTGTCCAGGAGGAGGCACATCTAGCCCAGGCATGCTCCCTCTCGTACCACCCCATAAAGAGGCACGCATAAGAAGGAGCAAACCTGGTGCCCATGGCTGTCCCTCAAATTTGGTGATACCATTGCCCATTGTGGAGAAAGAGGTTTTTAGTCAAAATCAGTGTAATCATATCAAGTACCATGATATTATGCTCGTATGCGTCAGCTCTTTCCCTGTCTAGGTATGACTTCACTGCCATCATTCCAAATTTCATGTCAATACAGGTATAAAGAATGACTACATCCCATGTTACAAAAATAGAATGATGGATGTTACGGAATTGAGCCTGTTGAATAAAGGTTTGGGTTTTTGCCCTACACAATTGGGTGATGCAACTGACGTTCATGTTGATTTATTCAAGTTCGTAAGATCATTGAAATTGAAAGATTTCTTTAGTAACCAGAATTACAATGAAATGAATTGAAAAAGGCTTTTATATAGCGCATGGCTACCCGGGGGCATCCCAGCGCTGCAGCGATGCCAAGGGGGGGGGGGACTCTTATGGGAAGAGCCAGGTCTTTAGCTGTTTCCGAAATGCAAGGTGGTTAGATTCCATACGAAGGGAGGGCGGAAGGGAGTTCCAGAGCTTAGCAGCGTTGTATGAAAAGAGACGGCCACCTGCTCTGGCCATCTTAATTCTGGGCACTTCTGCCAGGTGGAGCTCATCGGAGCGGAGTCTTCTGGTGGCCTTGTAGGGTCTGACCAGGTCTTTGATGATAGGTGGCCCATTTCCTTCTAGGGACTTGTGAGCAATGCAGAGAGCTTTAAAATGAATTCTCTCCTGTACCAGAATCCAGTGAAGGGAGCGTAGGGCGGGCTTTGCGGAGCAGCGGTTATTTGTACCTGTTAGCAATCTAGATGCTTCCAAGCAATTAGATTTGAGCCTTGTACCCTCATTGAGCTTTGATGATGTTCGCAATATTCAATGTTTGTTGTCAATTGAGGGCGGGATAGAACCTGAGATGGGGACTTTACTAAAAGATCTGGACATTGTGGAAAATCTTTGTTTAGACAGTGGGTTACGTCCTAAATCCAAATTCATACCCAGTGGCTCTTATCATCAAAATATTGATTTGTTTTTTGACAAAGTGTCAGAGGATTTGCACGATTTGGAAATCCCTGATAGATTTTCAAGTAAGCAATGTAATAATTTGACAAAAGGTGAAAGGGAAGCTTTGAAGAGACTACAGCAGGATAACACTATAGTTATCCGCAAAGCCGATAAAGGTAATAACATAGTAGTGATGGATAAAATGGAATACATGAATGAGATCCAACGTCGGTTGGATGACAAGCTATGTTATGAACCAATCAGCGTGATCCCAATGATTGAACTTGTATCCCTGATTAATGTCAAGCTAAATGAGTGGAAAGATACTTGTTTGTTGTCTGACTGAGAATATAGGTTTCTGAAGGTGTGCCAACCTAGATTCCCCTGTATCTATGCACTTCCCAAAGTGCATAAGAGAGCACCGTTCCCCCCTGGGCGACCTATCATTTCTGCGGTGGGTTCTCCAACAGAGAGAATATCGGAGTATGTTGATTTAAAACTACAAAAACATGTGTTGGATTTGACATCCTGTATTAAAGATGTGCTGCTCAAACTAAAGGATTTTGCTTGGTCTGATGACCTTATTTTTGTAACATGGGATGTAGTCAGTCTTTATACCTGTATTGACATGAAATTTGGCATGTTGGCAGTGAAGTCATACCTAGACAGGGAAAGAGCTGACGCATACGAGCATAATCTCATGGTACTTGATATGATTAAACTGATTTTGACTAAAAACTTCTTTCTCCACAATGGGCAATGGTATCACCAAATTCGAGGAACAGCCATGGGCACCAGGTTTGCTCCTTCTTATGCGTGCCTCTTTATGAGGTGGTACGAGAGGGAGCATGCCTGGGCTAGATGTGCCTCCTCCTGGACACAATATATTGTGTTCTGGGGGAGGTACATCGATGATGTTATATGTTTGTGGTCTGGATCAAAGGAGAGTTTGGAAGAATATCACCTGTACTTAAATGAAAACCCTTTCAATGTACAATTGACAATGTCCTGTGATAAAGAAAAGATTGAATTTTTGGATCTCCGCTTTATATAAAGGATGGGTTGATCTAAAGTACCCTGTATCGAAAAGAGACGGCATGTAATGGCATATTACATGCCACTAGTGCGCATGCCCGCTCAGTAATTAAAAACATCCCTTATGGGGAAATGGTGAGAATACGGAGAAACTGCTCTGAACCCACTGCTTTTAAGGCTAACATTGCTGATACATGCAGTCGGTGTATGAAAAGAGGTTATGATATACAAGATGTAGAAAAAGCTGAGGCATGGGTATACCAACTAAATAGAGACAGAACATTGGTTGCTAAGAAAAAGGACGCTACAGCATATAATAACAAGCTGCGGTTCATAACGAAATATACTTCACATAGTGACAAAATTTTCCGTATTTTGAAGAAAAACTGGCATTTATTGTTAGATATACCAAGCTTGAGAAAAGATCTGACCTCGAATCCCTCCATAACGTATAGGAGAGGACAGACTTTAAAGGACAAACTTTGTCCTAGTTATGTTACTATGAGAAAAACCCCTGACACCTGGCTGCCTCAAAAACCATGTGGCTTTTACACATGCACCTCGTGCATTATTTGTAAATTTGGAATGAATAAGATCCAGCATTTCTCGTACATTAGCCCCAAGCGATATCATATCAGGGAATTTATAAATTGCAATACTACCTATGTGAATTATATTCCGGGGTGCAGTTGCAACATGGAATATGTGGGAAGTACCACACGGAGCCTCAAGATTAGAATAGAAGAGCATCGTAGTGCTATTATGAAAGGAGATATGAGGTACCCTATGGCTGAACACTATAAACAAAGCCACACATTTGATTACGCATTCTGGTTTCATGGCATTGAACATGTCCCAGTAAGCAACAGAGGTGGAAGTAGAGAGTTGGTGCTAAGGCAAAGGGAGGCTAAGTGGATTTGCAGATTACATGCCATAAAGTGCGGTCACAATACAGAAAATGAATTTCACTACTTTTTGAACTAAGGTTGGATAGTTAGAGAAATTCGGTCTGGTACTGTCTCTCTTTTCCTTTTCAGTAATATTTTCCTCATTATTATCCTTTTTTCCATTCTCAGGTTCCTCGATTTATTATGTATGAATAAAAATTTGTTTATCCTCCTTTTTCGTAATGTCTATGGACAATTTGTACTGAGCCCAACAGTTTATGATGTAATTTTTACTGTAATGATTTGTAAATATGAGGTTGACCCCTTTTCCTTTCTCCCCTCTTTCTTTAATTAACCTTTCTTCTTCTTTTGGTTCTCTCTTTAAATATTGTTTAACTGGAAACATTTTTTTCCTTTAAGATGAAATGTGTTCTGTTAAGATGGAGTCACTTATAGTAGAGCGCTTTAGGTATTTTTGGTATTTTCTGATGTGGGACACTTTATGCCCTTCTAAATATTTTTAAGGGCCTCGGTTCAGCTTCATTTCATTAAATTAAATATGATTTGCTTTATTCGGGCATTTTTGTTATTTTATCATAAGAAAATATCTGATAAGGTTCCCTTTCCTTTAATGGTGATTTTTGCTTGCTACATGTGACCGTTCTCCCCCCCCCCCTTTTTTTCTTTCTTATAGGCGTCTGTTTATTATTTGTCGTCTTTGTTATTGTTATAGTTTATACATATATTTAGATTCTTGGCACCATCTCTAAATAGACAAGAACATCGAAGTGAGTTAGCATTCGTTATGTGCCCAGCACCTTTACAAATGGTGCTGGTTTTTTATGGTTATTCATTATAATGCCACATGCTATGGGTTTATAAGCTACTTTCTATCTCCTATTATGGCATTTAGAGATGGCGTCCATCTTAGATAGGAATGCTGTAGTGATTTGATGCACTGCATTCGCTCAGCATTTTTACAATATAACGCTGACTGTTGGCTACATGCCGTATTGGGTGTTTTTGATACTCAAAGATGGCGCTGAGTTTTTTGCAAAAACTTGCGGCGTGTTTTCAGGAATATGTTAAGCCTTGTTCGATTATAAATTGGCCTTATCTCATAAAAACTGACACCTGACATTGTGTAAAAAAAAGGCATCCTCTCATATAAACTGACGCTTGATATTGATCTTTGGTCAGTTTGGTATTTAGGGACTGTTTAATCAATCAATCAATCAATCACAGAATTTGTAGAGCGCACTACTTACCCGCGAGGGTCTCAAGGTGCTGGGGAGAGGGAAGGGGGGGGGTGCTGCTACTGGTCGAACAGCCAGGTCTTGAGTAGCCTCCTGAAGGTCAGCAGGTCTTGGGTCTGTCGTAGGCTTAGTGCAAGGGTGTTCCAGGTCTTGGCGGCGAGGTGTGAGAAGGATCTGCCGCCGGTGGTTGTTCTTCGAATGCGAGGGACGGTGGCGAGGGAGAGGTCGGCGGAGCAGAGCTGGCGGTTGGGGACGTAGAAGAAGAGTCATCTGTTGAGGTAGGCTGGGCCAGTTTTGTGGAGTGCCTTGTGTGCGTGGATGAGGAGTTTGAAGGTGATCCTCCTGTCGACGGGGAGCCAGTGCGGGTTCCTCAAGTGGGGGGTGATGTGGCTGTGGCGTGGTACGTCGAGGATCAGGCGTGCGGAGGCGTTTTGTATGCGTTGCAGTCGCTTGATGAGCTTGGCCGGTGCTCCCGTGTAGAGGGCGTTTCCATAGTCAAGTCTGCTACTGACGAGGGCCTGGGTGGCTGTTCTTCTTGTGTCTGTCGGGATCCACCTGTAGATCTTGCGAAGCATGCGGAGGGTGTTGAAGCAGGAGGAGGAGACTGCGTTGACTTGCTTGGCCATGGAGAGCATTGAGTCGAGGATGACTCCCAGGTTGCGTGCGTGGTCGGTGGGTGTCGGGGCTGCTCCCAGCGTCGTTGGCCACCAGGAGTCGTCCCAGGCTGAGGGGTTGGAGCTGTGGATGAGGACCTCCGTCTTGTCCGTGTTCAGCTTTAGTCAGCTGATCTTCATCCAATCGGCGACGGCCTTCATTCCTTCATGGAGATTGGCTTTGGCGGCGAGGGGGTCCCTGGTGAGGGAGAGGATCAGTTGAGTGTCGTCGGCGTAGGAGATAATGTTGAGGTCGTGCTGTCTGGCGATGCGTGCGAGCGGGGCCATGTAGATGTTGAACAGTGTTGGGCTGAGGGAAGATCCCTGGGGTACGCCGCAGATGATCTCGGAGGCTTCGGATCGGAAAGGTGGGAGGCGGACTCTCTGGGTTCTGCCGTCGAGGAAGGAGGTGGTCCATTCCAGGGCCTTGTCTCGGATCCCTGCGTCGTGGAGGCGTGCGCGTAGAGTGCGGTGGCAGACAGTGTCGAAGGCGGCGGAGAGGTCCAGCAGGATGAGGGCTGCGGTCTCACCATTGTCCAGCAGGATCCTGATGTCGTCGGTGGCGGCGATGAGGGCAGTCTCAGTGCTGTGGTTGCTGCGGAACCCTGATTGGGATGGGTCCAGGATGCTGTTTTCTTCGAGGTATCGGGTTAGCTGTTTGTTGACGATCTTCTCGATGACCTTGGCTGGGAACGGAAGCAGGGAGATGGGCCGGAAGTTCTTGAGGTCTCTCGGGTCCGCCTTGGGTTTTTTGAGTAGGGCGTTGATCTCTGCGTGTTTCCAGCTCTCTGGGAAGGTCGCGGTCTCGAAGGAGAGATTGATGACGTTGCACAGGTGGGGTGCGATGGAGCTGCTGGCTTTGTTGAAGATGTGGTGCGGGAAAGGGTCTGACGGGGAGCCGGAGTGTATTGTGCTCATGGTCTTGATGGTGTCCTCGATGTTCACGCTGGCCCAGGCTGGCAGGGGGTCGTGGTCGATGGTGTGTGGCGGGTCTGGTGCATCGATCTTAGTTGGGGCTGTCTGGGTGTTGAAGCTGTCGTGGATGTCGGCGATCTTGCGGTGAAAGAAGGTGGCGAGGGAATCGCACAGGGGTTGCGACGGCGGGATGTCGTTGGTGTTGGAGCTGGGATTGGAGAGTTCCTTCACTATGTTGAAAAGCTCCTTGCTGTTGTGTGCGTTGTTGTCGAGGCGGTCTTTGAAGGAGATTCTCTTGGCGGACCTGATGAGGTGGTGGTGGTTACGGATGGCGTCTTTGTGGCCTGTGTGGTTGTCCGGTGTCTTATCACTGTGGCATTTCTTCTCTAGTTTCCGGCAGGTACGCTTGGAAGCTAGGAGTTCCGAGGTGAACCAGCTGGCTCTTTTGGTGGTGTCACTGTAGGTGAGCTTTTTCAGCGGGGCGAGGGTGTTGGCACAGTCGTCCATCCATCGTCTGAGGTTGCAGGCAGCGTCGTCGGTGTTGGATGGGTCGGAGGGAGGGCTGAGAGCGAGGGTTGCCCGAAGTTGGTCTTCAGTGACTTTGCTCCAGCAGCGGCGTGGGATCTGTTGGGTGCGGTGGGTTTCTGGAAGGTGAAATGGATGCAGCGGTGGTCGGTAATCAAGTTGTTTAGCGCTCGTTTGTTATTTAAAGATGGCACCGAAATTGGTTTATAGATATCTATGCTCTTTACGGGGGTTGCGTTTTTTGAGATTGCGAAGGCCATGTGCCATTTATCCCTACATTTGCTGTACTAGCTTTTTCCTTTCAATGACAGGTGAAGCCAATTTCACGCACAGGTTAGTGTATTTAAAGCTCGTATACCACACAACGTGGCTAACTGTTGACGTTTTAGGCTGCTCGTGAAGCATGTTGGACTACTTATCAGGGTGAGTGTTGGGGAGGACCTGGGGGGTTGTTTATATTTATTTCTGATTCCTAGGTTTCTTCTACGTGTATAGTCTTGCGCGCTTTGGTATTGTGCTAAGTCTTGTTTTTTAATCGCCTTTTTTAATGTTATGTATTGATACTTTGCCTTAGTATAGCGATGCAGCGTTTTTAATATTTTTCCTATTTTCCCTTGTTTTGTTTAAACTTGGGATTTTGCGTTAGTCTTGCTTCGTTATTTGGTTTGAAGGGGACCTCTTTAGCTTTAATTTGTCTTTCATGGAGTCATGGTTCCTCACTATAGAAGTAGGTGAGGCATAATTTTCGTTCTCAAGTCATCTTAAAAAAAAACTTCGAGGGCACATATATATTTTTGTGTCATGGGGATTTTTTTATTTTGAATTCCGGTTCATCACAGCGGAATGTTATAATCATATGGACTACCTAGGAGCAGTTCTTTATCCTTAAATTTTGGTTTTAGGATTTATATATTCATAAATGCATTATTATGGTATTTATGGGAATTGATAAGTGTTTAGTGATCGTTCCTAGAGGATGGATGTGGTAACCTATTTGGGAGATAGTTATATGATTTTACAATATATTATAAATCAACTTTTATTTTATTTTTAGATGGATTATATCTTACTGGGGATTGCGATTACGGAATAGGGGTACCACCCCCTTTTTCGGTGCGTGTCCATATATATCTTTTTGGCATGCTGAATGGAT
Source organism: Calotriton arnoldi (assembly GCA_963921515.1). Lineage (NCBI taxonomy): Eukaryota > Metazoa > Chordata > Amphibia > Caudata > Salamandridae > Calotriton > Calotriton arnoldi. The sequence continues at coordinate 708,099 of CAWUFW010002264.1, forward strand.
TTTTATACTTGGTAAGTTTCAGTGAAGATTTGTTTAAAAAGCTCCGCTATTTAGGTGTGTTTGGGTCTATGAAATTAAGAATTAAGTTTAAAGAATTTGTACTTGATTTATTATAGATGCTGCACAGGAGGCATATCACCATATAGGTGGATTACATACGATTGGAGATCGTGATTATGGAAGAAGGGTACCGTCCTCTCTTCTTTTTTTGTGTGTCTATTTTTTATTGGCATTTTGAATGGTTTTTTAAAATTTGGTAAGTTCCAATACAGAGATTTTGGTGTTGCTATTTCTGTTCACATGCTCTATCCATCCTAGTTGGATGGCTTTGAGGTTATGATACTGATAAGTAAGTTTAAAGAGTTTTCTCACTTGATTTATTATAGATACTGTACAGGAACTATGCCATCTAATAGGTCACGCATCATTCTGTTATTCGAACGGATTGGGGACATTAGCTACTGAGTCCCTTCATTTATATTTATAAGGTGAGAGTATTGTTTCTATCTTTATCTCTCCCTTTACTTCTTTCCTGTTTCTGTCCATCTTATCTCCTAAATTACTCTGTCGTGGGTCAAGTCATTACAGTGTTTTTTGGATAGTTCACTACTATTTTTAAATTTACTAACTTTTTATGCCCCCCCCTTTTTTTTCTTTTTTTCTTGTGTATTTAATATAACTTAAATATGAAATATCTCTTTTTCCTCTCTTTTACCCTCTTTCTTATTTCCTTACCCCTATTATATATCTTTTGTGTGTTATCTTAATGGATGTTGATATGACAAGGTTACAAACTTTATCTTTTTTTAAAAAAAAGGGACTACAGGATATGTATGTCTAAAGGGTTTATGTTCGATAATAGAATTAAGTATGATTTTTCTTTTTTTCTTCTTTCTTTCTTTTGACTTCCTCCTTCCACTTCTTTCTTCCTTTTTCTTTCAAATAAGTGTTCTGGGTTTTGTGTATATATTTGTATAGCTGTAATATGTCTCACATTGTATGTTTGCAATAATTATTTTAAGTTGTAAACATGTCCTATATTGTATGTTTGTAACAATTTTCAACTGTGTCCGTCAGTTAAGTGATATGTTTGTGTGTCTTATACATATTTTATGTTAATTTGTTTGCAGCCCTGAAGAAGTTCTCTTGGCTTGTTTGCCGGGTTAGAACGAAACACGTTGGTTGCTTTTTGAAGTGAAATACCATTTGGATTTTTCAAATAAAGAATTGAAAAGAAAACATAAAGAGACTTACAGGTTTTTTCGGTGCACTGCTCTGTATGAAAAATAACAGTGTACACTAGGGACCCACATAATCACCAAAGGTTTTCAATATCTTCATGGATTCTGAATAGAATTTCATCAGCAGTCTTGCATTCAGAGTGGATGAAATCTAACTACTTCAAGGCAAAAAAAGCTTCATGGAGTATGTGGTGATTGTAGAGGACTGGATGTTGCATGTGCTATGTGAAACAGACCCAACAACACACAGACTTTATGTTATTGGAGGATACTTATTTCCTATACAGCAACTGGCTCACCACATATGCAACACATGTAATCAGGACCACCGTAATAACCAACCCAAATGTGTTTGGTCCATGCTAGACTTCAAACTTCCACCACAACAATTTGATTACAGTACACATGTAGAAATTCCATCTACACATTTTATGAAGTATAAAGAAATTCATCACCTCTGATTGTCCATGAACTGTCTTTTAGGTTCAAATTTGGTGTGTCTTGGACAGTGGAATGTGTTGCTGTTGGTGCTTCCAATGAATAGACATTATTCTCACAAGCCATAGATTAAGCTGATCATTATGTATGGCAGGTATTTGGTGATATGACCACAATATGCCTTATATAGGAGTTCACTCTGTGCCTTACAATTGGAGAATGGTCGATCTGTAAGACAACATACCTGCCCCAAATAGCTATAGGCTGCCAGACTCCAAGGTACAGGTAAAAAAACACACCATCCTTAGTTATGTCTGCTATTTTGGCCATATGAACCATCTGCACATCTCCATTTTCAGTCATTATAATAAAAAAAGAAAACCTTTACAAAAATGTTCAAAAATGTTTAATTTACTAGTAGCTGGTTTCAGATTAGCCCTAGATCACACCCACATAGGAAAATTCTAAAAGCAAATTTCCTTCATACATTTTTTACTAATTAAAGAAGTTGTCCTCTCTGAGTGGTCAAGGACCACATCAAGAATAAATCACAATTGGCATTATTACAACTGACATTCTTGTACAAAATCAAGGCCTACTTCCTACAAACCTTTGGTTCACAATTCAGTTACAGCGAAGGCAACGTGCTACTCACTATTTTTCCCGGGTACTCAATGACACCAATCAAGGCTAACCTGCATACAGTGACTGGGCTAATCACCTGTGAAAGAAAGGTCATGCATAGATCTCTTACTTTGAAAGAACAGCATTGTCTCTCTCTCTCTCTGCCAGAAGTTACTTCAGAGTGTGTTCAGTGAGCTACAAAGCACTTTACTTGAGTGAACCTGAAAACCATGCTTCTAAAGTGATCATGTCTGGTGATGGGTGCACAATTCAGAACACAGCTCTGTCCAGGTTGGAAATTTAAAAAAAACTCATGAATAATGGACCCCACAAGAGCTTTCTTTTCCTATGTGCAGAAACTCTTGAATGACTACCCTTACACCTCTAACTTGCTCATTCATTAGTGCACTTGATTTAAAGGTTTGAAAAACCACCTTTTTTGCAGGCGTGGCTTGAGCACCACCTAATATGGCCACCTGACAGAGGAGCTCCACGCCTCAACAGAACTTTTGCTGCTGACAACGCAGTTTTACCATTGTTAAAACAGGGGAATCTATCTCTCTCCTTCCCTGATGCTGGTAAGAAGGGAGCAACATTTTGGCTGATGTATTGGCGACTCCTAATTTTCTTGTCTCGTGCCGGCAATATCGCACTGCACATTACAGTTGCCATTTTAGATCCTTTAAACACACCCCGAGGCAGCTGCCCTTTCTTCAGTGCTATATGTGCTAACTTAAATAAATTCTGTTTAGACTGCTAATTCCATTGGGGGCAGTTTATTCCAGTTGTCATTCTATGTTGTGAGGACTACTTTCACTTACTTAAAGAGCTTTTCTACTACATTCCTCTTGCAGTTTTCATGGGCAGGTTGAAGAAGCCTCATCTATCTACCGCAGTTCAGTGATAAAAAGTTACGAACCTACACTTGGCCTCTGGTGAATCTTTCATGGAAAATGATTTTCCTTCTAATGCCATGGTGCAATCTGCTGTTCCTCGCTCTTCGTCCGCATCCCTTACCTCAGGGAAACTGCACACTGCCTCATCTACAAATAAAAAACTCAAACAAGACCTCCCATCTACTGAGAAGACACCCTCTCCTATCTCAATGGAGTTTTTACTGGAGGAAATTAGGGCCCTCTGCCCTTTTGTTGAAGAAACCAACAAACAAATTCAAAGCCTAGATTATAAATAGTCTATTATGGAGACAAGGGTGTCTGAGGCAGAACAAAGAGTCAGTGATTTGCAAAATGAGACTACCAAAATAGCAGTTTTGGAAAAAGTAGTACTCCAATTAAAAACACAGTCAGAAGATTTAGTAAACAGAAATAGATGCAACAGTATGCATATTTATGATCTTCCAGAGGGTATGGAGGGAGAGGATCCAGTCTCCTTCTTTGCATCTTTTTTTACCACAATTACTGGATCTACCTCCCTCCACAAACTTAAATATTCATTAAGTGCACAGACTGGGTCAACGTCTCTCTACTTCTACTCCACATACTAATCTTTGAGGAGTGATCATGCTATTTTTGGAGTTTACTGACCTTTTGAAAGTACTCAATACAGATAAATCTAAGAAACAGGTCATGTGGTTTGGCAGGAAGAATTTTATTACACAGGATGTTTCAAATGCTACAGTCAACAGACAGAAAGACTTTCTCATCCATGGTCCTGCGCTGGGTAATTTGGGGGCTCATTATGGCCTAGTTCATCCATGTCTCTTTAAGGTAACTTACCAAAACACAACTACCACATTTAATGAGCCCTCTGAACTCAGAAGAAATATACACTCTCACATGGCAGATTCTATGGATACAGCTGGCCCCTCTAATGGCTAATGACTTTGCTAATCTTTATATCAGCTCTAAATATTGATTGAGTATTTTTTTCTGAAGATGTTTGCATGCTAATTTCCCTTTTCTCCTTACAGGTATACAAAATGTATAGGATATTCCCTCATCGTCTTTCGCTTTGTTCCGCTGTTGATGTGTAGCCCTTATCAGATGTACCATCTACATCTGTGATGTTGCCACCCCGAAATAAAATGTGTTCTTATATATCAAGGTATGTATTTTCAGTCATCAGTTTTGACATGTGCTGTCTTCTTTTGTTTGTTCTCTTGTTTCCTTTTCTTGTGTTTCTTTCCTCTCTTTTCCCTTCCCCTACCCCGAACGATATATACGCTTCTCTACAGGGTACTTTTCTTGATTCTTATGTTATCTTGTTTATCTTTTTTGAATATTTGACTGTTTGAAAAGTCCACATGACTCCTTTATATTTGTTTTTTACCTATTATATTCAGTGTAATTTCATGGAATGTAAAGGGTTTTATGAATGCTATAAAACATCAGAGAGTGTTATCTTATCCAGCCAAGGTCAATCCAGATTTAATTTTGTTACAAGAGATTCATCTACAGGACTCTGAAGCATTAAAACTCAAATAAGTTGGGTAGGTTCGAAGAAGAATGGGGATATTTTTCCGTGTAAGAAAAACTTAGATGGTAATGTTGTCTCGCAAAAAAACGATGATGAGAGCAGATGACTTATTGCCACGTTAATTATTAACAAAATTCCTTTAACAGTCTTTAATGCCTATGCCCATACCCAACCCGATTATACCTTTTGCCCCACAATTTCACAAAAATGTCTAAAATACAATTATACCTATTTTATTTTGGGGGGGGGGTGAAACCTAATTTTGGACCCTTTTCTTGACAGACAATCCTTGATCAGGTTTCTCTCTTTAAAATGCATAAACAATTTCATTCCACCATTTCTCAATGTGCTTTGATTGACACATAGCGACTCTGTAGTCCCATTTCACGAGGTTATACTTTGTATTCTAATACACACGGATCGCTTACTAGATTGGATCATATTTTTGTCTTTAAACCTTTATCCCAAAATATTTTTCAATCTACCATTAGCCCTCTCTTACTCTCATATCATGCCATGTTAGTCACAGATTTGAACTTGGTTCCCCCTCAGCCTAATATGCACAGATGGAGGTTCAATAATTCCTTGTAAAAATATACTCAATTCACCTCGTCATTTGCATTGTTTGCCTCAGACTTTTTTTGATCAATGAATCTCCTAGCACTTCTCCTCAACTTTTATGTGACACTTTTAAAACAGCTGCTCATGGGTTTCTCATTGGAAACATCTCAAAGAAGAATAAGACACAAGCCAGAGAACACAAAATACTACTGACTCCCATAAAAAAAACTAGAACATAAATACCATATTTCTAAATCAAATAATGCTCTTCAGGATCTCCTCAAAGCTAAACTACAATTTAATGAAATATCGCTTAATGAAGCCTCTTCCATTTTGCTGAAAAGTAGTACTCACTATTACAGTGGGCGAAATAAAGTTGGTAAGGTACTAGCTAACTACCTTAAGGTTAAAAACAATGTTTTAAGATAGATTATTTACTCAATTTGCAGGGAGTTCCATTGATTAAGGATAAAGACATCTTGGGAGAATTTGTTAAATTCTATAAATCTTTGTAGACTCCTGAATCTACAGTGAAATCTATCCACATTGATTCTTATTTGCAACATAGTCCTACAATTACTTACTACAGTAGATTTAATGTAAATTCTTTAGAAACAGATGTCTCTTTGTTAGAAATTTCACAAGTGCTTACTTTACTGAAGCGGAGGAAGTAACCTGGTCCTGATGGTTTTACTGTTGAATTGTTTCTCTAATTTTCCAACATTCTCTTAACCACCTTATTACATTTGTTCCAATTTTTTACCTCAGTGGGATCCATCTCAGATATTTTTCAAGAAGCCACAATTTCTCTTATATATAAGGATGGCAAGGACCCTGTTTATTTAAATAAATTATAGACTATTTCTCTAGTTAGTTTAGATTATAAATTACTTGCATAAATTCTAGCTACTCGCATAGAATCCTTCCTTCCACATGTTATTGGTAAAGAACAATCAGGTTTTATAAAGGGGAGGTTAGTAAGGGTGGGCAAAGCACTACGCTACGCTCGCGTAGTTTGCGAAGTTTGCGCTACTTCGCACTACGCGAATTGCACGTAGCACAGTGCAAACACGCGTAGCGTAGCGTAGTGCAGCGGTCATTTTTTGCTTGCTCGCGGTCCTCAACATCAAGCTGGCGACCGCGAGCAAGCAAAATGACATCCCGGCGAGACTTTTTCCTCATTCGCGATCAGCAACATCAAGTTGCCGATCGCGAGCGTGGAAAATAAACCTCCCGGCGAGATTCTCAACGCGGGGAGGTCAGGTTTCTCATTGCGAGTGGTCACGTATGCTCGCGACCGCTCGCAATGAGAAACTACCAGTCCGCGTTGAGAAAGCTGCCGCTCGAGTAAAAATCTACTCGAGCGGCAGTAAAAGACAGCTCGCACTGTGCAAGATGCCGTTTTCAATGATTGCACAGTGCGGACAAGCATCCGGCACTGTGCAATCATCGCAAACAGCGCACTACGCAGTTCGCGTAGTGCTACGCGTAGATCGCGTAGTGCGAAGTGCACTTCGCGTAGCTTCGCAAAGCGCTACTTCGCGAACTACGCCCACCCTTAGAGGTTAGCATCAGACGACACTCGCTTATTTTTTAATGTTCTGAGTAAAGCGCCTCTTCTCAAACATCTGCTAGCAGCAATATCCATGGATGCAGAGAAAGCTTTTGACAGGATTAATTGGGAATGTCTGCTGAAATCGATTATTACTTTCATTTCACTCTTATATCACTCCCTGAGGGCCTCAGTGTTGGTTAACGGTGTAGTTTCCCTGTACTTTCCTCTTCAGCGAGGTGTTCATCAAGGCTGTCCTCTTTCCCCATTATAATTTGTTTTGGCACTTGAACCCTTCCTCTCTCATATTAGACATCATTTGTCCATATCAGGTTTTCAATACGTTGAACAACATTTAAAATTAGCAGCATATGTGCATGATGTTCCTGTTTTCCTTTCTCATCCTGAGGAATCGATGTCAGCACTACTCAGAGAAATTACCTCCTTTTCTGAGGTTTCAGGATATAAAGTTAATCTGGATAAGTCTTAAATTCTCCCCTTACATAAATATACCACTAAATAATCTTTTATTAACTCAGGTTTTCAGTGGTCATCCTCTAAAATAAAATATTTAGGTATTTGGTTTATACATTCAGTTCAAGATTCTGTCGCTATCAACTTTAAGGAGTGCATTGCTAAAATTGAACATTTACTCTCATCATTGAAACCTTTATTTTATTCTTGGTGGGGGAGTTTAGACTGCATTAAAATGATGATCTCTCAACTCTTCCAGTATATCATCTCTATGATACTGGTGCGTGTCCCAAAGCTTATTTTTAAGAAAATAGATTCTATATTCTCAAAAAGTTTTATGGGGGGAAACAAAAGCAAGGATCTCTCTCTTTTCACTTTTGTTACTTTAAAAGTCTAAACTAGAAGGAGGTGTAAACATTCTATATGTCAGTCGGTCTCAAAAAGCATTTGTATTACGTCAAGCTTCTCCTTGGATTTCTAGGTCTGATTCTCCTTTCTATCCTCTTTATTTAGATATTGAGAAAAAGTTACTTCATCCTTTTATCCCACAGGAGAGTCTCTCTTTCACTTCTAAATCTTCTATTACTGCCTCTCCCCTCATTAATCACACTTGTTCCTTGATTTGATCATACTATCCTATTACCGCTCTATCCCAGACTGCCCTCTTGGTCATGCCTATATGGTACAATAAGTTTATTAAAATATATAATAGATTTATTTTCTGAAGGTCCTGGAGAGACAAAGGTATTATTTGGATATCACATATTTGAAATGGGATGCTCCTATCTTGTATCCTTATTTCAGATACATGTTTCAATGTCCATAATCCTTTCACTCTAATTTGTCATTGCTTATAACCACTATTCTAGATTTTCTTTTCCATTTACAGGATACTTTGCCCTCTGTACCTCATACTTCTGATTTGTCTCGTCTCCTCTCTTCCTATCCTAAGGCTTCTATAATTTATACATTTCTTTCACCTCTGAATCCTGTGTGAACCAAGTCCAGGGCTGAACTCCTCTGGGAGAGTGACTTAGAGATCAATTTGAATATTATATTTTGGAATAGGATATGGTTAAGTATTTATAAAATCGCAAGATCAGTTAGTACAACCCAAATGTTATTTTTTACTTATCATAGACTGTATATTACTCCCCAAAATTGTGCTATGTTTTCTACAGATAAGTCAACTCAATGTTGGTCTTGTGCATTTCCCAAAAGTGATATTGTGCATATGTTATTTTGGTACCCCAATACATTATCTTTCTGGCATAAGATTTGGGCTCAAATGTACCAGGTATTCAGATACATCAGCCTTTTAACATTCTTAATCCCTTTTTAGGAACTTTAATTTGTGAATTTTCTCTCAAGTTTCCTACAATGAAGTTACTAGACATATTTTTGGTATTAGCTTTTCAACACATTTCTATTTATTGGAAATGTTCATCGAAAATCTCATACAAGGCTTGGTGGGACTCTGTCTGTTATCATCATAAACTGGATATTACTTATTTGTCTGCCTGTTCTTCTTTTCACAATAGACGTACTTTGTGGTTGCCATTGACTACCTTTCTTAAAAACAATGATAATGCTGCCATGACTACTATTTGCACCCTATCTGAAATTTCCACCTACCATGAGTACTTACCTCTCTGTATGTTATTGGATGACTTCTTTTCTTTTTCTTTTCTTTTTATATAATGCATTTAGGTTATTTGCATTTGTTTTACAGTTTGTAAGGACTTTATTTCCCTTTTGATATGATTACTCTGTATTCCCCTTCTCTTTCTTCCCTCCCCTTTACTTCCCCCTTTGCAAAGTCTTAAAAAGCTTTCTTTTTTTTATACATTCATTTTTCATTCTGTGACAGTTTTTTGTACCATTGTATTCCTATTCAATTGCTTCAAAGTTGCTCTTGTTATTGATAAAGTTGCTCTTGTTATTGATAAACTTTCTAAAAATTAAACAAAACACCTTTTCATAATCGTTTAGACTGTATCCCGTCACTCCTCTGCAATACCTCACCTCACTACAATACTGAGTTTCTTCTGCATTTTTGAACATTTACTATCCCAAGATCTAAATGTGAAAATTTCTGGATCCTCACATCTGTGCTTTTTATTCTGCTTCTATGTACAGTGCTCAACTTTCCAGGGACTAGGCTTGGCGTTTGGAACTACCTACAATAAAGCAAATGAAAATGTCCTTAAAATGGCACAGGTGAAAATGAAATAAAATGAAATGGAACAAATTGAGCACAATGTTCACCTACAAAGCATCTTAGCACTTTAAAAAATAACAGCACATGAAGAAAGACCTAGTAAGACCTGGCTCAGTTAACTGAAAAGGTTTGCTATGTGCACTTTCTTAAAATCAGCATGTCCAGTAATAGATTTGATCATAAACTGAGGTCATGCCACAATTTTCAGCCACGTAAGGAGAGATAGTTCCTGCCTAGAATAGAGTTGCTAGCACGAGGAGTTGAAAAGAGAAACAGTGTGTCTGAGCGGAGATCACTTGCTGACTTAAGCTCAAGTTGATAAATAAAAGGCGATTTCTTCATACCAGAGAAACCTTTATACATTAAGCATAATATCTTGAATACTACCCTCTGTTTTGCTGGCAATCGATGCACTGCCACGGAAGGGCGTCGGGGCTCCGCCCCCTTTACATTCCCCGTAAAAATAAAAGCAATCATAGAAGTACTGTCTGCCTATTAGAAAGAGAAAGGCAGCAGGGTTAAAGAGGACTGCACCACCTAGTAAAGTCACGTCGGTTCTAGATATTGCCCACCTCAAATGGTCAGCTGCCACTTGACCACAAAGTTAAACATGCACCAGGGGGATATGAGAGGCAACAATAGTTCAGAGCAAATAGGAAGAACAGTGTGTACAGATTGCAAAAAATATATAAGTAACGTTGTTGCTTGTAGTCTTTGCGTTTCTTTATTACAGTTGTGCTTGGGTTTTTACAGGTGAACAGACAACGCGTTTCACCCACACACGGGCTTCTTCAGGGCAAAATGGAGTTGCAGAAATCTTGCCAAGAGGGCTGAAGTGCATCAGCGATAAGGACACGTCTGTGTCAGGACGCGGGAGATGCAGTATGAAGGCCAAAGTTAAAACTGTTCGTGACTCGCCAGGAAAGCTGAGTAGCGTCAGTGACGTCTATGCGTCCGAGTCAGGACGTGATACTGAGGTATTAACCTCTGAAAGAGGGGACCACCAGTAGGTCCATGGGGGTGAAGGTCCCTGGTCAGTACCCCTGTACTAAATGGCCGTATTTCTTTGTTGAAGGGTGATCGAAGTCCGGGTCCGGTGAATTAAGGTCCTAGCGCGAAGGAGTAATGGAGTTCTAAATGTGAACATTTCTGGATCCTCACATTTGTGCTTTTTTCCTGCTTCTATGTACAGTGCTCAACTGTCCAGGGACTAGGCTTGGCGTTTGGAACTACCTGCAATAAAGCAAATGAAAATGTCCTTAAAATGACACAGGTGTAAATGAAATAAAATGAAATGGAACAAATTAAGCACAATGTTCACCTACAAAGCATCTTAGCACTTTAAAAAATAACAGCACATGAAGAAAGTCCTAGTAAGACCTGGATCATTTAACTGAAAAGGTTTGCTTTGTGCACTTTCCTAAAATCAGCATGTCCAGTAATAGATTTGATCATAAACTGAGGTCATGCCACAATTTTCAGCCACATAAGGAGAGATAGTTCCTGCCTAGAATAGAGTTGCTAGCACGAGGAGTTGAAAAGAGAAACAGTGTGTCTGAGCAGAGATCACTTGCTGACTTAAGCTTAAGTTGATAAATAAAAGGCGATTTCTTCATACCAGAGAAACCTTTATACATTAAGTATAATATCTTGAATACTACCCTCTGTTTTGCTGGCAATCGATGCACTGCCACAGAAGGGTGTCGGGGCTCCGCCCCCTTTACATTCCCCGTAAAAATAAAAGCAATCATAGAAGTACTGTCTGCCACTCATGACTGGGCTCACTGTTATTCCTGTCTGTGAGATTGAAACTAGTGCATGCAGCGTGACACGTCACAGGCCGGTGCTTCACTTTCCCTACTTGCTCCCCTAGGCTAGAGTATTTGCCAGGCTGACAATCTCACAGCCCTGACGTCTGTGAGGTCATCAGCTCGGCAAAGACCAAACATCAAGGCCAGTCCCCACCCCCTGATGACGTGGAGGTAAAGTTAGCCCTGGGCGTTTTCGACTCAAGCCCTGTAGCACTAACCCTCCACATCAATCAGGGAGTGGAAAGCATTGTGACCCCACCCATTCCCAAATCGTAGCTGCTTGAGTGCGTGAAGGCAAGATAGCGAGGCTGCGCAGTTTGTCATCATGACTTAAGACACACTGCACAGACTCGATTTGTGGTGTCTGCTCCAGCGCGAAGTAATGCTGGAGCTGCTGGACACCATTTTAGCTCTGGAGTCCGGACAGTCAGAAAGGCGCATAGAAGATGAAGTTATCCTGTCAGCAGCTAGCAGCAGGCTTCTATGTACACTGCAGGCCTCAAAGGGACACCAGCCATGATTGTAAAAAATCTGTAGACAGCGACTTCAGGCTCCCCTTCATTCTGGTATGTGTTATGCAGCATCCTCTGCTGTCCAATATATGATCACTAGATTTCCGCCTTCTGAGTGGCACACATGAATGTTATGTGTCCTGTAGCAAACAAGCAAAATGGACCACCTGCACTTCGTTCGGGGGGGAGGGGGCAATTATAGTAACCATATGGGTGTAGTGGATCAATCCCAGCCCGAGCCCCGCTGTCTCTGTCTCTGCTGCACGTATTATTGCAATGCCCCAGATTCTACTGTTTCTAAACTATTCATTCAGGCCCGTAACAGATACTCAAGACACGGATGTGCTCGAGAGGCCTAATATATACATTTATGTTCCCAATTAAGAGCTGCATGGTACTGGTGAAGTGCAAATTCCATCCCATCATTATGAGTACCGTACTTTAACACCTCAATAGCAGCATGCAGTTACAAGTTCATGAATGGGTAATAATGGTGCAGACTGGGATTTACCAGGTGAAATTCAGCACGTGAATTCCAAAGAGTATTCTCCATTATGATGGGATTAATGCACCCATCATAATGGTTGTATGGTGCTACATCGCCAACCGTTACAACGCATGCTTTCAGCACGCAGTTTTTACATCGCAAAAGCAATTACCTCGCACGTTTGTACATCGCATGCTGTTGCTACGCGATTGTCGTTTCCCCGATGGTTAATGCCTATACAACGCAGTCGAAATAATCGCCTCACATTACAACGCTTTTTTTTTTTTTGGTGCAATAACTCCCTAGGATGGGATGTCGGGAAACCAGGGGTGTTTGGGTGGGGTAGTGTATGAAAAATGTTAAGAACAGCACCTGAGTACGTAAATAAGTACTCTGGTATTAAAATTGTTACCTGTGTATTTTTCTCCATCGAAAGCATTGTTTTTGTTGCCAAATCATTACTAATTATTTATTAATAATTACTACTTAATAATTAATATTTATTACGAACCCACAGTAGGAATATGGAGCTGTGTAACCTCTCACCCAATCAATAGAAAGAGGAATAGTGAGCCACCATTTTACAAAGCGCCACAACCAAAGTCCTACAACACTTTCAATGAATGCATCACGACACACAGATGTACAAAAAGTCTGTTTTCCGAGGCCCACACAAATATCAAAGTTTTCCTATTTAAAAGCTAAAATAATGGTTTTACCAGCATAATAACAGGCATAAAAAATGGCACATTAAACATATTTTTTTTTCAAAAAATCGCACCACTTGAAGTAAGGTATAAAAGGAGTCACACTCCATTTGCAGGCCAGTTGTGACCAGGTTCCACGGCACACCAGACGCGTTTTGCAGACGCGGTGACTACTACCTTGAGCAGAGGCATTCAGCCAAACAAGTAAGTGAAATAAAAGCGAGTAATTGTAGTAAAGTAACTGTATTGTAGCGGTAAATGTACTAAAACTATGCATTGTAAAATATTTACAGAGGCTTAACTCCAAAGTTAGCATTTTGAGAAGGCGCCAAAATCGACAGCAATCCCTCCCGCAGTAAAGCTTGTAAGTAAAGCAACATCAACATATGAAATGTGTAACGACGATGTACAATACAATCAGCTTAATTCGCCCAGCTAATCCAAATACTAGCATTGTAACAACGTTTTTATGTACAACTAATCGATCGGCAGGTCAACATGTGAACATTTTCTGTAGTGTCCTCTGTGCAATTGCACGTGTAAAAACGTGATTTTGATAACTGCTAAATGTACGTAAATAGTACAGACTAACCCCTAAATGTAGAAAGTAGTGTATTGCAGTTGGTTGTGGTTGAGTCTGAAAAATCTGTGGTACTTGTAAAAGTAATCGTACTGTGGTATGCTGTTGTAAATTATTTCCCAATTTCTGGAATGTTTTTTTTTTTGTCCGATAGGTATTTGTGAACGAAAGCGAGAGTTCTTGAGGACACAGGCCGCCATTCGGGACCAAACTGCAGGCAAAACTCTCGGTAAAAAACATGTCCTTTGAATGTAGTTATAGTAATAATAATAATAATAATAATAATAATACGCAACTTGTAGAGCGCACGGCTACCTCCAACGGAGGTGTCCCGGCGCTAGTAGTGCTAATTGACCTGTGCATATGGGCAAGGAGCCGAGTGTTTAGGGAAGAACAAAGAGCCATGTTTTTAACGCTTTCCTGAACATAGATTCAGATTTGATCTTCCTTAGATGTTCCGGCATAGAGTTCCAGAGTGTGGTAGTTTTAACCGAAAAGGATCGGCCTCCGGTTCTGGCCCTCGCAAATCGCGGAATGACCAGAAAATTCTGGTCATTTGATCTAAGTGCTCTGTTGTTGCTATATTTTCGAAGTCTTTGCCTCAGGTAATGCGGACCAGTGTCGTTCATTGCTCTATGGGCCAAAGTGAGAGCTTTATACTCTATTCTTCTTTTCACCGGTAGCCAAAGAAGACTGAGCAGATGGGGGGTTATGTGGTGACGCATTGGCACGTTCCGCACCAGCCTAGCCGCCGCGTTCTGGATAATCTGCAGCCTCCTGAGCAAATACTCAGGGAGACCCAGATAAAGGCTGTTCGCGTAGTCAAGCTGGGAGGTGACCAATGCGTGCACCACAGTCTTCCTACAGTCCATAGGTAGATAGTGAAGGAAGCTCCGTAGAGCCTTCAACTTCCAAAAACACTGCACAGAGACATGGGCGAATATATTTCAAACGTGTGCGACTTAATTGTTATGTGCTGGGCAAATCCGAAAGTGTAACTTGTCGCATACAATGTGGATGTTCGTGAAGAGGTTAAATAATGTATTCCCACAGGCCCAAAGTGTGTTTGTGTTTCCGAGTTTGCTGGCTAGTGTTGGTTTTTGCACGTCCCCGATGTTTACGTCACCGTACTACTTAATACCCATTGTAAAGTCACCCTACTACTTAATAATGCAAATTTTGTCTCCAAAAACAGGGCATCAACAGCGACAACCTTCATCCAAGTATCCAAATGTAGTCAAAATCACCACCAAGTAATCCAACTTCCCCGAAAGCTATACAGGCACATGAATGGCATTTGATAAGGGCTATTATGCCATCCAATTAGCTCTGAACCCAATGTGTTGCATAGTTCCCTGGCATTTAAAATCAGTGTTCTCTCGCTTAGTACCACCGTTGTTTAAACATACTATGTTAATGACCGAAACAATATTCCCCCTGCCAACCTTTTTTTTTTTTGTTGTTGTTACAGAGTCTCAAATCTACCAAAGTCTCAATTCAAGGCAAACTTCTTTTGTGTCATCTGTAAGTGCCAGAGTACAGTAGTACCAAAGGTAAAACCGATTCTAAAATTTCGGTTTTTGAGTGAACGTAATCAATTTTTCCCCATGTAATAAATGTAAAGCGAATGACCCATAGAGCAAAGCTCCCAAGTTTATAGGTGCTATTCAAATGAAAGTTTTTGCCATTTGTAATGAACCCCAAAGCGTCTAAGCTTACCGGTGCAACGTAAATAAACATTGTCTCCATTTCTTGCAGTAATGTACCTAAAACGGTCTACACGTTTTGCGACTTAGAACAGCAATCCATGTACATGTTTGTGTATTGAAACTAATATTGCTTTTGTATTTTTTTTTTTTACAGATAATGTCTGGCCCAAAGATGGCCAAATACATCACCTCCAGCAGAGGAAACCGGCTACTAAAACATAGTGGTTATGTTTATTGTAAGGAGCGACATTCTGAGCCCAGGGGTCATTGGAGGTGTGTGCAATACTACTCCAGCCATTGCAGAGGCCGAGCGGTTACTCTGGGTGACTCGGTTTTAAGAAGCACAGACCATAACCTCTGCAACGGCGATTGAAGTGAGAGAATCTATAAATGAAATGAAAGTGATTGCAGGCAACTCCAATGACCCCTCTGGTGCGATTTTAAGGGAGGTATCCCAACACATTCCTGAACATGTTGCCAGTAGTATGCCCACTATTCCTAACTTGCGAAGAATTATCCAACGTAAAAAACAGCAAGTAACCCGAAACGAGTTACACCGCAAACCTTTTCCGATATAACTATTCCTCATCAACTCTCTCTCACTGTTTCTAACGAACCTTTCCTATTGCATGACAACGAAAACCCTCATAAGCGAATTTTAATGTTTAGCACCCCCGTAATCTTAATAGGTTGGAGAACAGTGATGTTTGGATGATGGATGGTACGTTTAAAAGCACGCCCCACCCTTTCACCCAAATATACACTATTCACGGCTACATTAACAACACAGTAGTTCCCTTAGTGTACAGTTTGCTACCAGACAAACAATCCTCAACATATACTGAACTTTTGTCAGTCCTAAAATCCAAAATTCCAAACAAAAGTCAGAGAAAAGTAATCATGGACTTTGAATTACCAATGATGAATACTATAACCAAATTGTACACGGATACCCAAATTCAAGGATGTTTTTTCCACTTGTCTCAGGCATATTGGCGTAAAATCCAAAAAACATCCATAATTGAGGATTATGCGTCGGACAGCAAACTACAATTTGAACTTAAAAAACTAACTGCCCTTTGCTTTGTTCGTCCTGACAGTGTAGACGAGTACTACACATCTATTACTGAGTCTGAGTACCTTACGTCAAACGAAGAGAAATTGGCACCAATTCTAAATTATTTTGAAGACACATGGATTGGCCATCTAAGCAGGTCGGGTCGCTGGAGGAAACCATGTTTCCTTGTGGAGTGGTGGAACTGCTACTCAACCTGCTTAGAGGGAGGAGCAAAGACAAACAATGCCATAGAGGGATGGCACAACTCCTTAAACAACTCTATTGGCAAACCTCACCCTAATTTCTACCATTTCTTGGAAATTTTGAGGAAGGAGCAAAGTTTCCAAGAAATGCGAATGTCGCAGTCGTTAGCAGGTAGTCTAAACCCACGTATTTCCCATCGAACAAAGGAAATGTCGGCAAGACTATTGGCAGCACTACAACTCTTTAAGTTGTGTGTGGCTTCAGACTACCTTGCTTCCATTGCACACATACTGAATTCCTTTGGGTAACTATCTTAGTACTTGCCTGTTTAGCCTCCCTAATGTAAGCATAAATATTTCTGTAGTCTACCCAAATTCGGACATTAATTGACAAATGTATTCACCTTACCTTGAGAAGTTTGCTTTCTTCAACACTTGGCCTTGTCTTCTCTCCATGTGTTCACCAAGAGTCCTTTTTCCAT
Source organism: Calotriton arnoldi (assembly GCA_963921515.1). Taxonomy (NCBI): domain Eukaryota; kingdom Metazoa; phylum Chordata; class Amphibia; order Caudata; family Salamandridae; genus Calotriton; species Calotriton arnoldi. The sequence goes on from CAWUFW010002264.1 coordinate 725,194, forward strand.
TGTATGCAACCCCAAAAAATAACCATTCACCTCCCCGTGCTCCGTGTAATTCAGAAATGTGGTTTTTGCCATATGTATTCCAAGTAGGCCTCAATATCCAACGATGCCATCCAAATTCGTCCGGTAATTCCTCGCTTGGTATCCAAAGCACGCCTCCACTGCCAAAGTTCGAACCGCAAATGTAGTTTCCCTAAAAAGTCATTGTATTTCGGTGCCAATCCTCGAGTAGTATTCCAATGAGTGCAAGATTCCACACAAATTTTGGTATGCCAGCGAAGTCCTTCCATTTCGATGGCAACCCGAAGTCCTTGTTACAAGCCAAATCACCCTTCCAAAAATGCCACCAAATGCAACAATGGTATCGAAAGAAATCTAATTCCCAATTCGGACTTCCAGAAGCTTCTGTCCGCGACATTGTACATCCCATCTGTATCTATGGAAAAAGGACCAAAAATTAGTAAAGCACTCTTTTCCAAGTTCTTAATTCCCCCCAATTGCTAAACCTACTACTTTGGAGAAAGTGAGTAGAAATAACTTGTGCTATTAAAAACTGAAAGGTGGGCCTAGTCTTGGAACCTGTCACGGAGTGTAAATGTTATTGAAAAGACATCCTACGTATCCTAAATACCTCAACAATGTACCTACCTCGTCTGTCCTTACAATAACCATTAGTACAACACTATGTATATTAATAATGTTCAAGTGTCTTACCTTAAAGTAGCTCGCACTTCATTCTGTTGTCTATTGCGAGGAGCCCCAGAATGACGACAGTAACGTGTGCGCGTCAACGTCATCACATCAAATGGAAAAGGAAAAAGGACAAATCTTGGCATTGAGCTTAATGTACAAACTGTTAAATATCATGTTAATGAGCGCGTTATTAAAAAAACTGTATAATAAAATAACATATATTGTAAATGAACATTGTTATGAATTTTGTACAATAAAGCGTACAACAACACAATGAATACTATGACTGCGTAGTATCATTCACCTTAAATTTCCTTTTAAAAATGTATATTATAACACATTTCCAAATCTAATAAACTTTTTGTAACCATTGCGACAATAAACCGTACTAAACAGCTAAGTATATGAATAAAGTTGAAGTCCATTACCTTGACGGAGCCCTCCCTTCCATCTGCTCTCTCTCTTGCGACGAGTCCCGGAATGACGTCAGGAAAGTATGCGCGTTAACGTCATCGCCTACTGTAAAAATGAAAAAAGGACAATCATTATCAGTGAATCTAATGTAAAAACTGTGAAATATGTATTTAGTAAACAGATTAATATCAAAGTATAAATATTAATGCATTAACTATGTAATTGAACAGTATAATAAATTGTATCTGATTTTGTGTATGCAAACTTACCTTTGACATGCTTTTTAAAATAAAAGCATTATTTAAAAAAAATGTTCTTTGTGTCTTTATTCGTTAAAGGACATATTTAATATTGTTTTATATTAAAACATGAAAACGTAAAAAGCTATGGATTAAATATGTATTAAATGGATTAAATAATACCCAGTCATTTTTTTCAATAAAGGACAATTTCCCTATTGTGTTCAATGTCAAACCATGGGAAAATTAATTCATCTGGCAATATATAGAGAGTAATGTACTATGAAACTATGTATTTATTAAATGTAGTTTCCCCATCAATACTTTGTTTATGTTATTGTAAAGTATTTATTTATTCAATGTAATTCGTGCATAAATATTGTCCCATACAGTTGTACCCATGGTTGAATTAATAATAATTAATAATTTAAAATGTAATAAAAATACCCAAGTATTGCAATTAATAATAATTAATAGTTAAAAAGTACTAAAAATACCCGAGTATTATTAATCCATACATTTTTACCCATGGTTCATTTAATAATAATTAATAATTTAAAATGTAATAAAAATACACAATAAAAATACCCAAGTATTATTAATCCATACATTTTTACCCATGTCTGTCTTAATAATAATTCATAATTAAAAATTAAATAAATTAAAATTTATAATTTAATTATATTTATAATTAAATACACCCAAGTATTATTAAGTTATTATTTATTCAATGTAATTTGTGCATAAATATTAATACAAATACCCGAGTGTTATTACGATATTATTGTTGGGGTAGTACAATACAAATTAGTTACTGTCAAGACATAGAGTACACACCACACCTTGCGTTGTAATAACACGCGATGTAAAAGTCACTGCGCTGTAATAGCATGCGTTGTAAAGGCATGCTATGTAAAGATTCCTGCGATGTAAAAGTTGCGTTGCGATGGTACCGCGTAGTAATGCCAGCGTTGTAATGGGTGTCCGCCATCATAATGGGTCTTTTTGTGATTGGGAAGAGTGGATTTCCACACAGATGTCAGAGAAGAGGGTGTGTGGCCTCAGTGTTGATATGGCAAAGAGTGAGCTGCAGTAACCAGGGTTTGCAAGATTGCTCACTAAAATTGCTTTGCAGATACAAGGGCAGGCCGCCCGCATCTACTTACAACATAGAAGGTCTGATCCACAAGGGGAGACACAACCTTAAACCCTCACCTGTGCCCCTAGTGGCACACCTACTTGTTCTTACACAAGGGTCAGGTAACCTATCCTTCATTGGGCCAGATCTTCCCAGCTACTCTGGTAAGGGAACCTCTTACCCCTCTTGTGCTGATGAACATGCTGAACCATGCTGCACTGTCAGGGCAGGAGGACATTGGCCGAGCTGTGTGTAGTACTTTCCCCTGCACTAGAAGAACAGAGGTTGCTACTGGTCAAGATTGATTTACAATGGACCTGTGTGTGGGTCCAAAGACTGCAACATAAGGGGTGGTGCAAGTTAGAATCTGGGGTCATTGGTCAAGCTGTGCAAAAATCTCTGTACTGGAATATGCGAGGTACTGCCTGACAGGACTGAGGCACATTGACAGATCTGTGTGAGAGTTCCAGTACAGGAACAGCAAGGGCTTCTCTGTGCTAAGATGGAGGTCCACTGGGAGAACTGTGTGTGGAAGAGTAGAGGTGATACGATCCAGGGTTGTGTGCAATAGCTTGTGTAACTTGTTCTCTCAGTAAATTCGTAATTTGCTTTAAATTCATTATTTGCCACTCTTTTTAAAATTCTTGGGGGGGAGCCCTTCCCTAAACCCTCTTATGTCAGTAAAACTCATGCCCAACTTTTGCGCCCCACCACTTTTAAATGTCACCAGCCGCCATTGTTTGTACCTATGACACGCTGCCTTGTCTTTCTAATCCACACACAACAGTACCACCAGGTTTTGTATTCTCGTCACCTGGAGAAGCGAGGACTCGATCAGCCTTAGGTACAGCAAGTTTCAGTAGACTAGTATGAACATAATCCAACTTCCCACTATTTGTGAATGAATTGCGAAAGAGTACTATCTCTGCCAAACACTCAATCTGCCCCTAAAAAACGTAAATATCTGCTTAACAGAAATGATAGTTGCCATTGCTAAATATCAAAATCACTTTCCCGAGTACAGGCCTCTCTTATCTACTAATGCTACATAGACCACCCACATAAGTTGGTGTACCACGGAATCCTTCACTTTCTTCAGGAACACAATTACCTCTAGATGTATAAACTCTCAGAGCCTCATTTATGGGGTTTTTGCCATAGGGCAGCGCAGCAGGTCTTGCTGGTTCGCTGCCCTACGGCAAAAGAAAAGGGCAGGAATGCGCTGTATCTATTAGATACAGCGCATTCCTGTTCTTTTTCCCTGTGCTGGCGCACAATGGGCTGCTTTGCGCCAATGCAGGCACCTTTGCACCATGGTGCAAGGGTGCCTGCATTGCGGGGATGATTATTTTTGTGCAGGAAGGAAAACCTTCCTACACAAAAACAATCACAAGAGGCTTTTCCTCTTTCTATGTGTGCTGCATTCTGCAACACACATAGAAAGAGGAAAAACGAGAAGAAATAAAGATATTTCTCCTATTTGTTTCTGGCACTGCCTCAGACTTATGATTTTGCATAAATCTGGGACAGTGTCAAAAAGCCATGGATATTGCTGAGAACGACCTCAGCAACACTCATAGAACGCCCCTTTCATGAAGTTTTCTGCATGAAAGGGGCACATATTTATAAGGCCATGAAAAGCCACGTAACGTGGCTTTATGTGGCCTTATAAATATGCTAGTGACAAATTGCGCCAAGGAACATAAAAAAAGTTACATTTGGGTGGCGCAAAAGTGCAGGTAGGGCAAAAAATGTTATGCTCGTCCGTTGGAAGGAGGAGGATTTTTGTGACTGAATACCGATTGGGATGTGAACAGGGCAACTAGTCGAACACAAAAGTTGATAAGGGTATACTTATTTTTAAAAAAGATTTTTTTTAAAGCCAGGGTTTCAAATCTTTATTAAAAAAAAGACAGGCATTGTGTAATTCACTGGGAGTGATAGCCAATTTCACAGATAAAGGCAGATCCTAGGAAGGTCCTGCATTTCTCCACAAAAAGGACTATCAACAGGTTTTCCTAGCGGATCTTAGAGTCTTGTGTGACTTATAAGAGTGAGGGTGCTTTGCTGGGAAGCAGCTGGCGGACAATAAATACTCAATAACAGTTTCTGATATGCCCTAATACTTTTAAAGCACCAATATTTCTCAGATCAGAGGTCACAGTCTGGAGGACCCAGTTCTAAGCAATATCAATAAGGATGCAGGTTAGGGGAGACACCTCGAGAAGGGGAAGAAAAAATATTTGGGGTTGAATAAAGTCTGGTGAAAGGGGAAATATCTGGGGTTGAATGAAGTCTGGTGAAATCAATCAATCAATCAGGGGTTTGTTAAAGCGCGACTACTCACCCGTAAGGGTCTCAAGGCGCTTGGGGTGGGGGGGGGTGCAGGTTCTATTCCATCAAGGAGGGGGTCTGTCGAAGAGCCAGGTTTTGAGGTTTCTTGCGAAGATGGGGAGCGATGTTGTCTGTCTGAGGTGAAGCGGAAGGGCGTTCCATGCTTTGGCCGCGAGGAAGGAGAAGGAGCGGCCTCCCGATCTGGTCTTTCTGGTGCGGGGGACCACGGCGTAGGAGAGCTGGGCTGATCGTAGGGTCCTTTGGGGTGCGTGGAATTTGAGTCGGCTGTTCAGGTATGCTGGTCCGGTGCCGTGGAGGGCCTTGTGTGCGTGGGTGAGCATTTTAAAGGTGATTCTCCCCTCGACGGGGAGCCAGTGGAGTGTGCGCAGGTGCTGGGAGATGTGGCAGTGTTTTGGCAGGTTGAGGACCAGTCTTGCGGCGGCGTTCTGGATGTTCTGTAGCTTGCGGGTGAGGTTTTTGTTTATTCCGGTGTAGAGTGCGTTGCCGTAGTCGAGTCTGCTGGTGACCAGGGCGTGAGTGACGGTCTTTTGATGTTCGAGGGGGATCCATTTGAAAGTCTTACGAAGGAGGTGGAGGGTGTGGAAGCAGGAAGACGAGACAGAGTTGATCTGGTGGTCCAGGATGATTCCCAGGTTGCGTGCGTGGTCTGTGGGGGTTGGCGGGTTTCCGAGGGCGGGGGGCCACCAGGTGTCGCTCCAGGTGTCGGGGTTTGGGCCCATGATGAGTACTTCTGTTTTGTTGGTGTTTAGTTGTAGGCAGCTGTTTTTCATCCATTTGGCGACGGCTTCCATGCCTTCTCGAAAGTTGCGTCTGGTGGTGTTGAGCTCGTTGGATAGGGAGAGGATGAGCTGGGTGTCGTCTGCGTATGACACGATGTTGAGTACGTAGGTTCTGACGATGGGGGCAAGTGGAGCCATGTAGATGTTGAAGAGCATCGGGCTGAGGGAGGAGCCCTGGGGGATTCCGCAGGTGGTAGGTGTGGGGTCCAAGAGGAAAGGGGGGAGTCTGACCCGCTGCGTCCTGCCGGAGAGGAAGGAGCGGATCCAGTCGAGAGCCTTGTCCTGGATTCCTGCGTCGTAGAGTCTGCGTATTAGGGTGCGGTGGGAGACTGTGCTCGAACGCCGCTGATAGGTCGAGGAGGATGAGGGCTACTGTTTCTCCTTTGTCCAGTAGGGTGCGGATGTCGTCTGTTGCGGCGAGGAGGGCGGTTTCCGTACTGTGTTTTTTTCTGAAGCCGGATTGGGAGGAGTCGAGGATGTTGTGTTCTTCAATGAATGTGGCGAGTTGGCTGTTGATGGCTTTCTCGATGACTTTCGCTGGGAACGGGAGCAGGGAGATGGGTCTGTAGTTTTTGAGGTCGGTGGGGTCCGCTGAGGGTTTCTTTAGGAGGGGTTGACCTCGGCGTGTTTCCAGTCGTCGGGGAACGAGGCGGTCGCCAGGGAGCGGTTGATGGTGTGGCAGAGCATGGGTGCGATGGTGTCGGCGGCTCTGTTGAAGATGTGGTGGGGGCAGGGGTCCGTGGGGGCCCCTGAGTGGATTGACTTCATTGTCTTCAGTGTGTCTTCGGTGGTGAGGGCTGTCCAGTCGTCAATCGCTGGTTTCCGGGTGTCGGGGGTGGTTGGTGAGGGTTCAGTGTGTTGGTTGTCTTCGTCGAAGTTGTCGTAGATGCTCTTGATTTTGTGGTGGAAAAAGGTGCTGAGTTTGTCGCAGAGGTCTTGTGAGGGAGGGATGTCGGTAGACTCGCTGGTGGGTTGGGCGAACTCCTTGATGATGCTGAAGAGTTCCTTGCTGTTGTGCGCGTGGGTGGAGATTCTGTCTTCAATCGCTTTTTTCCTCGTTTCTCTGATGAGTTGAGGGTGGGCGTTGGTGGCGGCTCTGAAGTTGTTGTGGGCTTCTGTGGATTTGGTGTTCCTCCAGGCCTTTTCTAGGTGGCGGCATGTGCGTCTGGACTCTCCAAGTTCGGTGGTAAACCATCTGACTTTCTTGGCGCGGTATTGTTGTTTTTCTTGAGGGGGGCTATGGTGTTGGTGCTGTCCAAGATCTATCTATGCAGGGTTCGGGCTGCGGTGTTGGGGTCGTCGTTTTCCGCGATGGTTGGGGTGGAGTTGTTGAGTGAGGAGGTGAGCTGGTCGTCGGTGATTTTGGTCCAGTTTCTTCGTGGAAGCAGGTGCTGGTGTCTGTGGATGGTGGGTGTTCTGAAGGTGAAGTGGACGCAACGATGGTCGGTCCATGGGAGTTCGGTGGTGTGGCTGAAGGTGATGGAGTTTCCTGTAGTGAAGAGGAGGTCGAGGGTGTGTCCTGCCGAGTGCGTGGGCTCGGTCACGATCTGGCAGAGTCCAATGTTGTGGAGGTTGTCCAGGAGGGATGTGGTGTTGAGGTCCAGTTGGTTGTCGAGGTGGAAGTTGAGGTCTCTCAGCAGGGTGTAGTTGGTGAATGCGATGGCCTGTGGGGAGATAATGTCCGTGATGGAGTTGGCGAAGGGTCCGCGGGGTCGGTAGATGAGGGTTCCTTGGAGGGTGGCGGTGGGGCTGGCCAGTAGCTTGAAGTGAAGGTGTTCCATCAGTTCTGTGGGCTCGTCGGGGAGTGTGCTCAGGCGGAGGCTGGATTTGTGGACGATGGCGATTCCTCCTCCTGGGCGGGTGGGGCGGTCCTTCCTGGAGATCTTGTATCCTTGGGGGATGGCGATGGTGATGTCCGGTCCCGAGGTGGTGTTGGTCCAGGTTTCGGTGAAGAACGCTACGTCCGGGGTGGTGCTGTCGAGGAGGTCCCAGATTTCTGTGGCGTGTTTGTGGAGGGATCGGACGTTGAGGAGGATGCATTGCAGGGTCTTCGGTTCGGTTGTGTTCTTGTGGGCGGGTTGTGCTGGATCCGTGTTCCTGGCGGTGCTGCAGGTGTGCCGGCAGCGGTGACAGCTGAAGGGTCCGTGGGTGTCGGCTGGTGATGCTAGCTTGCAGTTGATGTTGCGGCCTGGGTTGAGTGCGTGGAGTGCTGCTGGGTCGTAGCGTTGGCGGGCAGAGGTCCAGGGTTCCTGGCGCTGGTCGCGGACGGGTCGCAGACGGGCGCAGACGGGCTTGCCTTTGACGCGCCTTCGGTGCACCAGCGGCGCGTAGGGGTCGGGGAGGGTTGGACAGCTGGGAGGCGGGAGCGGGGAGGGTAGCTGGATTGGGCCGGTCGCACTGGGGGGGAAGTGGCCGCGGGGGCAGCAGCGGCGGGGAAAGGTAACGGAAGGAAATAAGGGATAAAGAAAAAAGGGAAAATAAGCAGAAATAAGGCAAAAAAGAGCAGAGATGCAGAAAAGTACAGAAAGGTGAAAGATAAAAGAGGGTAGAAAAACGAGTGAAACCGAGTGAAAGAGAAGAGCGAGAAAAAGGGAAAATGAGCAGAAATAAGGCACAAAAGAGCAGAGATGCTGAAAAGTGCAGAAAGGTGAAAGATAAAAAGGGTAGAAAAACGAGTGAAAACGAGTGAAAGAGCAGAGTGAGAGGAAGGAGACAGAGGTCCACTGGACCACCAGGGATGAGGCGCAGGGAAACCTGCGGGTGGAGGAGGGCCTTGATCACCAACACTCAAGAGTGCAGGGGCAGGCCTCACTTAATGGTGGAGCTGCAAGGGTGGGAGAGCAATTTCACTGACAATGAGTCAGTGGTCTTGCTCGCCTGTCCCCGCAGTGGCCGCCATTAAGTAGGGGTTGGGGAGGGCTGGACAGCTGGGAGGCGGGAGCGGGGAGGGGAGCTGGATTGGGCCGGTCACGCTGGGGGTGAGGGGCCGCGGGGGCAGCAGCGGCGGGGAAAGGTAAAGGGAGGAAATAAGGGATAAAGAAAAAAGGGAAAATAAGCAGAAATAAGGCACAAAAGAGCAGAGATGCAGAAAAGTACAGAAAGGTGAAAGATAAAAGAAGGTAGAAAAACGAGTGAAAACGAGTGAAAGAGCAGAGCGAGAGAAAGGGAAAATGAGCAGAAATAAGGCACAAAAGAGCAGAGATGCAGAAAAGTGCAGAAAGGTGAAAGATAAAAAGGGTAGAAAAACGAGTGAAAACGAGTGAAAGAGCAGAGTGAGAGGAATGAGACAGAGGTCCACTGGACCACCAGGGATGAGGCACAGGGAAACCTGCGGGTGGAGGAGGGCCTCGATCACCAACACTCAAGAGTGCAGGGGCAGGCCTCACTTAATGGTGGAGCTGCGAGGGTGGGAGAGCAATTTCACTGACAATGAGTCTGGTGAAAGGGGAAATATCTGGGGTTGAATGAAGTCTGGTGAAAGGGGAAATATCTGGGGTTGAATGTAGTCTGGGGAAAGGGGAAATATCTGGGGTTGAATGAAGTCTGGTGAAAGAGGATAGATTATCACAGAGGAGTTGCGATGGCGAAATAGTGAATGGGGTGCATAATGAGGTGCTCGGAGATGTGTTGCATGAACCACATAATGTAGAAGAGCAATGAGGAAAGTGAGGTTAGGTGTGCAGGTGAGAAATGAGTAGAGCCAGTAAGGCGCGTGGAGAGAGGAAATAGTTGCATGCAGGGAGAGTATTAGCTGCGCAAGTGGCAAGAGGAGAATGAGGTGTGATGTCGTGAGGGAAGTGAGGCTCCTGTGCAGGTTTGAAGAATACAGTTAGATGTGTAAGGACGAGAAAGGTTGGCGCAGCTTGCGCCAGCCACAAATGATAATTCTGTTTGCAGATCCCTGCGAAACCCCCAAGCACCAATAACGAACCTCTTGCAGGCAGATATGGTACTAGCAGCAGGTTGTGATAATCAAGCTGGCACTGGTTGATGCGACACCCTCCTAAGAAAAATATCGGGCCTTGGCACTCATTTTTTTTTTTTTACATTTTTTAAATATTTTACATATTACTGCCAATAGCGATTTGGGCTAGGCTAGATCAGTGTGATATGGGACTGGTATTACACTACATCCCAGGACTGCTTCTATCTCGCAGACTAGCCTCGGGCGTTTAGTTGGAGTTTTAGGATTCATCTCATCCCCGGATCTCCGGTTCATTCACTACCAGACTCGCCAGCTCGAGACATCTGGGATTTTAAGTCCAGCAGACACATTGACTAGGCCAGTTTGACGGAATTCTGGCTCCCGGATTTTAATTCGCACTTTACAGTCTAAAGAGCCGTTGGCTCGGCTAAGACTTGTTTGCAAAGGAAAAAAAAAACCACAAGGTTATGTTTACGAATATATTTTGAACAACACAGGCTTTTGAATGAGTTGAACCTTTTTATGGGCAAGGCACTCGCGGTTTCTCGATATGTTTTCAAAGAACAAGCCATTTACTGAGAGCTTGGTATAATTGGATTTGCTTCGGAATAAAGTAAACTGTGTAGAATGCTTTCCGTGAAGTGTTGATGCTATTCAATTATATTTCTGTGACATGGTGTATTGGTCCCTTACAATTAATCGTGTTTTCCCCAGACGCACATTTTTAGAATCATCGTGGTACACAAAAAGTACAAGGAAATTGCAGCTTTCTGAAAGATTTCTATGTCAGTCAGTAAATGTGTACTAAACGTTAGATTCCTAAGATGCAGAGGCTATTATTACAAAGGCCACATATAAAGGATTTGCAATGGAATGAACCTGAAAACATATGTTTTAATGGGGTGCCACTGAACATTTTTTAATCCACTGTTGTATGTCATATTTATACAGCTCCGAATGCTGCAGTCAAAGTAATTATTCCTTTTCCTGTGACACAGTAAATTACCTTCCTCCCCCATTTTCTTCATCAGCTGTCATTCTATTCTGGATAGAGATGACCCAATTGGTCGACAGGAGTCACTAATTCTGGGGGGAAAGCTTGCCATACCATCAGGGATTGGAAAACGCTTCCACTACCCCAGCGGACCGCTCAACTTTAAATTAAGCTGTTAGTTTGAAAACATTTAGGCCATCTGCATTTGGATTACAATAAGCACCTTAAAAACACACTGCCGGTTTTCCTTCATCGCACACATTTTGGCTGATAAAACCTACCGAAATATGAGTGGAGAGAACAGAAGAAAATCTTGAGGGATACACTGGGTAAAGCACCTAAACCTGGGGTTATTCCCCTTGATAGGGTGAACATTTACAATTCAATAAAAATGAAGGCCTTGTAGAGCATTACCCGGGATAAAAAAAAAACCCCTGTTGTGACTGTATGATCTAGTCCAGCGGATCTTAACCCCTTCGCTGCAAGGCCTTTTCCCCCCCCTGTGCTAAGCCTTTTTTTGGCTATTTGGGGTAGTTCACGCTTAGGCCCCTGTAACTTTTTGACCACATAAGGTATCCATGCCAAATTTGCGTCCTTTTTTCCCAACATCATGGGGATTCTAAAGGTACCCAGGGTTTGTGGATTTCCCTGGAGTGGACCCAGAAATTAGCCAAAATACAGCTAAATGGTATTTTTTTTTGAAAAATGGGAAAAAAGGGATACAGATGAAAGCGTCTGGTTTTTTTCCCTGCAAATGGTATCAAAAAAGGGGTTGTGGTGCTGAAATCACCATCTTCCCAGCTTTCAGGGACAAGCAGACTTTTGTCAGAAAACCAAAATGTTTTACACAGTTTTGGCATTTTACTGGGGCATAGCCTATTTTTGCAATTTTTTGTGCTTTCAACCTCCTTCCAGTTAATGGTAGAAATGGGTATGAAAACAATAATGGATCCTGGAAAGCTATACATTTTAGAAAAGTAGACAAAATTCTGAATTCAGCAAGGGGTCATTTGTGTAGATCCTTCAAGGTTTCTTTATAGAAACTAACAGTTAAATATAGGAAAAATTGAAAATTTGTTGAAAAAAACAGCCATTTGTGTCAACGTTTTCACCTGTAACTTCATCTAGTCATGACAGCTGTTTGAAAGCAATATGCCGTTACATCTGCTGGACCTTTCTGGTTGTGGGGATATATAGGACTTGTAGGTTCACCAAGAACCCAACGAACCCAGAGCCAATAACTGAGCAGTGTCTTGCAATGGTTTTTTATTATGTACCGGGTATATAGCAATTAATTTGGGAAAATATATATAGTGAAAAATCGGGATGAAAGACACCTATGTATTTCTGAAATGGGAACAAAATATAGAGTTTAGAAACAGTAGATATTTGCACATTTCCGAAATTGGGAGTACCCATACTAGCATGAGAATTATAGGTCATTTTTCAAAATGACTTCTTTTTTACACATTGGGGTATATTCACAAGAACGTGCGCTAAACATCTCCCAAAAATGTTAACGCAACTTCACACATCGCAGTCTATCGTGGGAAAATCACCCTGTGTTAACGTGGAATTCACAACCCGGCGGTACCATGCGATAGTCTCCCGAAAACGCGGACAATGTCCGCGATACAACAACCGCGACGATGATAAAAAACCCAAACCCCAACGCAAAAGAACATGCGATGGGCCAAACCGCGATGAGGAAATCAGCGATAAGCAGCGCCAGGCCTGCAATACACACACGGCAGGCGGGAAAATCACTACAAAAGTAGAAAAAACACACAAACACAAAATAACCAACACCGAAGCACCATGGAGGCACCCGGAGCAGGCGCAGAGGACGAGCGGAACCCCACAAGCACCCCGGACGACCAGCCTGGGCCCTGGGGGACAGGGAAGGGCAAGGACAAGAAGAAGAGGAAGAGGCAGTGCGGTCCGCAGGAGAATAGGATCCTGGTCACGGAGGTGATGGAACACCATCAAGAACTGTTCGTCACCTCCAACGTGTCATTGGGCACCAAAAATGGAATATGGCGGTCCATCGTGGACAAGGTGAATGCCGTTGGAGAGCACAAGAGGTCAATGGACGAGGTCAAGAGGCGATGGATTGACATCAAGCGCAAAACCAAGGAGAAACTCGCAGGCAACCAGAAGGCAGCAATGCAGACTGGAGGTGGGAGTCCAGTGCCACAGCTGGAGCTGGATGACATGGAGGAGCTGATGTCGACAGTCATCAGTGTGGAGACCGTGGCAGGAGTCGGGGGAGCGGACACTGCTCGACATGACACAACACAACAGCAGCAGGGTGAGTAACCACCAGGTACTGGGGGGACGGGGGGAGATGGCCACAATGGCACACAGGCACAATCAAGCAGAGCACAGTGCACACCCACAATGATTCTGGATCATGGCCCTGATCTACAGACTGTCACAATGTACATTGCCATGCTGTCTGAATGTAAACATGTACCATGCGGCTACATACATGTGGACACATTGTAATACAGCATCTCCCCTTCACATTGCAGAGGCACCGTCAACACCTCCTGCGGAGCAGTCCCAGCCACTCTTCACTGATGACGAGGAGGACACCCCCAGCATCGACACCGAAGCCCTCCAAGACATCATTGAACTCATCCGCCAATCACCTCCAGGATCAGGGCAGCCCAGCTGCATCGAGGAGACCCCACCCACTCCACAAACCACCCAGCAGGAGGCACCCACAAACCCGGCTGTCTTCCAGGACCCCCACGAACAACACATGGCCTTCCAACGCCGTGTGTTGGATGGCCAGAGGGAGATGGCTGAGCAGGTGCGGGTGGGGTTCGACCTCATGGCTACCAAACTCGACGCCATCCATGGGTGTCTAAGTCCCATCAGGGACCACCTCCAGTCCCTAACGGACACCCACAGGCCGCTCCATGGTCTCCAACGAGCCCTGGCTGACATCGCTGGAGTCATGACTTGGAGACAAGAACACCTGTCCGCTCAGAGTGGCTCCAGCGATCTCAGCCGTGAGCTGGCACACATGCGGAGGCTCATGGAGGACATGGTGAGGATGGAGGTGGAAAGGATGGCAGCCACCGCTGCACATCAGCAAAATGTAGCTGGGATCTACCATGCCCTACATATCCTCATCATGGCATTGCTGCCACAAGGCGTGGCGCAGATGAATGCTGCTGCTCCTACACCATCCACATCTCCGCCCCCTGGTGTGTCAGTGCCTCACAGTGCGGCAGGCATTTCCACTCCGGTACCTGATGCGTCACTGCCACACAGTGCGGCCGACAATCCACCTCCGGCCCCTGATGTGTCAGTGGCACACAGTGCTGCAGCCGGAACTGCACCACCCACAGGTGAGGCAGAGCACACATCCGAGGACGAGGACGTGGATGGGATTGAGATCAGAAGGAGGCACTAGCATTCATTTCCGCCACCTGACCTGTTGCTGCTTGGTGCCGCACATGGCCCCATGACCTTCCACTGACCCCCGATACACTCTGCTGCACTCACCTTGGACCGCGACATGGACTGCCATATCCTGTTTGGTGACCAATGACACGGCGACCAGACTGCGGACTGTACTCTTCCTCTTCCGCTGTACTTGTCATTCCCCGATGGACTCTGGCTGGCCCTCCACGGGCCCATATTGTGAAGTGGGGTTGGCATGGCACTGTACTGCTCCAGCTGCAAAACTCCACTGGATGTGCATTAAACATTCAGAAATGCACTGCTGTGTCATGTCTTTCATCATTCAAGTATGAATGTGTGGATGAATGTAGGGTCAGTGATTCCCCCTAACGTCAATGATGCTCATCTAGTGGGATTCCAGTCACAGTGTGCTACATTGCTGATTGCATTCCGGATGCCGTAGACACTACAACAGGGACACACGCATTAGTCACTTCCTTGTCCGGACATGGACTGAACCACGCCCAGAGCCCCCGAGTCATTGTTGCAAGCCCTGCGCTGGTCCAGCGTACGCCAGGCTAGATCACTCCGCTTACGCTCTGAGGGGGGGGGGCACATAGCTACATGTCGCAGGTTTACATGCTAGTGGTCTGCAGGTCACTGGTCTAGTTGTCAGCATGTCACGGCCACTCCCTGAGGGCAGGTTTGCACACACACCACACCCCTCCGGCACAGGCGTCACAGGCCATGTGACCCCGCCAATATAAGGGGCCGACAACGTCACATTCCCCACTGCCGGAGGTGACTGGATGACGGACGTTCCACGATTCTCAATCATAAAGGGCCCATGTGTTGTTGCGCACAGGATTAGTGGCACCCGAAGCCATGCGGCCGTCACAGGCCTACCACCACGTGGCGCTGACTGGGGTTGCACAGGGTTAGTGGCACCCGAAGCCTTGCGGCCGTCACGGCCTACCACCACGTGGCGCTGACTGGGGTTGCACAGGGTTAGTGGCACCGAAATTGCTGAGCGGGTGAGCAGCCTGCGATGATGATGTGTGCACTGATCTGGTCTCTGCCATTGACTCAGCGTCCTGTGTGGGACCTGCTGGGCCGCGGTGCGGGTCCGCATGATGTGGAGCATGCCATGGTGGCGGGACCGGGGCCTGGAGCTTGCACGGGCACGTGGTGTGCCCACTGGTGGACACACCGTTGGCGGCAAGTGAGCAGTGGGGCCTGGGTGCGCATGGGCGGACAGCCAGCGCTGGCCGGAGGGAGGGGGTAGGGTGCGGCTGCATGTGTGCGCAGGGACGGACAGGCGTTGTTGCCGTGTGCAGTGAAATGGACTCTGCCATGATTGACTCTGGCCTCGATTACAGATTGAAGACCTGGTGGCTTGCAGTGTATACCAGCCCGTGGTTTGAGACACACCGGTGGCAGCAGGTGAGCAGTGGTGCCTGGGTGCGCGGGGGCGGCAGTGTTCCTCCCTCTCTCTCTCTCGCTCTCTCCCTTCCTTCTCTCTCTCTCTCTCTCCCTTCCTTTCCTTCTCTCTCTCTCCCTTCCTTTCCTTCTCTCTCTCTCTCTCTCTCCCTTCCTTTCCTTCTCTCTCTCGCTCTCTCTCTCCCTTTCTTTCTTTCTTTCTCTCTCTCTTTCTCTCTCTGCCTTTCTTTCATTCGCGGTTTCTCTGTGTCTTGCTCCTTTGATGTGCGCATGACACACGTTCTGATTTTGTGCTTTATTTTCCAGGCTGTGACATCACGATTCTCCCGGACGGACCCCACAGGAGTCTTCCGCATTGGTGTTTTGTGTTGTATTTCAATAAAGTTTTTGGTTGTTACTTCAATGATGAGTGACTGTTTCTCGTTCTTCTGACCACACATGTGTGTTTCTTTTTGTCATTGTGCAACATCATGCACTTTTTGTGGCTCTTGTGTCGTGCATGGTATGTGTTTGTCTGGGGGAGGAGGATCCGGGGGGGGCCTGGGAGTGGTGGTGGTGGATGTTGTGGCCCTCTTGGGTCTCCGAGCTGCATGATCATTGGCTCCATGGCATCTGTGGGTCTTCCGATGTGGCTCTGGGCTGGGCTCCCTTTCATACTGCAGGTAGTCGTCCTGCTTAACACCAGCAGAAGGCAGGTGTTAAATCCCTGCTGCTACCGCGGCTTATTGCCTGTTTTTGGTTCGCATCGCAGATCTGGCAGTTCGTTGTGAAAGTGGTGTAGTGGTGTTTTCGTGTGTTTTTGCACAGGAACGCCTACTCTGCATCTCATTAGGGATAGTTGGTGGTGTCACCCATTGGGGTAAAATTTGCGGCAGTTATCGCGGGAATACTGGCAATGTCTGCAGTTTGCACATGCTTGTGAATGGGGCGTTAAATCTATCTCCACTTTTGATGCGTTAAGGTGGCGATAACTCGGCGATAAGTCCTTGTGCCCCATTCTCTTTCATTTGGAAGGCAGAAATGCATCGAAAGTCAATAGGTAATAACAGTTGCTCTACAATTCTGTGTTACCCTAAGTCTCCCGATAAAAATGGTACCTCACTTGTGTGGATAGGCCTAGTGCCCACGACAGGAAACGGCTCAAAACGCAATGTGGACACACCACATTTTCACAATGAAAAATGACCCTTTTTTTGCAAAGGGCCTAGCTGTAGTTTTTGAACCCTAGCTCTGCCGGCACCTAGGGAAACCTAGCAAACCTATACATTTTTGAAAACTAGACACCCAGGGGAATCCAGGATGGGGTGACTTGACTGCCTCTCACCAGGTTCTGTCACCCAGAATCCCTTGCAAACCTAAAACATTGTCAACAAAAACACATTTTCCTCACATTTCTGTGGTGGAAAGTTCTGGAATCTACGTGGATCCACAAAATTCTACCCACCCCGCGTTTCCCAAAGTCTTCTGAGAAAAATGGTACCTCACTTGTGTGGGTAGGCCTAGTGCCCACAACAGGAAACGGCCCAAAACGCAACGTGGACACACCACATTTTCACAGTGAAAAATGACCCTTTTTTTGCAAAGTGCCTAGCTGTAATTTTTGAACCCTAGCTCTGCCGGCACCTAGGGAAACCTAGCAAACCTATACATTTTTGAAGACTAGACACCCAGGGAAGTCCAGGATGGGGTGACTTGATTGGCTCTCACTAGGTTCTGTTACCCAGAATCCCTTGCAAACCTAAACATTTGTCAAAAAACCCACTTTTTCCTCACATTTCTCTGGTGGAGATTCTCCCCTTTCCAATGATACCTCTCCCGTCTTTCTACGTGCTCAGGGTGCTGAGATAGCCCCCTGAGCATGTAGAAAGTAAAACAGAAATGAGCCTAAAGGCTCATTTCAGTTTCGGTTTCGTGAAATGACGTCAGCGCGACGTGCGCGCTGATCGTCATTTCACAGAAACGGGGGGGGCCTCGGGAGCTGGGGGCTACAGGGGAGAAAAAGAAATCCCTCTGGTGCCTGCACCAGAGGGATTTCCGGTGCCATGTGCCAGGACGGCCGGGAGCCGTCCTGCGCACACGAGCACCGTGGCGCAGGACGGCTCCCGGCCGTCCTGTGCACCGAAAGGGTTAATCGTTGCCCGGGGTCAGGTTCAATCTGTTTCCCATTTTGTTCCTAACTCTTGCTAACACTTTGCCTACATTTCAAAATCGACGCTGGTGTTGCTGCCTTGTTCTCTGTTCCCTATCTAATCTCTCACACAAAGACGAAGGAGGGGTTACTAGAAACGGTTTTCTGTCAAATATAACCTCCCTAAAATCTTAAAACTTTTGAGCTCAATCCTACCATCAACTTTATTATTTCTTTGTAATTCTCCACAAAATGAAAATCTGTTGGTAAAGAACTACTCATTACCTATCTATTCACTTGTAACAGTGTCAGAAGACCCCAGGATTGTGCTCTCTGGAAGCTAAGTTGTGAAAATCCACCATACCGCTGGAATTTTGCTCCAAGAAAGTACCTATCCCCCTGATATTGGTATTACCCTGGAGTTGAAATACACTGCTGATTTTCCTGGTAATGTTGGATTGAGGGCCAAAGTTTGAAAAAAAGTTTTGAATTCATACATTAGACCTTATTTAGAGATTTAGCTGGTGGACCACAGTGTGACAGGTGGGATCTGGAGTTTTCTTTGAAAAACAAATTGCTAAAGATTCTAATATCCTTCAGTTTTTCCTCTGGTGTGTGAGGGCCATTTTATTTTTATCTGTTTAGGACCAACAAGCTTTCCCTGGTAATCCAGAACAGTAAAAAAAGTAATCAGAACTGCTGCTCTAAATATGGCATACTGCCTGAAGTGCTCACACTGAAGGCCACAAGTCCGTCTGGCTGTCTGTGTAAGGCTTCCAATGCTGTAGCCAACAGCTCTGATGGAAAAAACATGACAATTCTCCCAACTTTAAATAGAGAGGGTGGACCGTCAGTTCGGCAGCCAGTGTACTTTGCCATGTTTGTGTCACAAGACCCTGACGGATAAACTCTAAAAGTGGTCCTTTGACTGTTATCACAACTTTCCATTACAAAAAATTAACTCTGTCAGCCAAATTGACTCAGATTGGAGGTATAATAGGGGTATAATAGTGAATCTGTGCAATGAAGAAATGTCAAGTCAAGGCCAATGTTAAAGTAATGACAAGGGCTAAGCTTTTAAGACTTAGTTTGACAGTTAAAAAAAATAAAACATAAAATACATAGACAGTTAATATCAGACTAATTATTTCAGTACATTTTCAACCTTAACCCCATTAGTTCGGGTGCCTGGCAATGGCCTATACCTGCACTACCTCTCCAGAGTGTCTGTCAGCCATACGCTAAATTAGGGAGGTAAACAAAGGCCCCTCTGGTGAAGAGCACCAGAGTGATTCCTTTATAATCTTTTTACCGTGGGCTGCTCGGGAACAGCTTCCCTAGCAGCCTGAGCCTTTTTTATCTTTATTGTAATGATGATCACTGTGCAGGGTGCGCTGATGTCATTACACTAAAGTGAAAGTAAAAGGAGCTGAAGGGCTCGTTTACTTTCACTGCATCGGTGCTCAGGGGTATATCTTGGACCTCTGAGCACTGATTGGAGTGAGAGAGGGGAGATATCGGTGGAAAGGGGAGAATCTCCCCTTTCCAATATTATCTCTGCCTAGTGAATCCCTGTTTGGGGATCGCCATAGGAGAGCGATCCCCAACCTGGGATCCATATAATAGACACCAGGGATTTTGAGGGACCGGCCCCTTGGGCAAGGGCTTGTACTCCCCCACTCCCATATTTGAACCCAAGGGGCAGATGGGGTAATTACCCCAGATCTGACGCCCCGGGGGCAGAAAGCCCACAAGGCAACAGGGATTTTCTTTTAATGTACGAGTGGGGCTGCCCACCATGGGCATGGCTATGTCCCCAGCCCAACAAGAAGGATAGTCTTTGTGCCCTCCCTGGTGGGGATGGGGTAATTATCCCAGTGTGCCCCCATGGGGCAGAAAGCACACTAGACACCAGGGTCTATTTTTCAAATAAATATAGGGGTGGGGGCTGCCCCTATATTTATGGGTATGGCCATGCCCCACCCCTCCAAAACTACAGTGACAGTCTTTCTGCCCCCCAGGAGGGCAGATGGGTGTGATTACCTCCAATCTGCCCCCATGACAGAAAGCCCACTAGACACCAGGGATTTCTTTTTTTAAATATAGGGGTGGGGACTGACCACCATGGGTGTGGCCATGCCCCCATCCCAACAAGAAGAGAGATGGTCCTTCTGCCCCCCAGGGGATGGATGGGTTAATTCCTCCCAATTCACCCCCCCGGCGGGGGGCAGGGAGCCCACTAGACACCAGGGTCAATTCTTAAAATAAATATAGGGGTGGGGGCGGCCCACTATGGGCATGGCCATGCCCCCACCTCCCAAAAACCTACAATGACAGTCTTTCTGGTCCCGTGGAAAGAAGATGGGGTGATTACCCCCAATCTGTCCACTGGGGCGGCAGAAAGCCCACTAGAAACCAGGGAATGATTTTTTTTCAAAGTATAGAGGCGTGGGCTTCCCACCATGGGGATGGCCATGCCCCCACCCTGTTAAGAAGCCAGACAGCCTTTCAACACCCCCCCAGGGTGTATTGGGGAAATGTGCCCTCCCCAGGGGGCACAAAAGCCCACCAGACACCAGGGACTACATTTATGCAGTATTATTTGGGGGTGAAAGTGGCCCTGCTGGGCATGAGCCCATATTCTCCCCCACCTTGTGGCCCAATAGAATTTATGCCCCCCCCTTGAAGGTTTGTCCCAATTGGGGAGATTGCCCCAAATATGCTCCTGGGGGGGATGAAAAGTCCACCTGACACCAGGGAATTTGCCTTTGTGGCAAAAAGTGGTGCAGCTGTTGCACTCTGGTATTGCCACACCCCTATCCCCAAAAATGGAACAAACCAGTCTTTCTGCCCCCCTCACACCCGCAGACGGGAGGTTTGCCCCAATTTGCCCCTGGGGGCCAGAAAGTCCACTGTATAGCAGGAATATATATTTGTAATAAAATAATTGGGTGGGTCTTGTCCATCCTAACATACATCCCACCCTCACCCCTAAAGCCTCAACAGTCTTTCTGCTCCCCTGCAGACTAAGATATCCCATTCCAATGGCAAACAAGAGGACATTTGATTCCTTTGAGTGTAGTTTTTACATGTGTGCCAGTAAAGTATGGCAAACTTTCAATATCATTCCACCTGCATTGGTGAATGGCTACTCTTGTTGAGCTTGGGTAGGCTGCCACTTGGGAAAACCTTGCAGACTCAGACAGTTCTATGAACTAGACACCCAGGGGAGTCCAGGGTGGTGTGCTTCATGTGGATCCCACAACCATTTCTTACCCACAATGCCCTGAAAACAGCAAACTTTGACTAAAAACACACACTTTCCTTACATGTCTGTGAGGAACTCTTCTGGAGTCTGTGGGAAGCCACAAATGTCCTATGACCCAGCATTCACCTAAGTCTTCTTTTAACAATGGTACCTCACTTGTGTGGATGGGCCAAGAGATCTCAACACAAAAGGTCCTAGAGCGCTACGTGGAGAGATCAGTGATAGGGGTGGCTACCGGATTTTGGGCCATGCTCCACCACCAACCATGGAAACCTAAGAACCACAGACATTTTTTAAAACTGGACAAGCAGGGGATTGCAGGGTGGTGTGTTACGTATGGATCCCATGATGTTTTCTTACCCACAATGCCCTCAAACCTCAAAATATGCCAGAAATCACACAATTCCCTTACATTTCTTGATGGAAACTTCTGGAATCCGCAGGAACATAGAAAGAGGAAAATGCCTCTCAGGATTGTTTTTGTGAAGGAAGGTGTCCCTTCCTGCACAAAAGCAATCATTTCTCTGGTTCTCCTTGTTGTTTTTTGCCATGTTTTAAATTAAATTTGACTCTATTTTTTAATTCGATTTGCATAGTTTGATATTCTGACTTTATTACTGTTTTGGTACTGCATAACTTCTTTCACATTGCCCTAAGTTAAGCCTGCTATAACTACCAGGGTGTGAGCTCAGGTTCATTTAGTAACTTAGAGGGTTCACCCTGAGAAGGTTGTCAGTTGCCCACACCAAATAATAATCCAGTTTCTAAAAGCTAGGTACAGATATTTTGCCATTCATTTTCTAAGTGTTGGAAATCAAAATTCTGTGGGGTTTTCAAGAAACTGTGGTGTTCACACTAAACTATTTAATAAAAGATACCAGTATATTGTGGCACAATCTCTGCTCAAGGGGGCATATTCACAAGGACCTACCGCCGATTTATCTCCACCTTAACCCATCAAAAGTGGAGATCGAATTAACACCCCATTGACAAGCGTGTGCAAACTGCAGACATCGCCAGTATTCCCGCGATAACTGCCCCGAAATTTATCTCCACGGTGGACACCACCAACTAACCCTAATGAGATGCAGAGTAGGCGTTCCCGTGCAAAAACACACGAAAACACCACAACACCACTTTCACAATGAACTGCCAGATCTGCAATGCGAACCAAAAACAGGCGATAAGCCGCGGTAGCAGCAGGGATTTAACACCTGCCTTCTGCTGGTGTTAAGCAGGACGACTACCTGCAGCATGAAAGGGAGCCCAGCCCAGAGCCACATCTGAAGACTCACAGATGCCATGGAGACAATGATCATGCAGCTCCGAGACCCATGAGGCACACAACACCCACCGCCACCAACCCCAGGACCCCCCGCTCCCCCGGGCACAACACAGAGGCAGCATACACAAAGACAGCGGACCCACCTGAAACGCACCTGCCGCCCAGACCCAACGCCAGAGGAGGACATTGTCCACTACAGGCCCAAAAGGACAACCAACCCCCGCATCCTGACCCACATTCCCCACCTGCTGACGGTACCAACCCAGCAGACAACCAACATCCCTCCGCAGTCAAAGCTGCCGGCTGCGCAGCACATGTCGGCCTCTGGTACCATCCAACCCACAACTGCCAGAGTTGGAGAAGTCACACAGCCAGCCCCATCCAAGGTCATCACACCTGTCCTGGATGCCAACATCAGCCTGGTACCCCAGCCCCTCCACTTCACCCACACTGCGCAGGAGCAGCTGGAGACCAAGCAAGGCCCCTACGCCATAGCTGGATTCCCTCACGTGTCAGGGCCAATCAACTGCACACATGTACCCCTTGTGCCCCCTGCCGACACTGCACACAACTACCACAACAGAAAGCACACGCATCCCATGAATGTGCAGGCAATAGTGGACCGCACAGGACCCCTCAACAATGTCGTGGCCAACTCCCCAGGCAGAGTGCATGATTCTCACCCCTCCCGACAGTCCATCATCACCCAGCGCTCCCAGGATGGCACCCTTGGCAATGTAGTGCTCGTTGGTAAGTCCAAAATGAACACACCACACACCTCCAGCCCACAGTCATGGAACTCATGACACTGGCAATGGGCACGCAGCACAACTACATTCAACATGCCACACAACATGCCAACTGACCAGACACGACAACACAACTCCATTAGGAACTTGGCCTTGCCATGCCCACAACCCAGTCACGGCATGGCACGATGGTCACACAATAGCAGGATGTGAGGAGAGGCATGGAGCAGGCATGTGCGAGAGCGGCAAGTGACTAAGGAATGTGAACCTACCCAATGCCAGATGTGGCGTGGAGGTGCCGGACAGACCACAGAGTGCAAATCACGGAAATGGCCATGTGGAGATCAACTGCTGGTGCATGGAGTGTAGTGGCCAGTGGACGCTACCATGTCCCTACAGGCTGTGGGGCAGAATGCGGAAATGTCGCACGTTACGTCCCCCCCTGCACGTGCGGGTGGAGTGGGTTGGACCTGCGTACACCAGGCCTGCGTAGGGGTGTGAACAAAAAGCCCGTCGCACTGGGCGTGGTTCTCATTCGTAATGGACAGCGCGTCTGCCAGGGCGGCGCCTCTCAGCCCGCCACGAGTCCTGCGCCGAGCGCAGCGGGGCCTGCGTCCCTGTGCGCCTGCTGCACCCTGGGCCGCTGGGCCCCAGACCCATCATGCCTGCCCCAGCGCACCAACGAGGCTCCGCTCACCTGCCGACACCGGCGTGTGTCAAAGAGGTCCCACCACGTGCCGGTGCAAGCTCCAAGCCCCAGGCCCACGACCTTTGCAGCCTCCGCAGACCATTGCTGGCCTCCACGGCGCAGGCCCACAGTACTCCTTTTTCATTTACATACTCCACCGGCGTCCTCATCGGCCCAGTCGGTCCCACATGTGGAACTGTGTCCTGAGTCTTGAATGGCAGTGACCCCAAGTCTGTGGCAGCGGCCACAGCACCAGACTCCCTTCGATCAGTGAAGCATAATTCCGTATCGCAGGCCGGCAACACGTGGTGCCACTAACCCTGTTCAACGCAAGCCGGCCAACGCGTGGTGCCACTAACCCTGTTCAACGCAAGCCGGCGACACGTGGTGCCACTAACCCTGTTCAACGCAAGCCGGTGACACGTGGATGAGGGCACAGGCCTATACAGCGGTCCAGTGGGTCCCACATGTGGAACTGTGTCCTGAGTCATGAATGGCAGTGACCAGGTGTTTATTGCAGAGTTTATATAACTAAACTCCCTTCTATCAGTGAAGCAAAAGAATGCATCACAAGCACACGACACGTGTCTGTGGGCCCGTGCTGACCGCTGCCCCCGGCCTACACTGCGGTCCAGTAGGCCCCACCTCCAGCACCCAGTCGTGATTCATGAATGGCAGAGTCCATACCAGTGAATGCACGGAGAGGAGTAAGAGGAAGATGCGGTTCAGTCCGGATGAAAGCCGGATCCTCGTTACGGAGGTGACCGAACACTAGCAACAACGGACCTGGTGCCACTAACCCTGTTCACCGCAAGTCCGCGTCCCGTGGTGCCACTGAACCTGAACTACGCAGGCCGGTGGGACTATCCAACCTAAGCCGGCAACACTTGGTGAATGGCACCTGCTCTGCTGACCGCTGCCTCACGCCTACACTGCGGTCCAGTAGGCCACACATGTGGAACTGTGTCCTGAGTAAGATATGGAGGCGTCCACACCATTGGACACGCCTCATCGCAGGCGGCATCCCCTATCAGCACTGGTGCCACTAACTCTGTGCGCACTGACCCATGGGCACTCTCTGGTTGAACTTTGGTGGCGTCTGAGTCCATGGCCTGGGGGTTGTCTGCATCATCATCTGGCTGGGACAGACTTGGTGTCCGACATGTGTTTGCTCCACTCATCTCCATGGTGACTGTTTCAGCGTGGTTCTGCCCTCGGCATCATGCCCTGGGGGTACACCTTCCACTGTCCACCGAGACACTCCACGACAACCCCCCTAGTCATCTACGGGAACCTGCTCTGCTCTCGTGACCCTGCCCCAGTGCACCGCAAGTCAGCAGCCCGTGGCGGTAGGCCCGTGCAGGACGCTGTGCATCCGGGGCCACTAACTCTGTGCAGCTCAGGTCATGGGTCCTTTACGGTTGAATGGTTGTGTCCTTTACGATGTACACTGTTGTCGTTTTTTGACTGCACCAGGCACTCCATGACGGCTGGTGTACACACACCCCACACACATCCAACACAGGTGTCCCTCGACATGTGAGCCTGCTAATAAAAGTGGCCAGGTGCACGTGCCTGTGACCATTCCCAACATCTAAGCAAGTGTGTCCGTGTGGTCATTATGTCAGCATGATGGGCCCGAGCCCTGCAACATCACAGTGTGCTGTCTTCAGCGGAGGATACCATGTCACCTCAGCAGTGGCTGAGACCTTGGACATGTAGCTTCGCCCGCCCCCCCCTGCATGCACAAGCTGCGTGTGCGAGTCCGGCGTACGTCAGGTCAGCGCAGGGGTGTGCTGATTCGTCAGGGGGATCAGGGCGTGGCTCTGGTCTGGCCTTGAACAGGCAGTGAGGTAAGTGTGTCCTTGTGTTGGCGTGTTGTCGCCACCAGGGCCACAGTAGTCGATGTTGCAATGTAGCATGCACCCAGAGGGCGAGCCCGCACATACGGGGAAATGTAGGAGCGCAAGCTCGCTCGGGGTCTTGGCACATGCATGCCAAGTGTTATGTGTATCAGTCCTGCGGCTGCATGAGTCAGGTGTCTGGCCCTAATCGCGGCGCGGTCACAGCCAGCCATGGACTGTACACCTGTGTCCGCCCTGTCCAGACCATTGGCCTACACTCACGTGGCCTCACACCCTCAATGGCCAGCTTACAGGTGTTGTTGGCATGCCGCTGGACATGCGCGGACAGGCATGACAATGGTGTGCCGTAGGAGTGCACGTGATACAACCGCACAGCGCACACATGTGTGGAAGCTCGTGGGAGGGAGGAGCAGCTGTGAGGCAACGTGACACACCGTGATGCCGCTCATGTGCCACGTGCTAGGCATGTCATCCATGATTCCCTGGGTCGCAGACATCCCACCTCACCCACGATAGGCCTCTGTGCATCTCCTGTATGCATGCAGATGGTGAAGTTACTGTAGGGATGAATGGTCCTTTGTCTGCACTATCGGGCGGTAGCATATCTGCAGCTCCTAGATGTGACTTGCATGTGCCCAGCACCCCCTGACAGATAGGATAGCATTTCCAGGCGACTCCCACACTACGCACTGCCAGACGTGAGGCCAACGTGTACACATCCCACACGCAGAAGTCCTTGGTCGTAGTTTGCGTGCGTGAAATGGCCTTCACTTGTACTCCCACCACACCCCAGGCCTGCACCCATTGCACACAGACACTGCTCATTGCTCCGAGCTGTGGCGTTTCATCCACAGGACTGGCGCAGGTCCACACAGTGCCGCTTCAAGCAGAGCCACTGACGCAATGGCAGACCATCCCGGACACATGCTCTACTCCAGTCAAGTGGACCTGTACCGTGCACGTCTGCTGCATGTACTGGGGGCACTGCCATTGGCAGTGCTGCGGATCAGTTACAGGCTGAGCTTCCGCATTGCCAACGTCACCTGCTTCAGCCTGTGTTGCACTGTCGCTCGTGCATATTCGAGTGGTCCATGGATGTCTGCCTCTCCAACGTTACGGTAGCTGACCTGGATTTCGACGTGTGTGTGCGCCCCCTGTTGGACCATGACCAGGAGTGTCACCGTGATTCCCGTTTATGGCATGCCTGGATGTTTGGCATGCATGCTGGGAACTGGACCTGGGAGATTGCACGAGTAGTCGTGTGCAGTGACACCATTGAGCCGCTCACTGATTGGGCTTTCGTGCATATTGGGGCCAGGGGTTGGAGTGAGCACATCTGTCTGGGACAGCTGATGGGTTACGTCGCCGACATGTCAGATGTGGTGGACAACGATCTCGCATTGGAAATGTTGGCCTACGCTGCTGCACTCGCGTTCATGGACGAGTGACAAGGTACCTGCAGCCAGGACTGCATGTGACCCATTGCACGTGTCCGACGCCTGGTTGCATGTTGGGGATCTGGTCACATGTCCCTAGATGACAGTGGACATGGCTGCATTGGCCTGGACTCCTGATCCATGCGCGGACAACATACGCAGGTTGGCAATGACTTGTGTTGGTGATGGACTCCCCCGGGGTGGACATGGGCGCTTTCCAACGTTCCTCATTCAGACATGCTGAGGCATTGGTCTGCATGTTGTGGCACTTCCCTTGGCCGTACTGACACGCAATTGTTGATAAAGTTTCCGCACGTTCACTTGTCTCCAACTGTGTTGAGTGTTTATTTGTATGCCAATGTGTGTGTCACGACCTATCTGGGTCCCTGCCTTACATGCATTGCTGCCCCATCAGGGCTGTGGGTTGGTACTTGTGCATTATCATGTCCCTGTTTCGTGCTTTGCTAGATGCGTATGGCCATTTACAGGCCACAAGCGGGTGCACTTGCGTCCTGTGTTGGGTTGTGCATATGTTGGTGTTTGTACCACATTGTGTTGGATGTTGGGGTGCTCTGCTTCCTATGTGTGTGTGCTGCATTGTGTGTGAGATGTCCCTTCAGCTCTGATTTGGCTCACCCTTCTCCCTTTCAAGCAGTGTGGTTTTCACTTCTGTGCTTGTTCAGTGGTGTGGTATTGCCGACTTGTGTGACTTGTGGTCTTGGTTGGTGTTGTTCCTCTTGGGCATGGTTTGTCTGCAGTTGTGCTGTGCTTAATTGTGCATGTGTGCCATTGTGCCCATCTCCCCCCGTCCCCCCAGTCCCTGGTCATTCCTCTCCCTATTGCTGTTGTGTCTGTTGATTTTGAGCAGTTTCCGGTCCCCGACTCCTGCCACCATCTCCGGAATGATGTGGTGGACACCATTTCCTCCATGTCATCCAGCTCCTGGTGTGGCGCTGGACTCCCACCTCCGGTGTGCATTGCTGCCTTCTGGTTGTTGGCGTGTTTCTGCTTGTTTGTGCGTTTCGCATCATTCCAGCTGTTCTGGTTTTCTGCCATTGTCCTCCTCCGCTCTCCGGCTGCATTCACCTTGTCCACGATGGCCTGCCATGTCGAATGTTTTGTTGCCAATGGTGCTTGTGGGGTTGCGTGCTAGCTCCGACTGCCTCCATTGTGCTTCGCTGTCTTCTGTTTGGTTTGTCTTTCTTTTTCCTGCTTTTGTTGTGCTTATTCCCGCATGCCGTATATGTGTCGCGGGCCTTGCGCTGCTTATCGCTGCTTTCCTCCTCGCAAATGGGTTCATCGCATGTTTTTTGGTGTTGGGGTTTGTGTTTTTATCTCCGTCGAGGTGGTTGTATCGCAGACATTGGCCGCGTTTTCGTGAGACTATCACATGGTACCGCCGTGTTGTGAATTCCATGTTAACACGGTGTTATTTTCCCGCGATAGGCTGCGATGTGTAAAGTTGCGTTAACATTTTTTGGAGATGTTTAGCACACGTTCTTGTGAATATCCCCCAAGATGTTTTGTTCATATAATGAGAGATATTAACCACAGAATCATAGCAAAACTAAACAAGCAATTTTTTTTTTTTTTTTACAGAGTTTTATATAGCACCAACTTGACCCGAAGGAATCGGGTATCAGAGCGCTTTACATAACACCAGTTGCGTTACATGAGGAAACATTCAATTTTGTTAGGCACGGGGAGATTAAGTGATTTGCCCAGAATCACAGGATGTTCAGCGTCATTGCCGAGACTCGAACCCAGTTCACCAGATTCAAGGTCGACCGCCCTAGCCGTTAGGCCAACTCCTCTCCCCAATATATAATTTCTAATTCTGTACAATCTAACGGATCTATTAGGGGTCAATCTGTCTATCAAGAAGGTAGCACTTTGTTACTATGGGGCTCATTAGAATGGCGGAAGGCCCGCCACCGCCAGCGCGGCGGTGGCGGGCCCTCTGCCATCTGATTGCCTATTTCCCCCCGCCACATTAGGATGGCGGGGGGTATCGTTCCGCAAGCGTGGCGGGCGCAAAGACTGCCCGCCACGCTTCCGCCACAGGCAATCGTTACGATTGCCTGGCGGAGCGGATAGGACCGGGGAAATGGTGGCGGTGCCACCAGATTACAAGGCTGGCGTCAACCAGCCTTTCCATGGCGGTGGAACCGCCATGGAAAGGCTGGAGGAGGCTGAATTTGGGGGCCCGTTGCGGGCCCCCTCTGTGTTGGGGGAGGTGTTGCTGCACTGGGGGGGTACCCATGGTACCCCTCTGCATTTCCCTGCACTGCGTGGTAGGCACCACGTGGTGCCTGCCACGTAGTGCAGGGAAATGCACCGCATGACAATTTGACATTGCATACGGTGCTGCAGCCAGCAGCACCGTCCGCAATGTTAAATACCCTGGATGCGCCCGCCATACTGGCGGGTGCATCGTAATTGCAGTGGTGGGACCACGCATGACTGGCAGGCGGTCCCACACACCGCAACGATGGCGGGCGGACTCAGGTCCGCCCGCCATCGTAATGAGCCCCTATGTTCATATTTCCCTTTTCTATGACATACAAAATCCAACATTTCTCTTCCAGCTCCTTCACATAGAAACCTGCTTCTCAGTAAAGTGTTCACATATGATTTTTTCATTAGCCCACTACCTTAGGGTACCAGGTATGAATGAATTTAAAATGAGAGTGAGCATGCAGAGAGGGCCATTGGAAAACATACAACAGCCATGTATTTTTAAATTTTGCACTTCTTAATGATTCAGTCACTGAGTAACCTCTCTCTCCCTGCATGCCTGGGCAGTAGACTACACAGAACATGACAGCTTTCAGATTTTCTGTCATTGTTACCAAACCAAAGGATTTACCTTTAGCCTGCTTAGCACAAGAATATATACCTGCAAATGTTTCTGCTGCATTTCTGCTTTCCTAGGTCTTCTGAGTATAGGGATAGCAAGCCTCTTTTGGTATTAATGGGTTTGGCATGCATATAAGTGATACATTGGGTGCAGTGCAGGATTACAATTTCAGAACCAGAAGTAACTGAAGCACAAATGTTGGTTTGTGGTGCCTGTCTTTTAGCCACAAATGTCAAACCCTGAATCTTTGTGAGACATTACTGCAACTGTAGATTTACATTACCTGCATTTCTGAAGGGTTCAATTGCTTGGTGCCAGACCTTACGTGTTTTGATTGGCTGTCCATGGGGCAGAACATTGGTACACTGACAAAATATCGACACTCAAAATATCCCCATACAAAAATATCGTGACCAAAATATTGATGTAAAAAATATCGACTTTCTATACTTATAATGGTAAGTACAAAAATATTGATAAATAAATATTGATGTCATTAATATAGTTGTATAAAATATCGATTTTTAAATACATATAAAATAAAATAATAAATATTAAATATATTAAATAGTAAAATGAATTTTAAAAATATATTTTTAATATATATCTTGACAAATATAAAAATAAACTTAATTAAAAGAGTTAAACACACTTGTATAATAATTAAAATATATTTATATATATCAACTTGCAAAAAAAGTTATTAAACTAATAACTTTAATTTATATTATAATTTAAAAATAATATAAAAACAAATATATATATATAGCTTGTGTAACGTAGAAGGCAGATCACGTGGTCTGAACGTGAGCGGGTCGCTGGTACGTGAGGTGAGGTGAGCGAGCGGTCGGAAAGTCGGAGCGTTCCCGATCCGGGCTTGGGGTGGAGGGCCGAGTGCACCGAAACTAAACGGTGAGTGATTGCTGGCGAGTGCCGGTGCGTGGGCACGGCAGGAGTTTGGCAGGTTGGGGCCACGCAGGGGGTGAGGGATTGCCTTGTGCTCTCCTCCAAGCTCTTCCTTATGCTGGTCCCACCTGCGCCCGAGCCGGTGCAGCGCCCCTCCCATCTCCGCTCGTGCCTCGGCGCGTCCCCCAGCCCGGAGCTCGGACCCTCGCGGTGCTCACTCCGGCCGTTTTACCGTCTCACCGGCAGTATATGTCTGCTCCGGTAACCACGTTTTTCTCCAAGTAAGCCCCAAATAGCACTAGTGGTATAGAGAAGAGGAGCTTCCCCCCCGCAGTAGCAGGAGGCTTAGGAGCCTGTAGCCAAGGCTTGTATCCTCTCCCAGCCAGCACCTAAGCCAACCCATGCTAACAGTCAGTACAGCAACATAGCAGCTTAGCTAAATTTGAGACAACAAGGGCTCTGAGGATACCGGAGATTCTATCCCCGGACCCCACGCAGTCCTTCATCCGCAGCAAATGAACAATCTGGACGACCGCCCGGAACGCCGGGAATACCACTTACGGAAAAGACATAGACTAACAGATCTAAGAAGAGGGAATGCAGGAGGCGCTCACAAAAGAACAAAAAGACCTAAATACAGGATCTTAGACACTTCAACAGCCGGTAGGACAAGCGGCTGGAAAATTGACTGGAAAATTGACTGGAAAATGGCCCCTCGAGTGTTGAGGACGGGGTCTATGGTAAAAGGGGGTCAAAAACGCCAACCAGGAGGGAGGGGAGGAGCCCCAGAGAGCACCCAGAAGAGAGAAAAAACCTTGGATGACTACTACAAGAGAATAGCCCCAGAGAACGCCCAGAAGGGAGAAAAAACTTTGGAGGACTACCATAGGAGAGTAGATACAATCACGGACGGCAACCTTGAAACCACGCCCAAAAACAAACACAGCGGAAAGGACGACCAACTAGTGACAAACGCACAACAACACTCTCCTCTTGCCAGTAAGGACAGCGAAGACTCAATTCCAACGCTCTTTCTAGAGGTTAGTCACTGTGCTGACATCAGCACAGCGTGGGGCATACACAGTACACATAAAGCGGACATCATCACCAAAGGGCAAACTTACAGCATTTCCCTATTGACAAGTGGGGAAGAGAACAGTGTGATCGAGCTCTCTTCAGTGATGACAGCCACGCCCCGCATCGAGTGGGATCGATCTAAGAACTCATCAGTTAAGACCTTGAGCCCAAGTCTGTCCCATACAACAACAGACAGGGCCCAGCGGACAGATAAAAAAGTCTTGCGAACCAAAGCCGGCGCAGGGGCCAACGACACAACAGAATTAGATCTGCCCCAAATTAGCACACAGAACTCAATTGAGTGGGAAGACGCCGGCAAAAACAGCCCTAAGACACAACACGCAGGGGAAAAGTATGATCAAGCTACCCTGTCAGAGGCTAGGAGGGTCTCAACCAACAGGTCATCCGAAAACAAGAAGGAGGAAGGCACAGAGATCAGCGAGGTTGAGGTCGATTCCAACGAACAAAACAATTGGCTATCTGCGATCAATGACACACTCATGGCAGCCACGAACGCCCTCAATTGGCAGTCACATAAACTAGAGGTCCAAATGGACACAATGCAAACTATAGCCTTAGCCATTGCAAATATAAGCCTCAAGCTTGAAGCACTAGAAAAACGTGTAAATATCGAGGACTGCCACTGCAGACTCATCGTAGAAAAACTTTCAACCCTTCCGGAAGTCTTGACTATGCTAATTACGGACTTGAAAAAACTTAGCTTAAGTAACGGAGGAAATAACTCAGAAACAAAGGCTGAAATCATGGCCACAGCAGAAAATACAGAGGTACGAGGGATACAACTTAGTTTAATAACTCCGAGGAAAGAGGCCAGTCCAGAGGCAGCCTCAGTAATCGCCAACCCTCAACATAGCCCATGTAAGGCAACAACAAATAGGGCAAAAAATAACAACAGTTCCAGTATCAATTTCACCGCTAACTTGAACCCCAAAAACCCGCACAATCTGCCAAAACGGAGCAGTAGTAGCCAGAATCTACAGGCGGATACATCAGAGGAGCACCTCGAGATCAGGTGCATCAGTAGCCCAAGGCCAGCCACCTCCGCCATAAAGGATAACAAGCCCCTGTCCAGACTAGAGAAAAAAAGATTAAAGAAGAGACAAAAAACGAACAGGCAAATTCAAGCTCAAAAGGCCTGGGAGCATTCAACTACAGAAGGAAAGATAACTCCCATAAACGAAATACCGCCTAGCAGGAAGGTTTTTCCAATCTTTAAAAAACAGAGGAGGACCTCCATGAGGAACACACAAGTCTATGTTCCAATATCATCGGAAACCGACAAAGCACGCAGGAATTCAATTCCCAAACAATTTTATGAGGACACAGAGTCAGGACCAACCCAAGGGGTAGTGAGGCGCAGCTCGAAATCCACTCATACGCCCAAGCATGAGGAGAACAGAGGAAGTCTGAGACAAACAAAACCTCATGGCACAGATGTCGTCTGTCAGGCATTGCAGGAAGAGTGGACGGACCAAAAGGAAAAGACCACAGAGGGAGCAGGGACAGAGAGGAATGGAACAACAATGGAGCAAACCCAAGTGCATCTAACAGAGAACAGACCCCCAGGAGCACAGTTAAACACCGAAGAGAACTACACGATACATGCACCGACCTCATTGAAAGTCATGTTCTGCCCCCAGTACAGGTCACGTGGAAGGACAGACATCCTTAACAGGGGTAATATTTTGAAGTTGCTTCATCCCATCTCTTCGTTGGCACAAATAACGAACAAAGACCTCCTCAGTATACAATTTGAGGTGGATAAACAGCAACCCAAAATGGAAAATACATTAACTACATGGAAGTCACCATCCCTTGCCAATATGGTCCTAAGAGAAAAGATCACTTTTGATAAATGGGGCATAGTGGTTCGTGAACTAGAAGAAGAAAAATACCCAGATGTGCTAGCCACACAAGGTGGTGGCCTGATCAAACAATATAGAAACGATCCAAAGACACAATCCTTCCTAAAAGGGACTCACCCCGTAGACACCCAGTTGAGTTTTCACAATTTTACAATTGAAATCAGCGAAAAAAAGGTCACAGTGAGAGGAAAATACTCGAAAGAAATATAGGCGATGAAGGCCGGCATAGACCTCTGATAAGAAGGACACCTAGCAAAGCCACCTCATTGTGCGGTGGCCACACCATGCAGTACTCCTAGCCCCGCAGCACAAAATAAGTTATATGCTGTAATTCCACCACAAAAAAACTTTGAGGTTCTGGCAAAAGAGACCATATGACAAGCCTGAGACTCATAATCTGGAATGGGGCAGGAATTCTAAACACAAGAAATAGTGTTTCTGCAATGGAAAAGATCCAGAAGGGGGACATTCTTTGCCTGCAGGAAACATGGGCCACAGAGGACACCCACCTACAAGGGTTTGCCGGTACTCATGTACCAGCCAGGAAACTACATTTTTATGGTAGGCCCTCGGGAGGCCTCTAAATCTATGTGAATCACGCAGTGGAGGTCTCAATTAAAGAGATTGGAAGACCAACGGACACCGCACAGTGTATTGTGATAAACGGTTTATGGGACGGTAAAACTAGAAAAGAACTCCTAATCATCAATGTATATCTCAACCACAAGGGAGTTTCAAAAATGGCAAATACCAAACAGATTATCGCAATCCTAGAGGAAGTGCTCTGTGAATTCAGCCATCTGGATTCGATCATCACTGGGGATTTTAATCTCCACAACCTGAGCCCGGACAACGGCCAAGGCTCACCTGCGGAAAGAGAATTTAATCATTTTTTAAGGTAATTTGATCTAATCTCAGTTCAGGCTTGGACCGAGCAACATAGCCCTAATGCTTCAAATCTCCTGACTTTTAATAATCAAACCACAATCGACTATATCTTCATAAGGAAAAATATGAGGAATAGAATTCAGGACTTCCAGATACAACAACACGAAATAAGCGACCATGCAATGCTTATCGCAGAATTCAAACTCCAGTGCGACCGCCGTGAGGAATTGGTGCCCATAAGTAACACAGCTGGGTGGGAGGAGCACAAACTAGTGAAGAGGATTAGATGGAACCACTTCACGGTCTCGAATTGGGAAAGCTGCAAGCAGAGACTAGTATGGAAGGGACATAGTGGACTTTTCTCCCCTACCATCCAGAGTTGGGACAGTTGGATCGAAGCACTGCGGGCAGCCCTATTGAAAGGGGCAAGGAATACAAACCACAAATCGGCGAGGCAACAAGAACGATCCAGGAAATACAACATAAAGTTGAAGAATAGCACCCTCAGACAGACCAGACGGGTATACCGGAAAAGTGGCACCCCAGTGGCAGAGAGAGCCTATAAAGACGCCCAGCGTAACCACAAACATTTAGTATGGAAAGAAAAATGCCAGATGATGGAGAAGGAATGGATCACACTATTCGAATTATGCAAACCAAATAAACAGAAGCAATTCTGGGAGTACATAGCCAAGATGGAAAATACAAAAATGGACAGGCGGAATGCAGTTACAGCAGATGCCTGGCTGGACCATACGGCAGAAATATATACAATGAACCCAGGTGGCCAAAATGTCAGCTCTTTCCCCGGATTAGATGGGGCCGAAGCGGAGGAAGATGACCAGATAGATATGGGGGGTCAAGCGCAGGAGCCGAAAGAAGTTATAAAGATTAAAAAATATATAAAACGGGACGGAGCCCCGGGCCCAAACGGCCTACCGGGCGGACTGTTAAAACAGGATCCTAAGGAGTGGGCAGACCTGTTAACACTGCTGTACAGGGAATGCAGAGCCCTAGGTGACGTGCCGGACGCCTGTCGAGGCTCTCTATTGCAACCAATATATAAGAAGGGAGCAAAAACCGACCCTAAAAATTATAGACTCATTGCCTTGCTAGATATCGAAGACAAAGCATATGCTAGCACCTTGTTACACGAACTAACAGCCTGGATAGAGGATAACGAAATACTACCTTTTTACCAGACCGGATTCCGAAAAGGCTGCTCCACTATAGATAACATTATGGCCCTTTCGTTCCTGGCATATCAGGCAAACTCTGGTAAAAACCTGCCAGTATTTGCATGCTTCATAGACTACTTGGCCACCTTCGATGGGGTTAATCGATGTAAGCTGTGGCACAAATTGTCCCGCTGGAAGATCCCCGGATAACTACTGAAGGCATTGATGTCATTGTATACCAATACGTGGGTGAGGATCAAACTGGTGGGGGATACAGTCACACACAAGATGTCAACTGACCGCGGCCTTAAGCAGGGCTGCGTTTTAGCACCCACACTCTTCAATCTTTACACGGCAGACCTGGGGAAAGCTATACAAGGAGCAAGTTTTGTAATCCCAAAATCGGACAGCAACGATTAAATATACTCCAGTATGCTGACGATCTGGTGATTCTCGACCATACCAGAGTAGGTTTACAAAGAGGGTTGAATGCATTAAACAACTACAACCTGGAAAACGAACTTGTGGCCAACCCCAGTAAAACAAAAGTTGTGGTGTTTGGTAAACACCTGAAGAAAACAGGTTTAAAGTGGAGGCTGGGTAACAACAGCATAGCCACAGAAAGAGCGTATCAATATCTAGGCGCATGGCTGAACGACAAAGGCAAGGCAACCCTGCACCAGGCCAAGACGCAAGCCAAAATACAAGCCACCATTTACGCCCTCTGCAAACTCCAAGGCAAACTACACAGCCCTACCACGAAACCCATCATGAGAGTCACAAAATCCAAACTCCTTGCGGTTGCTGGGTATGCATCACAGGCATTCCCAGGTAAGATGGAAAAGATGATGGAAAAAGCCCAGTGCCAGTGTTATAAAAGGCTTTTTAGGCTCCCCAAGTACACAAGAAATGCCTTGATTCGGCTTGAGTTTGGTCTTGTACAGCAAAAATACGAATGCAGGAGTACACTGGTCAAATTTTGGTTCAAGACGACAAAAGCTCAGAAAGGATCCCTTAAGGAGGCACTGAGAACCATATTTGAGGGGTCGTCGAACCCATGGCAGAAATACTGCCTGGAGACAGTGGCAGAGTTGGACTTATCTACAGCATCCTGGTCCCAAGAAGAACTAAACTACCTTGCAATAAAGAAGGTGCTAAATAAGCACACCGCCCATATATCAAGGAACGAAGACATAGCAAGACTGAAGGTAAACAGAGGTCTGGCCGGCCTAATTAAAGCATACGAGTCGCATAAAATCCAGCCATACATGAACAATCCTCTGGGAAGGAAGTGTTTGAAGGAAATTCAATGGGCACGCCTAGTCCCCCTACCAATAAAAGAACTGAATCCGGTATGGAAATCGTTGAACAATATAGTCAGTTGCAGGCTGTGTAATAATTATAGGGCAGAATCATTGGTACATCTACTATGCTGCTGCCCTGCATTACTACAGCATCGACGTATACTGTTAAAACCAATGTTCCTAAGGCATGGGACTAGAAGATGCACCGATGCAGTGGCATTGCTTCAGTCAAGTATAGAGTCTTCAGACCTGGCCAAATTTGGCAAATATATGAACAGGACACGAAGGGCCCTAATCGAAAACAACACAGAGGAAAAACGTGTGGTGGCAACTGTTGAGCCCCTGGTAGTAATAGAAGGAGCAAACGGTGAACAGCCCCTCCCAGGAAAGAATTGCACGCCACCCATAAGCCCCACAATGAACTAAGAATTAACTTCCCATGAAAACACAGGGAACACGAACCTTGTTAATATTTAATTTTAAAATCAATTAATTCAAGAACAAGGTCACATTTTAGATACGGTCTGGTATTATTGACTAAATGACAGACCTAATTTTTTATACACGTTTAGATAAATGTTTTACAATGTCGTGAGATACGTATTTTAGTGTAATTTTGGATAATGTACTGCAATTTTGCATTGATTTTAAGTAAATATGCAAAAATCAAAAATTCATTCATTCATATATATATATAGATATATATAATTAACATAAAATCTTTAAAAAACAAACCGGTATAATTAAATACAAAATGAATCAACTTAAAATTTTTTGAATGTAGCAACAATTATTTTACGCATTAAAAATATTAATAATTAAAAATATAATTTGAAATAAATAAAAACATAATAATATATATTATAACAGCATAAAATAAATTATAAAATATTAAATTTAATATATATACTGTTCCCACTACAATTTATACCAAGCTACGCAAACCATTAAAATTAATATATAAAAAATTATTACTCCCACGTCACACAACGCAAAAATAATAAAACTGGTTAAAATTTACAAATCGCCCTCCAATAAATGCAACAGTAGTAAAAGTGTTGGATTGCGGTTAAGTAATATTTACTGTACCCATTCAAGCCAGCACAACAGTAGCAAAACTGTTGGAGTGCAAAGGGATACATTTACTATTCCCACTCCAATCACTACAACAGTAGGGAAAGTGTTAGATTGCGGAGGGGTAAAATTTACTATTCCCACCCCAATGAGTGTAACAGAAGGGAAAGTGTTGGATAGCGGAGGGGTAAAATTTACTATTCCCACTCCAGTCAGTACAACAGTAGGGAAAGGGCTGGATTGCGGAGGGGTAAAATGTACTATTCCCACCCCAATGAGTGCAACAGTAGGAAAAGTATTGGATAGCGGAGGGGTAAATTTTACTATTCCCACTCCAGTCAGTACAACAGTAATTGTAATTATAATTGTAATTGCATTTATATAGCGCTTACCGCCCCTGCCGAGGCATCGAAGCGCTTTTTCAGCGTGTAGCATGCTACTCGGGAACCCATAAAGGATTAGTTGTTAATTAGTATAGTGAAAATATGAAAGTAATTTGAGTGGTGGATATGTTAGTCAGTTATTTGGATTTAGAAGGATAGTGGAGGGATAGAAGAGGGAAAAAGGTTTGCATTTATGTAGCGCTTGCTACCCTTGATGGGGTGTTGGAATGCTTTTTCGGCGAGTAGCACGCTACTTCGGAACCCATAAAGGATTAGTGGTGAATTAGTATGGTGAAATATGAAAGTCATTGGAGTGGTGGATATGTTAGTCAGTTGTTTGGATTGAGAAGGATAGTGAAGGGGTAGAGGAGGTAAAAAGGTCTGCATTTATGTAGCTCCTGCTACCCCTGATGAGGTGTTGAAGTGCTTTTTTGGCAAGTAAGGATTAGTGGTGAATTAGTATAGTGAAATATGAAATAAATTTGAGTGGTGGACATGTTAGTCTGTTATTTGAATTGAAAAGGATAGTGGAGGGATAGAAGAGAAGGATTTTGATTATTTTTTTTGTTTATTTGTTTTGGAGCTCATAGCAGTAGGAGGAGGCTTGAGATGAGTAAAAGGGAGCTGGAGGGGGTAGAGTCAGAGGGAGGGTTTAGAAAGGCTTGTTTCGGCGAATCAGAATAGTAAAAAGTGGTATGAGATGAAGCAAGGAGGGGTGGAGTAAGGAAGAGTCTTGAGAGGGTTATTTTGGGGATCATAGTAGTGGTATGGGGTTTGGGATGAATGAGAGAGTGGAGGTAATGGATATATTGATAGAGGTATAGGGTGAGAAATAGGGTAGTGCATTGGAAAGAGTAGACAAAAGAGGTTTGGGATGAGTCAGAGAGTTGAGGTAGAGGATATATAGAGAGTGGTATAGGGTGAGAAATAGGGTAGTGCATTGGATATGCTGAATTAGAAGAAAAGTAATAAATAAGTAAAAAGTAGTATATATATAGATCCAAAATAAATAAAGATATAGATCCATAAGTACATGGCACGTATATAGATTCATAAAGGAAGCTGGTATATGTAGATTAAAGATGCATTAAATAAACTCTGGCTTTCAAGTGTTCTTGTAATTTAAATTAGTTTTATTTATTTATATATATATATATATTTGTAGATCAATAGTGAAGCAATCGTAGATAAATAGTTATGATAAAAAGATTTACTTATTTATGCAGTCACTTATATACATGTTAAAACATAGAATAAAGTAACTATCAGTAATATGTACATTTGTTAAGCAGAACTAATGAATATCTATATATAATTTAATAAAATGTAAACATAATTATTCTACATGTTTATACAAAGCAATACACATATATAGGTATGTCTCTATAGTACAAATAAATGCTTATATACAAAGAGATATGCTGTATATTTCTATCTGTTTGCGTTTGGTGGTTATGTGGAGAAGAGCCAATTCTTCAGTAGTTTTCTGAAGATAAGGTGGTTATCCGTGGATCTTATGTTGGGAGGTAAAGAGTTCCATAGTTTGGCTGCTTGAACAGAGAATGATGTGCCACCCATGGTTTTTTTCTTGTATCTTGGGATTTTGAGGCGAGGTGCCACTCTAGAGCGGAGGTTCCTTTGTTGAATGTGTTTGGTGATTTTATTCCTAATGAAGAGGGGTCCAGTTCCATGTATCACTTTGTGGGTGATACAAAGCAGCTTGAACGTGGATCTTCTGGCAACCGGTAACCAATGCAGAGCTTTCAAGGATGGGGAGGTGTGGTCTTGCGGTTTTATATGTAAGAGTAGTCTGGCAGCCGAGTTCTGAATCCATTGTAGTCTTTTCATGGTCTTTAAAGGTGATCCGTGGTAGAGGCAATTGGCGTAACGAGTTTGAACAAAACAAGGGAGATGGTAGCCTGGACCTTATGTGAAAATCCCAAATGGGGGAAGATTTGTCGCACAGTTTTTATTGTAACAAAGCTTGATCTTGCTAGTTTGTCCACTTGGGCATTCATCGATAGCTTGGAGTCCTTAGTCATTCCGAGGTTTCTTACTTCCTTTGATATTTTAGGCAGTGTTCCCAGATCATCAGCCAACGCAGCGAGTGGGTCATAATGTTTCCAATCGCCACATGTGAGAGTTTCCGTTTTGGAAGCATTCAATTTGAGATAGCTCCACGTCATCCGTTGATCCACGGCTCTGAGACAATGGAGAATTTGTGAGTTTCCAATGTCTTTGGGGCATTGCAGTTGAAGGAGTATTTGTGTGTCATCTGCATAGTTATAGCACGTGAGGTGAAATTGAGTGATCAGTGCCGGTAATGACATCTGAAAGTATGGTATTCTCTTCAATGAATTGTGCGAAAGTAGGGAAAGTGTTGGATTGCGGAGGGGTAAAATTGACTATTCCCACTCCAGTAAGTGCAACAGTAGGGAAAGTGTTGGATAGTGGAGGGTAAAATTTACTATTCCCACCCCAGTCTGTTCAACATTAAATACAAATAAAATATCTTCAACAAAATAAAATTATTTTAAAAACAAAGTTAATAAAAAAATATATAAATATGTTGAAAAATAAAATAAAAATATATTTAATATAAAGAAATTAAAAATTAAAACATCACAATCTTAAATACATATCACAAAAACCTATAAATATTATTATAAATAAAATACAAGTTAATAAAAAAATATTTAAATATGTTGAAAAATAAAATAAAAATATATTAAATATTTAAAAAATTAAAATGAAAACCTATCACAATGTTAAATACATATCACAAAAACCTATAAATATTGTTA
Source organism: Calotriton arnoldi (assembly GCA_963921515.1). Classification (NCBI taxonomy): domain Eukaryota; kingdom Metazoa; phylum Chordata; class Amphibia; order Caudata; family Salamandridae; genus Calotriton; species Calotriton arnoldi. Next base: position 766,364 of record CAWUFW010002264.1, read on the forward strand.
TAAATAAAGTACAAAAATAAATATTTTTACTTTGAAATTATTCATTAACGAAAGCAGTAATTATTACATACATTTAGTTTAGTTACTTCCCACCCTATAACACCACAAAACTCACAACCTGCACCTACAGAATTTTTTACACTATTAATATAAATATTAATCAACAAACTAATTTTCATTAATAAAATATTAATTATTATTTAATTATCATTATTATACTTCCCACAATAAATCCCCACAAAGCACACAACACACTCATAACACAATTAGCATAATGTATTGTTAAATTAATATTTAATATTAATTACAAAAATTAGTATTAATTGCTTAAAATGAATTTACTTCCCACCCCATACACCTACAGAACCCACAACCCACATCTAAAATCTAAAAAACATAAATTTATTTTCACAATTAACATAATTAATTAGCAATTAAACAAATATTATTAATTAGGAACCAAATTATAATAATTAAACTTAATTAACTTCCCACCCGATAATTCCCACAACCCTCACCTAAAAGTAAACTTTAAAAAAATGAATTACACAATTAAAATAAATTTTCAAATAAACAACTAATAGTATTTAACAATTATAAAGTAATTAAAAAGAATTTACTCCCCACCTTTTACCCCTATAAACCCAAAACCTGCACCTATAAAAAATTTAAATAAACAATTGATATAATTAATTATCAATTAATTAATTAATATTAATTATCAGTTAATTTTTAATTAATTATAAATAAATTACTAAGGGGCCCATTACGATGGCGGGCGGAAGCACAACCGCCGTGCTGGCGGATGCAGAAACCACCAGTTACCGCCGGCACGCAGCAGTCCACACGCCCGCCCAATTACGATGTGAAAAGCAGGCCAAACACCGCCGGCAAGCCAGCAACACCGTCCGCCATCAAAGTGCGCCCGCACACGTAGCGGCGCAGCACAACTGACACACACCGTCCGACGAAACACGTCCCGCCCGGCGCATAAATTACGATGCCGCAAACAAACGGCTCCCACGGCAAAGAGACACCGCACGTGAAAGAGAGGCGGAAACACGGACGCAGAGCACGGACAACGAAGAAGCGGCACCCCGGGCATGAATCCAGCACTGCAGGCCCTTCCCATGCTTCTGCTGATGCACCACCAAGGACGCAACGTACCGCGGAGACGCAGGTAGGCACACACACAACAAGTGCACGCAAACAGCGCACACAGTGCAAGGGCGGAAAAAGCGGACAACCCCCCACCAGCGCGTGCACACTACACATCCACCATTGCATCCACATATGACACACAGGCCAAATCCTAACATCGCGGAACACATGTGTACACACCACCTGGGACTAGGAACCAACCACCCCGTCACGGCCCCAAAGCGCCGATGACGCCGCCACACATGCGCACAACGCAGAGGCCAACCGCAGCGCCATGCATGCGTCGCACACAGACACAGGGACACAACCAAGCAGCACACACATCAGCCCCACCCCGAACGCACATGACACGTGACAGGCCGGCCACAGACATGTCCCCAACGCCCAATTCACGGACAACACCCAACGCCACACAACCGACGCACACATGTCAGTGAAGACACGCAACTGCAGGACACACCCCAGTGTAACAAACATGGCGTAGCATACAGCGGCGGCAACACCAACTAGGAGAAGCAGGGCCCCTTCGGGAAGAGGAACGCCAGTACCACACTGAAAAACCCATACCACCCTGCACATATGAACAAGACACATGAAACGGAACACCAAAGAGCCCGGGGACCGACAACAGGTGGCCCAAGAATTACATCCACACACAAGGCCCAACGCAGAGCGGAAAGGCAGCCTGCCGCCCACACAAGGGAGAGCAGACAGCACTGAATGACCTTCCATTCCAACACCGAAACCACAGCCCTACGACAGAAGCCGGTGAATACAGCCATTGTCCAAGAATAGACCAACACAGGCATGCCGAGGAGACCGACCACAGGGCAGATAGCGCATATCACAGAAGCACACAACGGACGGGGAAGAAAGAAGAAAACACTCCCCATGTCGGCCACATGCAAGTTAATTGGAAGGAGTCACACAGCACTGACCTTGAACTGTCTGAGAAGCATGTGGGAAGAGGGCCCGTGTCCTCCAAACAAGCCAACAGAACACAAGTCCTGTCTCCCCACGACTACACAGAGCTCACAGCAACCCCGGAGCGTGCACATTGCAGACTGCACACACAGCCGGAGCACGCCACCTCTACGAACCGCTGCGAAATGGCAACCGCAACACACCTACCCAACTACGCCGAACAGCTCAAGCTGTACCAAACCAACACGATACATACATTGGGATGCGATCTCCTGTCCCTGCTGAACGTAAGTTACCGACTGACTTACCGCATCACATTGTTCAGCTGCGTCATGCCCGTCTTCTACTGTCGGAGGTGTCCCTACCAGCATCCCGTCGAGATATGCCTCTCCAACCCGGCATGTCTGAAGGCGGACCTGCTACCACTACTCCTCCCTCTGGACGCACACGACAGGGCCTGCTCTGCCTATGGGGGCATGGCGTATGTGGCCAACATCGCACGCGCACTGAAATGGAACCACTGTGCCTCCACACGACGGATCATCGAGAACAGCTACATCGAATGTCACCCAGCATGCCCCATCATGGTCCTCCAAGGGACAACCTACGAACAACACCTTGACAGCCACCATCCGCTTCATTGGCTGGCAAACATGTACACCACCAATGACATGGAAGCCCTGCTGGACGGCATCGCATACCTGACAACCTGTAAATACATCGGACCACAACGCAGGTTCCCCGAGTGACCTATGAAGTCCAACCCCGCACCCATGCTCAGCTTCCGCACGGACTGGCCAGTCACCACCACAACAGCCATACCAAACGACCGGCAACTGTAACCACACCATCAACGACATCGCCATGACATCGGATATGACCGGGACATGCACACTGTTCCCCATCACATCCAGGAACACCGCATGCATCGTGGGAGGCAGTGGCATGGGCTCTGTGCATCGCACCCACATGGACGGAACTGCACGAACAACCAGGACACGACATGGATCCAGCGCCCATGGACACACACACCGCTCAGTGGACATGAATAGGTCGCCTGGAGTCTGTGGGTGCTGCACCCCTCCCACCCCCGCCCCGGGAATCCCATACCAGGACCTTTGCATGGACGACAAGTGCATACAACAACAACACGACCCCAGTGACTGTGACATGTCCAGTAACCACCACAGTGCAACAACAAGTGGCACGCCGCTGCATGCACGCAAGCACATGCCCTGATGTCATCTCACATGCACACGTGCATGAGGAACAACAGCAGCAAACCTGTCACATGGAACTGAGATGGACTGTGCCCATGATGCCGAGCGGTCTGGTAGGCTACATGTATACCGTCTGTGTCAAAGTCCGCAGCTCCGCAGCTATACGTAAATGTACATTAGCACAGCCTTGGCCAAGCAGATGTAACCCCACACCCTATCCCATTTGTTATCATGCTCAGTATATCCTCAACATGTATTCCGCTGCCAGTAGTGTCCACTATACTGCATCACAGAGGACAGAAGACTCAATATAATGTTTGAAACCAGAACTGTCTCCGCTGACTCATTTCACAAGTACGAATGAGAGAGGATGAGAGTATGTGAAGTACACGGCAGTCGTGACATGACCATGTAGTCCACTGGTATTGGATGTCAACGCAAATGAGTAGCACTACTGTGGAAGACACACATGTGTCGTGTGAAGTCGTATGGACGCAGTGCTCAGGTGGGTGGGTGCGACGGGTAGATGCGCACATGCCAAGTTGGAGCACGCCGTGTTGGGAGGGGTCATGTACAGTACACCACCGCTTCCCTGGGCATTGTGAGAGGACACCTGTCGGGGGAGTGAACACGTGTGTGCACAGCAGCCGGGCACACGTACAAAGCGGTACCAGGCGCACCTCAGCCCACCCTCTGTGGACAAGCTGGATCCGTTGTGCGCCCGCCATGCCCCTTGACAAGGCACACACAGCCCCAGTCGACCAGGTGTAACCCCAACATAGTCAATCCGCACAGGCGATACAGGGCACGGGATGGCAGTGGAGCATGGTGTGTGAGAGGTCTCCTCGCGCTCCTCCTGGTCATATCACGCAGGCAATAGAACCTCAACGTCTAGCATGGCACAAGTCAAATGGAAGTGTAGGGGGACGCACCACAGCACGAGCAGCACTGACGTCACAGGAGGTGGCTCGCACCATCCCATCCATTGCCCATCATACCAACCACGCCACATGCCATTGCGACTAAGTGCAAGCGCGTGCGCCACCACCCCCGAGCCCCCCCAGAGAGGCCAAAGAGTGAATGTGTGGGCCAACAGCCACAGACGGACACGGCCTGGCCGCAAGGGCAGCCACAGCCACTGGGTGTCGCAGGTGGCGGATCCGGAAGGCGAAGACTGTGATGCATAGTCCATGCAGGCCGGGTCTCCATTTGGGGCACCACGCAGGTGGACGGCGTCCCGCCACACATCATACCCTGAGACAGCCCACTCGTGCAACTGGACCCACACATACACTCCTTGCCCTCTCTGGTGCGAGCTTGGGGCTGCCTGTGCAAGCGCTAGCCTCGCAGGTGAGCATGCATATTGGGGGGCGAGGGGAGGACATGAGGGCTGTGGCTCATGTGCTTGCTCAGTCATGTCAGTGATGTGTATGCGAAATTGCTATGTGCCGTGTTGCTTTGACATGTGTCCTCTGCCATTTAACCCAGGCGGAGACCGAACATTGACCGCCCATACCAATTGCTGGCGGACATGGACGATACAGAGGTAATCAGGAAGTTTCGGCTGGACAGGCCAACTCTGCATCGACTGTGTGCCATGTTAGAGCCCCATCTCCGTCCCCGCAGGGTGTATCCGACTGCTGTCACCCCCACGGCTAAGGTGATGGCCGCCATGCATTTCTTCGCCACTGGGTCATTCCAGCACACAGTGGGCAGTGGAGGAGGGATGTCCCAGCCCATGTTCAGCAAGGTGCTGAGGGATGTACTGGCAGCCATGATGCTGTACCGGAACAGGTACATCAGATTCCCCAGGGCTCGTGAATTGGCGGCAGTGAAGGGTGCATTCTATGCCCTTGGCAGAATCCCACACGTCGTGGGAGCCATTGACTGCACTCATGTTGGCCTTGTTCCACCACAGGCCACTGAGCACCTGTACCGCAACAGGAAGCACACGCACTCCCTGAATGTGCAAGTGGTGTGCCTTGCGGACATGGTGATCACCCACGTGTGTGCCAAGTTTCCAGGCTCGGCCCATGATGCACACATAATGCGCAACAGCATCTTGCCACGACTGATGGCCAATATGCAACAGGATCGTGGCTGTATTGTCGGTGAGTATGTGGAGTGGTGTAGCGTGCTGGTTGTGCGATGCTGTCCCCTGTCCAGTTGGAATAGCAACGGTTCTCTGTGTCCCTCACACCCAGGTGACTCTGCGTATCCGAATGGGGCATGGCTGCTCAGTCCATTGAGGAATCCTCGCACCCCAGCAGACGATCGATACAATGAGGCACATGGGAGGACCAGACGTGTGGTCGAGCGTACCTTTGGCCTCCTCAAGTCCAGGTTCAGGTGCCTGGACCGCACCGGGGGTGCACTGGCGTACTCCCCACAGAAGGTGTGCCAGATAGTGGTGGCGTGCTGCATGCTGCACAATCTGGCCATTCGGAAGCAGATCCCCCTCATTGTGGATGACGGAGATCAACCAGGGCCCCAGCCCGCAGACCAGGACAGCTCGAGTGAGGTGGACAGCGGAGAGGAGGAAGCTGGGAATGTGCGCCAGCAGCTCATCGCCCGCTACTTCACTTGACGGTGAGTGTCCATGTACGACGGATGATGTGTCTGTATCTGTGCAGGTGTGTGTGTGCTGTGTCAGGGTGGCCGTATGTTCACTGCGTGCAGTGTGTCAACGCTCCATGGCCAGGGTAGTATGCCACTGTTGGTGACTGTGGCATTGTGCCCTATTGCTCTGTGCGATGTGTGTACATTGCTTGTAGTTGTTGACATGTACTGTGTGATGGGTGTGTGACACACTCATTGAATGTGCTCCTGTTCTGTCTCCCACCCTAGGTCCCTACAGGCCCTCCGGATTCCATTGCCATGCCACGCATCAGGTGCCTTTCCGCCCAAGGTGGCCGTTGTATTCCGTACAAATAAAACACAGGGCACAAACAGCAGTTAGTGAAAAAGGTGCATTTATTACAAACTGTGACATGTGATTGTGTGTAAGGTGATGACAAAAGTGGTGCGTGCAGTGACAATGAGCTGTCGGTCATGGCTGCGTGATGATCAGGGTGTACCCACTGGTTCTATGTCCATAGTCCAACACACACATGCCATCCAGCTGGCTGTGTGGAGTGGGATCGTAGAGCAAGTCAATGCAGTGGCTGGTCAAGGAAGGCTGGCGGAAGGCTGGCTGGCTGCCTCACTTGCGACTGGAGCGTGCGAAGTCCTCCCGGGAGATCTGTTTCCTCTTCGGACGGCCCCTTCCACGTTTGGGAGGGGGGTGTGTGGTGGCGACCTGCTGGTGGTGGGTGAGGTGTGCTCACTGGCTGTGGACGCAGGGGAAGTGGACACTGCTGCCCGAGCCTGCGCCCTAGCAGGTGGTGGCGGAGGTGGTGTTGCTGGCCTTGCCTGTGACCCCACCGCCACCACCAGCTGGCCCATGAGGTCCACGAGTTGGTCCATACGGGACACGAATTGGCCCATATGGGCGTCCATGGACCTCAGCACCCCCAGCACCTCCCGCGTGTCAGTAGCAGACCTGGCCCATTGTCCTTGGGCCTCTTCATAGGCCCCAAGGACTCTGGCCATTTGAGGCAGGGCATGGCTCCCAGGGGAGGCTGGCGTTTCCCTGACCCTGCTCCTCCTACCAGTCCTGCTGCCACCGGCCTGCCCACTAGCCACATTGCACACCACGGTCCTCGCTGTGGCTCCCAGGGTGGATCCAGTCGGCCGGGCCACCACCTGCGCTGGGGCTGGTGCCAGCGAAGACGTGGTGGTGGTGGAGGCGGTGGTGGTCGGTGCGGCGATGGTGGCGGTTGCGGCAGTGGTAGTGGCCGCAATGACCGTGGGTGTGGCCGCAACGACAGTGGCAGCAGGGGACTGGGACTGTTCAGCATCCCTGGATGATGGGTTGGTGGGTAGGAGGGGTCCTGGGGAGCGGCTGGGCCCTGCCACGCCAGATGGGCCAGCTTGGTGGTCCGTGTCCGAAGAGGAGGACAGATCCTCCAGATCCGTGTGTCCTCGTTGGGGGCTTGTAGGCTGGCTGTGCTGGCTGCTGTCTCCATCCCCAGCATCCAGCAGTTCGTCACCTGTGGAGAGAATGAGATTTGTTATTGTGTTGCACCTGGCGAAGTATGTATTAGTCGTCTGACATTGGCAGTTCGTGCAATCTCGTACATGGGTTTCCCGGAGGCGAGTGTGTGGCTGTGGCATCTGTAGTTGTGTGTGCTAGGCAATGGGACTGTGTGCTGTGCACATGTGGCATGGGACGGATTGGCCATGCCGATGGGTGTGTTGCTGTGCCCCTACTCATTGTGACTCTGGTGTATGCGGGCTCCTGGCCCATCCTGGGTCTGGTTTGTACTTTGCTTTTGGAGTTCATATGGAACGCTTAGGAACGCATATGGCAACATGGGGGCCATGCCCCAGATTCGCATTTGGGAGGGGATATGCTTTGGGGTTCACATGGAACGCTTAGGAACGCATATGGCAACATGGGGGCCATGCCCCAGATTCGCATTTGGGAGGGGATATGCTTTTGGGGTTCACATGGAACGCTTAGGAACGCATATGGCAACATGGGGGCCATGCCCCAGATTCGCATTTGGGAGGGGATATGCTTTTGGGGTACATGCTGTGAGCCATGGGTGCCGAACGTGACATGTGTTGTGGCAGCATGACAGTGCATGGTCTGAGGTGTGTGCATGCCTGACATGCCCTGCATATTTGCTGTCTGTTGTGGTTACTGGACATGGCATTGGACGCATCGTTATGAGTGAGTGATAGTTGTGTGCCAGCCAACGTATTGCAGTTGTCCCATCTCCTTGGTGTGCGTGCTGCCCTGTGCCATGTGCATCACTGCAGTGCTCGGGGGGTGTGGCCCATGTTGTGTGTTGTTGCTCACAGTGTGTCGTGGCGCTTAATTGACTTCTGGCACATGGTTGGTCATGGGCATGTGTCTTAGCGTGACTGCTGTATGTGTGGCAGCTGTGCGGATGACATGCCTTTCATGAGACTGGGGCTGACGGATGGGATGGATGGTATGTTGTATGTGCATGGTGTGTCTGTGAGTTTGATGGGTTCAGTGGTGTTCGTGTGCATTTATGTTGTTCCGCTCTGTTGCGTCTAGTGTTGTTTGTCTTACATAGGCGTAGTTGTGGGGTGTGGGGTTGACAGGCAGTGGGGGCTACATGGACAGGACTTCAATGGTGTTTCGGTTGTGTGTGATGAGTTGCACAGTGGCTGCCGTGTGGGACTATATTCAGTGTGGCTTGTGCATGCAGACGTGGCTCCTTGGGTGTTGCTATGTCTGTGATGGGTCATGTGGGGTGTGAGTCTGTTGTTCATGTCCGTGTGCACATTGTTCACTTGTTCGTGACGGTGGGCGGTGCTGCGTGTTCGTCTGCTACGTGACATGTCCCATGTGTTGGTGGTGTTATGGTCCTCATGCCTCCAGTAATCCAGCCCTGTCCAGTTTCCCACCTGCAAGTTGTTCGTGCGTGCACTGTACTGGATGCCACATGGCTCTAAGCGGGGGTGCTCCATGTTGCAGGTCTGTGGGGGTGGGGGGTGTTGTGGGTCGTGGGGGTGGCTGTACACCCACTGACACCGATTGCTGTGGACCGTGATGTCTGCCTTTCGGCTGTCGTTGTGCACTGCGGTGGCTGACACGTGGCTGTGGGGTGTGGGGGATGCTCCTCCTTGCTGTGCTGTGGGACTGGGGCCTGGTGTGTGTTGTACTTGGGCTGTCCACCGTCCCACCCACTGCACTTTGTGTTCCTGCCACTTACCTGTTACTTGTCGGTTAGTGCAGCTGTGGCGGACACATGGGTGTGGTGGGTGCTCGTTGTGGCGCTTCTGGCATATTTGGGGACCTGTTGGTGGTTACGTGGCTGGCTTAGTGTACACATGTCCCCACGCATCTTACAGTTGTTCGGTTTGGGCTGTGTGTGGTAGTGTCTGTTGCATGTGTGTGTGATGTGTTATGTATTGTGTGCTGGACATGGGGGTGTTTGTCCCTGGGAGCTGTGGCATGGTAGTTGCGCATGTGAGTACATAGCGGTGTGCTGGTATACATTAGTTTGTACTTACCAGCCTCCACTCCCCTGCTAATCCGGCGAGGATCTCCGGATGTATTACGACTCGCACCTTCTCCTCCCACGCTTTGAAGGTCTTAAAGAGCGCGGGATTCCCTCCGCCAGTGACGGCAGCCAGCTCTCTGTTTTTGCCCTCCTTCTTCTTGACCAGGCTCTTTACGTCATTCCAACGTTTGTTTATCTCGACTCTGTTTCTGGGCAGGGTCCCGACTGCATTGACCTGGTCTACGATCCGGTTCCACATTCTGTTTCTGGTGGCTAGTGGTGTGTGCTGGACCATGTTCCCATAGATTTGTGGGTACACCTTGATGATCTCGTCGACCATGACCGTCAGCTCCATGGGCGTGAACTTGGGCATCCTTTGTGGTGCCATGGTGTTTGTGGTGCTGGTGCGGTGTGTGTTGTGTAATGTGCAGGGGGTTTGTGGTGCAGTTGTTTGGTGGTGGTGGTGGTGGTGGTGGTGGTAGTGATGTGTGCGTTTCTGTGGTGTGCTGCTGTCCTTGCTGTGTCACTGTGTCCTCTCCTCTCTGGTTTGCAATGTAGCAAGGGGTTGTGGTCTGTGGGAGTGCTGCTTTTGTACTCACCTATGTGGGTGTGTCCTCATGGTCTGTTGTTTTCAGGTGTGTTGTGTCTGGGGTTCTGGCCTTTGTATTTTTTGTTTGTCCGGGGGGTGTTTTCGGGATGTGTACTGTGCTTGTGTATTTGTGCGTGCCTTGCTGTGTGGACTTGTTGGCCATGTTGTGTGCTATTGGTTTTGTGTGCGGATGGTTTCTGTGCAGGTACGTTGGCGCCATGGCTTCTGCCGTGTCGATTCTCATCGGCGTTGTTTGCGCTGGCGGGCGGTATATTTGTTGTTTATCCGCGCTCATGGCGGTGCGATCGTAATTTCACGTGCGGTGTGTCGGCCGTGAGGGCGGGCGGTTTTGTGTTGTCGTGCGTGTTTCCGTCCGTGGCGGGCGGTTTGACTCCGACTCGGACGATGGCGGGCGGTATTTTGTGTGATTTTTCTGCCGATGGCGGTTTTCGGTTTGTGTACTCATAATGGCGTGGTCGGTGTTCAGGCGGTGTGTGCGGGCGGATTTTTGCCGCTTCCATGCCTGGCGGATTTATTTACGCCGGGTATCGTAATGGGCCCCTAAATTACTTCCCACGCATTACTCCTATAACCCCACAACCTGCACCTAAAAGAAATTACACACTTAACATAATTAATTATCAAATAATTAATTAATATTAACAACGAATTATTAATTATTTAAAAATAAATTACTTCCCACCCTTTACCCCTATAACCCAACAATCCACACATAAAAATTATCCCCAAAAATTAAAAGCACAATTAACACAATTAAATGTCAATTAAATAAATAGTATTCAATAAAAAATAATCATTAATTTATTAGAATTAAATAAGTCCCACCCTATTCCCCTATAAACCCACAACCCGTACGGACCTAAAAAACACAAAGATGTATTTAAATTACATTTAAAAACAACTAAAAATTTAACACTTATATTAAAAAACATAAAAAACACATACAAAAAAATTACAACACATACATTTAAAATAAATACTAAAGTACATAACACTAATTAAAAAAACAATGTTTTAAACAACTATATTTTTTGCAAACGATTTTAATGACTTTTATATTTTAAAAATCGATATTACTTACCTTCAGATCGATATTCTTGACATTGATATTGTTGACCGATATTTCCATGTCAAAATATTTTAAACCCAATATTCTTGTCTGTTGATATTTGCAACTCAATATTTTGTCTAAACACCGAATTGATCAACACCTGCTGTGTTTCTTTGGTCTCTTGACAGTGAGAATACCGGGCATCTGTGGGTTTCAAAGAGGTGGCAGCCTCAGGAAGTTAGCCCTAATTCAGTGGGCAATTTCAGAAGCCACAGTAGCTGACATACTGGTTTGAGGGCATGTGCCCTTGGATGCAGATATCAATCCTGGGGCAACAGGAAAAATATACAACATTTTTTAAAAAGAGAGATAGGTCGAGCCCTAAATGTTATCGCCCAATATCATTGATCGGCACTACATGCAAGCTGATGGGCAGGGTTTTACTTGACCCCCTTGAAATATGGATAGCGGAAAAAGGGAAATTTTCAGACATCCAATATGGTTTTAGAAGAGTTCTGGGCACTGTGGAGAAATGCCTCAATCTCCACCTAGTAATAAGTAAATATACAGTGGCAAAGAACACTAATCTACATTTGGGATTCATGGACCTGACATCGGCCTTGGATTGCGTGGTGAGGGGGAAATTATTGCAAAAGATGTTAGGAATGGACATAGATGCTCCCCAGGTTCACTTTTTAGCACAGATGCATCGTGACTAGTCAGGCAGAGTGAGATTCGGGGCAGATGGAGAACTATCATCCCCGGTCAAAATGAACAGAGGCGTCCGACAGGGGTGTGCGCTTGCCCGTTTCCTGTTCTGTTTGTATATAAATGATCTGGAGAGTTTCTTGAATGAAGGGGTGATTGACGTGCCAAGGGTGGGGCAGAGAAATCTCCCCGCACTATTATATGCAGATGATTGCATATTAATCTCAAGAACAGGTGTAGGTTTGCAAACCCTTGTCAATAGATTTAATGAATTCATGAGCAAACTGGGCCTAAAGATTATCACAGCCAAGTCACATGTTATGGTGGTGGGGAAAGTTCATTGTAAAAAAATACCTTGTTTTATAACAATGAAAAATTATCCCAGGTTTTAAATTTTTCCTACTTAGGTATCCCATTTGACCATAAAGGCTCATGGGTCCATCTCTTAGAAGTCAGGAAAAGGAGCTTTGACAGAAAGCTTGAAGCCCTATTCAGGTTCTCTAGGAAACTTGGTTCTAGACTGTTCAAGACCCTCATTAACATCTATAATGCTTGATGCTGTGCTGTGATTTGGTACGGGGTTGGGGTGTGCGGATTATGTAATTCATCAATTTTACAAACTACTGAAAATGTCTTTCTTAGAAGATTAATGTATGCCCCCCCACCCCAGCTTGCCTTCTATTATATGGTATAAGGAACTGGGGCTAACCCCCCTGGCAGATAGAATACAAAGTGCCCCAATCATGCTATGGCGCTCGATTTGTGCAAATAAAGAACCGGTCCTTAATCGTGCGATAATCCAAGATTATTTAAAATGTGATCATGCACACAAAATACAGTGGCTTAGCTATGTTCAGACCCAGCTGGCCCTCTTGGGGAGGCAGGACTGTTTTAATAATCCTCATCTTATTACCTCAGTTATGAAACTTCAACTAAAAAGAATTTTTTTAAACACTTTAAGTGAGCGCAGAGAATATGTGGAGCTCAGTAAAAAGCAGTAGCCAATTATCTACTCCTGGTTACTACCGAAGGAATTGAGCCATATCTTCTGTACACTTTTAGCCATTCTAAAACTGTTTATCGTATAAGATTCAGACTTGGCATCGCGTATTTATAGGTGTCGTACCGCAGTAATATATATCACGTTGCCCATCTGGACCCCTGCCCCTGTGACTGTAATTCAAGTCAGAATATGCTGCATTTCCTCTTTTTTTGTCAGCTATATGGTAAACCACACAGGGAATTCATCTTACCACTTTTGAGGGCATTGAACATTGGAAAATGTAGGCCAGCTTTGCTCCACCTTCGACTACTTCAAACAGAATATATCTACAAAATGATATATAGATTTATTTCTGTTGCAATTTGCTTAAGGAGGTTAGTTGGAAAATGACTGCTTCTTTTTAAGATTGTGTATTGAGTCTGAATCTCTTAGTTTGTCCAATCTCATCATCTGCAACCTTTGGAGGATTTAAAAAATTTCCGGCACTTTCAAAAAGCATTATGCACTTTAAAATTATTTGTTCGTAAGGTGGAATGGTGTGTCTGAAAATCCTAACTTGTACCTGATTTAGTTAGCCCTGTATCACAGAAAACCAGGAAATACTTGAACAATCTTATAACTATCTGAAAAAAAAGGATAATGGATCCCATTTGTTCCGAACCTGCTTGGCACTTTGAAAAGACACTATGCACTCTTTTAAAATGTCTTATTTATAGGGTTGTGTGTTATGTTTGAATACATTTGTTATTTAGGAAAGTCCTGTACCAAAGTAACTTGTAATTACCTGATTGATTATCTTCTTATTCTATCTGTCCGGTTTCTGTCAAAAGGCATTATAAATTTTCGAGAATGATTTATGGTTCTGTGTCGTGTCCGAAAATTTTAACATGCCTCTCTTAAATTTGCATATTTATATATATATGAATGGTTATTGTTTTATTGTGTCTGAATAATGATATCGAACTTCTAGTGACTTGATTAGACAGCCTTGATGTGCTCTTATGAATTTCAAGTATGCTACACTGCTTTTTGCTAGTTTTATGTTTTTCATGCATTTTATGTATTTTTTATGGGTGGCTTTTATGGTTTACTAAAACCGACTAAAGTTGTTATGAATACAAAAAGTATATTTGATAATTCTGTAATTCTGTACGGTCTAAGAAATCTATGAGCTGCTAAGGAGTGTTGTTGTCAATTCTCACCCTATTTTCTGCAGAAGCGATAGGAGTTCCATGAGGTAAGCTCCCAACTTCATCCACCACTCAGACAGCCCAACAGTGGTCAAAGCCAATCCAGGTGAAATTGGGGAGGAGGGGATGAGAAGAGAAAGAACACAGGTCCCACAGAGACAGTGCAGAGATGTAAGTGTTACCCAGCTAAAGTATATCCACTTCCTAAGTAAAACATAAAAGAAAGAGGGAATCAATGTCTCTGGTACTAATGGTTAGGCAGCTTATAGAGTGTGTTTATATGACTTATTTCTAGTGTAAGAATACCTCAGTAAATCCCCTCTTATGTTTATGTAGGTAAAGAACTGCATATACTGGAGTAATATACACTCTAAGGAAGTAAATAGAGAGAGAAAAGGTTTTGTGGCAACAGGAAATGTAAACTACCCAGAACTATGTCTATTTATGTGAGAGTTACACATATCAACAAAAAGGAGCACGAGGGGGATAAGGAGATCAGACCGCCCCCCACTCCATCAATTATAAACACAACTAGGTCTGACCTCCAAGAGCAGACCATTACAACTTTTTAGACTCCTGGGGGTTACTATATCTTTTAGATAACACTTTCCCAGTACAGTTCCGTTCAAACATCCATGAACTGATTAGTCCTTGCCGCTCCAATTTAAAAAAAAGGATTGTCAATAACCACATCCCACATAAATACCAGTGGTAAGAAATCTTTACACTAATGTGTATATCAAATTCATCAAATAAAAATGAAAAAATGTGAGAGCGGTAAGAAAGCACCTCACGTGCGCAAACCCACAGGGCGACTGGATGGTACTCGCCACAGTGCCCACTTTATCATCGTAGGTTGCTTTCTTAACCTTAACACAAAAGAAAAAGAAAGGAAAAGAGGTGTGTGCTAGAATTCCACGGGTGTGGAAGATCAAAACAACATAGAAAGTGTGTGATCGACAACACTGAGGCTTCGTGATTCACTCAGTGTTCAATCGTCCCCAACCGTGCAAAGAGAACACAGTTCTCAATGAATTAAAAATGAGGTATCACTCACATACAACACCACCTTTATTCAATGTTGTGAGCATCCTCAATTAAAAAACAAGCATGTATCTGGCCACTTTCATTTGCCACAGGCCAACATGTTTCGTTGCCAAACCATCAAGGCAACTTCGTCAGGGCTGTTGGGGCACCAATCCTCACCTCAGTCCTTTTCACACCAATTCTGTGGTTATTGACAAAATTGAAAAGAAGAAGAACGTGTCAGTCATAAACAATCCTGCATCTAGCTCAAAATATAACCCCTTCCATCCAGGCATATAATTACCAAGTGGTTGCTTGTGTCCAGCGTACCTACAACCACCTTCAGTACAGGAACCTGCGCCACATGGTCACGTTCCACTTTCAAGACTGCACTCGTCAGTCCCTTCCTGCAATCACACATACAATGTGTTAATCATGATGGCCCCCTTGACTACACACAGCCACATTGTGAATATAATACACTCGTCCTTGTATACAATATACATTCTGGATCACGGAGTAACCCTCGGATGACAATAATGTTAGAAATGGTAATCGCTTTCTCAGGTGGCATAATGATATATCAATATAACAGCTAGTCTTCTCATTTAACTCCCTCTCGTAAATCAGAGGTACCGCTACTCAACCATTATCGCTATTCTTAATCCATTCCGAATGGCATTGTAGCCGACTGTCTTAGGCATTAGTGCAATATCACTGCTTTCTCGCCCCTTCATACACGGCACCTGCAAGGCACCACCCCATCCACACGAATCCAACAATTGGAACCCTCTTACCGCGTGCGTGCGCTCTTAGCACTTTTACTCGTCCTGCCCGAACACTCGTCTCCGGCGCTGATGCTGTTTTAATGGCGCCCGGGACCATATAACGCGGAAGTGGAAGGAAGTTCACAAACTGATGCTAGTGTGGTGGCCATCTTGGAAAGGGGAGCGCGCCCACATGAAGGCGGCAGATATTAGAACGCCACACTCAATGTGCACAGTGTGTCTTAAATAAACACTGCAATCAAAAAAAATATAGAAAAATATTTTTTCCCAAATTATTTAATTGCGACCTATATAATTTGAATGGGCAAAATAGCTTAATAGCTTCATTTCAACAAAAGTCGGCACAGGCACATATACAATCCAAAACCACCCCGCTAGGTCGGCGGCCATTTTCGACTAGTTTTCCATCAATTCCTTATGTGCTAAACTCCTGCACCTCAACGAAGCCTCTCATCTTGGCACTGCTACATCAATGGTTATCCAGTAACAGTCCGTAATCCAACCAAACACCACCCCACTAGACAGTACTTCCTAGGTGTAGGTCTCCATGCAGACAAACACATGTTTAACCTCCCTTGCTCACAATCAAAGCAGTATCCCATTTTCTTCCTGGCACCCAGCAAGAGTTTATGCTAGTTAGAAAACAGATATGGTTGTCCACAAAGGCGAATCTTATTCATAGAATAAATCACCACATGGCATATCTAAAGATCCTGACTCCCCACATATATCAGTGAATAAGGACAGACATTAACCTATCTTATTCCACTCAATGGAATCATTTAAACCCTGGTGATCCACTCTCTCAGCAAAAATCAATTTCGCCTCTTTCCTAGCCAGGATATCATCAATGTTGTGTTTCTCTCCTACCACCCTCTCCAACACTGTCCATCTCAGATCCCTGAGATCATGTTTAGAATCACGGAAGTGTTGGACGAGGTGTGTGGTAAGCCTTCCTGCTTTCAAGGTGCTTAAATGGTGCTTAAATGCTCTTGTATCCGTATCCGTACCTTGTATCCATACCTTGACCTTCAGAGTTGTAAGGCCTATGTAATGCAACCCACACCCACACGTGATCCTATAGATCAAGTGTGTCGTGTTACAGTTGCTAAACTTGTTAAGGTACCATATTTTCCCGCTCACAAGTTTGACACTCTTTGTCGGTTCTGTGAGTCCACATACTGAGCACCCACCACACTTTCTATGTTGTTTTGATCTTCCACACCTGTGGAATTCTAGCACACACCTCTTTTCCTTTCTTTTTCGTTAAGGTTAAGAAAGCAACCTATGATGATAACGTGGGCACTCTGGCGAGTACCATCCAGTAGCCCTGTGGGTTTGCGCACGTGAGGTGCTTTCTTACCGCTCTCACATTTTTTTTTTTTATTTGATATACACAATAGTGTAAAGATTTCTTACCACTGTGGTATTTATGTGGGATGTGGTTATTGACAATCCTTTTTTTAAATTGGAGCAGCAAGGACTAATCAGTTGATGGATGTTTGAACGGAACTGTACTGGGAAAGTGCTATCTAAAAGATATAGTAACCCCCAGGAGTCTAAAAAGTTGTGACGGTCTGCTCTTGGAGGTCAGACCTAGTTGTGTTTATAATTGAGAGTTACACATACCTAGTAACTTTATGCTGTGAGTGACAAATAGAAGACTCAACTACAAACTAGATATGTGGGAAAAGAAAACAAAGGTAAAATATCCATTTGTAAATATCTTCTAGTCGAGTCTTTAAGGTCAAAAAACAAAATTCAAAAAGGTGTGAAGCCTTAAAAAAACATCTATGTACTTATTTCTTAACCTTGCAGAAACAAGTGTTTTACATGGGTTTAACACCACCATGAATCAAACAGGAGGACTCTCAACACACAGAGGTCTAAAATCAGATAAGTTCAGCTTTTTAACCAGTGGTAAATATCAAAGAAGTGCAGCATGGGTTGCCACCAATATGTATGTTGACTTCGATTTTTTGATTGTCCTTGTTTTCTACTTTATTATACTTGTAGGTATCTCGGTGTAGGAAAGTAGGTTCTGCTTCTTATGGTTACCCCCACTTTTTCTAAATGTGATACTGTTTTTGACTAGTCTGACTGGGATCCTGCTAATCAGGACCCCAGTCTATCTGTTTTATCCTTAAACGATTATGCTATGTACTTTGGTACACTCCAGATTGGATACTGGGCTACCCTTGTCAGTCCCTAGTATATGGTACCCATGTACCCAGGGCATAGGTACCCCAGAGGCCTCCCATGGGCTGAAGCATGTATTATGCCACCCATGAGAGGCAATGCAAAATGGAACCTACAGGCCTGCCATTGCAGCCTGTGTAAGTTGGTGCATGCACCACTTACTTAAGATATAGCTTTCTTATATCTAAGGGTCACTGCACTTAAAACCTATAAGTCACCCCTCTAGCAGGCCTTTACAATCCTGAGGGCAGGGTGCTTGGTTCTAAGTGAGAGGGTGCCACTGCATGAGCAGAACACCCCTGCAGTCTACGGAGTCTATTCTCCCGGGTTGTCAGTGAGGCAGCCATTTACGACATATAGAGTGGCATTATGCGACCGCGTGATAACCAACTCTAGAACTGCTGAAACAAACCGCTATCGTGTTTGGTGTCAAACATGTTGGAATCATACCCCCACACTGGTAAACGGTGTGGGAGGTATGATTCCACTAGACCACAACAAGTACTCCTCTAGTACATCAATCGTGTTCATGACTTTTGTTTAGATAGAACCTGATCCAAAAGTGATGGGAAGTCCCTGTGTGAAGCTAAGGATAATGGCCCACTAGATGGTGGGGAAGGAGGCAAGTCCTTTTGTTTTATTTACCCTCACACACCCTAGTGGTGTCATGCTTCATCATCGGGTCACCCTGACGCCTAAAAGTCAGGGTGGGCTTGACCGTATTTCAGGGAGCTCTTAGAGAAATTATTGGCCAGGGGGAATAAAGATTAAAAACCACGGACAGATCCCAGTTTCCCTTTATTCTTGGATCTGTCAGGGATATTAAAATATTGAAATGGGTGGGTCGATTAGGTTATTATGGTCCTAAGACCCTAGTGCCAACATGTTTCAGTCCCCTTGTGCCCCAAAAGGGTGCTGGACTTTCTTCAGGGCGATGAAAAAGTCCTCCCTGGAAAAAAACAATAGTGTGGGAATTACCCTATACTATTTTTAATAAGGGCAGGTAGCTGCTCCTTTTCTAATCAGTAGAGTATTATTATTTCTGGAACTCCATCTGTGGAAAAATAAAAACAATGAAACCAGACATAGTGTGTCATTTTTTGTAAAAACTGCTACTTCCCATTGTGAGATGTGCTGCTCAAGTCCCTGTGTAATTTTAACACAAAGGTGACACAACACATCATACAGCATACCTATTCGGTGTGTGTAAGTGTGAGGAGGCACGGCTCGGATCGCGCACCCTGCGAGGCCGGACTGCCCCTAAAAGCAACGACAGCTTACCTGCGGGGAACTCGGCACAACACCCGGGCCCTGGAAGGAAGTCCGCAGGGATAACCCCACCCCCCTGTGCTCTATCCACACAGGAGGCATCCGGACCTGATGACGCGACGGACGGGGAGGGACTGACCCCGGAAGTGCTTCCCGACCGGAGCTGAAAGGAGCGCGACCGGATCAAGGAGTTGCGAAGAAGCCGGAGGAGGAAAGGAGTTGCGGAGCGAGGAAGAGGAGGAACAGGAGTACGGAGACGCGAGGAGAGAAGAAGCAGACTACGGTGAAGAAGACGAGAGCGTGGAGCGAGGAGTGGTGGAACCCCTAGGAGGAGGCTGGAGAGCGGCCGCGACTCAGGAGAGTTGCGGCAGAGTCGGTGAGTCACGAACGAGGGAGGGAGAGGGAGCGGGGAGGCGGGTGAAAGAAGGGTCGGGGAAGGGTCACGAGGGAGACACACCGGTTGCAGTGGTATTGAGCACCTATTCCTCCTTCACTTCCCCTTCTTTGTTTGGTTGTTAACACTTGTCTGCAGTGAACGTACGGCTATTATAGCCAAAGGCAGGGATTGCCCTCGCGTTTTACTGATCATTCGTGTCTACCACCGTCCCCTTCACGAATCCCCTCCTCTCACTGACACGGTACTGCCTCACGTATAATCATTCACAAGTAGATCCACCGGGTGTGGTGACGGATATAATAGAAGCCAGTGAAGCATTGGCCAGGGTAACTGACGGCTCCTTTTTGTCCTTCTCTCTATGCACCTCCGTGGGAGAGTTCCTGGACCGGAGGACAAGAAACAGGAGGAGAACACCAACAAGGAAGGAGAGGGAGCCAAGGAGAGAAGAACCATTAAGGAGAAAACCAAACATCCCACAGAGACATTGCCATCCCCTGTTATTGACTCTGTTAATAAAACTCGCCCACTGGCGCACTACATACAGCCTCCGCGTCTGTATATCCGGCCTGCCCTCCCACAAGTGGTGTCAGAAGTGGGATCACCTGGAGACATGGAGGCTGTCATCGCTAGAATGGCGGAAAGCCAGGAGAGTCTTAGGAAAGCTATGGAGAAGTTCCTCTCGGTGGTCGAAGATGACCGGGGGCGGCTGCAGCAGGTCATCACGGATCAAGGACAGTCTCATGATACCGCCATGGGGAAAATCGCAGACGCCATCGGGCAACAAAGGGCCCCAAGTGCCCTACCCTCTGTCATCCTGCAGAAGTACGTAAGCGGAGAAGATCCCGAATATTTCTTTAACAACTTTGAGAGGATGGCTTTGGCTGCGGCCTGGCCAGCAGACAAATGGGGACAGTATTTGGGACCCCTCCTTTCTGGGGAACTACAAGCTTCGTATCAGGCGGCCAACATCCTAGGGGTTACCCCGTATGCGGAAATCAAGCAGTGTATCATGGAGAGACTGGGGGTCGACGATGAGACGTATAGGCTAAGACTCCGGCAGATCAGAGAGGGCCCCCAAGAAACCCCCAGAGCTTTGTATTTCCGAGTGCGAGACATGGCCGACCGATGGTTACAACCAGCGACTGCTACCAAAGAAGACATCATGGCCAAAATATATTTGGAGCAATATTTGTCGTCCCTTCACCCCCCCATCCAGAAATGGGTTAGACAGCATGCCCATCTCACCCTCGAGACAGCGGTAGAGATCGCCAATGCCTACAACAGGGCACAAGATACCCAAAAGGGAAGAGAGGAAGCCCCTTGGAGGGCGGGTGTGAGTGGAGTACATCGCCCCCCTCGTCCATTACTTCCACGGAGGCCCGATCCGGTTACCATCGTCCCTGGTCCCCCTATGTCTCGAGCTCCAGGACCTCCGACCTATAGACCACCCGTTCCTGGTCCACAATGTTTTAACTGTGGTGGGATGGGCCACATAGCTCGCTTTTGCCCACAAAAGGAGGAACCTATGGAGATAGGCGTAGCAAGGAGAAAGTACTGCTGTCTATCGCACCCTATCGATACCTATCCTTACCGGTGTAACATAACAATGAATGGGAGAGCCATGACCGCTCTCGCCGATACAGGGTGTCGCCAGAGCGTGGTAAGACCCCAGGATCTCGAAGGCAAGCTGGGACCGGTTGAGGGGACCGTAGACATTCAATGTGTTCATGGGGACACCAAAAGATACCCCACCACTCACGTCCACGTGCAACATGCTGCAGATCCGGGCTCAGAATTAAAGGTCGGTCTCATTCCCCGGTTACCGGAACAGGCAATACTGGGTAACGATTATCCCCTCCTCTCTGCTCTACTCACAGAAACCAACCCAGAGGAAAAGAACTGGTGGGCCGATGCCCCCTTCTCACAAGAGGTCGATCCAGAATGGCCGCCATCCAAACCCCGGAGAACGAGAAGGGAAAAACGAAAAGACAGAAAGAAGCCCGTCCCTGTTTTACCCGCTCAGGTGGAAGAGAGCCCGTGGGATAACGATAGGAACTTCCACGCAGCGCAGAGAGAGGACCCTGTTTTGCAGGAGGCCTGGAACAGAGCCCTAAACGACGAAGACCCGTTACATGTATGTCCCTATTTTTTTGTGAGGAATGGGCTGTTGTACAGGAAGGGGCAACTCACTAGTACCCCTCAGTTACTAGTCCCCACTCCGTTTCGGGATAAGGTGCTGTATATGGCTCACAGTCATCTTCTGGGGGGACATTTCGGGAGGAAAAGACTGAAAGACTGATAATGGAAAAATTCTATTGGCCGGGCATATACAGGCAGGTGAAGTCCTACTGCAGACAATGCCCCATATGTCAAAAAAATAGCCGATATAGACCCCCGAGAGCCCCTTTACATCCCCTACCCATTATAGATGAACCGTTTAGCAGGGTGGGAATGGATATCGTTGGACCTTTGCTGCCCTCCCGGAGTGGGTGCCGTTACGTGCTAGTTTTAGTGGACTACGCCACCCGGTTCCCCGAGGCGATCGCATTAAGACAACCCAACGCCCCTAACATCGCTAGAGCAATGGTATCAGTCTTTACACGGGTGGGCTTTCCAAAAGAGATACTGACTGACCAGGGAACCCCATTCGTATCTAAACTCCTGAAACAAGTTTGTACCCTATTAGGCGTCAAACAGATAAGGACGGCGGCATATCACCCCCAAACGGATGGCTTGGTAGAGCGTTATAACGCTACCATTAAGACCACTCTAAAAAACTCCTTGCCCTCGAAGCCAAGCGGTGGGAAGAAATGTTGCCCCTGGCCTTGTATGCCATCCGATGTAAAGTCCAAAAGAGTACTGGGTACTCTCCGTTTGAGCTGCTGTATGGCCACCAGCCACGATCCTTAATGGACATGGTTCGAGAAAACTGGGAGGCAGAGCCAAATAACAATAAACCGCTGGTGGAATATGTAGCCCATCTGAAAACACACCTAGAACAGATTCGAACGATCGTGCGGAGTAACATGGAGAGAGCTCAGGAAGCCCAACAAGCCCATTATAATAAAAAGGCCAAGGAAAGAGTCTTTGCTGTGGGGGACGCGGTGTTACTCATGATGGCGTCCTCTGACCATAAACTGTTGGGTCAATGGCAAGGCCCGTATATCGTACTAGACCGAGTAACCCCTGTCACCTATAGGTTGGAGCTCGACAGGACTCGAGGTACCTCCCAAATCTATCATGTGAATCTCCTAAAGAGATGGGAAGGACCCCTTCCAGCACTGATAGGCTCGATAGGTCCTATTCCTCTGTACATCCAATGTATTGACGAGGGGTTAAGTCCCGTTCGTAGAACCGAACTGGATAACACCTTACGGCCCTTACGAGATATCTTCTCTATCACACCAGGGAGGACCACTTTGATTGAACACTCTATTAAGACCCTTCCAGGGAAGACAGTACGGCTTCGCCCTTATCGGATACCAGAGGCTCGTATGAACACCATCCGAAAAGAGGTACATCAGATGTTACAGATGGGTGTCATAGAACCATCAATGAGCGAGTGGAGCTCGCCCATAGTCCTCGTTCCGAAGCCAGATGGCTCGGTGCGTTTTGCATCGACTTTCGGGAAGTAAATAAGATATCCGAATTCGACACCTACCCCTCCCGAGAGTAGATGAAATGATCGAACGCATAGGGAGAGCGAAATATATCAGCACCCTCGATTTATGCAAAGGGTATTGGCAAATCCCCCTGAAAGCGAAGACCGAGAGAAAACAGCGTTTCTACTCCCGACGGCCTCTACCACTTCACCGTGTTACCCTTTGGATTGCACGGGGCGCCCGCTACCTTTCAGCGAGCCATGAATCTTATCCTACGGCCCCATGAGAGATATGCAGGAGCATATATCGATGACATCATCGTTTATAGCGAGACCTGGGAACAACATCTTACTCACTTGTACCACGTCATACAGGCTTTAGGGAAACAGGGACTGAAAATAAACCCGGCCAAGAGCCATCTGGCCGCCCAAACCGTGAAATACCTGGGTTACCTGTTAGGGAGGGAGTCATAAGACCCCAGAAAACCAAACTCCTGGCCATATCCCAGATACCCTTCCCAAGGACTGCGAGAGACCTTCGTGCCTTTTTGGGGTTGTTGGGGTACTATAGACGGTTTATACCCCAGTTTTCACGAATAGCAGCCCCTCTCACAGACTTATTGCAGAAATCAGTGAAAACCGAAATCAGGTTAAGGGACCCAACCCGCGAAGTAACCCAAGCATTTGAAACCCTGAAAACAGCACTAACGTCCGATACCGTATTAGCCAGCCCCGATTATGACCTACCCTTCATCCTACAGACAGATGCCTCAGAGCAGGGATTGGGGGCAGTTCTATCCCAAAGAAATCGACAGGGGGAGGAAAAGCCTGTACTCTTTCTGAGTAGGAAACTGTATCCCCGTGAGAAGAACTACGCTGTCATCGAGAAAGAAGCGTTGGCTATTAAATGGGCCATTGACTCCTTAAAATACTACCTGGAGGGGCGAGAGTTCACCCTCTTCACGGATCATGCCCCCCTAGAATGGATGGCACGTAATAGAGGGAACAATGAGAGGGTATTGCGTTGGTTTTTGTCCCTCCAACCCTACAGGTTCCAAACCAAGCACCGAAAAGGGACCGAGCAGGGAAATGTGGACTTTTTATCCCGTTACCCACAAGATACCACCCCTACTAGAAGGACAGCAAGGGAAAGGGGATGTGAGGAGGCACGGCTCGGATCGCGCACCCTGCGAGGCCGGACTGCCCCTAAAAGCAACGACAGCTTACCTGCGGGGAACTCGGCACAACACCCGGGCCCTGGAAGGAAGTCCGCAGGGATAACCCCACCCCCCTGTGCTCTATCCACACAGGAGGCATCCGGACCTGATGACGCGACGGACGGGGGAGGGACTGACTCCGGAAGTGCTTCCCGACCGGAGCTGAAAGGGAGCGCGACCGGATCAAGGAGTTGCGAAGAAGCCGGAGGAGGAAAGGAGTTGCGGAGCGAGGAAGAGGAGGAACAGGAGTACGGAGACGCAAGGAGAGAAGAAGCAGACTACGGTGAAGAAGACGAGACGTGGAGCGAGGAGTGGTGGAACCGCTAGGAGGAGGCTGGAGAGCGGCCGCAACTCAGGAGAGTTGCGGCAGAGTCGGTGAGTCACGAACGAGGGAGGGAGAGGGAGCGGGGAGGCGGGTGAAAGAAGGGTCGGGAAGGGTCACGAGGGAGACACACCGGTTGCAGTGGTATTGAGCACCTATTCCTCCTTCACTTCCCCTTCTTTGTTTGGTTGTTAACACTTGTCTGCAGTGAACGTACGGCTATTATAGCCAAAGGCAGGGATTGCCCTCGCGTTTTACTGATCATTCGTGTCTACCACCGTCCCCTTCACGAATCCCCTCCTCTCACTGACACGGTACTGCCTCACATATAATCATTCACAAGTAGATCCACCGGGTGTGGTGACGGATATAATAGAAGCCAGTGAAGCATTGGCCAGGGTAACTGACAGCTCCTTTTTGTCCTTCTCTCTATGCACCTCCGTGGGAGAGTTCCTGGACCGGAGGACAAGAAACAGGAGGAGAACACCAACAAGGAAGGAGAGGGAGCCAAGGAGAGAAGAACCATTAAGGAGAAAACCAAACATCCCACAGAGACATTGCCATCCCCTGTTATTGACTCTGTTAATAAAACTCGCCCACTGGCGCACTACATACAGCCTCCGCGTCTGTATATCCGGCCTGCCCTCCCACAGTAAGATATTACTATTAAACTTTACCACACTCAACTAGGTGGTAAAAGATCGTGTAGTGGCGGCAATTTGTCGCATCCTGTCAGTATCTGCATCCATGTGCGTGTAGTTCACTGTGTATCAAATGTGTCATCCACTCCAATACAGCAACTGCTGCTATCACTCGCCATGATTATCATACATCCACAACATACATCCTGCAATTCTTACCCCAATGTGGGAAGGGTTGTATTTCACGAGGGACTTCACGTTGAGAAAGGGGGTAGCCCTGTAGTCACACTCTATTATATGGTAGTTATACAGGGCCCAGCGTGTTGACAAATGCATATACGAAAACAAAACAAAACAAGAGACAAAAAACAGGAGACAGGAAACCAAGTTACTGTCAGTGCCATATGCCCTTAGATTTGAAATCGGTTTCGCTCGTAACTGAGATCAGCAATCAGATCCACAACTACTTACGCCTCCAAGGGTCCTGCCCTGCTATGAATCCTACTCGGTGTGGGTCCCACGGCTTTTCGCAACTTGTGACCACAGTTAGGAGCTTAAAAAGATCTGTAACAACGCGGGAGAACCGGAGTTGGACACGCCCCCTCGGGGTCACGTACAGGTCGCGTAGCGTGCCCGCCGCGGAGCGTCAGGAATGCCGGGACGAGTAGTTCCCTGTATTGTATACTCATCGGCTAGAAAGTGCCGTAGTCAGTTCTAAGATCAGAAAACTGACTTTTTATAATTCTTGTTGTCATAAAAGAATACACCAACGACTAATAAATTACAGGTGCTCGCGTCTCGATGGTTTTATTGTGATGTAGACGCAGAGCTAAATTTCATTGTCAAAGTCTGCTGGGACATGTAGTTCCAAGAAATGTGTGATGTATGGATGTCCATGCAGTGTAAAGACCAATGAAACAAAAGTGTGCTGGATAATGTTCGCAGGACACCCATAGCTTGTGTATATGAATTTCAAATTTGGATATAATTATTACGTTGCTGAGGTCTAACTTGATATAGTGGTGGCTAGTTAGAATTCTATGTGACTATGGTGGGAACCAGATATATTCCATCTTAGAAAGGCAATAGCCATAAAAGTGTCAACTAGTCAAATAACTGAAGCCTAAGACCAAATTGAGATGATAAATAACTGATTAGGTGCGTATATCTCACTGCCTACAGTACATTTTAGGATCAGGCTCTGATGCCCCATTTCGTTTTTAATTTTCAGATATTGTAACAGGTATAGAGCCCCAAATGCAGATGGAGATGTTTACCCAAAGTCAAGAAAGAGTTAGTTTTGTCCTTTCCTAATTTTAGGAACCGATCATTTTCTTCTATTAAGTTGATTCCAAGGTATGGAATCATTCAATCCAGTGATATGAGTCTTAAGTCGATAGACCCATCGTTGCTCTCGTTCTAGGAGTTTCTTGGAAAGGTCCCCGTCTCCCTTCACTTTTTCAATGATGGTCCACCTTATGTCCTTGTCAGTATGTTTCTTCTCAAGGTAGTGAGACGTCAGTTTGGTGGCCGTGATCGCTCTTCTGACGGTGCTCCTATGTTCACTTATGCGCACCTTCACTTTCCTCCCAGTCATGCCGATATACATAAGTTGGCATGGGCATTTGATAAGGTATATCACATTGTCGCTATGACAATTAGTATGCGACCGTTGCTCCCATGCATATTGCATTCCGAGGTCAATCTCATTTGTGTGCTCAGTGAAGGGGCATGCCGTGCAGGATCCAAACCGGTAATGACCTGTAACATGTGGATTGTTCCAGAGTGTCAATTGGTGAGTAACTTTGGATCTCTGTGGGTTGGTATGTATTAGCGTATTCCTTAGACTCTTATTCCTCCTAAATGAAAACATAGGTTTTTCAAAAGTAAGTTTGTTGGATGTCAGCACTGACCACTTTTTATTGATGATCTTTTTGATATCATTTGATGAGGAATTATATGTTGTGACATATATAAGAGTATCCTTCTCTTCTTTCTGGTGGGATTCCAGAAGAGCTTCTCTCGGTGTATTACGAGATCTTTTTTTGGCTTTCTCAATGATATTTTTTGGAAAGGCCCTTTGTTCCAATTTACTGGACAGGGTTTCTGCTTCCTCCTTATAATCTTTTAGATCAGCGCAATTCCTGCGTATTCGCAGGAACTGCCCAATCGGTAAGTTCTCTCTCAAGGCGCGCGGATGTGCGCTATCAAAGTGTAACAAGCTATTCCTGTCAGTTGGTTTCGTATAAAGTGAGCTGACCAACCTACCACCCTTTGCACAGAGTTTCACATCTAGGAAAGAGACCTGTTCACTGCTAAAATTCATAGTGAACCGTAGGTGTGGGTTCAGCTGGTTCATCCACCCCAGGAAGTTGTCCAAAGTGGTTAGGTCGCCTTCCCAGATAACCAGGATATCATCGATGTATCTAAACCACTTACAGTCTTAGGCTTCAGTTATTTGACTAGTTGACACTTTTATGGCTATTGCCTTTCTAAGATGGAATATATCTGGTTCCCACCATAGTCACATAGAATTCTAACTAGCCACCACTATATCAAGTTAGACCTCAGCAACGTAATAATTATATCCGAATTTGAAATTCATATACACAAGCTATGGGTGTCCTGCGAACATTATCCAGCACACTTTTGTTTCATTGGTCTTTACACTGCATGGACATCCATACGTCACACATTTCTTGTAACTACATGTCCCAGCAGACTTTGACTATGAAATTTAGCTCTGCGTCTCCATCACAATAAAACCATCGAGACGCGAGCACCTGTAATTTATTAGTCGTTGGTGTATTCTTTTATGACAACAAGAATGATCAAAGTCAGTTTTCCGATCTTAGAACTGACTACGGCACTTTCTAGCCGATGAGTATACAATACAAGGAACTACTCGTCCCGGCATTCCTGAGGCTCCGCGGCGGGCACGCTACGCGACCAGTACGTGACCCCGAGGGGGCGTGTCCAACTCCGGTTCTCCCGCGTTGTTACGGATCTTTTTAAGCTCCTCACTGTGGTCACAAGTTGCGAAAAGCAGTGGGACCCACACCGAGTAGGATTCATAGCGGGGCAGGACCCTTGGAGGTGTAAGTAGTTGTGGATCTGATTGCTGATCTCAGGTACGAGCGAAACCGATTTCAAATCTAAGGGCATATGGCACTGACAGTAACTTGGTTTCCTGTCTCCTGTTTTTTGTCTCTTGTTTTGTTTTGTTTTCGTATATGCATTTGTCAACACGCTGGGCCCTGTATAACTACCATATAATAGAGTGTGACTACAGGGCTACCCCCTTTCACAACGTGAAGTCCCCCGTGAAATACCACCCTTCCCACATTGGGGTAAGAATTGCAGGATGTATATTGTGGATGTATGATAATCACGGCGAGTGATAGCAGCAGTTGCTGTATTGGAGTGGATGACACATTTGATACACAGTGAACTACACACACATGGATGCAGATACTGACAGGATGCGACAAATTGCCGCCACTACACAATGTTTTGCCACTTAGTTGAGTGTGGTAAAGTTTAATAGTAATATCTTACACACACCGAATAGGTATGCTGTATGATGTGTTGTGTCACCTTTGTGTTAAAATTACACAGGGACTTGAGCAGCACATCTCACAATGGGAAGTAGCAGTTTTTACAAAGAATGACACACTTTGTCTGGTTTCATTGTTTTTATTTTTCCACAGATGGAGTTCCAGAAATAATAATACTCTACTGATTAGAAAAGGAGCAGCTACCTGCCCTTATTAAAAATAGTATAGGGAAATTCCCACACTATTGTTTTTTTCCAGGGAGGACTTTTTCATCGCCCTGAAGAAAGTCCAGCACCCTTTTGGGGCACAAGGGGACTGAAACATGTTGGCACTAGGGTCTTAGGACCATAATAACCTAATCGACCCACCCATTTCAATATTTTAATATCCCTGACAGATCCAAGAATAAAGGGAAGCTGGGATCTGTCCGTGGTTTTTAATCTTTATTCCCCCTGGCCAATAATTTCTCTAAGAGCTCCCTGAGATAGGGTCGAGCCCACCCTGACTTTTAGGCGTCAGGGTGACCCGATGATGAAGCATGACACCACTAGGGTGTGTGAGGGTAAATAAAACAAAAGGACTTGCCTCCTTCCCCACCATCTAGTGGGCCATTATCCTTAGCTTCACACAGGGACTTCCCATCACTTTTGGATCAGGTTCTATCTAAACAAAAGTCGTGAACATGATTGATGTACTAGAGGAGTACTTGTTGTGGTCTATTCTTAATACACGGGAGGGTGTACTCCCTATTGAGATTTCCTCTCGGCCCTTGCGGTATTGAGGAAGTTCCCTTTCTCATTTTACCTTTGTGTACCACGTTTTGAGCAGCGTACAGCTGTGGGACGTTCCATAGTATAAATAATTTTTTAAGCAAAACTCAATATTTATGTAAGATTGTCAGATCACGTGTGCTCATTCGCAATCACTTTTCTACTGCACCCCACATTATCATCGGTTGCCATTCCTACGCCTACTGGACCTTCACTATGAATACAACACCAGGACAATTAACGATGTCTGAGACTCTTTGCATTGGATACTCAGATGAAATTGCATCTGCGATTCTGGCCGCCCCATCATTATTACCGGATACAAATATAAATGAGAGTCTCAATCAGGCACAGAACTGGGATGAGCCGAAAGAGCTCAAACGCGCCCAGATGAAGATCTTGCTCCATGGAGCAATTATGACGGAGTATTTACGAGGGAATGCGGACCCTACAGGCCTTCTAGTTACCAACGCCCCCAGGATTTTCTTAGATGACCCGCTTTTTAAAAAAGAGTGGTCACTAATCGCTTGGCGATGCACACGCGATTGGTTGATCCTCATTATAAACACCGCCAAACGTCTCTCTGAGGCTATCCTGGTTAAGATCAAGACCAGTGAAGACGCATTAATGACAGAAATCAAGATCACCCGTTTTAAGAAAAAATTGGAGGAGGTCAATAAAGAGATTGGGGAACACAAAGACTTCCTGATGCAGAGCAAAGTGAACAAATTACAGAAAGATCTAAAAACATTTGTACACGAGAAAGTGTACCCCTATATAAAAGATGACTTTAAAGGCCAAGACAATTCGGATTCAGGATCCTCATACCAAGGAGATTCAAGTAATTCGGAATCAGAGCAGGACGGATGGTCCAGTGATGGTTCGAATAAAAGCTGGAGAGGCAGACCAAGAAGGTCAAGAAGAGGGAACTTCAATCAAGGTTACCCACCACCACAAATGTACCCATGGCCTAGTCCATTTGGTCCAGTTCCCTTCCAAGGACCTCCCCAGTTTCAAGGACCTCCCCAATACCAAGCAGGGCCCGTCTTCCAACCCAACTACAATCAGAATCGTTTTTTAGGACAGGGCGGGAGAAGAGGAAGACGGGGAAGGAGGAACAACACAAACAAAAAAGTCCAATGGGAAGACGAGAGCACACCTGTGAGTACCCAGAGCTAGACCAGAGGCCAACACCCCAGCACCAGTGCAACATGGGACTAGTGGTGAACCTCACGGACCGCATTCTGAGTACGGAAGAAATTTCCATCCTTGACAAGGGACTGGGGTTTGTACCCACAGCATATCTGGATAAATTCCAGATACGCTGTGAACTTAGTGATTTTTTCCGCAAAATCCGTATAAAAACCTTCTTCATGGACAAAGAGAAACCAGTCGAAGACAGTACCCATACCACATTACGCCTCAGATCCAACTTTTTTCCACCAGCATCCTTGATGCCCCCAGAGGTTATTGCCTTTGAGGAGGGTGTCTCTAAAGATATTGAAGAACTACAACCCAGAAGAGGCACCTATAACAATCTTAGCAGAAAAGAGAGAGAGGCCGTGAAAACCCTGAGCACAAGGACGGACATCATTATCAAGCCAGCGGACAAAGGGGGCGCAACAGTAATCCAGAGCACTACGGCATACAGAATAGCTTGTATGAACCTCCTGGCGGACACCAAATATTACAAGAAAATTTACAGAGACCCAACGGCACGGCTAAAAAAGACCATTAGCACATTGACTGCCGATGCACTAGACCGAAATTGGATCACGAAAAAGGAACATGATTTCCTCAACCCTGATGACCCCAGAACGCCGTTGTTTTATACAATACCCAAAATACACAACGACAAATTGCCACCTCCGGGCAGACCCATCGTGTCCGGGATTGGGTCACTTTTAGAACCTCTTTCCAAGTACACTGATTGGTTTCTACGTCCTCTGGTCACGCGGATCAGGTCATACGTACAAGATACCAAACATTTGCTCAATTTACTGACAGATGTTACATATGATCCAGCATACAATATCATGGTATGCCTAGACGTGGAAGCACTATACACATTATCATTCCACAAGAAGAAAGCATCCGCGTGGTAGAAGACCTTCTTAAACAGGAAAATTGGGACTGGGGCGCCCCGGTTAGCTGGGTGATCACACTGATGCGCCTAGCACTTACTGAAACTTTTTTAGTTTTGAAGACCAGCTATATCTTCAGGTCCATGGAACTTCGATGGGCAGCACCTTTGCGCCTAGCATAGCGTGTCTGTATGTGGGCCAATTGGAAGAACAACACATTTGGCCCACCAACCCTTACTCCAATAACATCTGTAAGTGGTTTAGATACATCGATGATATCCTGGTTATCTGGGAAGGCGACCTAACCACTTTGGACAACTTACTGGGGTGGATGAACCAGCTGAACCCACATCTACGGTTCACTATGAATTTTAGCAGTGAACAAGTCTCTTTCCTAGATGTGAAACTCTGTGCAAAGGGTGGTAGGTTGGTCAGCTCACTTTATATGAAACCAACTGACAGGAATAGCTTGTTACACTTTGATAGCGCACATCCGCGCGCCTTGAGAGAGAACTTACAGATTGGGCAGTTCCTGCGAATACGCAGGAATTGCGCTGATCTAAAAGATTAAAAGGAGGAAGCAGAAACCCTGTCCAGTAAATTGGAACAAAGGGCCTATCCAAAAAAGATCATTGAGAAAGCCAAAAAAAGATCTCGTAATACACCGAGAAGCTCTTCTGGAATCCCACCAGAAAGAAGAGAAGGATACTCTTATATGTGTCACAACATATAATTCCTCATCAAATGATATCAAAAAGATCATCAATAAAAAGTGGTCAGTGCTGACATCCAACAAACTTACTTTTGAAAAACCTATGTTTTCATTTAGGAGGAATAAGAGTCAAAGGGATACACTAATACATACCAACCCACAGAGATCCAAAGTTACTCACCAATTGACACTCTGGAACAATCCACCTGTCACAGGTCATTACCCGTGTGGATCCTGCGCGGCATGCCCCTTCACTGAGCACATGAATGAGATTGACCTCGGAATGCAATATGCATGGGAGCAACGGTCGCATACTAATTGTAATAGCGACAATGTGATATACCTTATCAAATGCCCATGCCAACTTATGTATATCGGCATGACTGGGAGGAAAGTGAAGGTGCGCATAAGTGAACATAGGAGCACCGTCAGAAGAGCGTTCACGGCCACCAAACTGACGTCTCGCTACCTTGAGAAGAAACATACTGACAAGGACATAAGGTGGACCATCATTGAAAAAGTGAAGGGAGATGGGGACCTTTCCAAGAAACTCCTAGAACGAGAGCAACGATGGGTCTATTGACTTAAGACTCATATCACTGGATTGAATGATTCCATACCTTGGAATCAACTTAATAGAAGAAAATGATCGGTTCCTAAAATTAGGAAAGGACAAAACGAACTCTTTCTTGACTTTGGGTAAACATCTCCATCTGCATTTGGGGCTCTATACCTGTTACAATATCTGAAAATTAAAAACGAAATGGGGCATCGGAGCCTGATTCTAAAATGTACTTTAGGCGGTGAGATATATGCACCTAATCAGTTATTTATCATCTAAATTTGGTCTTAGGCTTCAGTTATTTGACTAGTTGACACTTTTATGGCTATTGCCTTTATAAGATGGAATATATCTGGTTCCAACCATAGTCACATAGAATTCTAACTAGCCACCACTATATCAAGTTAGACCTCAGCAACGTAATAATTATATCCGAATTTGAAATTCATATACACAAGCTATGGGTGTCCTGCGAACATTATCCAGCACACTTTTGTTTCATTGGTTTTTTCATTGCATGGACATCCATACGTCACACATTTCTTGGAACTACATGTCCCAGCAGACTTTGACTATGAAATTTAGCTCTGCGTCTACATCACAATAAAACCATCGAGACGCGAGCACCTGTAATTTATTAGTCGTTGGTGTATTCTTTTATGACAACAAGAATTATCAAAGTCAGTTTTCCGATCTTAGAACTGACTACGGCACTTTCTAGCCGATGAGTATACAATACAGGGAACTACTCGTCCCGGCATTCCTGAGGCTCCGCGGCGGGCACGCTACGCGGCCAGTACGTGACCCCGAGGGGGCGTGTCCAACTCCGGTTCTCCCGCGTTGTTACGGATCTTTTTAAGCTCCTCACTGTGGTCACAAGTTGCGAAAAGCCGTGGGACCCACACCGAGTAGGATTCATAGCGGGGCAGGACCCTTGGAGGCGTAAGTAGTTGTGGATCTGATTGCTGATCTCAGGTACGAGCGAAACCGATTTCAAATCTAAGGGCATATGGCACTGACAGTAACTTGGTTTCCTGTCTCCTGTTTTTTGTCTCTTGTTTTGTTTTGTTTTCGTATTTGCATTTGTCAACACGCTGGGCCCTGTATAACTACCATATAATAGAGTGTGACTACAGGGCTACCCCTTTTCACAACGTGAAGTCCCTCGTGAAATACAACCCTTCCCACATTGGGGTGAGAATTGCAGGATGTATGTTGTGGATGTATGATAATCACGGCGAGTGATAGCAGCAGTTGCTGTATTGGAGTGGATGACACATTTGATACACAGTGAACTACACGCACATGGATGCAGATACTGACAGGATGCGACAAATTGCCGCCACTACACGATCTTTTACCACCTAGTTGAGTGTGGTAAAGTTTAATAGTAATATCTTACACACACCGAATAGGTATGCTATATGATGTGTTGTGTCACCTTTGTGTTAAAATTACACAGGGACTTGAGCAGCACATCTCACAATGGGAAGTAGCAGTTTTTACAAAGAATGACACACTATGTCTGGTTTCATTGTTTTTATTTTTCCACAGATGGAGTTCCAGAAATAATAATACTCTACTGATTAGAAAAGGAGCAGCTACCTGCCCTTATTAAAAATAGTATATGGAAATTCCCACACTATTGTTTTTTTCCAGGGAGGACTTTTTCATCGCCCTGAAGAAAGTCCAGCACCCTTTTGGGGCACAAGGGGACTGAAACATGTTGGCACTAGGGTCTTAGGACCATAATAACCTAATCGACCCACCCATTTCAATATTTTAATATCCCTGACAGATCCAAGAATAAAGGGAAGCTGGGATCTGTCCGTGGTTTTTAATCTTTATTCCCCCTGGCCAATAATTTCTCTAAGAGCTCCCTGAGATAGGGTCGAGCCCACCCTGACTTTTAGGCGTCAGGGTGACCCGATGATGAAGCATGACACCACTAGGGTGTGTGAGGGTAAATAAAACAAAAAGACTTGCCTCCTTCCCCACCATTTAGTGGGCCATTATCCTTAGCTTCACACAGGGACTTCCCATCACTTTTGGATCAGGTTCTATCTAAACAAAAGTCGTGAACACGATTGATGTACTAGAGGAGTACTTGTTGTGGTCTAGTGTTAATACACGGGAGGGTGTACTCCCTATTGAGATTTCCTCTCGGCCCTTGCGGTATTGAGGAAGTTCCCTTTCTCATTTTACCTTTGTGTACCACAGGTATGATTCCACCCCTAAGAAGCGAGCTTCGTGGCATCCCTGTTGTTCCCGGTACCAGCCTTCTAGTCCCAGACAGCACAAAATGGTTGCTGCTGAAATTTCTGCCCTCCTGCTGCTGAGCCAAGCTCGAGCAGGGGAAGGCAGAATAATAGGCATCCTGTCACAGGGAGGTGTGACCACCTCCCAGACAGGATTTAGTGTATTAGGGCTGGGTGGGTGCGCTTGCAAGCGACTGAAAGTCTGCATGAGGGGCACATTTGGTGTCCCTGTGCATAGTCCAGTTCAAACCAGTCCTGGGAGCCATTGGCTCCCGCTCTGGCGCGAAACTGGACAAAGGACAGGGGAGTAACCTCCCCATTGTCCAGACCCTCCCCTGGGAGGGTCCCCTGAATCTGTCCAACCCTCTCCCGTGGGTACTTAAGGGTTTACCTGGCTGTAGGACCCTAGATTTGATGTGGACAAGATTCTGAACCAGACACCACTGAACTTGGACCGTCTGGACACTCTGGACTTCGTTTGGGCCCGACTTCGTCTCCCTCTCAGTCTGAAGCATCGTCTGTGCCCGTGCACCAAACAGGATCCGTGCAGGACCTGTGGAGCATCAAGGACACCCAAAGGTATTTCCCTTGGAGTGAAGGAGTCACTCCCCTGCATTCGCAGGCACCGCAACACTGCTGTCTGGTCTGTTGACCCTGAGCTCCTACAGACTCCAAAGACTTCAGCAATACAGGAGGTGGATTTCTATGTCCTTCGAGGTCCGAGCTGCCCTCTCACCAAGTTTGAGGTCAGAATCCCTCGTGGGGACTGCAATACTTGAACCCCTGTGCAACGCGTATATTTGCAAGTGCATATACTTATTGGCGTTTCCCCAACAGGTGCATTGGGCTCTGAGTAGCCCCAATCTATGGCACCATTTCCTACCAAGAACTTTGGCCTCTTCACACCGAGTGATCCGTGGGCTTTTGTTTGGTGAAATTGCTTGAGGTCCTTTCGCGACTCCTGTGCCTTCGGTCTGTGAGTCCACTTAAGGGTCAACTTTGCTTTTCTTGGGTTCCCCTGGTTGCTCGAAGTCTGCCCTGACTCCTGTGGGACAGCTCGTATCTGGCTCCTGGTTGTCCTCGACATCTCAAGGTCCTCGTAACTGCAGAGTCAAGGACTCCATCAACGCACCTGAAGCACCCGACATCGGTAAGCATTCGTCTACTGAGTCCCTGGTCACTCCTGAATGACCCAGACTCTGTCCCCTCTGCTTTCAGGTACTCTTTGACAAAAATCAACTTTTGGATTCCAACGGACACTTTTCTTCCTTCCAGCAGCGGCTCTTCTTCGACGTCCTCGATTGGGTTCGACTGCGGTTTCCGACGCCACTTCAGACCTATGCACCCGGCTTCCCTGGGACAGGTAACTTGGGTACCTCAGTATCCATGGGTGGAGTGGCTCTCCAACCTCCTATCTTCCACGGGGTTTCTTCGAAGTCCACTGGGAAGGGCCCTTAAACCCTAAAACTTCAACCGCGACTTCCTCATAGAATTGTACGGAGCACGGGGTTGTGTTCCCACCCTGCACCCACCCTTCCTGGGGTACGTATCTACTCACCTTGGGTGGTTACTTGGGGTCCCAGCGATTCTACGTCCTCTCGACACTGTCTCGACTCGAGTCGTGGTTCTTATACCACTTTCTTAGTATATGGTATGGTCCCCCCCTCGGGCCCACTGTGTATTAGTGCTATTTACTGTCATTTCTGTGCTTAAGTATTGTGTGCTTTGTGATTATCTCCGTGTAGGAGATACTGTGTCGTACTAGATAGTGTTATATTAATAAATACATATTTTTATAACTACTGTGTGGTTCTCCTCTCATTTAACCAATACTATAAGGTTGCATTCTGGTAAAACAAGCTGCTTAACATTCCATCAAGACTAAGCCTGAAGGCTGCTCTCCACAGCTACCACTTGGATAGCTTTCTAAGGTTATATTTGACCTCTTAAATTACAATAAGGGTTGTTTAGACTGATGCAAGTTGCCCACTTTAATTGGTGGACCACATATACCAGGTCAACTTCTCACATTGGTGGCAGCGATGGGATTCAAGCCTGCATTGTTTTACCAGATAAATCTTTGTATTGATTAACTGAAAAACCACTAGTACTAGGTACATATAATACTAGCTTAGAATACGTAAGTTCTACTGAACTTAGGGCTGGGTAAGTAAAGGGTCTAGCACACCCTTTCTCCAACCTAAGAGAGTTTAGTTCCCACTAGGTTAGGTAGGTGCAACACCTCACCACACTTAGTATGTCTGCTAAAGGAGATGCCAGTGGCTCTCTACCTTCTAGATACAGTGAGCTTACATTCCAGGAACTGAAAGCCCTGTGTACCTCTAGAAAGTTGAAGACAAGGAGAAGTGCCAACACTCACCGCCTGGCAGAGGTGTTACTTCTAGATGACTTAAGGAAAACCCCTGGGTCAGATGAACAGGAGAGAGTGGGTGGGACAGGGAATGAAGACAGGTCAGGAGGTGACACCTTTTATGACTTAGACTCTAACCCTGACCAGGGAGAACCAAGAAAGCTTGGTGTTATCTCTGTAAACAGAAGACACATTGGCCAAGAGATGCTGATTGTCCAAAAGCCAAGGAAAATCCTCCTACCACCACTGCCCCTAAGGCATCTGCGCCCCCTAGCACAAATACAAGTGGTGGTAGAGGGAACAAGGGCTCTGAGATGGGTTCTGGCCTAGTCAGAACTCCAGCTCAGGCTGTCCTTGTCTGTGATGGTGTCATGGATATCGCCACCCTATTTGTCAGTCCCAGTAATCTGGGCAAATACAGACAACAGCCTTTAATCAATAGTAAGGAGGCCATGGCATACAGGGACACAGGTGCAAGTGGCACTATGGTGACAGTGGATCTTGTGGCCCCTGACCAAATCATACTTGGAGAAATGTACCAAGTGACCAATGCTAACAATGTCAGGACTGACCATTCCTTGTCAGCTGGGGAGGGGTAACTGGCCCTAAGGAAGTTGTGGTTAGCTCAGACCTACCAGTAGAATGTTTGTTGGGTAAAGATTTGGAGACTTCAGCCTGGGCTGAAGTGGAACTTAGGACTCATGCAGCAATGCTGGGCATCTCTGCAGATGTGTTTGCTGTGACCAGGTCACAGGCCAAACTGACAAACACTGAACAGACCCTGGATCCTGGAACAATGGACCAAGGGCCTTCCAAGAGAAGGAGCAGGAGCGGTAAGGCTGTGTCTTCCCCCCAGACTCAGAGTGAGGATCAGTCTCTTGAGGGAGATGATCTTAGTCCCTGTGAAGGAACTGTCTCAGATGAACTTGAACCTGATCAGGTTGAGTTCTTGGGGACAGGGGGCCCTTCTAGGGCAGACTTGAGTTAGGAGCAGCAAACCTGCCCCTCTCTTGAACCCCTCAGACAGCAAGCTGCTGCTGAGGCTGCTGGGAGTGTCAGTGGATCCCACACGATCTATTGGGATGAGAGACTCCTTTACTCAGAGGGTAGAGACCCCAAGCCTGGTGCCACCAGGAGGTTGGTCATACCTCTGAAGTTTAGGGACTTCCTACTCACCTTGGCACATGATATTATCTTAGCAAGACACCTAGGCCAAAGTAAGACTTGGGACAGGCTTGTCCCTCACTTTCACTGGCCTCACATGTCTGAGGACACCAAGGAGTTTTGTCGCTCCTGTATTACCTGCTAAGCCAGTGGTAAGTCAGGTGGTACCACAAAGGCCCCCCTCATTCCACTACCAGTGGTGGGGGTTCCCTTTGAGAGGGTTGGGATTGATATCATTGGTCCCATGAACCCTCCTACAGCATCTGGACAGTTACATACTAGTGGTGGTAGACCATGCCACTAGGTATCCAGAAGCAATACCCCGTAGAACCACCACAGCTCCTGTGGTGGCCAGGGCCCTCCTGGGAATTTTTTCCAGAGTGGGTTTCCCTAAGGAGGTCTTAACTGACAGAGGTCCAAACTTCATGTCTAGTTATCTTACTGCAATGTGGAAGGAGTGTGGAATGAACTATAAGTTCACCACACCCTATCACCCACAATGCAATGGGTTAGTTGAAAGGTTCAACAAACCCCCCAAGGGCATGATCATGGGCCTCCCAGAAAAGCTTAGGCGAAAATGGGATGTTCTATTGCCCTGCCTTCTCTTTGCCTACAGAGAGGTCCCACAGAAGGGTGGTTGGCTACAGCCCTTTTGAACTTCTGTTTGGGCATCCAGTTAGGGGTCCCTTGTGTTTGGTGAAGGAGGGATGGGAGTTACCTCTCAAACCTCCTAAACAAGACATTGTGGACACTGAGCCCGATTCACAGAACTAATCTGAGACTAAATCCTAAACTTACTACTTTTGGTATTCACAGAAGGCATTTAGTAGTAGTAAAGTTAGGATTTTGTCTTAAGTTTGTCTTAAGTCTGTCTTAAGTCTGTCTTAAGTCTGTCTTACGTCTGTCTTAAGTCTGTCTGAAGTTTGTTTTAAGTCTGTCTTAAGTCTGTCTTAAGTTTTTCTTAAGTCAAACGTAAGACAAAATCTTATCTTTACTACTACTAAATGCCTTCTGTGAATACCAAAAGTAGTAAGTTTAGGATTTTGTCTCAGATTAGTTCTGTGAATCGGGCCCTATGTACTTGGTCTCCGCTCCAGGATGGCTGAGTACATGAAGAAGGCCAGCAAAAACCTTGAGGAAAGTCAAGAATTACAGAAAGCTTGGCATGACCAAAAGGCTGTTCTGACTGTTTATCAGCCAGGCCAGAAGTTGTTGGTGCTGGAGCCTGACTCCCCAGCAGCTCTCCAAGACAAATGGAGTGGACCTCATACTATAATTGAGCAGAAAGGTGAGGTCACCAATTTGGTGGACATTGGCACTCCTAGGAGGCCCCACAGGGTGCTCCATGTGAACAGGCTCAAACCTTTTGTAGACAGGGCTGACATGGGCTTTCTCATGGCAACTGATGAGGGACAGGAAGAAGAGAGTGACCCTCTCCCTGATCTCCTCTCTCAGAACCCTGATGATGGGTCAGTTGATGGTGTAGCCTTGGCAGGCAGCCTCACTGACCAACAGCAGATTGATTGTAGGAAGGTCCTCAATCAATATAGGCACATGTTCTCTCTGACTCCTAGTCAGACCACCTGGTGTACTCATGAAGTGGACATAGGTGAGAGTCTACATGTTAAAAATAAGATTTACAGGCAGCCTGACCATGTCAGAGATTGCATCAGGACAGAGGTCCAAAAGATGCTGGAGTTGGGAGTAATTGAACCCTCAGATAGCCCTTGGGCTAGTCCAGTGGTCCTGGTACCCACACCTCACACCCAGGGTGGTAAAAGAGAGATGAGGTTCTGTGTGGACTACAGGGGGATCAATGCAGTCACTAGGACTGATGCTCATCCAATTCCTATGGCAGATGAGCTTATTGATACTTTGGCCTCAGCCAAGTTCTTGAGCACATTTGACCTCACTGCTGGCTATTGGCAAATCAGACTAGCTGAGGATGCCAAACCAAAAACTGCATTTTCAACCCCTAGTGGGCATTTTAAATTTACTGTGATGCCCTTTGGTTTGAAGAATGTACTTGCAACATTCCAAAGGCTGGTGAACAAAGTCATTACATGCCTGGAAGCCTATAGTGCAGCATATCTTGATGATATAGCTGTCTTTAGCTCCACCTGGGAGGATCACCTGGTCCACCTGAAGAATGTTTTTGAGGCTCTGCAGAAAGCCGGCCTCACTATCAAGGCTACTAAGTGCCAGATAGTTCAGAGCAAGGTTGTGTGCCTGGGCCACCTTGTGGGTGGAGGCCAGGTTTAACCATTACAGAGCAAAATCCAGACCATAATGGACTGGATTGCTCCAACTACCCAGATTCAGGTCAGAGCTTTCTTGGGTCTGACTGGGTACTACAGAAGATTTGTGAAAGGATATGGGTCTATAGTGACTCACTTGAATGATCTCACATCAAAAAGAATGCCCAAGAAAGTTCGGTGGACAGTTAGCTGTCAGAAGGCATTTGATGATCTCAAGCAGGCCATGTGCACTGCTCCAATTCTGCAGAGTCCTGTCTAGTCCAAGCAATTTATTGTCCAAACATATGCATCTGAGTTGGGGGTAAGGGCTGTGTAGTCACAACTTAATGCAGAGGGTCAGGATCAACCATTAGCTTTTGTCAGCAGAAGGTTGACCCCCAGAGAGAAACATTGGTCAGCTATAGAGAGGGAAGCCTTTGGTGTGGTCTGGGCCCTGAAGAAGTTGACGCTATACCTGTTTGGCACGCACTTCATTGTTCAGACATACCATAAACCCTTCCTATGGCTAAAACAGATGAAGGGTGAAAACCCCTAAATGTGATACTGTTTTTGACTAGTCTGACTGGGATCCTGCTAATCAGGACCCCAGTCTATCTGCTTTCTCCTTAAACTATGTACTTTGGTACACTCCAGATTGGATACTGGGCTACCCTTGTCAGTCCCTAGTATATGGTACCCATGTACCCAGGGCATAGGTACCCCAGAGGCCTCCATTGGCTGAAGCATGTATTATGCCACCCATGAGAGGCCATGCAAAATGGAACCTACAGGCCTGCCATTGCAGCCTGTGTAAGTTGGTGCATGCACCACTTATTTAAGATATAGCTTTACTATGTCTAAGGGTCACTGCACTTAAAACCTATAAGTCACCCCTCTAGCAGGCCTTTACAATCCTGAGGGCAGGGTGCTTGGTTCTAAGTGAGAGGGTGCCACTGCATGAGCAGAACACCCCTGCAGCCTATGGAGTCCATTCTCCCGGGTTATCAGTGAGGCAGCCATTTACGACAAATAGAGTGGCATTATGCGACCGCGTGATGACCAACTCTAAAACGGCTGAAACAAACCCTATCGTGTTTGGCATCAAACATGTTGGAATTATACCCCCACACTGGTAACTGGTGTGGGAGGTATGATTCCACCCCTCAGAAGCGAGCTTCGTGAGGTCCCTGGTGTTCCCGGTACCAGCCTTCTAGTCCCGGACAGCACAAAATGGTTGCTGCCGGCCAGAGACACATTTCTGCCCTCCTGCTGCTGAGTCAAGCTCGATCAGGGGAAGGCAGAACAATAGGCATCCTGTCACAGGGAGGTGTGACCACCTCCCAGACAGGATTTAGTGTATTAGGGCTGGGTGGGTGAGCTTGCAAGTGACTGAAAGTCTGCATGAGAGGCACATTTGGTGTCCCTGTGCATAGTCCAGTTCAAACCATTCCTGGGAGCCATTGGCTCCCGCTCTGGCGCGAAACTGGACAAAGGACAGGGGAGTAACCTCCCCATTGTCAAGATCCTCCCATGGGAGGGTCCCCTGAAACTGTCCAACCCTCTCCCATGAGTACTTAAGGGCTTACCTGGCTGTAGGACCCTAGATTTGACGTGGACACGATTCTGAACCAGAAACCATTGAGCTTTGACCATCTGGACAACTTGGACTTTGCTGAACTTCGTCTCCCTCTCAGTCTGAAGCATTGTCTGTGCCCATGCACCATACAG
Source organism: Calotriton arnoldi (assembly GCA_963921515.1). NCBI lineage: Eukaryota > Metazoa > Chordata > Amphibia > Caudata > Salamandridae > Calotriton > Calotriton arnoldi. The sequence goes on from CAWUFW010002264.1 coordinate 809,217, forward strand.
GAGCCGTGCAGGACCTGTGGAGCATCAAGGACAACCAAAGATTTTTCCCTTGGAGTGAAGGAGTCACTCCCCTGCATTCGCAGGCACGGCAACACTGCTGTCTGGTCTGCTGACCCTGAGCTCCTACAGACTCCCAAGGCTTTGGCAACACAGGAGGTGTGTTTCTATGTTCCTCGAGGTCCAAGCTACCCTCTCACCAAGTTTGAGGTCAGAATCCCTCGTTGGGGCAGCACTACCAGAACCCCTGTGCAGTGCGTACATTTGCAAGTGCATATGCTTGTTGGTGTTTCCCGAACAAGTGCATTGGGCTCCGAGTAGCCCTAACCTCTGGCACCATTTACTACTAAAAACTTTGGCCTCTTCACAGCGAGTGCTCCGTGGGCTGTTGTTTAGTGAAATCGCTTGAGGTCCTCTCGCGACTCCTGTGCCTCCGGCCTGTGAGTCCACTTGAGTGTCAACTTTGCTTTTCTTGGGCTCCCCTGGTTGCTCCAGGTCTGCCCTGACTCTCCTTGCTGTGGTGAGTCTCCTGGACCTTGATGGTCCAAACCGTATCCATCCTTGACCTTCTGTGTGGGTTGCCGTTGCCAAGGCTTGTTGGTGCTCCCGCCAGACACCAACTCCTTAGCACTCGACATCCTTTATGGGACAGCTCGATCCGGCTCCTGGTTGTCCTCAACGTCTCCTGGTCCTCATAGCTGCAGAGTCAAAGACTCCATCAACGCACCTGAAGCACCCGACATCGGTGGGCATTCGTCTACCGAGCCCCTGGTCACTCTTGAGTGACCCAGACTCTGTCCCTTCTGCTTTCAGGTACTCTTTGACAAGAATCCACCTTTGGATTCCAACGGACACTTTTCTTCCTTCCAGCAGCGGCTCTTCATCGAAGTCCTCCATTGGGTTCGACGGCGGTTTCCGACACCACTTCAGACCTATGCACCTATCTTCCCTGGGATAGGTAACTTGGGAACCTCAGTATCCATGGGTGGAGTAGCTCTCCAACCTCCTAACTTCCACGGGGTTTCTTCGAAGTCCATTGGGAAGGGTCCTTAAACTCTAAAACTTCAACCGCGACTTCCCCGTAGAATTGTACGGAGCACCCGGTTGTGTTCCCACACTGCACCCGTCCTCCGTGGGGTCCCTATCTACTCACCTTGGGTGGTTCCTTGGGGTCCCAGTGATTCTACGTCCTCTCGACACTGTTTTGACTCAAGTCGTGGTTCTTATACCACTTTCTTAGTATATGGTTTGGTCCCCCCCAGGGCCCACTGTGTATTAGTGCTGTTTACTGTCATTTCTGTGCTTAAGTATTGTGTGCTTTGTTATTATCTCTGTGTAGGAGATACTGTGTCGTACTAGATAGTGTTATATTAATAAATACATATTTTTATAACTACTGTGTGGTTCTCCTTTCATTTAACCAATACTATAAGGTTGCACTCTGGTAAAACAAGCTGCTTAACATTCCTTCAAGACTAAGCCTGAAGGCTGCTCTCCACAGCTACCACTTGGATAGCTTTCTAAGGTTATCTTTGACCTCTTAAATCACCATAAGGGTTGTTTGGACTGGTGCAAGGTGCCGACTTTAATTAGTGGACAGCATATACCAGGCCAACTTCTCACACTCGGGAACTGACGCAGGAGTGGGAATCGCAACATGATTTGTGACCTGAAAATGAAAGGTAATTGGTCCAATGGCAGGAGGCTGTAGGCACAAACACTAGAACACCAAGCAGCTTCCTGCCCGGTGAAGTCGGCTATATGCTGGGATTGCTCCGACCCAACTGCATCTGGACGCGCAATCAGAAGTGGTTACTCTGTCCTGTTTTAACCTGCTGCTGCTATTTCTCCAGGTCTGGGCATTTTTTTAAGTGTTTTTACCGTTCGCTACACTTTTAAAACATTTTTTTATAATTGTGGTGCTATTATTGTATTGTACTTGAATTTGAGGGGGGCATTTCATTGCTGGCACATTCACTAGTGGGAGGAGGATTCGAACCCTGTTCACTCAATTTTTACCGACGCCGCCATATTGTAGGACGGACACGGTCTAGTTGTTTCTTATGGGGATTATAAAGCGGGTTGCTGCACGAGCGCGCAGCGGACGCGCAATCAGAAGTGGTTACTCTGTCCTGTTTTAACCTGCTGCTGCTATTTCTCCAGGTCTGGGCATTTTTTTAAGTGTTTTTACCGTTCGCTACACTTTTAAAACATTTTTTTATAATTGTGGTGCTATTATTGTATTGTACTTGAATTTGAGGGGGGCATTTCATTGCTGGCACATTCACTAGTGGGAGGAGGATTCGAACCCTGTTCACTCAATTTTTACCGACGCCCCCATATTGTAGGACGGACACGGTCTAGTTGTTTCTTATGGGGATTATAAAGCGGGTTGCTGCACGAGCGCGCAGCGGACGCGCGCAGCGGGCGCGCCTAAGGCAAGCCCATCTGCGCCCGTCCGCGACCTTAACGCGGCCAGCGCCAGCCATCCTGCTCAAAAAGGATCTGGGGTAAGAATTTATTGGTCTAGAAAACAGCTCTTGGATTGTAATGTGGGGCAATGTTCCCATCCTACTTACCCTAACCTTTGCCTGACAAATCGGGACCAGGGTTTTCAATGCAACACCTGCTCCTTTGTTATGGGGGCATTGGAGGGGCCACAGGAGGTAGAGGCAGGCGGTGTCAAGTCTCCGACTACTGAGACGGACGCCAATAAGCCTACTATAAGAGCATGTTTGGTTAATTGCAGATCTCTCCCTAAGCACTCAGAGGACATCTGGCTTTCCCTTGAGCTCAATCGCTGGGACCTCATGTTTCTGACAGAAACCTGGCTTACAGACACCTCTTACCCAGATATCGCTCTGGCACTTCCCACTGGTTTTAAAATCTCCAAGGTGAATCGAGCAGATAGCAGGCGAGGAGGAGGTCTTGCGATTATTTGTAATGATAAATGGGATATCTGGTGTAAAAAATTGAGAATATTGGCACTATTGAGGCTATGTCCTTTTCTATTCAATCCTCTCTAGGACATACCTTTGCGGGCATGCTGGTTTATCGACCCCCGAGTTCCGTAGTTGCCAACCTTTTAAAATTAGGGGACATTGTGGCGGATCTCTCACTAAGATATGCCAATTTTACGGTTTTGGGCGATTTCAATGTCCATATGGACAGACAGGATTGTGCTTTGGCGCTCCAAGTGACTGAGATGCTGGGTGGACTAAACTTGATTCAGCAGGTTATGTCTGCCACACACTGTGCTGGTCATATGTTAGACCTTATTTTCTCTAACGACCCTACCATTAGAGTAGAGGTCCCTCTGCCTTTGATGTGGTCAGACCACTGGTTAGTCCCTTTTAGTTTGTCCAGGCATGGTGGGACACACCGGACGAGAGCAGAGTCTGAAAAGAAGAGAAACTGGAGGAAAGTATCTATTGAGACCATGGGCCCGGTCTTGCATGATATCCCTCTTCAGCTCACAGGCAATCCCAGCTTAGATGCAAGCTCATTTAATGAATGGGTTGCTTCTTCTCTGGACGCCATTGCTCCCATGAAAATGTCAAAATCGGCTAGGAAAAAACCTTCTGCTCGTTGGTTCTCGTCAGAGCTCCAGGCTGAAAAAAGCATATGCAAAAAGCTGGAGCGTATTTGGCGGAAATCGTATAATTCGGATGCGAAAAGCATCTATAAAGCTGCACAAAAAAATTCCATGCTCTTAAACGCTTGTCAATTAAGAATCATTTGGCCAAACAAATTAAAGACTCAGACAATTCTTCTAAAGAAATTTTTAAGATTGTTCAAGATTTTATGAGACCTGAGGCCACTTTGAGTAAGATTGTGCCTTCAGCTGTTTTATGTAGGGATTTATCCACTTTTTTCAAGGAAAAGATTCAATCTATATATTCCACATTTAAGGGGTCAGGAGAAAGGCCAATTACACTCTCGGCCCATGTTTCTCCCTGTCTTTGGACTGAATTTCAGCCTTTCTGCCCGTCTTTATCTTTGAAAGACCTTGTCAGAATTAAATCAGGCTCGCCCCTGGATCCCTGCCCAGCTAGATTTTTTAACTTATTGGCCCCTCTTTTTAACCCTCAGTTAAATGCTATTTGGAACACCTCTCTAAGGTTGGGATGCTTCCCCTCAGTATGGAAAGAGGCCCTGGTCTTGCCAATTCTTAAAAAGGAAGATGCAGACCCTAGTATACTCAAGAATTTCAGGCCCATTTCGCTTCTTCCGGCCCCTGCTAAAATTTTGGAGAAGGAGGTCCAAAGACAACTCTCTAATCACCTGGAGTCTAACAATCTCCTTCACGACTCCCAATCAGGCTTTAGGAAGGGTTACAGTACAGAGACGGCCCTGTTGGAAGTGGCGGAAACCATCCGAGAATCATTAGACCATGGTAGCTGTGCTATGCTTGTGCTGTTAGATTTATCTGCAGCCTTTGATACGGTCTCTCATTCGATTCTTTTAGACCGTCTGACACAGCTGGGTATCTCGGGTACCATTCTAAATTGGTTCCAATCCTTTCTGGAGGGGCGATCCCAGCAGGTCTTCCTCCGTCCTTATGTCTCTTCCTCTTGCGCCATGGGCTGTGGAGTACCTCAGGGTTCTGCGTTAAGCCCGACCCTATTTAATATTTATTTGGCCCCTCTGGCTGCACTAGTTGAGCAGTGTGGCGTGCGTATAATTTCATACGCTGATGATACGCAGCTGGTGTTTTCATTTAAAGATTCCAAGATGGCCGCATTTGACAGCTTTAGGCTATGCCTAAGTAAAATTGTTTCATGGATGACAGATAACTGTCTTAAATTGAATACCGAGAAAACTGAGGTGATGTTCTTTAACCAACCATCACCTCCACCGACTGATTTATGGTGGCCATTGCAGTTGAATCCCCCTCCCACCCCAGTTCTATCTGTTAGAAATTTGGGATTTAGATTTGACTCGGATTTGTCGGTGAAAGCCCAGATTGGCCGAGTTTCTAGAGCATGCTTCTGGAAGATCAAAAGCTTGCGTAGATTTCTTTATTTATTACCGATGAACTGTCGGGCCACCATAGTCCATGCCTTGGTTACGTCCCAGCTGGACTATGCCAATAGCTTGTATCTTGGCCTCCCTGCTTATCTGATTAAAAAGCTCCAGACAGTTCAAAATGCTGCTGCTAGGTTTCTTAGAAACGTGCCTCTCCGGCATCACATTTCCCCCCACTTGCGCAGTCTTCACTGGCTTCCAGTGAAGAGAAGAATCGAATTTAAGGCTTTATTACTTGCTTTTAGAGCTACCAGAGAAAGTGGACCTGATTATCTGAGGCTCAGACTTCGGAAATACCACCAAAATAGGACCCTGCGCTCGAACTCTCAGTTTCTTCTTTGCTCTCCTTCGTACTGCAAAGCCAGGATGGGAGGGCGTGCCTTTGCAGTTAGAACGGCCGCTCTTTGGAATGCGATGCCGCTCTACTTGCGCAAAGCAGAATCTGAAACCACTTTTAGGAATGCTCTGAAAACCTGGCTTTTTGATCTCCCTTAGCCTGCCTTTCCTCTCTTTATCTTCCTTTGTCTCTGTGTAGCGCCGGGACACCGCCGTTGGTGGTAGCCGAGCGCTTTATAAATGTCTTGGTATGGTATGGTATCTGGCTGAGGGGGTCACGGCAGGAATGACAGTACATCTCCCCAATGATACCCTTAAAAGGTTTAGGCTTATGCGGGAACTGTGGAATTAACAGGGGGTATGGAGGTGACCAGCAGGCTCCCAAGTATAGTCATCAGGACCATACCCTTTCCAATGAACCAGGTATTGAAGTCTGTGCTGTATCCTTCTGGTATCCAAAATATTTTCCACCTCAAATTCTGGGTCATCATTTATTAGCATAGGTAAAGGCCTAGCTGTGCATTGTGTACCAGGTGTAATAGGTTTCAGAAGAGAAACATGAAAGACAGGGTGTATGCGTAATGTGGTGGGTAGCCCTAGTTTCATGGCGGCAGGGTTAATCTTCTTGATGATTTTATATGGCCCAATGAAACGAGGCTTGAATTTTCTTATCCCTTTCAAAGCAATGTTGTGAGTGGATAGCCATACCATAGCCCCAATGGAATAGTCTGGGCTGGGTCGACAATGGAGATCCACATGTTTTTTATACACAGCTTTGGCGTTGTCTAGATTGACCTGAGCGGTCTTTGCACATCATGGATGTGATCCACTAAGTCTTGAGCAGCAGGAACGATTGAGGTGAGAGACGTTTGCAGAAGCAAAAGATGTGGATGAAAGCCATAGTTACTATAGAAATGGGGAAAAGTAGTAGAAGAATGCATGCCATTGTTAAAAGCAAAGTAAGCAAGCCATATATATGTGTACCAATCTGAAGACGAATGCAACAATTGACACCGCAGATATTATTCAAGGCACTTGTTCACCCTTTTGGTTTGGCCATCTGTCTGAGGGTGCTGGCTAGAGGATAGGCGGATATCAACCTGTAATATGGTACTCAACTCCCTTCAAAATTTCAAAATAAATTTAGAACCCTGGTCTGAAATAATATTGGACGGAGGGCCATGTAGGCGGACAATGTGCTGTAAAAACACAAGGGACAAGTCTTTAGAAGCTGGTAGTCCTTTCATAGGAATAAATGGGACATCTTTGTTAACATGTCAACCACCACAAGAATGGTGGTGAATCCCTGTTCTGTTTTTGGCAGTTCCACAATATAATCCATAGAAATAGTATACCATGGAGCAGGAGGAGTGGGTAGAAGAGTCAGCAAGCCTGCAGGTTCCTGAAGTGAATTTTTGCTTTGTGCACATGTATGACATTTATTTTTGATGTAGTGTTTGGTGTCAGTAGAAAGAGTGGGCCACCAAAAATGACATCTAAGAAGGTCTATGGTCTTTTTCCCTCTGGATGGCGAGTAAGTATATGGGAATGGCACCATTCTAGAGCCTGTTGCTGTAATGAAACTGTGGAAACAAATAAACCACCCAGAGCATACAACAAATTTTAAACCCATTTGTCCATTATGTGTTTGTGCAATGTCCTCTACCTCTTTAGATTGTTGAACCTGTAAAACATTGTTAGTAAACTGTATTTCAGAATACAAGGCCTCTAAAATATGCTCCTTGGCACTTATGGGATGATGTTATTTAGGAGTTTCAAGAGAGTCATACCCCAAACGGGAGAGAGCGTCAGCCTTCCTGTGCTTCCTACCCACCTGAAACTGGATAACAAGATCAAAATCGCCAAAAACTGAGTCAAACGCAATTGTCTCATAGACAAAGCTCCTGCTGACTTCAGAAACTGCAGATGTCTGTGATCTGTGAGGACTGTAACCATGTGTAGGGTTCCCAATAGGTAATGCCATCATTCCTCAAAAGCCTTTTTGATAGACAGCAACTCTTTATCACCAACTGAATAGTTCTGCTCCGAGGGACTCCGTTTGTGGGAAAAAAATGTTACAGGATGCACCTGACTGAACTCCTTGTCTCTTTGGGGAAACACTCCCCCCCACAGCTACCAGAGAATCAGCTGCCTCTGCAATGAACAGTTGTGAAGGGTTAGGGTGTTTCAATATAGGGAAACTAGTAAAGGCTGCTTCAAGATGTTGAAAGGCTTTTACTGCTTCTATAGTCCAATGTAACTTCATTCCCTTGCACAGAAGCTTAGTAAGGGTACAGTCCAATGCAGAACATTGTCAATGAAGCTCCTATAGAAGATAGCAAAATCCAAGGAGCTTTGTGCTCTTTAACCAAGTGAGGAGAAGTCCATTGTGCGACTGCCGATACCCTTTGCGAATCCATGCTTATTCCTTCTGTGCTCAACACAAACCCTAAGAAGGAAACACAGGGTACATAAAATTCGCATTTCACCACCTCCACATAGACTCTATTGTCCTTTAACTTCTCTAAAATGGCCCTGATATGGTTTGTATGTTTAGCAACAGAAGAGGAATAGATAAGGATGTTATCAATGTAAGCAATTACACAGACATCCAGATTTTCCCATAGAACTTTATTAATGAAAAATTGGAAGGTGGCTGGTGCATTGCAGAGGCCGAAGGTTATGACCAAGTATTAATTCAGCCCGAGTTTGGTACGGAAAGCAGTTTTCAATTCATCTCCCTCCTGCACTTGTACCAAATGGTTTGCCCCCGTAAAACTAGCTTTGTAAAGATTTTTGCTTCTTTCACTTGAACAAGCAGAAAATGTATTAATGGCAAAGGATGTCATTTTTTTATTGTAACTTCATTGATTGATCGATAGTCAAAGCAAGTACGAAGACCACCCTCCTTCTTTAGTATGAAAAACAGAGGGGAAGAAGCTGGTGAACGAGAAGTCTAATAAACCCAATGCTAAGCATTTCATCAAGATATTCCTGGAGGTGTATGTTTTCTTTTTCAGTCAAAGCATATATTCTGCTGCACGGAATGTGAGCTCCAGGTACCAGGTTGATTCGACAGTCATATTGTCGATGAGGAGGGAGGACAGAGGTCTTCATTTTATCAAATACTTCTGCTAAGTCTTGATAACATGGTGGGAAAGTAGGTATAAGAGATTCAGTCACAACCATTATCTCTTTCTGTGGTACGGCTTTCTGTCTACAATGTGTTTACAAAAATCAGAACGAAAGGAGATGGACAATTTCCTCCAATCTGTGTCTGGATTGTGTTTCATAAGCCAAGGAATGCCAAGTATTGCCTGGAACTGGGGAGCTCGGATAAGGCTGAATCTGATTAACTTCACATGGGAGTTCTGCATAAGACAGAGATCAGCAGTAAAATAGGTGATGGGACCTGATTGATGGTACTACCTTCAATGATTTTTACTTCGTCTATACAATCTTTAGTCAAAAAAAGAAAACCCAAACGCTTGGCTAGCTGCAGGTTCGTAAACGTTCCCATAACACCAGAGTCAATCATTATATGTACGTCTGTGGAATGATCCTCCCGTAAAATGTGGGTATATACAAAGAAGTGTTGGAGAGGAGGCAAAGAGGAAATGCATGCTAAGATTTGTGAGGCTATGAGAGCTGAACAGGGCCGGACTGGCAACCGAAACCGGCCCTGGCAAACTGCTCGGCCAGCCCCCCCTGGGGTGATGGGCGTGCAGCCGAGCAGTTTGCGAGCGCCGGTTTCGGCCGATTTTGTTACAGGGGGCCGATATTGCCGACCCCCGGTAACAAAAACGGCCCCCACCCTAGCGGCCCACCGGGGAAACGCCCGGTGCCCGCTACGGCCAGTCCGGCCCTGGTGCTGAACTATACAATACACTTGTGTCAACAGGCTTCAGGATTACTAGTTTCCCAAGTCCCCTCTTTTCTTTGGTTTTACAGGACAGTCTCTTAGGAAATGTCCCTGCTTTCTGCAAAGTTTCTTATTACGGTGCATTTGATGCTCCTCATCACTTAAGTGTCGGCGCACACTACCGATTTGCATCGATTCAGGTTATCCTTACGTTCTTTCAGGTTCAGCCTTTTTCTCTTTAGACATGAACATTCTGTTCTCAGTACAGCCTTTCTCTCTACATCTGTGATCTAGTTTTACAACTATGTCAATGACACCACTGCAAGTTGTGGGAGGTTCCACTACTTGGGCCAACAGATCTTTTAATTCATCTTTTAATCCTCTATAAAATAAGGCACTACGTTTGACTTCCGGCCATCCATCCTCTGCTACTAAGCTATTAAAGGTAGAGATGTATATCATGAGATCCTTGGTTCCTTGCCTCAAATTCAACAACGCAGTATGTACTGACTGCATGAATGAATGCCTGTCAAAAGTCTCCTTTAACTCATTCTTGAAAGCATTATCATCATACAACAGAGGATCATTACATTCTACTAATAGAATTGACCATGTAGCGGCTGCACCACCTAAATATGATAAAACAAAAGCTACCATAGCTTGTTCAGTAGAGAAGCAAGGGGCCAGATGTAAGACCCTAAATTGCATGCGCAAACGGGTTTGCAACCCGTTTGCGCATGCAAAATGTTACAGCGCCATGTGCAATTCCTAAATAGTGAGTCGCAATTTATTTGCGACTCGCTAATTAGGAATTGTGAGTCGCTATTAGGAAGGGGCATGCCAAGGGCGTCCCTTCCTAATAGCGAGTCTCTACCCTATGTGAGAATGTTTTGCGACCACAATTGCGGTCTCAAAACACTCGCAAATTACCGCCCTCTTCAAGAGGGTGGTAATGGAGTCGCAAATTGGAAGGGAACCCCTTCCCCTTTGTGACTGGCTCCAAAAATATTTTATAAGGGCAGGCAGTGGTCCCAGGGACCACTACCTGCCCATAAAAAATGAAACGAAAACGTTTCATTTTTTTTTTTTTAAATGCATCCCATATTCCTTTAAGGAAAACGTGCTGCATTTTTTTTTTTTAAACTGCTTTATTGAAAAGCAGTCCCAGACATGGAGGTCTGCTAAGCCCAGCAGGCCAACATCCCTGGGAGGGCCAGCCATTCCCAATGGGGTCGCAAATTGCGAGTGGCTCATTAATATTCATGAGCCTCGCATTTTGTGACCCCATTGGGAATCGCTAACAGTGTCTCTGACACTGTTGTACATTTGCTTTTGCGACTCGCAAATTGCGGTTCGCAATTTTTCACAATTTGCGAGTCGCAAAAGCAAATGGTCGTACATCTGGCCGAAGAAGCCTTGTACGTGAAATGCAGTTGGCACTGGCTAATGAATGTTGCAAATCTTGTGGGATCCCCGGTTAACCATTCATGTGGGGCCAAAGTAATTGATTGAGGAGTAGTGAAATGAATAAAGTGAGCCCCTGTCCCAGGAGGATTGACTGGGGAAAAGGTGCTCCCAGAAGCCCCTGTCTAGTCCCAGGGGCAGGGTTGGGGGTCCTTCCATGCTGTAGTGTGTCTACCCAAAGAGTAAGGGCTTGAGTCTCCTTTTGTAGGCTCCCTATCATGTTTGCTAAGTCAACTAGTGTGACGTTGGAGTCTTCCATATCGCTCAGGCGGAAATTCGACATGGGCTTGGCATTCTGTCAGATCTCACCATATTTTCTGCAGGAGTGATACGAATGCCACGAGGTAAGGTCCCAACTTCACCCACCACCCAGACAACCCAACAGTGATCAAAGCCAATCTAGGTGAAATGGGGGAAGAGGGGATGGGAAGAGAAATAGCACGGGTCCCACAGAGACAAGGTCCCAACTTCACCCACCAGCCAGACAGCCCAACAGTGGTCAAAGCCAATCTAGGTGAAATGGGGGAAGAGGGGATGGGAAGAGAAATAGCACAGGACCCACGGAGACATTGCAGAGATGCACATGTTACCCAGATATAGCCTATCTGCTTCCTGAGTAAAACAGAAAAGAAAGAGGGAATCAATTACTCTGCTAATAATGATTAGGCAGTTTATAGAGTCTGTTTATATGACTTATTCATAGTGTAAGAATACCTGAGTAAATCCCCTCTTCCATTTATGTAGGTAAAAGACTGCATATACTGGAGTAATATGAATTCTTTCGAAGTAAATAGAGAGTTAAAGGGTTATGTGGCAACTGGAAATTTAAACTCCCCAGACACTATGTATATATGTGTGGGAAACACATCCCTAGTAACTTTATGCTGCAAGTGACTAATAGAAGGCTCAACTACAGACTAGGGGGCTTATTTACAAGCCCCTTGCGCCACTTTTGCGTCACTTTTCCCATGTTAAAAATGACGCAAAAGTGGCGCAAGGGGCTTGTAAATCTGCCCCTAGATATTTAGGAAAAGAAAACATAGATACAATACCCACTTGTAAATATCTTCTAGTCGAGTCTTTAATGTAAAAAACAAAATACAAAAAGGTGTAGATCCTTAGAAGAACATCCATGAACTTATTTCTTAATTTTTCAGAAAACAAGTGATTTACGTGGGTTTACTTTGTCCATTGGTTTAACACCACCATGAATCAAACAGGAGGACTCTCAACACAGAGGTCTAAAATCAGATAAGTTCACCTTTTTAAACCAGTGGTATACATCACATAAGCGTAGCATGCATTACCACCAATATGTATGCAGACTTCAATTTTAGATTGTCCTTGTTTGCCCCTTTATCGCCCTTGTAGGTATCTCGGGAACTGAAGCAGGTGCGGGATATGCCACAGGCCGAAGACGGCGAGAATGAGCCAAGGAACTCTGACTGAGAAACCAACAAAGACACCGAATCGCGGCGTGATTTGTGACCTGGAAATGAAAGGTAAGTGGTCTGACGCCAGGAGGCTGCAGGCGTGAACACTAGAACTCCAAGCAGCTTCCTGCCCGGTGAGGTCAACTTTATGCCAGGATCTCTCTGCCCCCACTGCATCCGTCAGAGGGGTCGGGGCAAGCCTGACAGTTGTGCACATTGATACGTACATTGTTATAAAAAAAAATTAAGCCCCTTCACACAAAAGCATGCTTGTGAATAAAGTGATCTCTTATAGTGATTTTCCAGTGTCTCTATTGGGTATGATACCCGGTATTTATACATTTAAATGAGGTTGGAGGCACTCAGGTGCTAAACCAATTGCTGTGCAAGCTGAGTCAAAATGCTGATTTCGGGTGCTTGTCCTTTGGTCGTAGATATCACCCCTAATTCATATGGAAATACACCTCAACCAAATATTTTTAGCATCTGCACATGCTATGAATTCTATAACTGGGTGTCAGACCTCACTCATCCTGATTGGCTGACCTGAAGACCACGCAGAACATGATCTTGGTCAAACTGTATGCAATTACTTTCCAAAGCCTGATGCTTTCCCTCAGCTCCCCCTTGCACAGGAAACTGTCCCAGAGAAGTTTATTCCACATCTGTGTTCCCTTGGGTCTCCTTACTTTAAGGATAGAAGACATGTAAACGTTTTCAGTGGGTTTAGGGTGCCTACAGTCGATAAACCAAGCGCAGCACAGGCAGGCAATTTTAAACGTAGTTGAGAAAAACCTTGCTTGTGGTACATGTCATTAGCATTCAAATATCAATTCCTAAGTCAACAGGAAATATACCACAACAATATATTTTCAGCATATTTACATACTAATGATTCTGTTGGTTGGTGACAGACCTGCCTCACTCTTAGAGGCTAGGTGGGAGGCAGTTCACATCATAGGTTTTGTCAGATTTTCTGACAGTTCTCTTCAGCATCCCTCCCAGAGGAGCATATGTCTGCCCACGATTGCCCACATATGAGGTCCTTTTAGTCTCTTGAGTTTGACATACCACACATGTGGGAGTTTCAAATCGCCTTGGAGTGTTCTGAGGTGATAAACCAGTTTTGGTGCAAATGGGCAATTTCAAAAGCAACTGATGCCGAAATGCAGGATTGGGGTATCTGACTGAGTTTCTTTGGAGAAGCAGGCCCTGCAAAGGCAAATAAACACCATACACCCAGAGCACTACAATGGGGAGACGTTACAAAAAGATGAATTTTCTTCAAACATATCACTACTGAAAAGTCCACAAGGTGTTTGATTTAGGTGAGGTATAAAAGGGGATGAATTGCAAAAATCCCAGTACAGGTCATTAAGGCCAACCTCCCCTCTTTCTGACCATTTAAGCGCCTATTTATAGTAACACCACTAGGACTTAATTAAGGCTATACCGATACACAAAGTGACCTAACAGTATTCTGTTGAGTCCATGTCTTTGAGTCCAATTATTTCATGTGTCAATTAATGTCTGAATGTGGTATCTGTTTTAGGTCTTAGATTATTAGTTGTGGGAAAGCCTTTCATCACCAATATAATGTTATATTAGAAAATGTGCAGTTTTTTCCTCCAAAACTCCTTCCTCAGGATTCGCAATATTAGTTGACGCATAATAATTTTCCTGCCAATGGCAGGGTGGGCATCACCAGAAAAAAAGAGGCTAGATGAAGTAGGAGATGGTAATGGTGAGGTGTGTGATGGATGCAAAGTGCAGTTCTTACCCATTGATTTCCACAAGATAGAAAGACAAGTTGAGGAGGAGACGTGGCCTATCAGCCAAAGCTGCCTACTTTGGAACTGTGGTACCAGGTTCAAATACCATCATCAGCATTGCATCCTATGATGCTGGGAAAATTACTTAATCTCCCCATGCCTTATAAAAAATCTGACCTTGTGTAATGTAATCTGGTGCTCATGTACAGTGCTAATGCCCTTGAGCCACGTTCACGCTGTGTAAAAATTGCCCAAAAACATATTTGTGCCGTTATTCCCGCTGCCCCCTAATTCAACAGAGAGCAGGACACAGGGGAATAATGCAGGCCCCTGTGTTGCAGAGTGGCCCCTATAGAGCCTAAAGCCTATGAATAGCTATGAAATATAGGAGTCTTTGGAGTGGGGGCTCATTCATCAATTTTGTTGGTAGTGTCATCATTTTGTGCTAGCCTGTGGTGGTACAATCAGCTTTTCCTCCTTTGTGTGTGCTTCACTCTCTCTCGGAACAGATTGATGCTTTAATTCCAAAAGCATGTTTTTAATATTAAAATGCTTATAAAATTACTGACTTGCTATAAATGTTGCTACATCTCATAAAGGGTTACACAAAATTTCTGAAACTGGTAAAATTATTACCCATTGTGATTGGATAGATGTGTCAGCTTGATACAATTTAAATACAGGAAAGGGCGCATGTAGATATACTCAAAAGTGTTGATTGGAATTTCTTTTAAGCATGGCGCAGTTACAAAATTGCACAACCACAATAATACTATATTTATTACAATAATATGTTGTCAAATTATATGTATTTCACACAGATTGCACAATGAGTTTGTAGACACTGTTTGGCATTCATAGACTGTGATAGTGGGTGCACTATATCTATAACGGCAGGGATTTCTGCACAGGTGCAATTGTAAATTAGCCCAAATGCCATTCGAAGTGTTTCACCGTCTCACTCACAGCGGCAGGTTATTCACTCAAAGGCATAAAAGGCTTTTCATGAAAACCCAAAAACTGGAAAGTGATTCCACTGAGCTGAACACTGATCGCACCTCCATTCATCCTTTTACCTGGGGATTTTTCTTCCTGATTGCTGATAAAAGCCATCGTCTATATGGAATTAAAATAGCTCTTGAAAGTAAGATTGCCAATTCGGCAGCTTTCTCGCTCTGGCTGTTCCATTATTTCCGTATAGATACTTTGACATTTTTTCAATAAAGTACTACACTTGCTATTCTTTTTTAATGCAGATTATGGACGTTATGACTTTACTGAGGTTGTCAAATTTGTAAACATACTGGACAGTCGATGAGAAGATTGTGTGCCGAGTCACTCATTTTCCTTTAACTGTTCTGATTTTTGTTGGCATGGGAACCATTCAACATGGGAAATTATAAACATCTGTGTTCAAACAGTGTTTAATGCATCGGATCAAGCAAAAGCATGTTCGTAAGGCAGAAGCAGAAAGCCAATATTCTGATTTTTTACAGAGGTCATAATGAGGAAAAAATATTAGGAGTAGATAATTACACAGTATACAGTAACTCCCAACAAAACTGGAAACTAAGGGGTTCATTTATGGTTTGGTGATGTGGCACGCGCCCCCCCCTCCCTAAATCGGCGTGACTCTTGGACAGCCAACCCCTCAGTTCCCCGCCTCATTTAGAAATAGGGGAATTGCTAGGGTTCCAAAGGCAGTCACTTCCGGATAAACGGGCTAGTATTTCTCAAGGCCCACCCCAATTTTGAGCGGGCCCTGCAATATACACCTTTCCTGCCCAAGGTGGCTATGCGAGATACCAAGGGCCCGTGAATGAAACATGATCAATGCCCAGCGTCGGATTGGTAATGCGGGCATTCGGGCAATGCCCGAGGGGCCGGCATGCGAATTCCAGCTGTGGGCTGCTTTTTTTTAGCAGCCTGAGGGCCGATTTGGGCGGCTTTTGCGTTGCTCGATGCCGCCAGCGGCCCAGTGGGTGCCTAAGTGGCCTTTCAGGTGGTAGATGGGCGTCCATTACCTCCCTTTTATCAATGAGGCGGAGGTGTCACTCCCTTTCTCTCGCTGGGCCGGACCTTTAATATATGCATATTGAGCGGGGGCAAGGGGCCTGAGCAAAAGTGGCATCACTTGTTTTCAGGTGTGTTTCACCAGTGTTAACTGATCCGTGCATTTTTTTAACCCCCCCCCCCCCCTTTTTTATAAAATTTCACCGAAACAGTGTTTTGCGGAATGGCAATATGCAAATCTGGGCCACTTTTTTTAGCGTGCCCGGGTCGATTTTTAATCCCAATCCAACCCTGTCAATGCCTCTACCTACATGGAGGAACCTTCTTGTTGCATTGAGGACATTGTGTTTTTTTTTCTTTTTCAGAAACAAATGGCTGCTTCAGTGGTGTAATTCTCAAACTGAAAAAAATGCCAGCATTCAGCTTTACAAAGGTGCCAAGACAATCCACGCAAACAAGTCAGGGGTCTCTCAAAAAGGTGGAGTGTCCTATGCCAAGAGGGTGGAGTCAAGGGTTTCTACCACACCAGCGAGCTTTGGGAAATCCACCAGGGTACAAATGGCCCTGTTAGTCAGGGAGATCAATGATGTCACCACTCAGCACTAATAAATGCAAGTGAATAGAAGCTTAACACATTGCACATTGTCGGAATAGTAACCCTCGTAGGAGTAGGACGTAATCACAAAGCAATAGAAATCTGTGAAAGACATTCACCTGCAAAACAGAATAAAGGCAGACAGGGGCAGTCACAGCAGTCTCAGGTGCAAAACGCCCATTGGGCGTTGACCCCCCAAGCTGTACCTGTCATCCATTTCAGCCCAGGCTGCTGCAGCGAGCGGGGCACACACTGGGCGAGAAGAACGAAAGTTAGGAATAGTGAATTCCTAATTACTTTTTTTTGCTAATCGCAATTAGGAAATCGTTATTCCTAATGTATGAAACTCTCATTAGCAATTCGTAGTGGGTCAAAAATAGACCTACCTCATGAATATTAATGAGGTGGGTCGCAATTTGTGCCCCTCTACGATTCACTGCTATCACAGCTAGCACATGTCTGTGATAGCTTTTGAATAAAGCAATCTTTTTTTTTAAACACAGCCAGTTTTCCTTAAAGAGAAACAAGATGCGTTTGAAAACAAAAAAATTAAATGTTTAAGTTTCATTTTTTAAGAGTAGGAAATGGCCCCTTGGACCACTGTCTACTCTTAAAAAATATTTATTCAACCATTTGCGTATGAGTTACCACCAACTTTGAGTTGGCAGTGAAGTGCAAATGTTTTGCGACTGCATTTTGGTCGCACATCATTTGGACGTACCAATGCAAATCAGTATTTGGACGGGACGCTCCAAACACTCCACTTCCAAATACCGAATCCCAATCACAAATTGTGATTCGGTAACGGGTCACCGATACTCACTTTGAGCTTTGTACATCAGAAAAGGCATTTTTGCGTTGTTTGTAACGCAAAAATGTTTCATACGTCTAGCCCTCTCTTCTTTAACTGATGTGTGCTGGGCTATAGATGAGGCCTCAAAAACAGCTTCATACAAAGAAACTGGCAGGTCATCCAAAGGGTTCAGTGCATAATAAAAGCATGGGAATTGTGATCCAGCATGCAATGGGGATAGTGCTAGTCAAGTTGTTAAAAAAAAGTATATATATTTGACAACTATTTTATTAGTGCTTCCCCTCCAGATGAATGCATATATATTATAACGTACACACCTTAAATGAAAAATAAATGTAAGTTAATGGAATTAGTGGGAATGCATTGTTTAATGTTATTAAAGCTCAATTGGCTAAGGCGATCACTGCCTATGTCTGTGTGTGTAACCAGACAGTCACAGAACTGGATTCTGGTTGGTGCACTGGGGAATAGTGACATGCATCCGTAGTGCTACGAGGCCCCAACCTGCGACCAAAATCACTGTGAATAAACAAGTCCTTACTTTAAAATTGTATTATGCACAGTATAAGATAACCTGCTGCAAAATGTGCAAAAAGAATTATGCCTACAAAGAGTTTATGTGGTCAAAAGCGGCCCACTTCACAGAATCAGGCCTTTTGCTATCGCAAACATGCCTTTTCATCTGTACAAATCACAAATTGCAATTCAGTAAAATGTTACTGAATGACAAATTACTGATTCGGTATTTGAAAAGGGCGTTTTTAGGCTTCCCTACCAAATATTCAATCTGAAAGGTATGTATTAATGTTTTGCAAATGAAATCTGGTCGCAAAACATTAACATTTTACCAAATACAAACATGTAGTGGTAAGCCATTTGCAAATGGGAAGGAGTCTACAGGAGACCCTTTCTTCTTTTATAATGATGAAAAATATTTTATAAGAATATGCAGTGGCCCAATGGACCACTGATTACTCTTAAAAATGTTAACTACATATTTGCTTATTATTTTTAACGCATCCAGTTTTCCTTTAAGGAAAACAGGGAGAAAAAAATAGATTTATTTAAAAAGTAATCACAGACATAGTGGTCTGCTGAACCCAGCAGGCCACCATTTCTGTGATGGATGAGATTACTAGTGGGTTGCAAATTGCAACCTACCTTATTACTATTCATGAGGTAGGTCAATTTGCAACACACTAGGAATCAGCATTTTGCGATCCGGCCTATTAGTAGATAGGTTGGTTAACAAAGTACTCCAGTGGGCACAAAACTACTGGTCATCAATTTCTACCAAGATTTTGCATTCAGTGCTTCATACATCTAGTCAAAAGCGTTTAAGATAAAAATGTGTGTTAAAAATACGCAGTTTCGTAATATGCAATTATAGTGTACCTAGTGCAAACCCTCTTTTCATAAGATTACCTTAGAAGAATATGCCCCAGAACTCAACTGATACCAGCACATTACCTTTAAAAAAAGTACATTTTACTCACCTGTAGTAAGGTGTGGTTGGGGAAGGAGGTGAGGAAGTTGGCTGTCTGCAGGTGGGAGCATGTAATGCAATGCTTCCAATGTGGCTTGTGTAAGGTTTGAGCAGAGGTCATGGAAGAGGTAGGGGCTAAATGCAGACTTTTCCCACAGTGATTTTACTTGCTGGATTTTCCGTCTGGTAAAATAGGGTAAGTTGTTTGTGCACCAAGTAAATCTGGGTGCAGGAACACTTGACCTCTTATAACTGTGCAGAACGGTATTCCACATTGGAATTCAACTCCCCACAGTTCCCAATCGGGCCCATGTCTTATATGGACACCTTGTAAGTGGGCTGATTAGGCAGGGAAAGCGTGACACACCAATAGGCACGAGAATCGATGAAAAATGGAACACTGCCTTTTCTACCGGTAATGGATTTTGAATGGCCTCAGCGAAGGGATCTATTTAAATTAATGCCTATACTGGCTCACAAGCAAACTTCAGATTTGTTGAATAACCAATTGCACACATTTACATTTCTCTCAGGTGGCAGTCACCCTGGCAAGAAGGCTTGTTTTCTCTTTCGCTGTCTGCATCTGCGATAGCTTCACAGAATAGAAGACCCTCTCCCTTCCTTTTCAGCCAGAAATACCTGAAGGTCTACTTTTTTTTTTTTTAACAAAAAAGATTGGGAACACAGTTACCAATAGCTTCCACTGCTGAGGTAATCCAAAATCCAGCTACAGGTAGAGGAGGCAGTGTTTTTCTTTTTTTATTCCTTCTCCTGCCTCATTGCGTCACACTTTCTCTATCTAATCAACCCTTACTTGCAAGGTATCCATAAAACATATGTGGCCGACTGAGAACTGTGCGGAGCAGAATTCCATTGTGGAATTCCATTTCGCACAATTATAAGAGATCAACTGTTCCTGCACCTTGATTTACTGGGTGCAGAAAAAACTAACCCTATTTTACTGGCTGGAAAATCCAGCAGGTAAAATCAATGTGGCAAAAGCGTGCATTGTAGCCCGGACATCTTCTATGATCTCTGCTCAAATCTCACACAAGCCACAGTGGGAACGCTGCCTTAGCTGCTCCCCCCGCCAAACAACATTCTACACTATTTCCTTCACCCTCCTCACCCCCTCACCCTACCCCACCTTACTATCTTCCCCAATACACTTTTACTACAGTCCCCCTGAATACTTTTGCCAACTTCTCAGAGCAGGAGTTAAATGTATGCGTCAATCCCCATGGAAAAAGAAATACCCTGGCAAGTACCACCTGGTAAATCCAGGTCTGCCTCGTGATTCCCATTCTGTGGTATTTAACTCATAATTGCATGGTACTGCTGGATTGTTACTGCACAGTACTGGTAACCACTGGTGCTGCGTTTACATCCTGCAAATACAGTGCAACTTGTACTCATAGCCAAGGTGGGCTGCTAAAAGTGCCTGGGGATAGCTCAACAGGGAAGAAAGGCCCCATTATCACGTCTCATCACTTCTAAAAATTCAGAACCATGGGTACTTCACCACATTTTATGTTCAACAAAAGTCAGAGAATGCAATATTCCATCACAGTGTAATAGAGAGAGGCAGTGATGTTATATTCTATTGCCATTTGTATAGCACTTTCATAACCATTAAGCGGCCCAAAGTGCATATCTGGCAGACATATTGCATTGTTTCATTTTTCTTAATCTTTGAACCCCTTCATAAGATTAGGCACTATTTAAAGAGAAACCGAAAAAAAATTCTCTCATCAATTGTTAGCAATTATTCTAATTGTTAGACCTGGCATCCTTGGTGTGAATTCCCCTGACATTTTGCCTTCTGACCTCCTATTTTGCTGACCTAATATTTTTCTGGATTTAGGACTCTGGGCACTTTACCACTGATAACCTGTGAAAAAGTGCTTGTGCTCTCTCTTTAAAATGTGGTAACATTGGCGTATCCACAAGTGACATATTTAATTTGCTTATAAGTCCCTAATAAAGTGCACTACATGTGCCCAGGGCCTGTAAATTAAATACTAATAGCGGGTCAACAGCACTGATTGTGCCACCCACTTAAGTAACCCTTTAAACATGTCTCAGGCCTGCCACTGCAAAGCCTGTGTGTACAGTTTTAAACTGCCATGTCGACCTGGCACGTTAACCCTCTTGTCAGGCCCAAACCTTCCTTGTTAATACATATAAGTTAGGTTCCAGACACCCCCAAGGGCAGGGTGCAGTGTATTTAAAAAGTTGGACATGTACTTTTAAGTTTTACATTTCCTGGTGGTGAAAAACTCTTAAATTCGTTTTTTACTACTGCAATGCCTATCTCTCCCATAGGTTAACATTGGAATAACGTTATGACACTTTATAAGTGTAATTTCCAATTGAGAAAAGTTACACTTTTCAAGTTTGATGTCCTGGGCTCAATTTAAAATCACAACTTGTGGTAAAGCTGGATTTTAAGTTGCAAGTCTGAAAATTCCACTTTTAGAAAGTTGGCGTTTTCTTACTTTAACCATTCTCTTCCTTCTGACTGTCTCTGAATACACATCGGGGGTTGGTATCAGCTGGGCTTTGTGCATTACTTCCAGACAGTCACACACAAAGCTTAGGTGTGACTGATGTGCCATTCACAACCTGATGGACCATCCTGGGCCGGATAGAGGGAGTAGCTTACGCCTACACCTTAATAGGCTGTGTCTGTCTCCACACAAAGGGATTCATTCCCCCTGTAGTAAGTCTGGAACCAGGTCAGGAAGGGCAGGGACCCTGTGTACTTCAAAGGCCTCTCTTTAAAGTCCCCCCCCTTCAAAGGCACAACTTGGTATAAGTACTGGACCTCTGACACCACCAACTCAGTACCCTTATGCACCTGAGGATACTGTGCCAGGAAGAAGAACTGCTGTGCTGCTGAAAGGATTGTCACTCTGTTGGACTCTTCTGGACCTTGATGGACTCCTGCTCGGCTCTGCTGTGTCTGCCTTACTGCCTGTTGCCCTCCTTGCCTGGGAGTGAGAAGGACTGGACCGGCATCTCTACAACCCAGAACCAAAGTTACTCCAAGGGCTTGCTGGCTTGCCTCCTTTTCTGAAGTCTCTGGGACATCAAATACTTCCAACAACCCTGCTACAGCACCTGGACTCTGCCAACAGTGATTCTTGGCTTGCCAAGTAGTGCCAATCCAGTCCTGGACCCTTGGAAGGGGGTTTTCTGTTCAGTATCTATCAAAATCCACGCATTGCCTGCATTGCGCCGGTCAGAACCGACGCATCTTCTCTCAAAGCAGAAGCATCGCCACTGCCACGAGGATGAAAACATCACATCACCGGCTGCGAGGTTTGATGATGACGCATCACCTACAACTGAAGGAGTCGATGACAAAGCATCTGCATTTGCGCAGCTCGGAACCGGCGCATCACCTAAATCCAGAGGGATTGACAATGATGCAACGCCTCCTCTACTCCACGCATTGGGCCCCATCTATGGCGCAGAAAGGTACTTTTTCAGTGGGACAAGATTGGTCCTATATCCGACCCACCCTCCATCGCGGTCGGCCTGAAATTTTCGATTTGACTTGTTTCAATCAGAGACCACGCTGCTTTGCCGGGAAATGTATTGTGCAAAGCGCCACTGTCTCTGATTGAAACAAGTCCCAGGACCTGTGCGTAATACGGACTGCACATACTCAGCAGCCAAGATGCATCTGAAGAGGAGAGTTATTCCATCGACCGGTGTGACTCTCAGGCCTTGTATAATACAAGGAGAGAGGTTCCTGCAGTCTCTATGCTTGATTTTCGTTCACCAGAGTTTTCCCTGGTCCTGTGCACATTGTTTACTGACCTAGATAGATGGCATGTATTCAAGGTGCTTAGGATTTCAGTCATCCTAGTCCTGAAGAGGCCCGTGAATTAAGTCTGGCCAAAACACATTGACAACATCTGTGGGCGAAGACATTTATTTGTTTTTTTTTAGAGTTTTATATAGCACGAACTAGCCCCAAGACATCGGGTATCAGAGCGCTTTACATGAGCACCAGTTTCGTTACAGATGGACACATTCATTTTTGTAAGTGATTTGCCCAAAATCAAAGGATGTTGAGCGTCGTTGCCGAAACCCGGTTCCCCAGATTCGAGGTCAACAGCTCTAGCCGCAAGGCTACATCCTCTCCCCGTTTTTTTTACATTTGAAAAATGTAAGCAACTAAGTAATTAAACAGACTCTAAAACAAATAGAGGGCATCATAAATGTGTTTGTTGTAAAGACTACCTCCAAGTGGATTGCACAATGAGTAAAGGGTGCAACCATGTGCTTGATTGATTATGAAAAGAAAGGAGACAATTTTGAAAAGCATGTTTAGCTTCCATTTATTGTGTGTTTGTTTAGTGGTGATGGGTGTTGGACTAACCCATTTTGCAGGGTCATCCCTGAACTTTTTGCCTTCCTCCTATCCTTTTTTCTGACATGGTGTTGGTGGTTCTAGGACTCTGGGCACTTTAGCACTGCTGTCCAGTGTAAAGTGCGTGTGCTCTCTGTGGTAAACATGGTAAGATTGGTCTACACCTGTTTGGCATATTTAATTTACCTGTCAGTCCCTTGTAAAGTGGTATGTCAGATACCCAGGGCCAGTAAATTAAATACTACTGGTGGGCTTGCAGCGCTGATTGCGCCACCCACCAAAGTAGCCTTTCAAACCTGTCTCAGGCTTCTGCCATTGCAGGGCCTGTGCGCGCAGTGTTACTGCTGCTGTGACGTGGCACCTAAAGTGTGTGCCACATCTGTGACCCCCCTTTTACTGCATGTCAGTCACCCCTAAGGTAGGCCCTAGCTAGCCCTATGGGCAGGGTGCATTGTAGGTAAAAGGTAGGACATGTACCTTAAGTGCGTGACATGTCCTGGTAGTGACAAACAGCCATTTTGGTTTCTCACTGCTGTGAGGCTGCCCTCTCATAGGAATGCATTGGGGATTCCCTGATAAGTGTTTCAGTGGTAATTCCTGATATGAGAGGAGTAGCGTGGTCAAGTTTGCTATGTTTGGAATAGTAATAATAAATGCTGCGCAATGGTGTGCACAGATTTATTATCACTATTTTAGAAATGCCACTTTTAAAAGTTGGCATTTCTGTGTGCTATGTGTCTGCCTGCCTGATGTGTATTGCATGTCTGGCTCTGGAGTGACAGGGGCTGGTGAGGTGTGTGTGGCTCCAGGGAGGGCAGGGTGAGTCAGCGCTAGGCTGAATAGGGGATCTGCAGTTGGAGTAGTGGGAGGAGTAGTCCCCTGACCCTGAATAGGTCTGTGCCTGCCTGAGTGAATGCTGGCTCCGCCCCCCTGTGGTGGTCTGATGACCGAGCCCCCGCCTGACAAAGGGGAAGAGGAGCCCTGTAAACAAAGTGCTCCAATACCCCCTAAAACCAATTGGGACTGGTTCCCCCAGCCCTGTGCCAGGGCAGAACAAAGGAAAATGTGGTATAAGTACTGGGGCTGTGACCCCATGTTTTTTGTGCTTCCTTGTGACTTGGGGGGGACTTGCTGCTACTGGGCCCCAGGAGGAACCACCACGAAAACTGCCTCCCTGCTGGAGGGCCCTGTGAGCTGGCCTGCCTGGGCCCAGCCTTCTGCCCCTGAGACTTTGGGCTTAGCGCCTTGAGAGCGCTATATTTTTACTCCAGGAGGAGTGCTGGTGGCCTGCAGCGCGAGGCTGCGACGTGTGGAGGATTCCCCCGTGCCTGCAGGAGAAGCGGGAGCCCACCCCGCTGTTGTGTGCCCGGAGGTCGTGCTGCATCGTAATTCGAGGGAATCCCAACGTAGGGATCCCCCCGCATTACCAGAGATAGCGGGAGGAAACCCCGCGTTTGTGCTCCTGTTGGCGGGAGCCCACCCCGCATTTGTGTATTTACAGGCGAGAGCCTGCCCCGCACTTAGTAGCCGAGAAGCGAAGCCGGCGCCGAGATCGGCAGCCTGGAAGACAGGCAGAAGCCTGTGCCTGGTTGTGGGCAGGGTTAAGTAGCGACCCACCAATAGACGCGGGCCAGGAAGAGGAAGCTGCCGAGGCAGCCAATTGCAGCGCAGCCGGAGGAGAAGCCCCACGTGTTCCCGAAGAGTCGGGAGCCTGGCAGGCTCCCTTTCCACCTCAAGAGAGAGAGGCGGGTCCCAAGAGGCCCCAGGAGAGGGGCCGGTCAAGGCACATTGTCGGTGCCTGTTCTGCCTTCCCCCTGACACCGCCGAGGAGTTCAGCAGAGCCCCCGGTGAGTGGGGACTGAGCGCAAAGCTGTGTAGGCACTCGTTAGGCACCGGTGTGCCGGTTTGTGAGGAGAGCGTAGCTGCGCCGCCAGAGTTCGGGCAGCCACCACAAAGGGGGCACCTTGATTTGGCTGAGTCCCGGAGTGGGACCTAAGAGGCACAGTTGGTGCCAGTGCCCATTTGGCCTTTCTACAGCTGCACCGCCCTGACTACGGGCAGTGGCAACGAGGGGGGCATTGTTCAAGGAGTCCCCGAGTTGGGCTCCAGAGGCCCTGCAGTGCCAAGGCTATTTCCCAGCTGCACCGAGAGAGCGCGGGCAGCTCCAACGGGGGCATTTAATTTTGCTTCAGGAGGAGGAGGGGGTGAGTTGCACCCCACGCCCCCAGTGCATTGGGCGCAGTGTTTTCGCTGCCAAGCAGCCCAAAGGCCAGTGGAAGGCCCCAGTTACGCCCTGACATTTGGGACAGAGGGCATTTGAGCCCCAGTGGAAGGCCAGTTGGCCTGGGGTGAGGTTTGGTACCTGTGCGTACCAAGAGGGCGCAAGGCCCTAAAAGGAAGGTGATGTTTGCACCTGGGGAGTGTTACTACGGTGCACTCCTAAATGTGATTTATGCCTAGGATGTCTATGCATAATGTGTTTTATGCCTAAGGTGATGCAGACTAGGCCTGGGCGGAAAACTACGCTACGCTCGCGTAGTTTGCATAGTTTGCGCAACTACGCGCATTGCACGTAGCACAGTGCAAAAACGCGTTGCGCAGCGTAGCGGGCATTTTTTGCTTGCTCGCGGTCCTCAACGTCAAGTTGGCGACCGCGAGCGAGCAAAATGACATCCCGGCGAGACTTTTTCCTCGTTCGCGATCAGCAACATCACGTTGCCGATCGCGAGAGTAGAAAATAAAGCTCCCAGCGAGATTCTCAACGCGGGGAGGTCAGGTTTCTCATTGCGAGTGGGCGCGTATGCTCGCGACCGCTCGCGATGAGAAACTACCAGTCAGCGTTGAGAAAACTGCTGCTCGAGTACAAATCTACTCGAGCGGCAGAAAACGACCGTTTGCACTGTGCAAGATGCTGTTTGCAATGATTGCACAGTGCGGACAAGCATCCGGCACTGTGCAATCATTGCAAACAGCATTTCCTACCGCACTACGCAGTTCGCGTAATGCTACGCGTAGCTCGCGTAGTGCGAAGTGCACTTCGCGTAGCTACGCGTAGCGCTACTACGCGAACTACGCCCAGGGTTAATGCAGACATAATGCGTTTATGTTGCAGGTGATGATGCTAAGCGCAGTATTGTACCAGTAGTTACTGGTTGCGTTATTTTTGCTACTTGTGCTTTGTGATGGTTCTGACAGTGGCCCGGTTGGCCCTGTCCTGTGTATATAATCCCCTGTAAATTATGACCTGGTGCCAGTTGGCACAGTGTATATGTGTGATTATGATTCTAATGTGTTTTGGATAATACCAAGGCTATTTTTTATATAACCTTGTGTGGAGTTTCTTTTGTGGTGTGCCTAGTGTGTTGCTGCTATATGTGTGTGTTGTGCAAACGCTTTACACATTGCCTCTGGGATAAGCCTGACTGCTCGTGCCAAGCTACCAAGGGGGTGAGCAGGGGTTATCTTCAGCGTGTAACTCCCTTGCCCTGACTAGAGTGGTGGTTTCTGCCTGGCTTAGACGCAAGTCCTAGCCAACCAGAAATCCCATTTCTAACATTGGTTGTCAGCGGTGAGGATAGGACTTGCGTTTGTGCAATACCACAGTGACAACTGGTTGCACTACAAGCTCTGCATTTAGATAATCACAGGTTTGGGGATTATTTTGCCTGACTTTTATTTCTCCTGAAAGTGTCATTTTTGAATTGTGTACTCTTGCTTCAGCTCAGACGCCTAGGTCTCTTGTGTTGCACTGTGGGTTGTGTATTCTTCCAAGATGGAATTAATCTATAATGAGGATGACCTTTTGGAGTACACCCAGGAGGAGTTAGAGGAATTCTGCAGAAAGAGGGGGATACCAATAGTGGGTAACGTCCTCAGAAAGCTGTTCCTTTATGAGGCACTCCTTAGGGGAGAACCCTTAGAACGCCACTGGGACCTGTCTGATTATCGCTCTGCATACCTACGTGGTGGTTTTGTAATAGGGCCTGGAGAGTCTGAAGAAGAGGAAGAAAATGACAGGGCAGGGACACCAGTAGGTAGTGAGGACCCCATAGATAGGGAGTCCCTTGCTGGGTCCAGTGCAGAGGCAGTGCCCCATCCCTTTCCCTGTCCCCAGAGGAGTGGGTGGGTAGGAGGGAAGAAAGGGAGCATTAGCTGGCTTTGGAGAAGCTCAAGTTAGAGCTTGCCACGGAGATAGCGCAGCTGGGTGTGGAGGAGAAAAAGGCCTTGTTGGCCCAGGAGTAGAGTCTCAAGGCATTGGGCCTTGAAGCGAAAAAGCTAGAGACTGAGAGGGTCTTAGCGTAGGAGAGGATGGTGGAGGCAGAGAGGGCCTTCGCCAGAGAAAAGCTAACTCGTGAGGATATGTCCCCTGAGTGTAGTTTTAGTGGTCTGGATTCACCAGTAAGGGTGAGGTCCAGTGGTGGCAGCAATATGGAGTCCAGTGCAGGAAGTCCCACTCCCAGATCCCAGAGCGTGGTACCTAGTTCCCAGGAAGAGGGTGTCACACCTGAAGGGTATAGGTTGAGGTTCTGGGGCAGTAGGAAACTGTCTCACCAGTCTTGGGGGTAGTTTGTGGATGAGTGTTGTGATGCACTGGAAGGTTGGGTGATGGGTAGCACAGCAAATGATTTTGAAGGGCTGTTCAATCTGTTTGTCAGAGAGCACATGTTCAGTAATTGTTTTCCGGGGTTGCGACAACACCTGTTGGAGTGTGAGTTCTCTGATCCCAGGGAGCTTGCACGGGAGGCAGACCTCTGGGTGAGTGCCAGGGGGTCTGAAGAGGCATTTGGGAGTGATCCTAAAAGGAGTGGCTCTGGTATCTTCCAGCCCAGAGTGATGGGAGAGGTTCAGAGTAGCCCAGCTAGGTCCCGGTGTAGTGGGACGGGTGTAGGGGCTCACGTCCTGTCTCAGCGGAGAAGGAGTGAATGTGGGCTGTGTCCCAAGGTACCCAAAACCCAGTCTCAGGGCTTGGAGGGTTCCCTAAGGGAACACCAGGTGGGGAGCCTAGACTGTACTAGTAGACCATTTGAGGGGGATCTCCTAGTGTCAGGAGTATCTGGAGCGTCTGTAAACGGAGCTCCAGCGGTTCTGGTGTCTGGCGGCGCCGCTCCTAAGTGGAGGGTGCAGAAGTCCAGATGGAGGGGTGAGAGGGGGAGTGAGTCCCCAGTGGAAGAACCAGTGGGTCAGGGGCCAGCCAGAAGGGTTGAGTCTGATAGGAGTGACCATGGTGACACCACTTCTGTCGTGGGGGTCTTCACGCACTGTCAGATGGACAGGGGTCTGGAGATCAGCGCCAGGCAGACTGTCACGCAACACATGAGGTATGTGTTACCCTCAGGGGGAAACTGTGTGCGACCCCGGAAGTCCAGGTGTGCCAGGCAAGTGTTCAACCGCAGGGTTTAGTCCCTGGGTTGGGAGGCCAGGTTCAGGTTCAGGTTCTGCCTGACCTGGAGGGAAGGACATCTGTAACCAGTGTCCTGACTGGTTTGTCTTCTAGGGGTATCACTCCAGGTGGGGGGGTGCAGAACTCTGGAAGGGGGTGCAGAGGGAGGGAGTCCTCGACTCTGACCCCGGTTCAACCGCAGGGTTTAGTCCCTGGGTTGGGAGGCCAGGTTCAGGTTCTGCCTGACCTGGAGGGAAGGACATCTGTAATCAGTGTCCCTACCGTTTTGGCTTCTGGGGGTACCACTCCAGGTGGAAGGGTGCAGAACTCTGGAAGGGGGTGCAGAGGGAGGGAGTCCTCGCCTCTGACCCCGGTGCAACCTGAGGGTTTAGATCCTAGGTTGGGAGACCAGTTGCTGGAGAGAGGTCCTGAACTGGTGGGAGAGTTGTGTCCTGAGGGTGCCTCTCCAAGGAGGAGAGTGCAGAACCCCAGAAGGAGAGGTAAGGGGAGGAGAGCCTCGCCCAAGACCTCTGGTCAGCCTGAGGGTGCGGACCCTAGGTTGGAGGATCAGTGGCAGTTTAGAACTGCACTGATGAGAGGAAGAGTGGAGAATGGTTACTATGTGCCAGGGGTTACCGCCTTCCACTCTGTGAGATGGCAAGGACCAGAGACATCTGGATGGCCTAGGGCCTGGTCCTGGCCGCGGACAACTAGGGAATGCCAGTGGGGTAGTTTAGTTGGTCCTGGGAGATTTGACAGAGGGAACCACATGGGTTCAGATTGGCGTAGAACTGGAGTGTGCCCCTGCAGTTGCGGGCCCGCGTCCGTGTTCTATCGCCCAAAGCAGGGAAGTCCATCAAGGTAGTGATTGGTCTGCCCTGCGTTTTGGCTGGAAGGGGGTTGTGTTGGACTTGGCCCTTTTTGCAGGGTCATCCCTGAACTTTTTGCCTTCCTCCTAGCCTTTTTTTTGACATGGGGTTGGTGGTTCTAGGACTCTGGGCACTTTAGCACTGATGTCCAGTGTAAAGTGCATGTGCTCTCTGTTGTAAACATGGTAAGATTGGTCTACTGCTGTGAGGCTGCCCCCTCATAGGAATCATTGAGGATTCCCTGATAAGTGTTTCAGTGGTAATTCCTGATATGAGAGGAGCAGCGTGGTCAAGTTTGGTATGTTTGGAATAGTAATAATAAATGCTGCGCAATGGTGTGCGCAGATTTATTATCACTATTTTAGAAATGCCACTTTTAGAAGTTGGCATTTCTGTGTGCTATGTGTCTGCCTGCCTGATGTGTATTGCATGTCTGGCTCTGGAGTGACAGGGGCTGGTGAGGTGTGTGTGGCTCCAGGGAGGGCAGGGTGAGTCAGCGCTAGGCTGAATAGGGGATCTGCGGTTGGAGTAGTGGGAGGAGTAGTCCCCTGACCCTGAATAGGTCTGTGCCTGCCTGAGTGAATGCTGGCTCCGCCCCCCTGTGGTGGTCTGATGACCGAGCCCCCACCTGACAAAGGGGAAGAGGAGCCCTGTAAACAAAGTGCTCCAATACCCCCCAGAACCAGTTGGGACTGGTTCCCCCAGCCCTGTTCCAGGGCAGAACAAAGGAAAATGTGGTATAAGTACTTGGGCTGTGACCCCATGTTTTTTGTGCTTCCTTGTGACTTGGGGGGGACTTGCTGCTGCTGGGCCCCAGGAGGAACCGCCACAAGGGACTGCCTCCCTGCTGGAGGGCCCTGTGAGCTGGCCTGCCTGGGCCCAGCCTTGTGTCCCTGAGACTTTGGGCTTAGCGCCTCGAGAGTGCTATATTTTTACTCCAGGAGGAGTGCTGGTTGCCTGCAGCGCGAGGCTGCGACGTGTGGAGGATTCCCCCATGCCTGCAGGAGAAGCGGGAGCCCACCCCGCTGTTGTGTGCCCGGCGGTCGTGCTGCATCGTATTTCGAGGGAATCCCGACATGGGATCCCCCCCGCATTACCAGAGATAGCGGGAGCCCACCCCGCATTTGTGCTCCTGTTGGCGGGAGCCCACCCCGCGTTTGTGCTCCTTTTGGCGGGAGCCCACCCCGCATTTGTGTATTTACCGGCAGGAGCCTGCTCCGCACTTGGTAGCCGAGAAGCGAAGCCGCCGCCGCCGAGATCGGCAGCCTGGAAGACAGGCAAAAGCCTGTGCCTGGTTGTGGGCAGGGTTAAGTAGCGGCCCACCAATAGACGCGGGCTGGGAAGAGGAAGCTGCAGAGGCAGCCAATTGCAGCGCGGCCGGAGGAGAAGCCCCACGTGTCCCCGAAGAGTCGGGAGCCTGGCAGGCTCCCTTTCCACCTCAAGAGAGAGAGGCAGGACCCAAGAGGCCCCAGGGGAGGGGCCGGTCGAGGCACATTGTCGGTGCCTGTTCTGCCTTCCCCCTGAGTCCGCCGAGGAGTCCAGCAGAGCCCCCGGTGAGTGGGGACTGAGCGCGAAGCTGTGTTGGTGCTCGTTAGGCACCGGGTGTGACGGTTTGTGAGGAGAGCGTAGCTGCACCGCCAGAGTGCGGGCAGCCACCACAAAGGGGGCACCTTGATTTGGCTGAGTGCCGGAGTGGGACCTAAGAGGCGCAGTTGGTGTCAGTGCCCATTTGGCCTTTCTACAGCTGCACCGCCCTGACTACGGGCAGTGGCAACGAGGGGGTCATTGTTCAAGGAGTCCCCGAGTTGGGCTCCAGAGGCCCTACAGTGCCAAGGCTATCTCCCAGCTGCACCGCGAGAGCGTGGGCAGCTGCAATGGGGGGCATTTCCTTTTGCTTCAGGCGGAGGAGGGGGTAAGTTGCACTCCATGCCCCCAGTGCATTGGGTGCAGTGTTTTTGCTGCCATGGCAGCCCAAGGGCCAGTGGAAGGCCCCAGTTACGCCCTGACATTTGGGACAGAGGGCATTTGAGCCCCAGTGGAAGGCCAGTTGGCCTGGGGTCAGGTTTGGTACCTGTGTGTACCAGGAGGGCGCAAGGCCCTAAAAGGAAGGTGATGTTTGCACCTGGGGAGTGTTACTACGGTGCACTCCTAAATGTGATTTATGCTTAGGATGTCTACGCATAATGTGTTTTATGCCTAAGGTGATGCAGACATAATGCGTTTATGTTGCAGGTGATGATGCTAAGTACAGTATTGTACCAGTAGTTACTGGTTGTGTTATTTTTGCTACTTCTGCTTTGTGATGGTTCTGACAGTGGCCCGATTGGCCCTGTCCTGTGTACATAATCCCCTGTAAATTATGACCTGGTGCCATTTGGCACAGTGTATATGTGTGATTATGATTCTAATGTGTTTTGGATAATACAAAGGCTATTTTTTATATAACCTTGTGTTGAGTTTCTTTTGTGGTGTGCCTAGTGTGTTGCTGCTGTATGTGTGTGTTGCGCAAACGCTTTACACATTGCCTCTGGGATAAACCTGACTGCTCGTGCCAAGCTACCAAGGGGGTGAGCAGGGGTTATCTTCAGCGTGTAACTCCCTTGCCCTGACTAGAGTGGTGGTTTCTGCCTGGCTTAGACGCATACCCTAGCCAACCAGAAATCCCATTTCTAACAATGGGTTTGATAAAATATTTGTGTATTCTCAAGGATTTGTTTGTGAAGTGGAAACACTACAAGGACTATCAGTTACAAGTGAATAAACAGCTTGGTTTGAATAATTATAATAACCCAGTGTGAAAGTGAATATTTCACTGTGACTAAAGTTGATTACATAATTGATCCCTACAGGATACCATGTTTGTATTTTTAAGGTGTTCAGAATATGGCAGTGTGACTTGTCATGAATTTTAAGAAATGTGATTGGTTCTTCGAGGCTTGCTGTAAGATGCACTTGTAGCCTGTTGCTTAAAGAATACCATATAAGGTACTCTGCTTTGCCCACAGAGCTATAATGAAACCCATATGTTGCTTATGTGTTTGCTTCCAAGTTTAAGCAATCCCTTCATTTTGGCTCTTTCCAATTTAAAAAGGCTCTGGGGGGCAGTGGGCATGAGGGGCATATTCCCTCTCTTTTGTTGCTTCCTCTATTTGGAATGCACTCTGTAAGAAATTGAGTTATTTGTTGAGGGGGTGGAAGCCCCACTCAGACAACAACCATAATCTGTGTCCGAGTAAACAACAAAACTCACTAAATTAATCTATGTTTAACTCTCTCATAGCTTGGCACAAAAGCAGTCAGGCTTAACTTAGAGGCAATATATAAAGTATTTATGCAGCACACAAACAGTGATAAAGTGAAAGCTCAGCACAAGGACATTTCCAAACCAATTTAGAAAAACAGTGAACATTTTAATGAATAAAATAATACCAGAGTGACAAAATCCAATCAATAGAATCAGAGATATTCAATTTTAAATCTTTTAGTGAAAATAGCCCCTAAAAGCACAAAGTACCACTTGTGATCATCTGGTCATGCTAGACTGGGTCAAAGTCACAAGTTCAGCTCACCGCGATGGAGTGTGGGTGGGGTGCAGGGACCAGATTAGTTCTGCTGCAAAGTTCCCTTCTCAAGTCCGGCACAAAGAGTTCCGTTCACGTTGGTGGAGGCCACGAGGAAGGGCTTGAGCTTTATAGGTAGACTAAGAGATAGCTCAGCTATGTGAAGCCAGACCATATCATTTATATCTAACCATAGGCATACCTTTGCCACCTAAAGCAAACACCTTTATATTCAGTTTTTCAGACAGCATTATAAGACAGATGTAGAATTTGCTTTGAGATATATGTCTTGCCTGGTTTTTCTCTGGAATGCTGTTGATGCATTGCTTCACTGTGTCCTACCCCTTTGAATCAGTGAAGTTTGGCAGCAAAAAGCTTGTGAAACCCTGTTCTGCTGTCAAGCTAAACCTAGGTCAGTCAAAAGCAGCTTAACTCTGATGTTGTGTATAAATGATTTCCCCAACGTAAAATCATTGCACAATGAAAACACTACTTTGTGCACTACTTGTTACACTACTGGTGACTGTGTATTTTGCCTTGTCTCTCTCATATGCCCCATTCAAGGTTGTCCCTTTCTCTTCCTAGGCCTACGTAATTGCTATAATTAGTACAGACATTTAAAAGCAACCGTTAATAATCATTCTTCTCAAATGCATTTTGGAGAAATGCATAACAAATGTAGATTTTTTTTTATGTGCATTGCCCTTGTTTCAGTGGATTTGTCGCTGTATGGCTGGGGGCTTCCGAACAGAATTGAAAATGTGGTCGTTTATATACCATATGGTGTTAAGAGGCACTATTTCTGTTCCTGTTGGAGTGTCCTCTTTGCAAGACATTGCTCATCAGCCACACACTCCATGTGTTCTGAAGCTTGAACGAATACGTGTATCCTTTGCATGCTCGAACACAATTTGCTGCAAAGTTATTTCAAGGCAACTACTATCTTCCCAATTCTTTAAGCCTGGTGCATTCCTGCATGTGTGTTTAGCTTAGCCATCTCATGAGAACTGCCCAATGTAGAGAGCTAACAACTATTTTGTTTTGATTTAGAATAGCGCATATTCCTGGTACAGTAATTAACAGGTAGTAATATTGCCAACTGATTGGCTCTCACTTTTTCAATCTCAGGAGGGAGGCAAGATGCATTAGAAATTAAATTTGAGAATTGGCATTCACACTTCCCGAAATCAGTAAGCTTAATATTCTGAGACAAGTACATTTTTGCAGCCTCAAATAAGCGTGTTTTGAAATTTCCTGATGAGCAAACTGAAAAGGACCTTTTGGAACAGTCGAGCAGGAACGTCTTTCTGAATATGGAATTAAAAATATTTCATGAGCTCATTTTATGAAAGGGATTTCCAGTGAACTATCAACAAGGATGGTGGTGCTGTGCTAACTTTTGGTAAAAAGGTTCTAAAGTGCTTTGTATTTAAATCAGCAGAAGCTGCATTTTAGTTATCAAAAAACTGGTTCTAAAGTGCTTTGTACTGAAATCAGTAGAAGCTGCGTTTCAGTTATCACATCACTTATTCTCTCTTTTAAAGATCTCTGTCCTTACCACATCAACTTTGTCAAATCCACTAAAACATGTTTGTTGTGATCGCGCTGGGTTTGCCCAATATGTTCAAAATGCACGATTTGTCACTCTATGTTCTTGTATTGGCTCTAAGGCCCTGCTCATTTGTTTGAACTGTTAGTTCTGCCTCTTTTTGCAGAACTCTTACCCCTCCACCCCAAAGTTGAGGTTTAGTCTCGCCTAGCTCAGCTCACAATACACAGAGATGCTGCAATACCATACCATGTGATGCAGACGTGCAATAAATTCTACATGACATGGAAATGTAAACACATCCGGTATATGTTCTCGTTTGCAAATAGATCATCTCAGTAGCGGTCGGTGGTGGGAGTGCCGCCGGGCGCTGACGTGGGGCGGGGGAGGGGCAGGGTGGGGGGTAGTAAACTACGGATTACGGGCGATTACAGGTATGTACACATATAAATAAATAAAACGAATTTCGTTTCTCGTGCTGCATCGCCAAATGTGATGCAGTGCGAGAAACGAAATTCGTTTTATTTATTCATATGTGTACTTACCTGTAATCGCCCGTAATCCGTAGTTTACTACCCCCCACCCTGCCCCTCCTCCGCCCCACGTCAGCGCCCGGCGGCACTCCCACCACCGACCGCTACTGGATAATCTACTAGATAATCTACTTTCATTTAGTGGTCTGCGCTGAGGGGACGCTCTCGCTGGAAGAAGAATTTGGGTATTTCTTCAAAGTATGAGCTGTATATACAGACGCACTAGTGGTTCGGTGGTGGGAGTGCCGCCGGGCGCTGACGTGGGGTGGGGGTGGGGCAGGGTGGGGGGTACTAAACTACGGATTACGGGCGATTACAGGTAAGTACACATATGAATAAATAAAATGAATTTTGTTTCTCGCGCTGCATCACATTTGGCGATGCAGCGTGAGAAACGAAATTTGTTTTATTTATTTATATGTGTACTTACCTGTAATCGCCCGTAATCCATAGTTTACTACCCCCCACTCTGCCCCTCCCCCGCTCCACGTCAGCGCCCAGCGGCACTCCCACCACCGACCGCTACTGTACAGACGCAAGCATACACGTGCACCAGCATGCGCATGTGCGTGCACAGACACACACCACCCTTCAATTCTGGATTTAGGAGGTTGAAGACTTACATTTTCACCACCACCTAAGGCCCATATGTTTTTAACAACTCGTGCCCTAAAGTTTCGAAGGGGGAGTAAACTGCACACAGCTTAACCTTTTCCTGGAAGCTACGAAAGAAACTTTAGGGAGTATTTTCACTACACAAAATTCCCTAGTAAAAGAAATTAGAATAGAAACTGCCTTCCCAACTGCTGTGAGTACAAATTTGATAAAAAAAAGATATACTACAAGTATCAAATTTCAGGGCCAAAAAAAGCATTCCGCCAGACTATGACAGTTTTTTTCTGATTTACTCTTTAGAATGAACATGCATTTACATGAATCCACTCTTCTGCCTACTTCCGGTCATCCAGTAAAACTTGAATTTCGCCATGTTATTCTCTTCTCTATTTTCTAGCTTTTTGATATCGTAGGCAGAGTGGGAAGTGATTTACAAAAACATTAGCCAATTATCTAGCCACACATTTGCGCTTGCAGACCATGCTAGTAAGGTTACTGGTTTGTAAAGCAGCCAACAACAATACAAAGCTGTTTCTGCCTTGGCAAATTTTCTGTCCCAGGTTCACATGGTGTCACATTTGCTTCCGACTGTGGTTGTCTACTTAAGCTATTGCCCTGGTTTGACACCCAAAAACACCCTCTCAGCATGTGTTGTACTCATTGCATTACTTGCCATGAAGCTGTGTGGAAATGAGTTTTCATACATTCGTTTTTTCCTCAACTGAGCCTTGCATGAGAATTGCCCAATCATTATTTAAATTCGACAATGTTTCCGTGACAGCGATTCAGCTCCAAGTAGCACAGACAATAGATGTCATGTACCACACCACAATTAAATCAATGCAGAGCCAAACACGCCTGCTTACCTCTCCCAGCTGCCAGGGAACATTTCTCTAAATTGCCGTCACTACTGTACCTTTGATTCTGACATCTGAGCAAATGGAATGCAATCATCTACAATACAATAAACTCGTTGCAGGGCTCTGTCAGGGCAGGGTTCCATAACGAGCAAAGTGGTTAAGGCTCAAACAGAAGAAATGTGACACTAATGCTGATGCAAATCTACCTCTACTGCATAAAGAATAGGGGAAAACACAATCAAACACCTTGGCAAATAGATCTCGGTTCAATGCAACAGAGAAATGTTTGTCATTGATTGTCTGCATCCTAATTCTAACCCTTTCGATGACAAAGGCGGCTGTCTTTACTTTTGTATCTTTGTCCTGCTTCACCCTAGGTAGCCTGAGACACTTAAGTTGAGAACATTGTTTGCACTCAGACATGTGCAGTGTGTCTGTCAGTCAACTTAAGGGCCTGGCTAAGAGGAGCACCCAATCAGATCCAGTAATTATGACGTCAAGATAAAAACCTGACACTGAGATGTTCAGTATTCATCAGTTGTGATAATTAGTGCATATTCTGAGTTTTTGTGAGTAACATGCAGATTGTGATAGTTGCTGCACAACAAACCATGTGTGACCGTACATACAGTACTGTTTTCCCCTGTTAAATTCCGGCAGGTTTGATCTTCAGAAATGTAATGAAGGGTGAGGTATTTACCACACTGTGTAGTTACTGATTGCAATCATTACTGGCTGAGATAAATACCACACAAAGCAGAATTCCCCCCTCAGTGCAATGCCCTCATAATTAACACCACAGAAAGTGTTAAATAAAAACAGGGGCATGCAGAGAGTTTCCACGACTAAAGGAGGATTGAGAGGTGCACGCGTGTGAGGTGAGGCAACTTCCCCAATACAACCAATGACTTTAACAGCTCACCTTTTGTCTACTTCCAATCAAATTTCCCCAACAGTTGCTTGAGGAATGACTATGAGGGTTATGTAAAGTTTGCAAATTGGCGGTCTTCCTGCTCTACTAATCTCCCACCTCCCCCACCCTATTTACGGTTGTGATGCTAAATAAGGTGGGTGGAGTGGGTTCTGACCAGATGGCTTGTCTGCTAGAGAGCTGTTATGTTACAGTCATGGTCATCGTGCTTTACCTAGAACAGAGCAACCCTCCCTAGATTTCCTTGGCTGGGACCATCATCTAAGGGATGGCTGTCCTGGTCGGGGAAATTGCCGAAGAGCTCCCAATGCACAGCAAGAAAACTCTCTGGTTGTCCAGGGCATTGAAATTTTTTGTTTTATCAAGAATAAACTCGAACTTTTAGAGTATAATCTTCAGAAACAAAACAATTGCTTTGTCTTCAATTGTGCCACCGCAGTGGCAGCTCTACTGAAAGCAATGAGATCCCCACATACCCATGGGCGTCTCTATGTATGGTGGCAGTCTTCTGCTGCACCATAGAAGAGGTTGTCAAACAGAGGTAGCAAGTAGAAGGTACGTTAGAAAAACTAGTAGACAAAAAAGGAACGGACGCACAAAAGTAACACATGATGCCAACTCTAGAAAATAACGAACAGAATACAGCATGTTAAAAAAGAATTAAACTCATATCGTTTTTTCCATGTTAACTCTTTGTGCAGAATTTAGCAGAATAAATAGCCTGCCTGTCAGGATTCTTCCCTAGGCATGTGCAGTCACAGGAACATCCAATGTTATTAAGGTGAGAGTGCTGATGTACATCAGTAACTAGGACTCTAAGGGCCTGATGTACAAAGCCATTTTGTACTTGAAAAGCCAAGGATTCACAAAGCCACAAAATGGCTTTTTGTGATGTACTAAACACATTTTCTTATTCAGTAACGTGTTTCTAAACTGCATAATGAATTGTTATTTGGAAGAGATGTGTTTACTGCATCCCTTCTGGATAGCCATTATTTAAAGCATGTATCGATGTTTTGCAACCAAAATCCACTCAGTAAAATATTGACATTTAACTGACACCACAAGGGAGGTGTTAACCAATTTACAAATGTGAAGTCGTCCCCTGCACCCGTTCTCCATTGTGAATCTTTAAAAAAAAAAGCTTCTTGGGCAGTACGCAGTGGTCAACAGAACCACTGCCAACTCAAGCAAACAAAAAAAAAGTTTTCTTTTTAAATGTTGCCCCATTTTCATTAAGGGAAATGGACTACTTTGAAAATAAATTGACTTTATTTCAAATGTGATCACAAACCTGGTCTGCTGATAGCAGCAGGCCACCAGCCCTGTGATGCATCCAATCGTAGTGAGTCACAATTTACAACCTGCCTCATGAATATCGGTGATGTAGGTCAGCTTGCGACTCACTAACATTTAGAATTTTGTGAACTGACCTATTATTACATAGGTAGGTTCACAAAATTCCTTTCCATTTGCAAAACGTTGGTGTGCAATTTATGACCATTTCATACATTATGCCATAGTTATTTTGGATAAAAGAAAGATGGCCTCCTTGACTTTTTGGATATACATGGATGAGCACTCAAGCCCTTGCTCAAGGGAGGTGGTGTATTGTGAGCCTGTAGTGTCTTGGAAGTATGAATAGAGGGACCCTTCTCGTCCCTGATGGACTCCATAGGAGAATGCCGAAATTCTTTGGTTGTGTCTGGGTGTGGTCAATAGAGTTCATGAAGCAGTGCGTATGGTTAATGGTTAAAGGCAAAGGCCCTACGGAAAGTTCAGTGACAGTCATCCCGGAACCTTCTGGTAAGGCTGAAAGAAGAGGTACCCTGCCACCATATAACACTGAGCTACCAAGATTACAGAACGAGAAACGCAGAAGGCAGCAAAATCCAGCTGTAAAAGCACACCATAAGCAGAAGCATCCAGGTGCCAAGAAACGCTAAAGGCAGTGAAAACCAGGTCTGATGCAGAAGGTTGAGAAGGGTGACGACCATGTACAGGAAACAAAACTGTGACTCGCTGCCAAAGAAGAAGTTGACGCCTCACAAACTTGGCTTAGGTGTGGCGACCCAGATGTCAGCACACGGCTAGTGCTTGATGCAGATGCCGGTCCAAGTGGGCAGCCAAAATTGCCAGAGCGGGCCTGCTCTCAACAGCAGGAAGTTCCACAGGTGGCTCTGATGCTGCCATTTGCTTGAAACCACCTCTTCCATTCGACACTGCCAAATCGTAGTGAGTCACAATTTACAACCTGCCTCATGAATATCGGTGATGTAGGTCAGCTTGCGACTCACTAACATTTAGAATTTTGTGAACTGACCTATTATTACATAGGTAGGTTCACAAAATTCCTTTCCATTTGCAAAACGTTGGTGTGCAATTTATGACCATTTCATACATTATGCCATAGTTATTTTGGATAAAAGAAAGATGGCCTCCTTGACTTTTTGGATATACATGGATGAGCACTCAAGCCCTTGCTCAAGGGAGGTGGTGTATTGTGAGCCTGTAGTGTCTTGGAAGTATGAATAGAGGGACCCTTCTGGTCCCTGATGGACTCCATAGGAGAATGCCGAAATTCTTTGGTTGTGTCTGGGTGTGGTCAATAGAGTTCATGAAGCAGTGCGTATGGTTAATGGTTAAAGGCAAAGGCCCTACGGAAAGTTCAGTGACAGTCATCCCGGAACCTTCTGGTAAGGCTGAAAGAAGAGGTACCCTGCCACCATATAACACTGAGCTACCAAGATTACAGAACGAGAAACGCAGAAGGCAGCAAAATCCAGCTGTAAAAGCACACCATAAGCAGAAGCATCCAGGTGCCAAGAAACGCTAAAGGCAGTGAAAACCAGGTCTGATGTAGAACGTTGAGAAGGGTGACGACCATGTACAGGAAACAAAACTGTGACTCGCTGCCAAAGAAGAAGTTGACGCCTCACAAACTTGGCTTAGGTGTGGCGACCCAGATGTCAGCACACGGCTAGTGCTTGATGCAGATGCCGGTCCAAGTGGGCAGCCAAAATTGCCAGAGCGGGCCTGCTCTCAACAGCAGGAAGTTCCACAGGTGGCTCTGATGCTGCCATTTGCTTGAAACCACCTCTTCCATTCGACACTGCCAAAAAACAGAACATTGGCGCCAGATGGACTGCCTGGATTGAAACATTTGATAATTTCATTTACACACTAGAAGAAACAAATGATAAAAAGATCATCAAATACTTAAAGTACATCTTCAACCAAGTGAGAGAGCAAGCTGGAGAAACAATGGACAAGTTTGCCGAAAGACTTGAGGCCCTCATCAAGCATTGCAAGTTCAATTAATTCAATGATGAAGAACCCATCCACCTCTGAGTCATTGATGGCTGCCTTTCCGACTCGTTCTGAAGACGTATGCTGCACAAAACACTCAGTCTGAAGAAAGTGCTCATGGCTGTGAGAGCAGAAGAATGTGCAAATCGACAAGCTGCTGATATGGAGGCTGGGGTAGCCCAGGGTGAATCAGCAATGAATATAAAAAGTAAGTTGAGACACAAGGTCGAAGTCCATAAAGTGATGTCTCAGAGGAAAAAGAAATTGTGTTTCCGACACGGATTCTCCTTTCCGTATGAAGGTAAATATCCCACCATTGGATATACATGCAAAGGCTGTGGGAGAAAAAAAACATTTCATAACAGCTTGTAAAGTGAAAGAGAAACCAAATGCATCACGTGGAAAAGACAAAATGGATGTTAGAAAGTTCCAGAAACCATCTAACCCCACACACAAGACCAAACGGTGACAATAATGGAGGCAAGTTAGAACTAAATGAGGTTGATCGTCATCAAATTCATTTCCCAAAGGTTCTTCAACGTCATTGTCGAGCGACAGTGAAGATGATGGCTGTGCGATGATGTTGAATAGTGAACAATGAGAGCGAGTGGGTTTGTCAACAAAAATCATGTGTGAGTAGGATCTATATTTCAGAGGATCCCTTTAAAAAAAGAGTGTGGGACCCTCAACAACTACTTTCGGTCAGTGGTGTATGTTTTGCCTATTCTTTGCCTCCAACGTACTAGTAGTTGATAGCGTCATCACCGGGTCTTCCTTCCTCCAACCAGGAG
Organism: Calotriton arnoldi; assembly: GCA_963921515.1. Lineage (NCBI taxonomy): Eukaryota > Metazoa > Chordata > Amphibia > Caudata > Salamandridae > Calotriton > Calotriton arnoldi. The sequence continues at coordinate 850,798 of CAWUFW010002264.1, forward strand.
GTGATCTCTGATAATCGAAGAGATTTTTCATAGGGATCCACAACAAACTAAGGGGGATATGTACAAGAACTGCCGCTAACTAACACTAATGCTAGTTAGCGGCAGTTTTCTTAACGCGGCCTATCACCAAAAACTATCGCCCTGTTAGCGATGTGTTTACAATACGTCGCTACATGGCAATAGTTTCCGTAGCTGAGGTGAAAACTGCCGTTAACACTACTGTGAAGGCAATACAAATTCTGGCGTTAGCGGGCGAAAACTGACGAAAGGCCAATTTGCAGGCAAAAAACTCATGTTAGTCAGCCCAGCGTGACTTTTTTTGCCTCTAGAGGCAAAAATAGCCTATAAGTCCACCCCCAATGAAAAATAGGAAACAAAACCAATGGAATGCAGATTGGAGCAGACAGGGCCAAGTGCAGCACAGATCAACAAGCCCCCCAACAGCCAGGATGACCAGCCAGAGTCCCAGGGGAAGAGGAAATACAGGGCTTCAATCATGAAAAGAGTCGCATCGCTGGGCAAAACCAGTAATGCATCACTTATCATTGCACACTCCTTGCAACACCATGGCATCCAAAACCTTGAAAGTGTGGACAGTCCCCGGGGCCCAAAGGCCTTGCTGGGCCTGTGTCTGGGCCCCGGAGTGGGATGGGGGGGTGCTGTGGAGTTGCTGGCAGGTGATGGTAGACATTGAGGCATTGGCGATCACCCTTACCTGGTGGAGAAGTCTGCCAGGTCGCATAGAGACACGTTGCTGATCTGTGTGAGAAGACCGCCTGGTGCCCCTTGGAGCTGTGAATGGTAGAGGCGCTCCTGCGCACCAACGTAGGGAGGTCTGCATTGCATACCACGTGCCACCACTACACCGGGAGGAGATTACCAATGGTGGGCCACCCCTCTCTGCATCACAGGCCGGAGGATGTTGCGCTGGCCGGACCCTGTGGAGGGTGAGGCATCTGAGTTGCGCCAAACTTGTGTGGCAGGAGCACTGCAACTTTACGCCTAAGGGGTCCCTGTTGGATCACCTGCATCCGGAGGTTCTCCAGCGGACTTGGCGTCGACTGCTGTAACCTGACTTGTGAAATCCCATCTGGCTGAGGCTCCTGCTGGCTGAGTCACAGATTTGGAGAGAGTGCAGCGGATTGCGCCACTGTGTCAATGCCCAGGTGAGGAGAAGGTGGGACGCATAGCGGAGGAGGCCCAGGGGTCGAGTCGGGCCCAGGCCTAGCACCTGTGGGTGACACACCCCCAGTGGCGGCTCATCCGCTGTGGTGGAAGAGCCTCGCCCCACTGCTTTCAAGCAGTGCAAGAAGAGGAAACATAACATGATGATAACTTACTAATGTACTCATGCTATGTTTCCTTTGCGGGTGGGAGGGTGGGTGGGGCTGCACTACCCACAGAGCAGGGCAGGGGCGGAGTGGTATGCCCACTTAAGTGTGCAATGACTGGTCGGCCCCCTCAGGCCACCCAAAGCAGTTGTGCACACATCTCTGGTCGCAATGAAGGCTGCATTACAGCTTGCATGGAGAACATGCCCACCCCTCCAGCCCCTGGCTGAACGCCTTAGCATGGCGCTCAACAGCAATCACAATGCCGCATTGCAGCATTTTGATTGGCTTAGGGGAGGGAGCCTGGCTGCCTGCTTCCTATTCCTGGAAGCAGACTCAGGAGAGCAGGAGCATAGAAGACACGGGACCCGGCCTCGAGGTAAGAAATAAAAAAATATATATTTACAATCCCTGCTCCCCCTGTGTTCCTGCCCCATCCAGGGTCCTTTCCCGTATTTCCCGCCTCCCAGCTGTCCAGTATCCCCGCACCACTACATAATGGCAGCCGCTGTGCGGCCATGCAAAGTGGGCGTACCACTGGTGTGCCAAAGGCAAGCCCGTCTGCGTCCGTTCGCCCCTGGATTGCGCCCAGCTCCAAGGACCCTTTCTCTCAGACACTCTACCGCTATGACGCCAGCACCCTCCTCGCCATCAACCCTGGATGTCACACCGCCTGCCATCTAGCAACACTGTAGAATTCTTTTGCACACTGCACCTGTCGAAACTGGAAACACACCTTCTGCCACATCAGTACACCAGCACCTCCTGCCGCCCAACCAACCAACAGCGCAGCTGACCGGCTCAACTGCATCCGCCTCAACGTGCAGCCCCTACACAAACACGCAACAGAAATCTGTGACCTCCTCGACGCCACCTCTTCAGACATTGCCTTCTTCATGGAAACCTGGACCAACCTCTGCTCCGGACCTGACATCACCATCACCATCCACGACGGCTACAAATTCACTCGCACGGACCATCCCGAGCGGCCAGGAGGAGGCATTGCCATTGTCTGGAAAAGGAACACTCTGACTGACCACGCACTCCAATGACCTGACGGTGACCATGGAACAACTCCACTTCCAGATCCGGACCAACTCCAACACCACCCTCCGTGGCACCCTCATCTACAGGCCCCCCAGGCCATGAACCCCCATTCACCGACGGCATTGTAGACCTCATCGCACTCCAGGCTCTCCCATCCACCGACTACATCCTACTCGGAGACCTCAAGTACCACCTGGACAACCCCAGTGACCAGAACACCACCCCCCTCCTGGGGAACCTCGCCAACATCGGACTCAAGCAGCTAGTCACCACACCAACCCACATAGCCTGACACACGCTCGAGCCCGTCTTCTCCACCAGCGGGAACTTCAACTACAGCCACACCACAGGACTCTCCTGTACCGACCATCATTGTTTACATCACGCCTTCACCACGCCTTCCATACACCAACATTGCCCCTCCCGTCACAGGTGGATCAAGGCCACCGAAGAACTTCCCGTCAACTCCCTCAGCACCACCACTCCGCCAATGCTAACAGATGCCAACACCGCAGCGCGCAACCTCCACCAATGTATCTCCAACTGCGCCAACACCCTGGCACACCTCAAGAAAAGACCAGGCAAACAACACTCCAAGTAGGCCAACTGGTTCACTCCCGCCCTCCACTAGTACAGCCCCACCTGCAGACATCAATCTACTCCGCAACACAGTCACCCTTGCATCATGGCGCAAGGGTGCCTGCGTTGGTACATGGCAGCCATTGTGCGCCAACTTTGGGGAAAAAGACAGGGGGGCTTATTCATGAGCCTCTTAGGTGCGTCATTTTCTTGACATACTTGCACTGTGATTCTTGCACCACGTTGCGCCGTATTTGAAAGTGACGCATCTAGGCATATGTGTGACCTTGTGAAGCCCTGTGCCACATTATACCTGCATCTGGTATTATGTATGCAGGGTGGGCGTTCCCACTCTACAAAGCCTCATAGGAGTGGCGCAGTGATATCCATCAGATTTCACTACAACAATTGTAGGACGCCACTGCGTCAGTACCTAACGCCTGCCTAATGGCAGGCGTAAGGGTGACACAGTGCCACAGGGATAGGCTGGCCCCATGCATTGCTGGAGTTGCGTCATGCTTGTGACACAACTGCAGCAATGCGTGACTTTTTGCGCTGACAGATACATCAGGATTCCAGTATTTATTTGCGACATGGAGCGCTGTACAGTAAATACAGCGCGTCCATGGTGTCGCATGAAAGGCGTAGTGAAAAGTGTTGTAACACTGTTTTGTCGCAGCGATGCAACACTTTTCATGAATGAAGCCCAGGAATGCGCCCTATCTTATTGATGGTGCGCATTCCTGCCCTGTAGTTTTGTTGCAGGGCAGTGAAGCAACATTCCTTGCAGCGCTGTCCAGCACCAAAATCTTCTGAAATGAGGCCCCAAGTGTTTGCACCATTTTTAAGACCAGCTATTTTCTGGTCTTCAAAAGACTGCCTCTAACTGAAGTTAGAGGCAGTTTTTTTGGTTTTGCACCATACAAGGAATTCCTTGTAAATATCGCAAAGTGGGGTTAGCGGCTGTTTTTGCATGGGAACGCCTACCTTGCATCTTATTTTCGTTAAGTCCCGCTAACAGAACTGGCGATTCTAAAAACGCACGTTTACGCCGGAAAACTGCCGCTAACTGCGGTTAGCGGCAACTTGTAAATATGGCGATAAAAAAATGCAGCCGTAACGTAAAAAAATTGGCGCTACGGCGGCGTTAACTCCTTGTACATATACCCCCTAGTGCTCTAAAATTACCTCTTGTCTATTGTTCAAAATGTAATAAAGGTTAGGCAAGGGTAAGGATAAAAGAAAGAGTGAATGCGTGTAATGGATGTGTAATGTATCCATCGCATCCTGTACTGAGGGCTAGGACCTAGACACGTATCCAGCCTTTGGCCTGTCCTGCCTGGAGTACCTTTCCTCCTCAAAAAACATTTTGTAGCATTGCAGGGAAAGGATTGCCAAAATATGATTTATCCAAGATGTCTGGCTCAGAAAAACAACTGGCCTTTACCGACTAATATTCAATTTGAAATGCCACAAAACCAAAAATTAAATTAAATTTTTAAAATCCCCAACTACAATGTATCAACCATGTCACACGTATACAAATGCACAGAAAATGTTGGACAAGCACATGGGGAAGAAGAAGGTAGCTGGGAACAAAGGAAGATGTCTGGCAACATGGGCCTGGACTCTAGGAGCCATCCCAACCTTGGCCACCAACAGGAAAATGCAGACAAAAAATAACACACACTTTGCCTTAAAAAAGAAAATCCCACTTGGGCCCCCACTCCAGTCTAAACTCCAGCCACCCACAAACAATTTTAAAAACTGACAAGAACAGAAAATACTGGTGCATGCCCAACCTAAAAAAACAAACCTTTTGAAAAGTGCTGAATTGTACCTGCATGATTTTTCCCAGAAATGTAAGATTCCAAGGGTGTGGATGCAAGAGTGATTTCAGACATAGAGTTTTATTCTTTCTCTCCAAAATCAAAACCCAAAGCAGAAAGAGCAGTCTTCAGGACAGAATAAGGATGCTGCTGCTGTATCTACAGTAGTTCCCAGTCTCTTTAGCATCTCCTTAATGTTTAAGAAAAATTTGCTTTTTGTTTTAAAAAAAGAAAGACCCAAATGGTCTGTTTGGGTAAAATATCTACTCAAAATGCTTTTTGAGATGATTTTCCAGCCTCTTGGGAAAAATAATCTACCAGAAATGCTGACCAGTGACTGTCTGTGAACACAAGAATGAGTTACGCAATGTGGCATAATGCTTTTAATAACGGTTATTACATGGAACTTGAGCACCACAACATTTCCAAACTACTCTGATTACTCTGTAATAATTAAAATTATGCCCAGGTTTAAATTGCACATATAATATCCCATCTTTCGTTCTTCATCTCCTCTGATAAATGCCTGCATTAACACTTTATCGGGGAGGTCCCTGCTATCATGGGCATGTACAGTAGGATACATAGAACTAGAATCAAGTATAATCCCTTTCACAATCATTAATATTTAAGACCTGTAGGAAAGTGCCTCTATTTGCATGATTAGCCCCACTTTTTGCCTGATACCTTATGTGATTTTGAACTGTAAGTGTACTGGGTCCCTGCTAACCAGGTTTCCAGTGCCAGATCTCTTTCCCAAACACTATGCCATGATTGGCACCAAATCAGCTACCCCTGTAAGTCCCTAGTAAATGGTACCCTTTGTACCTAGGGCATGGGTACTGAAGAGGGTTCTCTGGGGCTGCAGCACTGGTTGTGCCACCCCAGGGACCCCTCAGCAAGGCTATGCACTGTGCTATTGCAGCTTGCATGCCTTAGTGCAGAGAAATGTGAAGAGTCGAAATGGACTTACTGACGCCAGTGTTGGAATTATTAATAAATTCACACAGGAGACCCTTCTAGAGGGTCCCTGAAAATCTACCAAGCACTGTTGTGGCCTCTGACTTGTTTTTGCTAGTCTGCCACCACCAGACATGTTTCTGACCTCTTGGGGTGAGAGCCAGCACTCTCAGAGGACAGAGACAACGCCTGCACTAGGCAGAGGTGCTTCACACCTCCTCTAAGAAAGAATGACCTTCCTAGACGGGAAGCTCCAAAGGTGATACTGTCTTTGAAATAGAACCCAGGAACCTCCAGGTAGTGGAGGAAGCCAACCTCCCTTTCCTGTTCCACTTTTGGAGGGAGAAAAGGCGGGAAAATTAGTTAGATTAGGAGGAGAGTTTCACTTAGGCTGCACCACCCCTAGGGCTGGACAGGCAATTTGAACCCCTCTCCTGAAATTCTACCATCCTGGGATGGTAGAAAAACAACATATCAGGGCTAGGGTAGTGCCTCTTTCCACAGGAAGTGTTCACTAGAGGGTGTAGACACCCTAAAGGTAGGTAGCCTATTGGCTACTACCTGTCTCCCCTTGTAACGCCGCTAAATTAAGTATTTACATGGCACCTCGAGACCTGAACATCAGATTCAATGGACAAGAGAAGACTAGGGCAAAGAATACCCCCTGCACGAGAACTGAATCCCTGCTGCAGAAGAAAAAGGTGCCAAACCCTGCCTGCTTCCTCAAGGAATTGACAATCGCTGCCTGCTGTGTCGTCCTAAACCTGAAAGGACTCCAAGAATCCTGGAGCACCTCCATCTTTCAAGAAATTGCCATGAAGCTCCCTTGGAGTGAAGGTATCACTCCCCTGCACTCCGCAGGCATCGATCCTGTGAAGTCTTGATTGTCGAATTGCTGCTCCTTAACAACCTCGATGCAGCACGGAAGCAAGAAAAGGTACAACAGCTTCAGAGGTTTGGATTTGTCTCCTCACCAAGTGTGTAGACACAAGGACCTACCGGAGCCGCGACATACCAATACCCAGGGTCCCGGACCCCCAACTGCAAACACCAAGAAGAAGAGTCCACACAAGACTCCCAAAGCACCAGAAGGAAGCACCCATTGAGGGATGTAGAGATGTCTGAGACCCACTTCCTGAGTGGCCCAGCTGTCCTGAGACCGCTTCTCCAAGCTGCCTGCTCCTGACCACGAAGACCGCAAGACGGCATGACATCTGGGTGACCTGTTTGCCCTGCACCCGCCCCCCCACTGGCCCGAGCACCAAGCAACCAGCTGTGCTTCCATGGTTCCCAAATCCTTGCAACCTCCTCCCTCAAAGGAGCCCCATCGGACTTACCTGTAAGTCCTCCCATGCAGTGTACTTTCAATGGGTCCTCTTTGTCTTGTCACACCACCTTCCAAGACCTTAACCACTCTGCTCCCAGCCAATCCGAGTGATCTTGAACTTTTCCCGCTGGCACTTTGGACCTGCACCCAAAATCAACCTAAAATGAGAAGGTGAACTTCATGAAAGCATTGTCTGATTTTACATGCATTTTTCTGCTTTTTCCCCATTGTTCCCTATGGTGAGTAATTGCGCACAAAAGTGATATATTTTCTGAACTTTGCAAAATCGTAATTTTGAAAGTACGTAGCTTAGAACTGTGTTCTTGTTCTTAAAAATTATATACAAATAGATATTATTTTTATAAATTGGTCTTGGATTTATTCTTGGGTGTGTGTCTCATTTACTGCCTCTGTGAGTACAACATATGCTTAGCACTACCCTCCGATAAGCCTAACTGTTTGCCCACACTACCACAAAAAGAGCTTTATAATTATCTGCTTTTACCTCTGTATACCATTTGGAGATTCACCGGACTCTCTGTACAGTGTACTTCATTTTAATACACTACATAGAGAGCCAGCTTCCTATATTTGGTGTGGCAGCTGTGGGATAGAAGACTTTGTATTTGCTGGAACCACTTTGTCAATAAGTAACCACATGAGTAAATCCAAAACGTGTCTTCAATTAGTCAATTTTTAGATTTGTCTATTTTCTCTAAATATCTAAAATGAACTGCTGGGGCCTTGGTTAAGTCCCTGAAATTAACTGATTAGCAATTTAAAAATCTGTACTTTAGTTAGGATAAAATATTTTGTGTGTAGTTATTTTTTTTAACTTCATAAAAAAGTCCCAACTTTAGTAAAATAATGCCTGATACCAATAGCCAATCTCAGGAGCTCGACCTGCCCCCTTACATAGACCTGAGCCATGCTCAATATAGGGCCCTCTGTAAGGGCTATGGTATCAAACCATGCAAAAGTCCCAAGAAGGAACATCTTAGACAACTGATAGCTCAGTTTGAGAGAGATCACCCAGAACTGGTAGCCCAGTTTGAGAATGATGAACCTGCTAATGAAGAGGATGCTGAGAATGGACATGAGTCAGTTGAGGCTCCCTCAGATGCGGACCTCATGCTAGAAATATTAACCTTGATGTACTTCAAAAAATCCATGCCAGACAGTTATTAAACAGGCTTAATGACTGGATAGAGACCAACAATATATTGTTCCCATATCAGGCAGGATTCAGATCATGCACTAGTACAGTAGATCAAGTCTTCAGACTTTTGTGCATCATCTGGAAATACGTCAAGATTAGGGAGGGTCACATTTATGTAGCATTTGTTGACCTGAGGACAGCTTTTGACCTCGTACCAAGATGTCTATTGTGGGATTCACCAAAAAAACAAAAAGCGCCCCCCAGCCTAGTCACACAGATAAAAAGGCTACACAATGGAAACTATGCTAGAGTCCATTGGGGCATGAATGGGGAACTCACAAACCCAATCCCAATAGAGAGAGGAGTGATACAGGGTTGCGTACTCGCTCCTACACTGTTCTCACTCTACATTAATGACGTGGTAAACTATCTACAAAAACAAGCAAACGGCCCTCCCAAACTGAACGGGAACTTGGTACCGGCGCTGCAGTTTGCAGATGACACCATCCTGATCTTGCAGACTCCAAAGGGATTACAACAGATGATGAATGATTTTAATGAATATTGTATTGTAAAAGGCCTAGAAATAAACGCTAGTAAAACCAAGTACATGGTCATAAACCCACATAAGGGTTTTAAAAGTAATTTAACGCTGAGTAATCAAAGAATAGAACACACCACTAATTTTACTTATCTGGGCATATTATTAGATTCCAAATTAGCATGGAAACAGCAAGTCAACCACTCAGTACTACGGCTAGCCCAAGGGACAGGGGCAGTCCTCAAGAAGTATAGTCGGTCCTCAAGCAAATCTGTGACACCAGCGCTCGAGCTATATAAATGTAAGGTTCAGGCATCAGCATTGTATGGATCAGAGCTATGGGGCATTAGTGACACCAAACAACTGACAATTGGGGAAAATAAATTTGTGAGGAGACTACTGGGGCTACCCCCATCAACACCACTCATCCAATGTTCCACGATTTAGACATGAAGCGTATGGGGCACCTTATAACTTTGCGACCATTGCTCTATTGGATACGACTATGGATAACACCCGAACTAGTAGTATATAGAGAAGGTGTACGTGAATTATTGTCTATTGACACATGCCTCACCTTCCCTTGGCTAAGATTTGTACGAAAATGGCTGATAGAGCTAGGTCTTGAATCATACTGGACTGACCCACACAGTATAACATCAAGCTGTAAAGACACATTGAAGGGAATTTACTGGCAACACATACTTAACGTACTCCATTGTTACCCGAGACTAGGAAGGTTGACATCTCAATTCCTCATTATTAAACCAAGTCCGAGTCGGGAAGAATTTCTGGATAATGTACAGCCATACCTAGCAAGAACTTTGTACCTAAAGTTTAGGCACAATATCTTACAGATCAAGAGCCACACAGCAAATTGGGGAGACAAGGAAGATCGCTCTTGCACTCTTTGTTCTAGACGCACTTTAGGGTCCACAAAAGACAGCACACATTTTGTTTTTCTGCCCGACGTACGACAGAGCAAGGAGGAAATGGATCTGACCACTATGCAATTCAATGGGGTTCAGAAAGTACCATGAGGCACTGAGGGTATTGACAGGTAGCACCGTACCATATGTCATATTTGCCTTAGCCAGATACTTGTTTATAGTGGCATTGATAAGGAAAAAAGTGCGGCTAAAGCTGCGATGTATCAAGGAACAATACACCCAAGACTGCGAAAACATCCTTGAACTGTATAAAATAATCAGCCACTCCTCCGTTTTATTGTATTATAAGAAGTTTTTATCTAATTTTAAAAGAGAATTTGCGGGGGTGGTAACAGTGGAACGTCATGGTGACCAGTTTAATACTGTTTTAAATTATTTTATACGACTTTTTTATTGAGACTATATAATATAAAGTTGGATGTATTTTAGAATGTACTGTGATTGATTGTATTACTATGAAACTTTTATGGCCTTTGGCCAAAATAAAGTATTTAAATTGAATTGACCTGGAGAACTGAACTTAGAAGCTCAGCTTCTGGAAATTGAAAGGCAAAGAAAAGATATGGGCCTAGGACCTATCTCTAGTGGCAGCATACAAATAAATTGGGAGAGTGAAGGTTCTTCTGACTCAAAACTCCCCAAAGGGATAGTCTCTAAATATTCAGAAGGTGATGACATTACCAAATTGTTCACTGCATTTGAGAAAGCCTGTGTAGCAAGACAAGTAGCTAGAGAAACTTGGGCTTCTCTCTAGTGGGAACTATTCTCAGGAAATTGCAGGAATAGACTCCTGACATTGAATGAGAAAGATGTTGAATCTTATGACCTCATGAAGGGTGCCCTGATTGAGGGCTTTGGACACACCACTGAGGAGTCTCAAATAAGATTCAGAGAGACTCGAAAAACCCAGAGTCAGTCCTGGGTGTAACTCGTTGACTTTTCAGTGAAAACACTAAGGGCTTGGTTAACAGGTAACAATGTGAATGACTATGAAGGGCTTTACAATTTAATTATGAACGAGCATCTTTTACGCAATTGTTACAATGAGAAGTTACATCAGCATCTGGGAGACCTAGGTCTACATTCTCCTCTAGAGTTGGGGAAGAAGGCAGACAACTGGGTCAAAACAAGGGTGACTAAAACTACCACTGATGGGGGTAACCAAATGAAAAAGGCCTGAAAGACCCCCCTAAGAAAAGATGGTGACCAAAAAGAGAAAAACAAATATTTGTCTCCTTCAGGCCCCCAACAACCTGTTCAGGAGGGTGGACCCAGAAACTTTTCACAGCCCAAGGGTGGGTACCAGGGTAAGAACTGGGATACCAAAAAGGCTTGATGTCATGACTGTAAGGCACTTGGACACTGACCTGGAGACCCTAGCTGTAAAAACAAAAAGAATGTCTATAGCACACCTGCAGTAAATGTAATTATGAGTCTCCAAGTGGGATCACAGGTGAGCCCTGACCATGTCAAGGTGCTCACTGAGGCAACTCTAGTCTCAGAGGAAAGGGTGGATTTAGCTACCCAGGCTGTCTGGCCCAGTAACCTCGATAGATACAGACACGAGCCAGATATCAATGGGATTAGGGTGAAAGCCCTGAGGGACACTGGTGCCAGCATCACCATGGTGGTTGAAACACTGGTCCCAGGCCAATATCTCTTTGGACAGACCTATACTGTTCTCAACGCTGATAATCAGGCTAAGGAACAGTCAATAGCCTTGGTGACCTTAGATTGGGGAGGGGTTAGTGGCCTCAAAAAGCGTAGTGGTGTCTCCTGCTACCCCTGTACAGTGTCTGTTTGGAAATGATTTGGAGTACTCAGCATGGGCTGAGGCTGAGGTAGAGAGGAAAACTGATGTAGCAATGCTGGAAATACCAGAATGGTGGTGTGTGAAAACCAGAGCACAAAGCAAAACTCAGGGTGAAAAAGAAGTGTTGGAGCCTGAAATTATGGACCAGCCTTCAAAGAGAAAGAGCAGGAAGTCTGGGAAACCAGCTTCAAAACACACACCAGACCAAGTCCCCTCTCCTCAGGGAGAGGACTTGTCAGCCCCAGAGGGAACTTAGCCTCAGGAGCATGGGCCTTATACGGCAGAGCTCTTAGGCCCAGTGGGACCTTCCAGGGAAGATCTGTGCTAGGGGCAGAGGACCTGTCCTACTATTGAAAGCCTGAGGCAGCAAGCTGCTGATCAGGAAAATGGAAGTATCAGTGGATCCCACAGAACCTATCGGGAGGAGGGACTCCTATAGACTGAGGCCAGAGACACCAAACCTGATGCCACTCAGAGAGTGGTAGTGCTTCAGCCGCCTAGAGAATTCCTCCTCACATTGGCCCATGACATTCCCCTAGCTGGGCATCTTGGCCAGACAAAAACCCGGAGTAGGTTAGTCAACCAATTCTACCGGCCAAGAATGTCCCAGAAGGTGAACAAGTTTTGCAACTAATGTGCCATCTGTCAAGCCAGTGGGAAGACAGGTAGCCACCTTAAGGCCCCCTTAATTCTACTCCAAGTGGTTGGGGTACCATTTGAAAGGGTACGGATTGACATTGTCGGTCCCCTCCAACAGCATCAGGGAATAAATGTATTCTGGTGGTAGTGGATCATCCCACCAGGTACCCTGAAGTAATTCTCCTAAGGACCATCACAGTACCTGCAGTGGCCAGCGCCATATTGGTATTTTTACTAGGGTTGGCATTCCTAAGGAGCTCAGAGGTAAGAGGTAACAGTGTCTATTCAGGAACTTGGAACCCAGTTATTAAAAAAGACTCGATTTAAGGTTCTGGTAGCTGCTTTTAAAGTCTGGAAGCAGGTTAGAAGATGTCTTCAACTTGCAAGGATATGCTACTATACACCTACATCTGCATCACTATTATTACTCCCATCTTCTGGGATAAAGTTATGTAAATATGGAGATAAAAGGGGATAAGCACATTAGGAGACCTTTATACAGAATTGGTATTCTATATGATTGGCTCTTAGAATCCCAGACAGATGATCTGGAGACTCAGAATCGTAAATGGAATTTAATTTTGAATCAGGACAGAGAAAAATGAAGGGAATCCACTGCGATGCGGGTGAAGATTTTAATCTCATTTAATTTGAGGGCACAACACTATAAAACGATCTTCAATCTATATTATACCCCAGCAAAAATTTCAAAATGGGGAGGGGCAGCTGATGGTAAATGTACTCGGTGTGGTGCTGAACAGGCGGAAATCCTTCATGTGTCCTAAATTATGGCAGTTGATGGGGGGCTGGAACTATTACTGACTGATATTATAGGCTTGTCAATCAACCTCACACCCTTAATAATGCTACTAGGTCTGTTGGATGAGTCACTGACCAACCCGACTGTGAGGAAAGGAAGGTATCTGATCTTTGTGGCAACCGCAGTGGCCCGGTTATGCATTTCCTCACATTGGCTGCAGAGAGAGCCCCCGTCCTTTGAAATGCGGAGAGTGAGACTCTTCGCAATCTGTAATATTGAGTCCAGCCTCTAAATCCTTAAGAGTCCTAGGAAACGCAAACTAGGAGAAAGTGTCTAGGGCAATATGTTAGAACAAATGAATTCCTAAATTCCGGTAATTGACTCGGATCTCTATCCCCTAAATATGAAATAAGCATTGTCAGCTACGGAATGGGATTAGATTAAATGTTTTATGGTGCACTTTAGGATTCGACCACAGGTTTGACCTGTTAAAATAAAATCAGACACTGCAATAACAGTCTCTGCTATGTTGCTCAAGATCCAGGAGTTGCAGCATTTTTGTGTATATTATATCAATTTATTTTACACATTAATGTATTACTGTAACGTTGAAAAGATTTATGTTTTTTAATTGTGATGTGCTCTTTTAATTCCCCGCTCTTTTCTGGATTTTCTATTGTATGACTTACTAAAATATGCTTGTTCTGTCCTAAATTGCTTTACTAGGCCGTTTCGTCTTGCTTCGTCTATAATGTACTGTATTTTTTTTCTTTGCTTATTGGCTTTGAAAATCAATAAAAAAATTGGGGGAAAAATGGAAATTGTTCACTCTTGCAAAATATTTCTAAAGAATGATGTTTGAGTATAAAACAGAGTAATACAACAATATTTATGTTGAGATTGTCTATCTCCTCAGTACTTCTGACTCTCATATTGAAATATTTTCCCAGCAAGTTCATTAATATTGTAATAGCATACTTTTCATAGCCTTTGTATGTGTTTTTGTATTAAAGTCGTAATTATAATTCAGAAAGAGAATCATCAGTTTTTTTAATATTGTATAGTATTAAGTTTCAATACATAAATCTACTTTTTTAAGTGTGCGATTACTCACTAGAGTTCTATATTTGTTTTAATCTACTGTTTAGAGTTCATTTTCGTGTGTTCAGTTATCATTTAATGTTGATCTGTAAAAGAAGAGTCATCAAAATATGGTTGCAATATTCTTTTTTTTCTTTTTAAATCTGGTTGGTGACTCTCGCAAGACGCTCTTGGGAGTCGAACATACAATCCCCTGTGTAGACTCCAAGGTGATGTACTTCCTCGTCGGCTCTTGAACCCTCTCGAGAGATTATACATTTGTAATGAAGTTAAGAATAGTGTTTTCCTGTAATTCTGAACTAAGTAACAGATTACAGAAGTTAATGATATCAGTAAAACTGATTATGATTTGCTTTACTGAATATATAAAGCAGTAATATTTTTATGATCTCGAGAGACACTCGTGGGAGGCGAACATACAATCCCCTGGATTGTACTCCCTGTTCGGTTGTCAAGATCTATCCGTGAGATCGTGCATTTGGAATTAAGTTAATAAAAGTGGTTTCCTGTAATTCTGAACAAATTAAGACATTAGAGATGCTGATTAGCCCGGAAACATTGATTATGAACTGTTCCATAAAATATATAAAGCAATAATATTTTTACAATCTCACGAGATACACGTGGATATCTTGTGAGAGCTCTGGGAGAGGAACCACATCCTAAGGAAGGACTGTGATTGGTTCATATGGATGTCTTTATATAGCAGAGGAAGATTCCATCTTTTTTCTTTATTTAACTATTGGGTTTTGGTGAGAGTAGACATATTTGGCTTGCTCTCCTTTCCTGTTGGCCTCTCGTCACAAATATGTCTTCATCAGATTCAGATGAATTGCCAGGGGCTTCTGCACAAGCTTAGCCTTCTCAGCACCTAGGAATCCTTGGTGTGGGAAGTCTTTGAAATGAGGCCAGGTGGCAAGAAAGTTTCTGCAATGTACGTTACCTATAAAATTTGCAGAAAAGAGTTTAGTTGGGAGTAACAAAAAAACACAATATAGCATGAGTACCACAGGGATGTGGAGACACCTGAGGTCAATTTATCCGCAAAGGCTTGCACAGGCTGAGTTGAACCCTGCTGCAGAGCTAGAAAACTCTACAGGAGCTTCAATATCATTTGCTCTAGGAGATCCTGTCCCTGCACAGTTTCTAAGTGCACAAGAAGAAAATAACCCTGCTTTTTTTTTTTGTAAGGCACTGTTTTGCTGCTTGTGTAAGCAGATCAATTTTCATCAGAGACAGGTCTGCCCAGGAGAAGCTTGTCAGAGTACAAGTGCCCCCATAGGCAGTAGTTTTTTTTTACAGTTCTTTGTAATTTTTTCTCCTTTTTGTTTTTAAGGAGATGCTGTTGGTGTTTGTTTAACACTTCAAGTTGTATGTTTTTCTTGTACCCTTTTTGAAAAAAACCCTACAAAATATTCAAAATGTTTAAAGACAAAGAAAAAGTTTTTATAGTTGTTGAAAAGTGTTGACAAAATGGCTCTTTTTATAGCTACCCTATAGTGTCATGATCAATGTTGTTTGTACTATGTTTCCCTTTTTTCCCCTTCTCCAAAGCTCTCATGAGACTCTCGTGAGAGCCAAGGAGGCAATGACTCCCATGCAGTCCAAGGGTACAGTGCTTCCTGGTTTGCTCTCGTAAGCCTCTCACGAGATCTTACTTTTTATAATGGACTTTGCACTTACACTGAATATGTCCTGATGTTTAATTTATATACACCAGAATATTAACAGTGTGTTTGGTTTAATGAAATGCAATCCATTATATAATTTTGGGGAAAAATAAACACTTAGATTTATGAAACACTTGTTTTATCTGCATGAGATGAACTTTGGTACATACCACACATTGATTCTCATTTATTTACTTTAAGTCCATTTATTATTATAAGAAAAATTTCAAGCACTATGTTTTTTATGATCCTGCAAGAGTCTCGCAAGATCGTCAAATCTTTTTTAGAGAAATAATTTACACTTTCCTTTATTACAGTACACATGCTTTTAGTCCCTATTAGTAGGCTGTGGGGAGAAAGTAGATTCTCAAATGAGACCTTTTCACAGTTTTAACAACAGCGCACAGTACGGTGTAACAAGACACTGGGATCTCACTGACACCTCTCCACAGCCTAACAACTATGTACAGTAGACTATGGGGAGAGACTGGCATCTCCTGTGAGACCTTGCACGAATGTAACCAATGTATAGAGTGGGGTATGAAGAGACGCTGCCCCTCCACTCATACCTTTCCCCAGGCTCAGCAGTATGCATAGTGGGGTGGGAAATGTGAGAAGCTGGCCTGGTATATGATGTCCACTAATTAAAGTGGGCACCTTGCACCAGTCCAGACAACTCATATGGTGATTTAAGAGGTCTCAGACAACCTTTTACAAAGCTATCCAAGTGGTAGCTGTGGAGAGCAGCCTTCAGGCTTAGTCTTGAAGGAGTTTAAAGCAGCTTGTTTTACCAGAATGCAATCTTATAGTATAGATTAAATGAAAAGAGAACCACACAGTAGTTATAAAACTATGTATTTATTATATAACACTATCTAGTATGCTACAGTATCTCCTACACGGATATAGACACAAAGCACACAATACTTTAGCAAAGAAATATCAGTAAATAGCACTAATACACAGTGGGCCCCATGGGGGGACCAAACCATACACTAAGAAAGTGGTATAAGAACCACGACTCGTGTCAGAACGATGTCAAGAGGACGTAGAATTGCTGGGACCCCAAGGAACCACCCAAGGTGAGTAGATAGGGACCCCACGGAGTGCGTGTGCAGTGTGTGAACATGACCGCAGCTCCGCACAAGTCTATGTGCAAGTCGCGGTAGAGTTTTAAAGATTAGGGAACCTTCCCAGTGGACTTTGAAGAAACCCGGTAGAAGACAGAAGGTTGGAGAGCCACCCCACCCGTGGATACCGAAGTACCCAAGTTACCAATCCAGGGGAGCCGGGTGCATAGGTGTGAAGTGGCATCGGGAACCGCCGTAAAAGCCCATGGAGGACTTTGAGAAAGTGCCGCTGCTGAGAGAGGAGAAAGTGTCCGTTGGAATCCAAACGTGGATTCTTTTCGAGGAGTACCTGAAAGCAGAGGGGACAGAGCTAGGTCACCTGAAAGTGACCAGGGGCTCAGTAGATGAATGCCCACCGATGTCGGGTGCTTCAGGATAGTTGACTGGATTACTAGGGACTCCTTGTCAAGGGCCAACTGCTCTTGCCTGAGCCTAAGCCTCGCTTTCTCAAGCTCAACAAGCTGGTATTCCCTATCAAAGGAGTTGTCTCTCTTGCTAGATACAGATGTCCCTACAGACTGTCCTGAGTTATTAGACTCTGCAGAGGGAGATCTAAATCTCCTTGGTAAACTCTGCACTCTTCCAGGAGGGGTGAAGATGGGGCCCTCAGGGCCTTCCGCACTATCTTCTGGAAGATCTGAGTTATCCAGGTGGGAGCCATCAGGTTCACCCTTATGGTGATTTAAGAAGTCTTAGACAACTTTTTATTAAGCTATCCAAGTGATAGCTGTGAAGAGCAGCCTTCAGGCTTAGTCTTGAGGGAGTGTAAAGCAGCTTGTTTTACCAGAATGCAATCTTATAGTATAGATTAAATGAAAAGAGAACCACAGGGTAGTTATAAAAATATGTATTTAATATATAACACTATCTAGTACGTTACAGTATCTCCTACACGGAGATAGACACAAAGCACACAATACTTTAGCAAAGAAATGACAGTAAATAGCACTAATACACAGTGGGCCCCAGGGGGGACCAAACCATATACTAAGAAAGGGGTATAAGAACCACGACTCGTGTCAGGACGATGTCAAGAGGACGTAGAATTGCTGGGACCCCAAGGAACCACCCAAGGTGAGTAGATGGGGACTCCACAGAGTGCATGTGCAGTATGTAAACACGACCATGTGCTCCGTACAAGTCTATGTGCAAGTCGCGGTTGGAGTTGTAAAGATTAGGGACCCTTCCCAGTGAACTTTGAAGAAACCCTGTGGAAGACAGAAGGCTGGAGAGCCACCCCACCCGTGGATACCGAAGTACCCAAGTTACCTAACCCAGGGGAGCCGGGTGCATAGGCGTGAGGTGGCATCGGAAACCGCCGTCGAACCCAATGGAGGACTTCGAGAAAGTGCCGCTGCTGGAAGAGGAGAATGTGTCCATTGGAATCCAAACGTGGATTCTTGTCGAGGAGTACCTGAAAGCAGAGGGGATAGAGTCTGGGTCACTAGAGAGTGACCAGGGGCTCGGTAGACGAATGCCCACCGATGTCGGGTGCTTCAGGATAGTTAATGGTGACCTTGACTCTGCAGCTGCGGGGACCAGGCGACGTTGAGGATGACCAGGAGCCAGATGTGAGCTGTCCCACGAGGGAAGTCGAGTGCTGAGGGGTCAGTTTCCGGTGGGAGCACCAAGAAGCCTTGGCAAAAGCAACCCACTCAGAAGGTCAAGGACATGTACAGTTCGGACCAGCAAGGTCCAGGAGACTCACCAGAGCCAGGGAGTCAGGGCAAGCCTGGAGCAACCAGGGGAGCCCAGGAAAAGCAAAGTTTACCCTCAATTGGACCCTCAGGCTGGAGGCACAGGAGTCACAAGAGGACCTTGAGCAGTTTCACAAAACAACAGGCCACGGAGCACTCGGTGCGAGGTGACTGTAAGTAAGTAAGTAAAACAAGCTTTATTCGATTTCAATGATAGAAAATCATAAAAGCACATCATAAAAATACATTAAAACATCAGGTCGTTTCCCATGGAGACAGAATTATAATGCAGGGCATATGTTCATTACAGTATTATCGACTTCCTGCATTTTATCATGCTTTTCAGAAAATTTGTTAAAATCCATATCGTAAATTCATTGTCTAAAAATTGTAGGGCTAAAAACGCTGGTCGACATCTTCTGAGAGCAAGCTTCTTTAAAAGTGGCACTAACCTTTTTTTCCTTTGTATGTTATAAAATTTACAAAAAAAAGCAACATGTATTGTCGTTTGCTCAGATATATTGTCACAGGGGCATAGTTGCATCGCCCTTACCCAATCATTCATATTTGGGAAGCTCGTTAGGCGGTGAAAAATGTCTAATCTGAATCTTGTTAACAACAGTCTGTCGTATTGGCCACGCATTAAGATGAGATAGGGTTGAATATTGAGAGTTATTCCTATCATCTGGTAGTGCAGTACTGTGGGCTTAACAATTTCTTCTGTTACACGACATGATTCAAGTAATGATAGACATTTGTGTTTCAATTCTTTCCTGGACATCAAACTCATTATGGTTGGCTCAGTATAAAATTCAGGGTGTCCTAGGTCAAACAAAAAGTCCCTGACATATTTTAACCATTTCAATTTCAGCACATCAGTCATTCCCAAAACGTCATTTAAAATCTCCCTATTCAAGTGGGTTTCCTCGGACCTCCATATCCTGTTCCAGAGCATAATTGGTTCTATTTTAATTAGGTCTGAAACAAACATATGAAGATACACTGTGCGGGAGGGCCAGTATATATCTTAGGAACTGGTTCTCAACCATTTGCAACGGTTGAACGTTACAATGTCCCCACAGTCCCGCTCCATACAAGGCAATACACATTTCGCTCTGTAGATTTGTAATAGGGGTTGCGGGGGCCTCACTCCTAATTTTTTTGAAAAATTAACTAGGGCTGCGGTGGTTTTCATAAAAGCGAGTTTTCTCGCCTGTACGGCCTGCGTCCATGTAGCTTTATTATGAAATAATATACCCAAATAACTAAAGCTGTTAGTAAAATTTATTCTTTGACTATCAATGAACATGTCTCTACATTTGTTACTTCCTATACCACATTTCATGATGAACGTTTTTGATGTGTTTACCCGTAGACCTAGGTCGCGCATATAAGCAGCGAATCCATCTAAAAATCTTTGAAGGCCCACTTGGGTACGACACATCAAAACAGCATCATCTGCATACATTAATGCCGGTATGGGTCGACCTTTTAACAAAGGGTAGTCTTGTCCCGCTTTCGTCAATGCTTGTTCTAATCCGTTTGTATACAAATTAAAAAGAAAGGGAGCCAGCACGCACCCTTGCCTGACCCCCTTATTAATTGGGAAAGGTGCAGTGCATTCTCCATTAAGTCTGTGTCGGACTCTGCCGTTGGCATTTTGATAGAGGTGTTTCAAAAAAGATATGATGGTGCTGTTCACGCCTAAATCCTGCAGGACTCCCCACAGCCTCTCGTGAATTACACAGTCAAATGCTGCGGTTAGGTCGACGAACGCTAAGAATAGCCTTCCTTTTTTTAAACAGGTATATTTACCA
This sequence comes from Calotriton arnoldi, assembly GCA_963921515.1. Taxonomy (NCBI): domain Eukaryota; kingdom Metazoa; phylum Chordata; class Amphibia; order Caudata; family Salamandridae; genus Calotriton; species Calotriton arnoldi. The sequence goes on from CAWUFW010002264.1 coordinate 871,148, forward strand.
ATAAGAATGCTCAAGTTAAGGCTTTGTTCGACGGTTCCCAATCCCTTACGGAAACCGAATTGTAAGTCCGACAATATTTTATTATCTTCAGCCCAGTCTTGTAGTCTATCTAAAACTATCCGCCCCGCTATTATCGCTGAAGAGTCTAACAGGGATATTGGTCGGTAACAAGTGGGATCTTGTCTATTCCCCTTTTTAAAAATGGGAACTAAGATAGATTCCGACCAGGTCTCTATATGTTTAAGAGAGCTACTAGCAGTGATTACTTGTGTAAGTATTGGGCCCCATAGTTCTAGGTTGCTTTTGTATAGGTCTAATGGGATCCCGTCGGGGCCGGGAGCCTTGCCCCCCTTAATTGCCTTAATCGCCCTGTTTACTTCGTCCAAAGTAATTTTGAGTTCGATCCCTGTTATCGGACGTGATGGTATTCCCTCGTCCCCTTCCTCATTTGGAGTGACAACGGCATTAGCGGTGCTATTATTACTAAAAAAGTTTGAGTAGTGCTTCACCCACTGCTCTTCCGTAATTGCTATTTCAATAGCCGGGGTGTCCCCTGGCTCCAAGAAGGGTGCCCTTACGGCCCGCCAAAAACCCGCCACGTCCTTGGACTCAATAGTTTCATATAAGGTCTGCAATAGCTCTTCTTTTAATGCCCCTTTACGTTCTTTAATAGCTTTATTGTATGCCTTTCTCGCATCTCTTAATGCTATCTGGTTTCTGGGGGTACTGTGTGATACTGTTTTCAAAACGGAGTATGCCTTTGTACACTTCGAATCAAACCAACTTTTAAGCTTTTTTATGGTATTAGACTTTGATATCCATAGGGCTTCATTGATCGATTTCGTAATATGTTGGAAGGCAGTCAGGACTGTATCATGTGTCGCTGTTTCGTTTAAAATGGCTTCCATGGCTTGATTACTTTTAGCCACGATTTTCCGAGTCATCTCTAGTGGATCGACCATCAACCATTTCACAGCATAGCCATTTTTTCTGGTTACTTCCATGTGTTGGGGGGCGTGGACAATTCTATGGTTGTGCTTTGTTTGGGATGTTAATAGTTTCAGGGAAATGCTCAAGGGGTAATGATCACTCAAGATGATATCATGCGTATCAAATTGCCTCGCCTTTGAGGCTAAATTAGCAGAGAGTAGGATATAGTCTATTGTTGTATAACAGCCTCTTCCGTTAAAAGTACTTTTAAAGGGCACTGGGTTAAGGCTTATCTCGTTTGCAAAACCGAAGGTCTAGACCACACATCATTTCAGTTAGAACATTCCCGTAGTGTGAATGTAAGAAGTGAGATTCACTTTCCCCGGCTTCGTTCGTGATACCACATACATCTAATCCATTCTTTGCACACAGAGTAATGTTAAAATCCCCACCCAAACAGTAAAGACGTCCCCTTCACCTTCACATTGTGCAGTTTTCAAAACATTTGACAAGTTTTCTAAGATTCCCCCTATTTGGTCCGTCAGTGCGTTATTGTAGAAATTTACCAATACCAGTTTTTGTTTCTTTCCAGTATACAATTCCATTACTTGATAGTGTACTTCCTCGTATTTCAGTGCAATTTTCTTAATATTTAACATAGTAGATATGTAGATGGCTAGTCCCCCCTTTGCCCTCCCGTGATTTCCTGGAACCGCGGGCGTATGATATGTTCGATACCCATTCAGATGTGTGGGCTCCTTTAGCCACGTCTCTTGGAGACATATGATTTGAAACCCCGTTATAAAACCGGACCACACCGGATTTCCTATCTTGGTTTGTAGACCTGCTATATTCCAGTAAACCACTTCAATAAAGTTGTCGTTGGCACCTTGTGTTCCCTTTACAAAGTTTACATCTGGCATGGGAGAGATGGGCAAGATTGCTGTTAGTGTAGTCTGATGCTTTTGTACTGCCTTGTTTATCTCTGGCACTACTTGACCGTCTGCAGCCGTTAATAACGAGGCCAGGGAACATTTTGACTCTATCTTGGGCTTAGGGCAGCTATTGATAGTTGATTGTCTGATCATTCCATATGCTACCCTATTGTTATTTTCTGTTTGTGATATAGGTGTCTTTATCAGTCAATCTTGCTCGTCTAGATTATACAGTCTTTCGAACCTGTTAGCTGTGTGTACGTTATACCTCGAATGATTTTCCATTGGGCGATCCCTGTTGTTATCTAAATTTTTTTCCCATCTAGTTGGCGGTTTGTAGAAGTAACCTAAAGGCTCGACATTTATGTTCTGGGGGCTCTTGAATGTACTCCCTAATCGGTCCAGGATTATTTTCACCAAGTGTGTGGAGCCAAAAGATAATACCACATAGTCCCCTATCAGGGTTTTTGGGGTTTTCCCCAACCATGGCGTTCTCCGAACCATTTTAAATTCAGAGAACAGTGCTCTATGTAATCCTGTCCTGGTGCCTAGCCAGTTTAGGGATTTATTTCTTAGCGTCTCCCAGGATTCGTTTTCTCGTGTTAAGAGCTGAGGAACGTTTGTAAGAATTACGGTGTATGGAGTTGCCTCCGGGGGAAGGTCTAATGGTCGGGCAGTGTGTTCCTTTTTTGCCTGTGGATGGTGTATGGAGTGAGCGCTTGAATGAGTGTAATGCACGGGGGTTACGGTTGTTTTCCTCCCCTGCTGATTTCTCCGTTCCTCCCCTTGGCCGTTTTGTACTAAAAGTCCTGTGCTAGGCAGAGTTTTTATACCCCTTGTTCCCGTCTGGTTATCCTGGCTCACTAACTTTATATCTTCTCTTTTTCTATTAGCTGAGGTGTTAGTGTTAGTCAATGCATTTGGTACTTCTTGTAATCTCGGGCTTGTTGTATTTGGTATTCTGGGTTTTATAGGGGCCCCTCTCTCTCTAATCTCCTGGTCTCTGTGTGACAGGTTCTTCCCCTGAAGTTTCCCTAGGGCTGCCTCGATATTTTTTAATCTTTCATCCATCTTTGCCAGCGATTCTTTTAGGGTAATTTCTAGATCTTTTATCAAATTAGAGACATCTCTAAAGTCTGTATGGGGCTCATTCAGTGCTAGTTGTTTAACGTTCTGATCTGCTTGTGTTACTTTTTTCCGCTTTAGCACCTTCCTATGCTGTTTGGAACTCGGAGTTTTATATCCAATGGGGTCCCCATGTGTGATCCCCTTTCCTCCCTTTCCTCCCTCCGGGTTTCTCACACGCTTAGAAGGAGGTTGGTAATCTCCTTCCTCCTCGTCACTGACCCACACCTGGTCGGATATATTTTGTACGCAGCCATTTGTAATGGGGATAATGGGAGTGGGTGTTATTTCTGTCCCAGTTGTTGCCTGGATAGTCTCTGTTTGATTTTCTCCTCTAGCTTCCGCATTCAGCGTCTCTTCCACTGTGCTTATTTGTTTTTCTATTGCCCCCATCGCGCCCGTCAGGTAGTTCAATAATGAAGAGCGGGACTTCGTGGGCTTTTTAAAATCCATCTTCCTACACAGTCCTTTGCTGGATTCTGCCTTTCTTTTCCCCATCCTGACTGGTTATAAGATTCGTCAAAAAGATTGCCCAGTAATTAAGTAGGTATCCTACGATATTGCCAAAGTTTGTGATATTATTAGGCCTGCTACAAGTTGACGATTACATGTATGTGGCAGCTTGGGTACTTGGAAAGTGTCAAAGAAAATGAAATAGTCTGTCGCGGTTACTCAGCAGGCAAAGTTAGTGCGGTAATCGTATTAGAATGGCCATTTCAAGTACTCACCAAGCAGGCTAGGTGTCGAAGACAGGGGGGGTGGCCCAGCCCGGTCTCCTCCGGCCTCTGACGGGCACGGACGGGCCCGCCCGCGCGCGTCCCGCGCTGCAGGAGCCCCGGCAGGATATTTAAAGCGCCGGCTGGCGCAAAGCACTCGTTGGCGGCAGCGCCACGGCGCTGGAAACCGCAAGGGAGGGTGGGAGATGTAGTCCTGGTGCTCTCCCGGTCTGCTTCCCTCAACCTTCTTCCTAACCCCCTGCGAGGGGCTAGACGACAGTAGCACTGGTAGAGCGTCCTGTGCCGTGGGAGCCCCGGCAGGATATTTAAAGCGCCGGCTGGCGCAAAGCACTCGTTGGCGGCTGCGAGACGGCGCTGGAAACCGCAAAGGAGGGTGGGAGATGTAGTCCCGGTGCTCTCCCGGTCTGCTTCCCTCAACCTTCTTCCTGACCCCCTGCAAGGGGCTAGACGACAGTAGCACTGGTAGATTGTCCCGCGCCGCGGGAGCCCCGGCATGATATTTAAAGCGCCGGCTGGCGCAAAGCACTCGTTGGCGGCTGCGAGACGGCGCTGGAAACCGCAAGGGAGGGTGGGAGATGTAGTCCCGGTGCTCTCCCGGTCTGCTTCCCTCAACCTTCTTCCTGACCCCCTGCGAGGGGCTAGACAACAGTAGCACTCGTACAAAACCAGCAAAATTAAGCAGTTATAGTTAGCTCAGCTAACTATAACTTGCACCCCCGCAATGCACTGCTGATGACCTCACATATTGCATCACTCATGACATGGTCAGTGACATCACCGATGACATCACTTATGACAGCACTGATGACATCATCCAAAGAATCTCTGATGCACCCACTCACACCCCAATATAACCTTTCATACACCCACTCCAACTTCCACACTACCATTCTTAAAACCATTGACACACTCATACCAGTACTTACACACCCACTCAATGATTCATAGGTCTACACACAGCCACTCAGTCACCCATACAGCCACTCATACACCAATTCACTCACTAATACAGCCCCTGATATATCCACTCATACAGCCACTCACACACTGTCAGTCACTCATAGAGCTACTCACACACCTACGCACTCAGCTATAGTCACTTAGATAGCCATTTACTCACCTATACAGTTTTACACACACCCACTCACTTACTCATACAGATACTAACACATACTCACTCACCCATACAGCCCCTCACACATGCACTCACTAACCCATACAGCCACTATCACAGTCCTTCAGTCCCTATCGCAACATACAAGGCAGCATTGCAATAATAAATATAGGAAGAATCTCGGAGTGTCCTGGTGGCTTTGTGTTGGAATATATATATATATATTATATATATTACCTACTGGCGGTCGCCACTAGGTAGTTATATTTAGGACCTAGTTTCCATAGGAAAAGCGTTTTTTGTTTTCCCAATAACTTTGGCGTCGTTTGACGAATCTTTGCGAAATTTTCAAAACTAGTGGCCCGCTCCGGTCAGCTCCTGTCTTGAAAGTTTCGGGGTGATTCGTCAAACTGGGGCCCGAGAAAAAAGGGGGATCCCAAAACGCGTTTTCCCCATGTTAATTTCCATAGGAAACTTTAGACAAAGCTACAGCCCGAACTGCTGAACGGAATTACACCAAATTTGGTGAAAAGGTAGCCCTTGGTTCAGAAAGAGTCCTTTTTGTTAAATGGTGTAAATCCGTTCAGTAGTTGCTGAGAAATTAAAGAAAGAAAAAATGTATATATCTGAGCACCGAGGAGGGTTTGCGAACCCTCCCGGGCACGAGTTTCACTCTGATTGGCTGCTAACTAAGCCTGGGCGTAGTTCGCGAGTAGCGCTACGCGAAGCTACGCAAAGTGCAGTTCGCACTACGCGAGCTACGCGTAGCACTACGCGAACTGCGTAGTGCACTGTTCGCAATGATTGCACAGTGCCGGATGCTTGTCCGCACTGTGCAATCATTGAAAGCGGCATCTTGCACAGTGCGAGCTGTCTTTTACTGCTGCTCGAGTAGATTTTTACTCAAGCGGCAGCTTTCTCAACGCGGACTGGTAGTTTCTCATCGCGAGCGGTCGCGAGCATACGCGACCACTCGCAATGAGAAACCTGACCTCCCCACGTTGAGAATCTCGCCGGGAGGTTTATTTTCCACGCTCGCGATCGGCAACTTGATGTTGCTGATCGCGAACGAGGAAAAAGTCTCGCCGGGATGTCATTTTGCTTGCTCGCGGTCGCCAACTTGACGTTGAGGACCGCGAGCAAGCAAAAAATGACCGCTGCACTATGCTACGCGTGTTTGCACTGTGCTACGTGCAATTCGCGTTGTGCGAAGTAGCGCAAACTTCGCAAACTACGCGAGCGTAGCGTAGTGCTTTGCCCAGGGTTACTGCTAACACTCCAAACCAGGAAGTGTTAGCAGCCAACTTGTGACTCGGTAGAACCGAGTCATAAGAAAACAGTGAAAAAGAGGTTAAAAAAGAAGAAAAGGAGGCAGGGTAGAAACACCCTTACCGCCTAGGCCTGCTCAGGGCCCAAAAAAGCATTTTTTTAAAATAATTTCGGCCGAATTCGCGCTGGGGTCGCGAATCTGGCCAAGAAAATAAAAGAAAATGAAGCGCAGGCTTCGGCGCTTTGCTATTTTTAAGCCCCTGAGTGGGCCAGGTCCCGGGGGCAATGCCAAATTGTATAGCGGGGGCTCACGGGGGCCCCTGCAGCCCCGGGGACCGCCACCTCCCCATGGCTTTTTTCATTATTTGCGGGGGCACGCAGCCCCCCCCAGAACCCCGGGGACCACCACCTTCCCGGGGCCCTCATGTTTTATATAAAAAATGTATGTGTGGGGGGCACGAGCCCCCCCACATGCCCCGGGGACCATCACCTCCCCGGGGCACTAAATATGCAAATGCAGGGGTCCGTTACGGACCCCTGAGCCCAGGGGACCACCACCTCCCCGGGGCTTTGCACACGTAGGGAGGGGGGCCGCGTGGCCCCCCTCCTGGAGCCCTTGATGGCCCTGGGGACCGCCAACCCCCAGGGCCGGCTTCTGCAATATCCCGGGTCGCCCACCCCCGAGACATTGCCGTTTGCTATGGCAGGGCGGGAGCACGGCACCCGCCCTGCCATAGCAAACTCCTGCTTTGCTTCATTGAAGCGAGAGCAGGAAATCCTGCTCTCGCTTCAATGAAGCAAAGCAGAATTGCTTTTGGGCAAGGGGAGCTGCATGTCAGCAGCTCCCCTTGCCCAAATGCAATGCCGGCTCCCGCAGGAGGAGGGGAGCCGGCGGGACCGTGGGGGCATTGGGGCTCCCCCCACGGTCCCCAACAAAGAGGCCAGGCCCCAGGGGATGGGGTCCCCGGGGCCAGAAGTGGCCTAGGAGGGGTGCCACGCGGCCCCCCTCCCCTTTATAAAAAAAATAAAAAATAAAAAAACGGACAGGCCAGACCCGGGGGATGGGGTCCCCGGGCCATATTTGGCCTGAGGAGGGGGGCCACGCGGCCCCCCTCCCAAAAATTAAAAGGCTGGCCAGGCCCTGGGGGATGGGGTCCCCGGGGCCATAATTGGCCTTTTGAGGGGGGCTACGTGGTCCCCCTCCGCATAATTAAAAAAAAAAACAAGGCTGCCAGGCCCCAGGAGATGCCATGCAGCCCCCCTCCCAAAAAAAAAAAAAAAAAAAGGACTGGCAGCTCGCCAGAGGCCCCGCCCCCTCCCTGCACCACTGTGCAAATGCGCCCCGTGGTGCGTATTAGGTTGGGGAATTAATCCCCCAACTTAAAATGCACCACAGGGTGCGTTTGCACGCTTGTCACATCAGGCCCCGCCCCCTCCCTGCACCACTGTGCAAACACGCCCTGTGGTGGGTTTTAAGTTGTGGGATTAATTCCCCTTCAATCCTGAAGGTCCTTGGGGGCCAACAAGCCCACCAGGTACCTCCAGTAAGCACCACAGGGCTGTGTTGCAGAGAGGTGGTCTGAGGCCATGCCCCTTTTTACACCAGTCACTTTTTTTTTGTTTTACAATTTTTTTCAAGAGGAAGGAAGTTGCCCAGAGTCTCCAACTGCCTGGTCCTGTCCTTTGTCTTCACTTTTTTGTTATTTTGGGTGGCCTGGCCATGTGGGTGGCGGCCATTTTGTAAAGCCAGGCATTGTGCTTTTGCCATAGGCCTGCATTGTCTGTCTTGTGTTCCTTTTCTTGTTGTTCTGGGTGGCCTGGCCATGTGTTGGCGGCCATTTTGTGTGAACAGCCACTGTGCTTTTGCCATAGGCCTCCAAGCTTGCGGCCTAGTGTGCCAGTAGGCCCGGAGGTAGTCATCCTCATGGGTGCATAAAAACTGTTTCTGTGTTGTCTGTTGAATTGTAACCTAATTTAGGCCATGGATGGCATTGGATTGATTTGCAAAATGTGGGTTTTGGGGTGGTATTTTATTTTTTTGGGTGTTTGTTAAATAAATAGGCCTTTTCAGCCAGTAGGTAACCCTGGGCGTTCAGCTCGCGGACTTTGGGCAAGTCCGCACTGCGCGACAACGCGGACTTACACTTTTATCTTCTTCGCGCGCTCAATGTATGTTTTCGCGCGCGCGATAACGACTTTTTGTGACGATCGCGATGCAGAACACGCAGAATTTACAATCTGGCGAAGAATATCTCTCGAGCATCATAAAACCTTCTCGAAAATGTTGATTTAGTTCATTTTGCACAAAAAACTCCTCAGGTTGTCATTTAGATGTAGTTTGGTGAGCAAGGAGTCACTTTTTTTTGTTTTACAATTTTTTTCAAGAGGTAGGAAGTTGCCCAGAGTCTCCAACTGCCTGGTCCTGTCCTTTGTCTTCACTTTTTTGTTATTTTGGGTGGCCTGGCCATGTGGGTGGCGGCCATTTTGTAAAGCCAGGCATTGTGCTTTTGCCATAGGCCTGCATTGTCTGTCTTGTGTTCCTTTTCTTGTTGTTCTGGGTGGCCTGGCCATGTGTTGGCGGCCATTTTGTGGGAACAGCCACTGTGCTTTTGCCATAGGCCTCCAAGCTTGCGGCCTAGTGTGCCAGTAGGCCCGGAGGTAGTCATCCTCATGGGTGCATAAAAACTGTTTCTGTGTTGTCTGTTGAATTGTAACCTAATTTAGGCCATGGATGGCATTGGATTGATTTGCAAAATGTGGGTTTTGGGGTGGTATTTTTTTTTTTTTTGGTGTTTGTTAAATAAATAGGCCTTTTCAGCCAGTAGGTAACCCTGGGCGTTCAGCTCGCGGACTTTGGGCAAGTCCGCACTGCGCGACAACGCGGACTTACACTTTTTATCTTCTTCGCGCGCTCAATGTACATTTTCGCGCGCGCGATAACGACTTTTTGTGACGATCGCGATGCCGAACACGCAGAATTTACAATCTGGCGAAGAATATCTCTCGAGCATCATAAAACCTTCTCGAAAATGTTGATTTAGTTCATTTTGCACAAAAAACTCCTCAGGTTGTCATTTAGATGTAGTTTGGTGAGCAAGGAGTCACTTTGTTTTACAATTTTTTTCAAGAGGAAGGAAGTTGCCCAGAGTCTCCAACTGCCTGGTCCTGTCCTTTGTCTTCACTTTTTTGTTATTTTGGGTGGCCTGGCCATGTGGGTGGCGGCCATTTTGTAAAGCCAGCCACTGTGCTTTTGCCATAGGCCTCCAAGCTTGCGGCCCAGTATGCCAGTAGGCCCAGAGGTAGTCACCATGGGTGCATAAAACTGTTTCTGTGTAGTCTGTGGAATTTTGACATCATTTAGGCCATGGATGGCATTGAATTGATTCAATTGAATTGCGAAATGTGGTTTTTTTGGAGGGTCTGACTATTTCACTTTTTGGGTGTGTTAAATAAATGCCTTTTTTGCGTGTGTACTCTGTAATTATAATTGTGTTGTTGTAGTGGTTGTCTAACTTTCAAAAGTGTTTTTAGCCATGTGGATTTTAGTTTTTGCATTAAAGCTGTGTGTGTTTTATAAGGCATCCTTTGTCTGCCCATATATAGGCCTGCTTGAGTTCATTGTTTGCCGTGCCTTGTGTCTGTGAATCACCATGTTTCTGGGGGCCATTTTGTTGTGGTAGTTATTAGTGTGCTGATTTTGCCACAAAGGCCTGCGTGTCTTTCCATTGTTCCTCTTGTCTTACTGCTTCCAAATCCATCCCCATTGCCAGCTGCAGCTCCCTGATTCTGCTATATAATACATCCCACGTGATGCACAAATTTAGGCCAAACATGCTCCACTACATTTTAGTTTTTGTTCTTTACTATTCTTATTCTTCCAGAGTGTACACTATCACTACACAGTAGCCAGGAAAGCCCTGGCCTTGTTGTCAACGTCTCATAAATGGCTAGACTGTGTGTTGTTGTTCACAGAGTTTCTGAAATTTAATAATTGAGGCCACCACACACTAAGTTCTATATTCTATTTGTTTGATTTGTGCTATGTTTGACTGATGTTCTGGCTTTTTTGCTTTTAGGTGCACAAAGACTGAGGAGGAGGTGTGTCTCTCATCATTGCCCGTTGCACTGCCAGACAGACATCCTGCTGCTGTACACACAACACAACGTGACATGTGACCTGACCAGACATCTCTGCAACTGAGTGCTGCTGACATCTGAAGAAGATGGGCCCAAAGAAAGCAGGTACCAGGTCCTCCAGTACCAAGAAAGTTGCTATTGAGAAGAAGAAGGAACAGAAGAAGGAAGTGACACTTAAGTCTGGTGTGCCGGCCAATACCTTTTGGGGAAAAAAAATTGCGTCTGCAGCAGCGGTGTCCGGGGGCAAGCTGGGGGCAGCACCTCCGCATCAGTGGACCCAACCCACCAACCCAGGCCCAAGCACATGAGTGTGGAAGAGGTAGCCAGCATAATGGTGGAAAGCAGTGATGCTGAGCCTGAGATAAACTTATCGCTATCTCAAAGTAGTACCCAATCAACGCAGGAGGAAACACAGCAGATAAGTGGTCAACAACAACAGCCGCAACCACCGCCCGCAATAGTAGTTGTTGTTCCTCCTGAAGTAGGGGCAGTTCAGGAAATTGAGCCTCATGCAGAGGTAGAAGAAGAAGCCACTCATTCAGAAGATCCATTGTTTTCCAAATCCCCAGCAAGGAAAAGGAGGGGTAGTCCATCAAGTTCTTCGCCAAGCCCCCTTCTGATGATCTAGATGCCACTTGGAAGCCACAAACTGAGTCTGAGAGGGAGCCACGTTCCAAGACCAAGCTAGGGAAAAGGAAGGTTCCGGAAAGCCTTACACTTATGGAGGTCGATGTAGAACAGCAAGATGATGATGATGACGAGCCAGTCATCACGAACATCACTCCCGGCCCCGAGGAGATGGAGACCAACATTATTACCCTATCCAAAATCGCTGCGAGGGATGTAGCACGCATACCTCCACAGGTAACACCAACACGACCTACAGCTTCCATATTTGCATTAGCAAAGGCCCGGCAGCGACCTACATCCAGCACAACCACCACCTCAGTAGGAGTAGGTAGTGGTACAGCAGCAGAGAGTCAAATTCAACACACACCCTACAGATCATCCGGCATTGGAAGTGGCACCTCCAGCAGGAGGCCAAAGTTAAGCTCCCCAGTTTGGGACTTCTTTACGGTTAGCGAAAAGGAGGAGAACATTGCTATATGCTCCATTTGTAATACCTCTGTTAGTCGTGGTAAGCTTGGTACAAACTATGGTACCGGAGGCCAAATGACCCATCTGAAAAAACACCACTTGATCAGCTGGGAGGACCACCTTCGCGGCAGAAAAAAAACTGCAACCATTGGTGTTGGTGGGGATAAAGGAGTAGAAGAAGAAGATCCGATCACGGTGGAAGAGGAAGGACAGGGAGACATTCTCTCTGGTAGTGGTACACAAGGTGTCCCTGACCCCAGCAGTGCAGTCTTAACATTGCACACATCTTCAGCAACATCTCAGTGGCACAAGAGTAAGAGTCAGCTGGAGACACCAAGAAGTACCAGGTCCGCACTACCAAAAAGTGCGTTGAGCCTAAGAGAAAAGAAAACCATGCAGCCTACCATTATCAGCATGTTTGGGGGTGAGGGGCAGTACGAACGCAACCACCCAATAGCACGTTTGTACAATGCGAAGCTGGCTAAAATGTTAGCACTGGACCTTCTCCCTTTTTCTTTTGTTGAAGGGGTGGGTTTTCTGGAATTTGTGTCAACCATCTGCCCAAAATGGCATGTTCCCAGCCGCTACTATTTTGCCAGAGTTGCAGTTCCAGCACTACATCACGACGTGCTGGAATTGCTAGGAAAGGCCTTGAAGCAGAGTGCTGTTCACAGTATCCACCTGACTACAGACATGTGGACCAGTTGCCAAGCCACAGATTACATGTGCATCACTGCACACTGGATCTGTTTTGCGGGGTTAGAGAACAGATATCTGCTGGTGTTGATACTGCAGAGATTTTTCATGCCACTCGCAAACATGCAACTGTAGCCATGTTTGCCATGGAGAAATCTCATACTGCTGCAAACATTTTGGAAGAGTTTAACACCAAGGTCTTTGAGTGGCTGCGCCCAAGAGGGCTTACGATTGGTTTTGTTGCCACGGACAACAGCAGTAATGTAGTTTTGGCCATGCGCAATGGTGGCTATTTCAGGGTCCCGTGTTTGGCACACTGCATTAACATTGTTGTTCAAGACTTTTTGAAAGATGAATCCAAAGTCAGCAACTTACTGGTCACCTGCAGAAGAATATGCACACATTTCAGCCATTCTTTTAAAGCCCGGAAGCAGCTGAGGGTCATTCAACGTGAGCATAAAATGCCAGTCAAAGCGCTCATCCAGGAGGTGCCAACATGTTGGAACTCAACTTATTACATGCTTGATCGTCTGTTTGAACTGTACATACCACTCAATGCTTATGTCATGCAAAGATTAGGGGAACCTACTGTGAGAGGCATGACCGTTGAGATGGCTCAATGGGACCTCATTAAATGCCTGACTGAGATGCTACTTCCTTTTGAGATCTTCACACGTGAAGTCAGCAGGGAGGACTGTACTATGGGCCAAGGTATCCCATTGTTGCACATGCTAGAGCAACAGCTGAAGGATGAGTCTGAAACGTACGCAGGTGTGGATGACAAACAAGATGCATATCATTTGCCGGAGACCTTAGCCGCTCGCTTAACGGAAAATACAAGGATTAAAAATAAAATTTTGTCACAACCACATTACATTAGTGCCACAATTTTGGATCCACGGTACAAAGTATTTCTGAACAGCAAGGCAGTAATTCCTTTTTCGGAAGTGGATGTTGCCAACTACAAAACTTTGATAGCTAAGGAAGCCACTATTTTCGAAAGCGAACGGCTGTTAATTACAGGCCCCCCACCCCAGGCCATAACCAGTACTACAGGGCATCCAGAGTCAAGTTCTACTTCGGAGCCTGAGGGCAGTGCATTTGCCTCCCAGCAGTCACCTACACCAACAATAACATCAAGAACAGGATCATCCACAGCACAATGTGCAACTGATTGGTTTCTACAGCAGGGGTATGGTAAGTCCAGTGCTGATGCAAAGGCAAAACAGGCCGAGCACATCGGAGCACCCCTGAACATTGAGCGGATGGTCCAGGCCTATCTGGATGACCCAACAGAGGTCTTCATGGATCAAAACCCATTGGTGTATTGGTATGGGAAAAGAAGCCAATGGACAGTGCTCAGCAGGCTGGCGATAAAGTATCTGGCTTCCCCTGTCGCAAGTGTCTCTTCTGAGCGTGTTTTCAGTGCTGCTGGTGCCATTGTAACTTCGAAAAGGACCAGTCTCTCTGCCCAAAGCGTGGAGAGGTTAACCATGATCAAAATGAATCAGCACTTTATACCACCGGATTACAAAATACGTGAATCACAGCAGGAAGAGGAGAGCGACTTGGATGACGTAAATAGTGCGTTACAGGACCTACTTCTGTCCGAACCACCAGAGTTTGAGGACGAGCTCCTCTTCCCTGACAACTAGGCTTTCAAATTGTTACTTTCTTCCTTCCTTTATGTGTCTGTGTATCTGTCTTTCTGGTTCAAATCACAACAAATCCATCACCACCGTCTTCTCTTTTATTTCCCTATTGGAGTTGGATGTCTGTGCATTTAACTGTCCACTCTTCAGAGTCCTGCTTCATCTTCCTGTCTCGCACAAGTACATTTCCATCAAGCCAGACATTAGTACAAGAAATGTTGCCTTTACCAGTCCCGCCTCCATAAGAAGTGAAACGTGACTATAGCTATCCTCCGTTTTGTTTTCGAGCCGAAACTCATCAGTGTCCGAAGGCTACAGCCTTAGCAGGCATCCAAAGGTCCTCACTGTCAGGACAGAAGGTACTTGGCAGAGAAAGACAAGAGACTCTTCAAAGAAACTTGCTGACATTTGTGCAAACTCAAATGACCATCAATGAGCGCTACCCAGGCCGCGGCACATCATCACAGTGCTGACCATGGGAAGCAACTTAAACTGTGACAAAGTGCCACAGAAGAATAAGACGAAAACCGAAACAGCGACTAACACTCAAAATTAATGTGGACTGGAGTAATGGTGAGGCCACTGCCCCGTAAAAAAAAAAATAACAACTGTCAGAACTAGGCATCTGATGATCTGACAGCCAAAGAGAAGAGCAAGACAGGTAATGATGGAATGCATTGGATGCTTGCAGACTCTGAGCGATTGCTGTTGTTTGTTGTTGATGTTGTGCATGAAGTCGAACTCTACTCTACTAGTTAATCTACAAAGTGACTCAAGTCAGTGACAGTCAATGTTTCCCTTCTTGTTGTTTAATAACCAAATTGTACTCCTACTACTGCAGGTGCAGGCCAATATCTGTTGCAATTTTTTAATATGGAATATGGACTTAATCGGAGTCACTACAGACTGAGTTGTAGTTGGACAACACGTACCACACCATGATGATGACCATACTATCTTTGCACGCAGTCATTCAGTTGGATCGGAGATGATTCAAGGAATAACTGCATTTCATGAAGTGGCATAAGGTAAACATAAACACAACAATTCAACAAGAAAGTAAACACAGCAGACCTACATGTCCATGTAGTGGTGTGTAGTCGAGTGTAGTGATGACTGACAGCGGCGCATTGATTTTGTCACTTAATTAGGAAAATGCTAAGTTGCTGTGTATGCCTTTTGTCTGGCTATGTCAAAAATTAAGGTAAATGGAGGTTGGGTCACGGGCTGGTGCTGTGGTGGGCCTGTTCTGTCCTGTTGTTGTTGTAGCTTAATGCTGTAAACAGAATCTACACGATATATCCAAGCCGCCTCACTCTGAAAGTGTTCTCTCTTCTCTTCTTGGACTCCACCGTAATTGATGTTTTTTTATTCATTGATTTTTCAATACCCCTTTTGTTTTTCCATCTAGACGTTACAGGCCGGCCTTTACCCTGTGCTTGCTATACTGGGAGACACAACTCACATTTACCTTACCAATCGGCATCAGGAAGGCCACCAAGATTGATGTGCGGAGCGTCCATGGAAGATAGGACCAAGAGGAAGGACGAGATTCAACTCCACAATTTGAGCATGATAATACAGTAACTTTAGTATCATTCATCATTCATCTTTTAATTAATTTGAATCCTTTTTTCTCTTCAATCATTAGGACTGTGTGTTGTGTGTTGTTTGTTTGCTAATTGATCCCTACAACTGTGTTTTAATTGTCTTTGCTATCTTTACAAGTAAGCCCAGTACAACATGGAATTTGGGTCTCTGAGGGCATATTACAGGCAAGGCAAATTGCATAGAATATACTGCTGCCCTGTACTGTCTAATTGTCTAGTAGGAGTTATTAAGTACTACTCATTAACCATCAAGTTATCTTCATCATCATGCATGCATTTCCCTTTTCTCCCTTTATAGATTTTTTTGTATAAGATCATGGTCATCTGCCAAGATTGCGCTTTGCTTTTGTTGTCCATGCGTACTGTTTTTCATTCTCAAACCTTTCCCCAAACCCCCTTCCCATCCATTCATCAAACCCTAACCCTCTTCCCCCGGGCTGTGATTTATATTGAGGTGTGATGTGACTACATAAAATGTACACCAATTGATCACACGCTTGCTGGGGCAGATGTGGTGAAAGCAACACTAATTCAATTGCAAGGCAGGGCGAGGAGCTTCTTCTGCTTGCCCACCCATGCTCAGTCTATGTGCAAGCCGTCACCGGCTAATAGTAGTACATCATAATTAATTGCCGTCATTGATTGGATTAATCATCAAACTCCTACCACACAGCAGTAAAGGTTACGAATTACGATTGTGTTAAGTTAAGTGACTCACTCGACACAACTACAGTTTGTAACTTCTTGTACTAGGCTGTCCCCGCCACCATTATGTTTAATTTGACTTTAGCAGTTGCAACTGCAATATTGTTTGTTTGGAAGTCTTCTTCTGTACTGTATTTTACTTCGTTCTACTACTCCTCCCACAGTCGCTCTCAGGAAAGTGACTGTCTCTTTTTTAATTTTTTAGCAAATGCTACTGCCAGTGTCTACTCTACTACTACCACCACAACCATGGCATCTTCTACATTCTCTCTGGAAACCATGCAGCCATCGCTGTGCCGAACGTAATCATCATCAATCACAGGTAAGATAAGTTTGGTGGGAGGTATAAATGGACTAGGAGGAGAGACTGACAGTACTAGTAGGACAAATAACTCAGTGAGGGGTACCGCATCTATCTGTTTGTGTTACATCATCGTCGGCAGATTATTTAAATCAAACACTGGCTGCGGCCCTGCAGCAGCAAGGAAACCAATGTGACATTAATTCGTAAAACAGTAACCCCCCACAAAACATTAACATTGTATGTTTAAGTATAAATATAATTTATTACCCTAACAAAAATAAACTATCCCACACCTGACCCACCCTTCTCCCTAACCCCAACCAATGTCCAAAACGAAAAAAGTCCAAAGAATGTCCCGAAACCCCAACGCCCAATTCCCACCCACCAAAACAAGGAATAAAAAGGGGCAAAGCAACAGGGTCCTCGATGTTAAATTCGGCGGGCTTTGAGGTGTTTGTCCACCAGTATTTTGACCCGCTCCTCCATTTGCTCCTCTAGCCGTGCCATCCGGAGGAGAATCTTCCTGCGAAATGCCCTGCAGTGGCATCCAGGATGGGGGACAGCAGTGCTGGCTGCTAGCGAATTGCGGCGGCGGCGGGCGGCTACCAGACCGCGGCGCCGTACCGCTGGAGTTGTGGCCTGGCTGGGGCCCGGGGCATCGGACGAGGCTGCAGCTGCTGCTGCCGCCTCCTCCTCCTCTGCCTGAGCCACCAGCCGCCGGTACTCCTGGCATATGGCCTCCAGTTTCCGGCGCCGGGCCCTGGCTGCCAACTCCTTCCGCGATGGTTTGTCTTGGGAAGGAGTACTATCTATATCAAGAAAGAAAAAAATATTGTTGTAACCAGTACTCTTAGCTAAACAGTAACACAAAATTAATTCAACACATAATGGCACAGTAGCACTAGCAAGAAGCACAGTACATAACATTTGTGGTAATAATCTATCTATCCTCCCACTTCCTCGGCCTCTAACATTTGTGGGAGTTTCAGGCATTATACTAGCACTATGGACTCCAACCAGTACACAGTACACCAGTGTTCTTCTTATCTCTAGTTTAGCGAAATGACATAACCTGGTTGTAGCCGGCATTGCCAGCTCGGTCATCTATGCTTGCACCCAAGACAAACATACGAGTCATGACGCAGACTCACGTTAGTTGGATTTACTACTGTTTGCAGGTGGGGAAGCTCGTATTTTTCTATTACGGGTGGCACTGGCCATACTCTCTCTGTTACATGGAGGGCAATTGCTCAATTTCACAGTGCCTTGGCTACTACAAAAAGGCAGATTATATATCTGATCCAATGATCGCTGCTTTTATATGGGACAACGACATAAGGTCAGTAGCGGTCGGTGGTGGGACTCGGGGAGTTCGGCCGGGCGGTGACGTGGGTAGGGGCAGGATGGGGGTAGTAAACTATGGATTACTGCCAATTACAGGTAAGTAAACATATAAATAAATTAAACTAATTTTGTTGCGCACACTGCATCGCATTTGGCGGTGCAGTGCGCACAATGAAATTCGCTTTATTTATTTGTATGTTTACAGTAAAGTTACCTGTATTTGCCCGCGTAATACATTGTTTACTACTACCCCCACCCTGCCCATCCCCACATCGGCTTTGCTACTCTGGCGCGGTTTCTTTTACATTCCCTAAAACTGTGCATCCCGTGACAGTCTCCACCTATGCTGTCTATGATGAATACATACAGGCATCCATCCATTGTAAGTAAATGTCAATCATTCTTCTTAATCTCTCCACAAACCTTACTTTGTTTCACCAACAACAACGCATGCGTCCACTCACTCCGTTGCTTGCCTTGGCTTTGAGTTTCACCCAAACACCGCTGATGATTCTTGCTATCCACAGTATCCACCCATACTGTGTCGCCCACCCAGGCAGGCATCCATTCTTCTTTCACCTTCCACCTATCCTTCAACAACACATGCATCTGATTCCTATCAGCCACCTATCCATGCTTCCAACGTATCCTTCTCTGCCAGTCATCATATTAAATCTCGCCCGCCCTTCCTCCTTCAACCCTTCTTTCCCTTTTGTTCAACACATCCATCAAGGTCATCTGATCTGACTTTTAGTCTCCTCCATACAACTTTCACAGCTGAGTTGGAGTCAGATATAAGAGGCCATTGGTTAATCAAGTCACGCTGGTAATGCTATTGCTACTGCATTGCTCATGCTAAGTAAAGGGTGTCTTCTTTAACCGTTGTATAATGTTCACTACAACTTCATACCTAATAAGTCTCAACAACAGTACAGTGAGTGAAGTCCACACACCCTTCCAGCTAGTGCAATGTCAATAAGTCATGAATATAACTTACCACCGCCCGCCACTGCTGCTGGCTCCCCCTGTAGCTCCTGCAGGTGCCGCATCTTCTCCTGCCCCTCCGGAAGGCTAGAATCGCCGGTGGCCCTGCCGCCACTGGTGGTTGCTAGTACGCCTAGATAAAAACATGACACATTTTTAGATGCCTGTACACCTCCCCTATTTATTCTTTTTCACTAGCAAGATTGAAAAAAAGTTAATACATACATATTATTATAAATCACATTCAATAGTCCAAATCGGGTACTAGAGTACAGTCAGTAGACACTAGTAGTTTTATGGTCCCTAGGGTCATTATTATACTATACTCTACTCTTTGCAAAGTTAGCCTGAGCCATGCAACCATTTTCCGCTTCATGTCTTTTGCGCATGTTACCTCGCAGCTTGTTGTGCAGTAACAGTAAGACGCCTTTTTGAGCCCACATGAGCACATACAGCTACTGTCTGAGCGTTGCGTACAAGAGGTCGAAAAACAAACCACTTTGTTATGGAGTTCGGTTAGTCCGTATTGCTTAGCCATAGGTAACATGTTACACTTTTTGGGCAGGACTGAGAAATGCTTGCATTATACTATATAACAGGCACCATTTTTCTCAGGCAGAGGATTCCCTTCTACGAACCAGAGATTTGCAGAGCTTATGAATGATGCATGTAACCAGTAATTCTACGTTCTACGGTGAGGAGTCGCCCAGAATTCGCACAGATCTTTTGTCTTATATATCATCAATGGTCATGCACTTGTTGCAACACTGTTTATTGTTTTAATCTTATGCATTTTGCTGTTGGAGCTGGCTGGAGTACACTGAATTTTATAGAACAACATACATACAGAGCTTGTTAGTTGAAAATAAACCTTTTGAACTTACACATAGACTCTGTGGTATTTGGTGTGGTGGTGGTGGTGGACTTACACGAGTGAGTGAGCGAAAGGGTGTTATTTTCTGGGTTGTGTAATCATAATCATTGGGTATCTTCGGGTGGGGGTTCGGGGACCTAATGAGACACTATAGCTAGTCGTTCAGGGGATTGTGGGTTCACTTCTGACTGAGGTGTGAGGAACGTCCAAGTTCCAAACTCGCATCACCAACATCCTATTTCATTGTGCATAGTTCTGCATAGGGCTGTGCAGAATCCAAGTAGTATGTACTATATCCTATCAAAAATAGTCAAATATCTGGTTGGGCATTTTGTTTGTGGTAATTGTCAAAGCCTCAAGATTAAGAAGCCTAGTAGAGGACAACCGAAAGGACTGGACTCAGTGGCTAGAGCTATTAGTATTGGTCAATCTGAGTTTTATTCAAAACCGTACAATAAAGAGTGGCAATGCAAACTGGGCAAGCTTAGCGACAGACTAATATTAGTAGTACAGAGTACAGACATTCATAGCAGAGGCAGTTAGAACTTAGAGGCAGGGATAACCAGAATTTAGAAACAGATAGTCAAGTCAAGATCAAAGAATCTTTTGTAAAAAATAGAATTAGGGAGTGGAGCCAGAATTAATAGTTCTGAAAAAATAAGGTGCAGTAAAAGTTAGGGCAATATAATTGTTAAATATTACCACTGGAGGACTTACTGGGACCAGCAGCAGGGCCCTCGGTAGAGGAGCGGTCCTCTGGTGGTTGTCCCGCCGAATCGGACCCCGTCTTCTTGCCCCTGGGTGCTGCACATCAGTGATCATGTAAGATATAATAAAGAAAAAGAAAGACACAAACATTAATGATTGCTGTGAAACAAATACATTATCTAAAAAATACGCTCAAAAAACGTTTTAGGAAACAAAAATTGCAATAAAATTGACCTATCTAATCCGATCGACTACTGGCTTGCGGGATTCACGGACAGTCTACTTATTTGGGAACACTAATTCAGTGTTCCATTCTGATTGATTCAAATAAAATCCAGAACACTAACTAAGCCTAAGTACCACCTGACCTAGCCCACCTATTCCAGGCGGGCCAATTGTTCATTAAGCCTGCATTTCCATTTTTTTTGCCATCAAAAATGCATAGATGAGAAGGAGGACACATGCATAAAGTGCATAATGCATACACCAAATTGTTGGTTGGTTGCGTCTGATGTTCTGCAGCTGACTGACACTGCTAAGCTAAGCTTACCAGTACCACTCACTAAACAAACTACAAAAGGTTCTAAGGACTGGGGTAAGCAGCACTCAGTGACAGAGGATGCGTCACGCAGACCGCTCAAAAATTATCAACTAATAGTAACTAAACCTAGTATCAAATGCATCCACCACTATTTGACAGGAGGAGAAAGGAAGGACTATAGTCTCTCTAGCAATAGCATTACCTAACTGAAGTTCTCTAAAGTAAACTCTTACATAATAATGACAAGCGAGCGCAAAGTTGCAAAAAAGTAAGAGTACCGCCCAGCACCTGTGTCCTACAATCACAGAAGATTTTGAAACGTAATTTACCTGCAATGTAAGCAGCAGTATTCTTGTTATTTGTAAAAAATGTATACACAAATCACAATACTTATACTACTATATATATATTGGCTACTCACCAAGCCCCACGACCTCGACACCTAGCAGGTCCAACAGGTCCTGCTCCCGGTCAAGGATGTCTGACCACCGGTGGGCCAGCTGGTTATGGGTGCGCTGGACCGCGGAGCAGCGAAACACTGCCCGACGCACCTTCGCCCACCGGCGGTGACGCTCCTGGGTCGGGTACCCGGAGCCTGGCCTGCCGCCTGCTGCCAAGGTCAAGGGAGGTGGCGCTGAATAAAAAAAACAAGGGCGGCCACCTCCGCCTCAGTAAACAGCTGGCGGGCTTGCACCCCTGCAGGGCGCAGTCTGCCGCAAGGCAGGCGGCGATTGGGCGCACCCGCCTTGCCCTTTGAGCCGCTGCTGCTACCCTTCGCCATGGTTCTGGGGTGGGAGGAGGTGAAAAAGAAAAGTTAGAAGGGAAAAATAAAGTTAGGGGAAGAAGTAGGAGCTTAAAGAAGAAAGTTATATAAAACAGTCGAAAAGTAAAAAAAACACAGTAAAAAGTAGAAAAAGATGCAAAATATAGACTTAAGCAGAGAGTGAGATAGATAAGAAATAAAGAAAAATTGAAAAACAGTGTAAAAAAATAAGGATTGCAAAGATTGAGGGAGGATAGAAAAGCAGGCCCAGAACCATAGCATAGAGTGGTAAAACAAGATGGCCACGCCCATCGCGACCGCGTGGGTAAGTTTGCGCGATATTTGTCCCCGAGCACGCAAAAAACATCGTGAACACGTACAACGCGTTCCCGAACAAGGAATGCGCATCGCGAGCACGCTATACGCGACCCGGAACAGGAAATAAGGGATCGCGAACGGGCGGGACAAGTGAAAAACAAAATGGTCGCGCCCATAGGCGACCGCATGGGTAAGTTCGCGCCCCCGAGCACGCAAACAGCGTCCCGAACAACCACAACGCGTTCCCGAGCAAGAAATACGCATCGCGAACGGGCGCGACAAGCAGCTACACACGCTCGCGAAGCTACGCGTAGCTCGCGTAGCGCTCCGACGTCTTCGCGTAGCTTCGCGTAGCGCGACTACGCGAACTACGCCCAGGCTTACTACCAATACAGTGCTATCCTCAAACTGCAAGCTTCCAAGATGTATGAGTTCTACCTTAAGACAAAAAAAATGAAACTGGGGTTTGGAGCAAGCAAGGTAAGTCTATTATAAAAGGATAAAATAACAAGAGAGCCAACAGACACCCTTTTTTCGTTCTGTTACAAATGGGAATCCTCTTGGTAAGCCTACCATTAGAAGGCACCTCTGCCTCAGATCAGTTGTCATTTTGTAGCAACTGAAGGATTAACAACAGCCATAATGATATGTTAAATTTTCTTAGCTTGGACCAAAGACAATGTCTCTCGACTCTATTGCTGGCATCACGGAAATTGATAAAGCAGCATTTTAGCTCCCCTTTTCTCTCAAGGGGTCTGTGGCCAACCTCCTACAAAACAAAACAGTGGTCAAGTGTTGAGTTTTCATGCTAAAACCCAGATTGCTCTGTTGCAATCAAATTTAAATTAGTCAGCTTGGCAAAGGTTAATCTGATGAAAGTCTT
Organism: Calotriton arnoldi; assembly: GCA_963921515.1. NCBI lineage: Eukaryota > Metazoa > Chordata > Amphibia > Caudata > Salamandridae > Calotriton > Calotriton arnoldi. The sequence continues at coordinate 893,875 of CAWUFW010002264.1, forward strand.
AGCTGCCATGTCGATTAATGATATCAAATGGTTCACTGACAAAATATCAAAGTTAAAATTATAGAAGTAAAAAATATCGATGTAAAAATATAGAATGCAAAAATATCGACTCCCTATACTTAAGCAGGTAAGTACAAAAATATTGGAAAAAAATATCGATGTAAAAAAGTATAGTTGTACAAAAGTTTGAATTTTATATATATATATATATATATATATATATATATATATATATATATATATTGCAGCTCAAACTCTTTCAATCTCCAACAAAAGAATTACAGCACTCGCGGGGAAAGTTGCACCGGTGATTTTATTCCGGAACCACAACAAACGCGTTTCGGAAACTCCTTCTTCAGTGTCTACCATTTGCACTGAGAGGAGCCATTTAAATTACCCTGCATCGTGTAGACATAGACATAAAGAATGGACTCTATAGCCTCAACATGAGCGCCATCTTATGGTGGTATTCTTGCGCGAATTTCATATAATATAACATCACACTGTAACAAATCGCATCACATGTGTATTCACAATTTCATATAATAATTTGGCCGTGAATCGGCTTTCACGCTATATGAGTCTCCAAATAATCGGAAACTCAATCGCAAATAACACTGCTTTTTATAAAAATGCATCAGATTGAACGTTCATTTTGTATAAAACCATGAAACAAATCATAATGAAATTCTCAATCACGCCGTGAATCGGCATATACCACTCAAGGCACTCAATTAATCTTTACCTTGGTCTCTCATGACCTCTCCATATCTCGCCTTATATTGGCGCACCATTACTGTCTATGTCAAAACACCTCATAGCAAATTAGAGAAAAGAAATCAGCAAAAGTCATAAAAGTTTCTACAGCAATCACTCCCAGGATCCTCATCTGCCTAGGTGCACTGACAGCTCTTCACCGCTATTCAGGCCATTAGGTGCCCTCGTTTGCATATCAATGATATAGCGGGACTCTAGCCTCCTAAGCCTCTGAACTCTGTCTCCCCCCCTGGGGTTTAGTGGTACATGATCTATACAAAAGTATTGCAACAGACAGTAATGGTGCGCCAATATAAGGCGAGATATGGAGAGGTCATGAGAGACCAAGGTAAAGATTAATTGAGTGCCTTGAGTGGTATATGCCGATTCACGGCGTGATTGAGAATTTCATTATGATTTGTTTCATGGTTTTATACAAAATGAATGTTCAATCTGATGCAAGTTACCGGTGCAACTTTCCCCGCGAGTGCTGTAATTCGTTTGTTGGAGATTGAAAGAGTTTGAGCTGCAATATTACGTGGGGGCACCACCACGGTAATAGCACCCGTCCGAGAGTGATCCGAACAAACGGTGCAAAATGAGCGATTATATATATGTGAACAAGGCCATTGTACTGGCCGAAACGCGTCATGGCAGGCAGCAGTGAGAAATAAAATAATACCTTCATTGCCACCACAAGAGGAGTTCGCCTGTTCCTTCTCGCCATCCTGGAGGTTTAGGAACGCTTGATATCTATATATATATATATATATATATATATATATATATATATATATACATATAAAATAAAATATTAAATATTAAATATGTTAAATAATAAAATTGATATAAAAAAATAAAGTAGGTTTAATATAAATTAAAAAATATATAATAAATACACTTAATTAAAAAACGTTAAACACACATACATAATAATTCATATATATTTCCTTTAAAACAATTAATAAACTATTCATTTTTATTTATTTTATAAGTTTATAATTATATAAAAATGTACGTATATATATATGTGTGTGTGTGTGTGTGTGTACCAATAACATAAAATCTAATTAAAACAAACATTCTATTGTAAATTAAAGCATTAAACTATTTCATAATCTTCAAACTTAAACTGTGAGTGCAACAGTAGGGAAAGTGTTGGATAGCGGAGGGGTAAAAATGACTATTCCCACTCCAGTGAGTGCAACAGTAGGGAAAGTGTTGGATAGTTGAGGGGTAGAAATTACTATTCCCACTCCAGTGAGTGTAACAGTAGGGAAAGCGTTGGATAGCGGAGGGGTAAAAATTACTATTTCCATTCCAGTGAGTGCAACAGTAGGGAAAGTGTTGGATAGTGGCGGGATAAAATTTACTAGTCCCACTCCAATAATTGTAAAAGTAGGGAAAGTGTTGGATAGCGGAGGGGTAAAAATTACTATCCCCACTCCAGTAAGTGCAACAGTAGGGAACGTGTTGGATAGCAGAGGTGCAAAAATTACTATTCCCACTCCAGAGAGTGCAACAGTAGGGAAAGTGTTGGAAAGCGGAGGGGTGAAAATTACTATTCCCACTCCAGTGAGTGTAACAGTAGGGAAAGTGCTGGATAGTGGCAGGATAAAAATTACTATTCCCACTCCAGTGAGTGCAACAGTAGGGAAAGTGTTGGAGTTTAGAGGAGTAACAATTAATATTCTCACTCCAGTCAGTTCAAAATTAAAAACAAAACTACATTTTACAACAATAAAAATATGTAAAAAACAAAATAAATTAAAAATATATAAATATGTTACAAATTCAAAAACAAATATATTTAATATAAAAATATATAATATAATGTTAAATACATATAACAAATACCTACAAAAATTATATTCAATAAAATAAAAAACAATTTCCAAACAAACAAATATTTGTAATTAAAAATTTAGAAACAAAAATATTAATTATTACATAGATGTACTTTTTTATTCCCTACCCTATACCACCACACAATTCACAACACACATCTAAATTTAAAAAAAATGTACTTTCTCAACTTACATAATTAATTACCAATTAAAGAAATATTATGAATTTTAAAAAACTCATAAACATTATTTAACTTCCCACACCTTACCCCTATAATCCCCACAACCCACAGTTAAAATTAAAATATAAACAAAATAATTACACATTTAAAACTTATTTTCAATTAAAAAACAAATAGTATTTAACAACTAATTATAAAGTTAGTAAAATGTATTTACTCCCCACACTGTACCCCTATAACAATAAAACCCACACACAAAAATAATCAACACATGCCCTAATTAAATATCAATTAATTAATTAATATTAATGATCAACTTATTTTTAATTAATTAAACAAAAATTACTTCCCACCCTTTACCCCTATAAATCCCACAACCCACACCTAAAATTAATTACACAAATTCCATATTTAATTTTCAATTAATTAATTAAAATGAATTCACAACTAATTATTAATTAATTAAACATAAATTACTTCCCACACTTTACCCCATAAACCCCACAACTAAAAAAATCACACAATTACCATAATTAATTAGCAATTAATTAGTTAATATAAATTAACAACTAATTATTAATTAATTAAACAAATTACTTCCCACCCGTTACCCCTATAAACACCACAACCTGCACCTAAAATTAATAACACAATTTCCATAATTAATTTTCAATCAATTAATTAATATAAATTAACAACTAATTATTAATTATTAAAAAATAAATGACTTCCCACCCTTTAGCCCTATAAACCCCACAACCAGCACCTAAAAATAATTACACAATTAGCATATTTAATTATCAATTAATTAATTAATATGAATTAACAACCTATTAATAATTCATTACAAATAAATTACTTCCCACAATTAACGCTATAAAATCTAAATTAAATAAATAAAAAATAATCATTTATTTTTTATAATTAAATTACTTCCCACCCTATTCCCCTATAAACCCAGAACCCGCTACGGAACAAAAAAATGCAAAATGTAATTAAAATAAAATTAATAACTACTAAAAATGTAACACATATATTAAAAAACATAAACAATACTTTACTAAAAAAACATACATCACATACATTTAAAATATAAACTAAAATACACTAATTAAAAAATCGATATTTTAAACATCTATATCTTGACAAACAATATTAATGACTTCTATATTTTAAACAACGATATTTCTTACCTTAAATTCGATATTCTTAACCACCTGAATAACGATATTTCCAACTCGATATTTGTGTTAGTCGACATTTCCAACTCAATATTCTGTCTCAGCACCATTCTTTAATGTGTGGTCCATTGACCCATGGGGGTCTGTAAAACCAGTGGTGGCTGGTGACATTTGAAAGTGGTGGGGCGTAAAATGATTCTCATACTGTACCGTCGCAAGCGAGCGTAGCGAGCGAGCCTGAACAACCTAAGGGGGGTTTGGGGGGGTTCTCCCCCCAAGAAAATTTAAAAAAAAGAGTGGACAAATGGTGCATTTTCAAGCAAATTTGAGAAAGCAGGGAGGTTAATAAAGCAATTGTGAAAGTGCAGTTATTACATTAATAAAGAGATGTCATATAACATAGGTAGCTGCTTATTCAGTATAACCACAGAGCTTCATAACAGACTTCGAGATACAATGCATTTCTGAGTACCTCACAGATGTTTTTTATTTAACAAACAACTAAACAGGTCGCAAACTAGCAGCATTCAACATATTGTTCACTTTTTGTAGATAAAATCAGCACGTCTGTCTTTAAGAGCAGCAAACTTTTCAATAACTTGAATGTTAAAGTCTGGTATTCTTTTAACTAGGTCTCTCTCTATAGAGAGCATAGCTAAAGCATTTAGTCTTTCCTGAATCATGGTGTTCCTCAGGAATGTCTTTATTCTGTTCAAAGTGGAAAAACATCGTTCCGCCTCCGCCGTTGTCATTGGAGTGGTAATGACTATTTTTAGTAAAGCCACTGTCTCTGTCAGTGACTTTTCCATGTTAAGGTTCTGAATTAAAGCAAGCAAAGAAATTGCACCAGTGGCCTGCCGATATACATTCATACTGTAGAGTACAGTTAATTCAGTTCTCAGATCCTCTTTGTTGAGCATAGGGTAAGCTTCCACAGCCTTATTCAGTGCTTGCTCAGGGAAGGAAGTATCATATTTTGCAAACAGATCACTTTTCAGTAATGTGGCACTCACCAAATGGTTTGTAAAAGAGAAACGTCCCTTTGCCTGCACAATTATAGTGTCACATATCTCTTTTGCAATTCGGACCAGACTGCTGATGTTTTTTCTGCGGTTGAAGAAAGTAGAATCATTTGGCAGTCTGCTATCTAAATTGTCAACCCCTTCTCTGACTTTGTTAATGCTGGTGACAAAGTCAGTGGTAGCTCTTTCCACACAGACAGTATCTATTTCACGTTTTTGTAACCTCTCATATAGTACGTCAACATGAGGCATTATGTCATAAAACAAAAACAGCAAAAACTGGAACTCCCTGTCTTGCAGTGTTCTAGCAAAGCCACGGGCCTCACTCCGAGTTTTATATTCAAAGTCATCATTGGCTTCTATGGTGTCGAAACATTTTTCAAGGTCAACCCTATGTTGGTATATTAGGCTGATTGTACGTATGTGAAAATTCCAACGAGTTGGGCCTCCCTTTGGAATCCTTCTGTTGACAATCGTATGAAGTACCTCCGTTCTTTTGGGGGAACGTGAGAAGAATGCTGCCATTCCTCCTACATCCATAAAGAATATCTGTGCCTCAGAGATCTTTCCTACTGCTTGTTGCATAATCAGATTAAGTTGGTGGGCATAACAGTGCACATAATGGGCATTAGGGTACACATCTCTAATTTTTTTTTGTACTCCACCGGAGGTTCCACTCATTAGTGCAGCACCATCATAGCTTTGTGCAATCAGTTTTTGTTTTTGAGGCTGCTCTGGAAAAATCAAGTTTAGTTCTTGTAGAATAGCTGAAGAAATGCTTTCTGCACTAGAGTCTCTTAAATGAGTGAAACCATAGAACCTCTCCACAACTCTGCTGTCATTGTCAAGGTACCGAAAGATCAGTACAGACTGTGTTTTAGTGGCCACATCAGTGGTGTCATCAGCCTGAATAGCCACAAAGTCGGTGTTTTTCAACTCTTGCACGATATTGCTTTTTACAATCTCTAGCATGCACTCAAGCAGTTCATTTTGTATTATTTTAGAGGTGCCCTTGAAGACTGTAGCACTTGCTAGATGTGCTTCCATTTCACGGTCTATGCTTGCTATTAAATCCACAAGGCCTCTGAATATACCAGGATTTGCGGAACTTTGAGATTCATCATGCCCTCGTAATGCCAGTTCAAAAGCACCACAGAAACAAATGCAATCAATGATTTTTGATAGTATATGTCTATTCCTATCAACTGCTTCATTGTGTTTCTTTATTGTTTTGCGGTAGGCGTCGCTTATGTGGGCTTCAATCGGTGTGTCTCCCAACATCCCTAGTCTTGTCAGGTTTTCCATATGTATTTTTGTGTGTGCATGCTTCTTTACTTTATCTGACAAATGCTTCAAGTCTTTTACTCCTTTTTTGTCCAAGGAATTTCACCACCAAACAGCAAGCAGGGGAAGCAGAACAGAGTATTTGTTGAAGTACACCCTGTAAGCCAATCAACTTTTGTGTACCAGGTGTTTGAGAAAGAACGTGTGTAAATCTTCCCTCTGTCTTGGGAACTTTGTTGTAGGTTTAGGTCTGGCCGGTGGGGTCCTAGTTGTTTTACAATTAGTTTCTCTTCACGTTTCAGTCCAATGAACGGCTTTGCAAGTAGTTGCTCTACTGTATTCATGGTGTTACCAATGTTAAAGTTACCTGTCAATAATCAAAGTACAACGTATGAGGTTTGGTGCATGTAGACGTCACCCACCATGTAGACAACTTACATAGCACTTAACTACTAGAATGTAAAATATAGCAGCAGTTTCCTTACCTTAAACGCTGGGGTTGTTGACTGTTGTAGAGGCGCAAGTGCAGCAAAGGAGGTTGGTGCCTCTTCTTCTTTGCCTTGAGGCTTTACCAGATGCTGAAAAGCAAATATAACAAAATTTAGTTGTGTCAACCAAACACATAGACTGTTAATCATAAAGAACCACAGGCCTCGGATCATGCATAAAACAGATTCATCCTGTGACTACCCATTGCACAATACACATTGTCTTATTTGTTAAGGTATGAGTCGAGATCTTAGTGACTCTTGGAATTGCAATGTAAGAAATCTGCTTCGGAATCGATCCAGGCAACAGATGCCCAAAAATATGCTATTGTGGGTGTAATTTATTCTTTATTCTAATGCCCATTTATTTTAAATAAAGCAATCTTTTTCTTTTTAAATGCAGCCCGTTTTCCTTAAAGGAAAATGGGATGCGTCCAAAAAGAAAAAGAGGACATAGGTACTCCCTTGCCAAATCCCCATTTGCCGTACATTATCATAATATGCAAACTTCCCTGAGCAGTTGCATGCGTGAAAATTGTTTGCAAGGTATGCCCTTGCATACAAACGACATGCAAGAAACCAGCTCAATGCATTTTGTATACAATTTCTAAAGTCGTGAAGTGAACACTGCTGCTAGTCAAGCGTAGTGACGCCATTGTCGATTAATTGCCTCCTCACTGATGTGTTTCAAGGCCTTCAGGTTTCTAAGTAACATAACATGTGCATTTGTAAAGTGCACGTTCACCCATAGGTTTCTTGGCGCTGAATAACAGATGTTTATTGTTACACTCAATGGTACTCATTTTATCGGCCGCAGATGGATGGAAGGCTGAGTGGACCCGCCAGGATTTGAACCTGTGACCATGAGGTCAAACACAGCCCCCTGCAGTGGATGCCTTAGTCCACTGAGCCACCAGACCCGGCTAAGTGCACCCGCCTGCGGCCCACACAGGATCTGGATGACCCTGGATTGAGTGAAAGAAACAAACGCCTCCGGCTTTTGAAAAACGGGAGTTAAGGAATCATTGAACCTGCCATGCAGTGATGCGCAGTTTAGAGCAGTATTATTGTGCGTAGGCATCAGGAAAGGATATATGATACTGGGAGCTGTGTGTGTGCTCTGCTGCGAAACAATACCTCCAAAACTCATAATTAGGCCCTCAATGTGTGGAGGTGTGTCATGTTGAAGTTGAACCACATGCATCACACTGAAAGTGCACGTGCTGGGAATGTCGGTTTACTGGAATTTCACGAACAGATACAGTTTTTACAGCTCTGCAGATGCGATGTGTGTGTGAGAGTTGACTAGTGCATTTTTTATTTAATGACTTTGTACTACGTCCAAGACAGTGCTTTTTCCACTTCCTTACTATGGCTGCTGCACTGACACACTTAGAATTGCAATTCCATTTATAGTGAAATTAAATGACATTGCATTCATTTATATAGCGCTTAGTACCCCAGACAAGGTGTTGAAGTGATTGCCAGTATCGTGCTTCAGCTTGCTTCCCTGAAGAGGGGCATATCGAGTACCTACCCAAGTGAGCAATGTGCATGTTTAGTGTGGCCATTGGCCAATGTGCCATGCGAGGACAGCTGAGGCCTATCAAGCAGGGAAATGACGGGGTTGGGGTGGAGGATAGCTTCGTTCACAGGCACAGCCCCTGTCAGCCTCCGTCCATTTATTTACTTGTCCCATTGGTTTTGACAGCTGATGACTCATTGCAAATGTTACGGTTACTGGGCACCTTATGTGACTATACGTACCTATAAGCCTTAATAGGTATAGTCACTCACTTCACGGTGGTCAAGGGCCTCCCGCTGCTCTGAGCGGGCGCTCTGTCAAAGTATTGTTGAACGGGGGGGGTGCATGCATTGCAGACACACAGCTAGGGCAACCTCGCAGACCCCATGATTTGCGGCACTGTTCTGGAATTTAAAACAAATATCGAGTGCCAAAAAACCTAGAACTTTAAGCTCCGACTCAAATCATGCTTCCACTGTTACATTTGTTAACGTAGCAACCCGTTAAATGATACTTTCGCCCAAATACGCAGAAACGCACGCACGCATAAAAGAAGACACACACACACACACACACACACACTACGAACCTCACAAATACACAACACTCATAAAGACACACTGACACGTGCTTTTCGCATCAGACCGACTTGACAGCCCTCCCCCCCACCCTGTGAAAAGTGCAGGTTTTAGCTCACATTTCTCACCCCATATTGCTTCGAATTTAAATCCTTCAACAATGCCGGATTTGAGAAAATCGTTGGAGTTGATGATGTGATTAAAAATGAAAATTAACGGATGACGGATCCCCCTGGTTGAATAGTATTTTCGTGCAATACATTTTTAGTTAAAAAAACTTTTCTACATGGCTTGTGCGGCTGATTCGGGGTTTTTAAGGTGTGCCACTGTTTTAGCGCATGGTTTGCATACAAAGCATTTTTTCCCTAACCAAAATCTCACGTCGTCCTTGTGTACACATCAATATATCAAAGGACGGAACACCCTGGCAGGCCGTGCTGCTCACTTTTAGCACTTTGTGTGGTTTACATTAAAGTCACATTCCTGGTTCAATCAATACACTGTTGTAAAGCCAGTAAGCCACCCTCTCACTTGCCAAATATCGCAGGGCACCTCACGTACCGAACTGCAACAGCACGGATACAACTTGCATGTGTTACAATGGCACAATTACGTTTAGGACCGACAATTGTGGCAGAGTTGTGATGTCTAGTAGCAGTGGATTTTGTGTGTGGTTTACTCAGGCCGCGATTTTTGTGCTCACGGTGCAACTGAAAACCCCGCGTTGCTTCTTAACAGGCTGCAAAAAAGGGCTTTTTGCACTTTATTTGTTAGGTTTGTGTGTGTGTTTTGTGAGACTGAGTTGTCCAAAAAGGAGTCTCCACCTACGCACACACGACCTCCTGTTAACCTAAAAAAAACATCACACTCAGCGGGTGAACTTACTTGATATCTTATTCTTCCCACACCTGCTCAGGACCATAATTTCTCAGCAGCACCAATAGCTCCAAGGCGTGATTCACGAATCCATACTGCGTAACACAAGCATGGCTTCCCCTTCACACCTGAGATCAGAGACACTGCACGGATCTGGCCTCACACACACACACTGCTACCCTTAGACATAGACACACAGCACAGAAAACAGCTCTCACACACCAACTGCCACCCTCAGGCCTACAGCACAGATCAGGCCTCTCGCACACTATTTGCAACGGTAACGCTCACACTCACAGCACATACTACCCCCAGCCTCTCGCACACCAACTGCTACTACTGCGCATATCAGGCCTCTCACACAGTACTGTACCACACTACCTGTGCTTGCATTGCAACTAGTGTGACGTGGAAGGGCTGGAGATGCAGTACTGCGGGGATATATATATGTAGTAGAGCACATCACAAACCTGCTAAGGCCGGGCAATGGGGAGCAGTAGATCCGATCCAACTAATGATCGATGAATTTTAATGATTGATGATGAGAGATTGATTCTCACGGACCGGACCGGTGTCTCACTAGTAGTCTCGACTCTCCACTCTAGTCTGTCTCGAGTCTCTCTACTGACTACTGAGAGGAAGGGTGGCCGATTTGCCCAGCATCGGCAGAATGGCCAATCACTGCATGGCTTAATAATAAGCCATTACACTGATTGGCCATTGCTACGTTGGGTGCTGGCGGGCCCTCCCACCCCTGCGGTCTGCGGTGCCAACTCCAACTTCTCCAAGTCATGCCTCCTCGGCTGCAGCAGCCAATCCGGACGCAGACGCTCTCTTAGCAGCGCGCCAGGATTGGCGAGAGCAGGCAAACTCGCCGCTCATTTTGCGCCTACTGGGGTCTGCGGTTTTGGGCAACCCCCCTGTGACTTTGTGCTTGCTGTAGCAAAGCCATTATGCGCATGCTGGGTTCCTGGCTGCGGAAAGGCAGCCGGCCAAACCCAACATGCGCTCTGCCACACGCACAGTGCGCGCGCTCATCATTAATAAATCAATGCTGCCTCCTGCCTAGTACTGACACGGAGTCCGAGTCATTGTTGTCACGTGACGCGACGCGACGCCGCGGCCGCGCGTGATGCGAGCGCGCCGCTTTAAATTATTAATACAAACAATTTCAACTTTGAAAGTTGATAGTTGAAAGAAATTGTATTAATAATTTAAAGCGGCGCGCTCGAAATGTACACAAATAATTAAGTGGGGCAACGCCCCACCGCCCCAACGCAGAAACCACCACTGTGTAAAACCTACCCTGGAGGTCTGCAACTGTTTTGAAATTTAAATAGTATTAGCAGATTATTAAAGTATATATACACATGAAAAAAAGAACGTAAAATTGAACATTTTAGAACTGTATGTACATGTGAAGTAATCTGAAATTGAAGACTAAACATTAAGGACCTCCACACTCACCTTTAAAGACTGTATATCTGTCTAACTCTTGTTTATTTGTGTGGGTGCCGCAAAAAGAGAACAAGCCCTTCACATTGAATGGAAAATGGGCGCTGTTTGGCGTGTTGAATCATCCCTTGGTACGGTGGCACTTGAGTGGACAGCGCACAGCTGTCGTCTTTCAGTGAAAGAACACCCATTTGTGGGTTGTATGGTCATTTAGCTCTAGTTTACCCCAATTACTTGTCCTGATGAAGACCCTTTTGAAAGATTTTGAGTAACTACATGTTATGGGTCGAAGCATAAAAGATCTGTTTATTGGCTTGTACTGAATCATCAGCCTCTAAGGACATTAAAAAAGAACTTTGATTCACCCCTGTACTGAGGATACAGACATTAAACTCAGACAGGCTTTGCACAGGCCTCTGTTGCACCGCAATCTGAATTTACTCTAGCTCGGTAACATTTGTCACCTGTCACACTGCACAAGCACTTTTTTAAACTTTTGCCACCAAATGGAGCAACCATTATTATGATTTAAGTATTCTTCCCAATATATGTTTGCCTCAATATATGCAATATATTGCAAATCAAGTTCTGGTGTTGTATTTCTCTTTTTATTTTTATGTATTCCTTCTCCACTGGAATTGCTTTGCTTTGATTTTTTTCTCACATGCTTTCCATTAAGTATGACTTGTTAACTAAAGAAATTGTTTTTCCGGCAGGAACATTTGTTGACTGCACTTAACTATACCCAGGTTCATTGGGTTACACCATTGTTTTATAATGGGTTTTGAAAATAGGCATCCGAATTCAGCAACTGAAATTATGGAAGTAATCCCACCACCTTTTAGTGCTAGTTTAGACAGACAACATGGACAAACACAGCTTAGGGGATTGCAATACCTCAAGCAGAATTTAAGCAAAATCATCCAGCTCAATTAGATCAAGCTTCAAACTGTAATCCCTTTCCACTATCCAACAGACTAACATATTTTTTTCTAAGCACTGCTTGATCATTACTTAATTCCACTAGCCTTTCATCAAAGTTACCTTTTACCATATCCAAACATATATGTTGGATGAGAACAGTCTTATAAATATATTGAGACTACTAGAGGTCAATTAAAACTTAAAGAGCCCTCAAGCAACTTATATGGATCACTGTTGTTGTTACATTCAATGTTGTTGAAATCATAAAGCCTAAACTTGCAGAAGGTATGCCACCACTTGAGCCTGAAGCATGTTTGCTAACCACCATAAAAACAATGAAGCATATATAGTATAAAAGCAACATATTTTACAACAATGCTAATTGAGTAACTCTCAAGAGATTGACACCTGTCACTCTAACCCATGAATTTTCCCCAAAAGCAGCTGCAAGATCAAAGGGCTAGAGACAACTGTTGGACTAGAACATGCAGACACAAAGTTTACGTCTGCACTGTCCTGACCACATTTGTTACCACCACCCTCATCACTAGAATATGTTAAATGTAGCGATCTTATTTGGATGTCATTTTCTGGCTTTACAGGGATCTTTTCCCCAGTATCTGATTTTAAGAAACATTGGCACCAATTTCCTGATAACACAATTCCGTCCATGTTCACTAGACATTGTCCAATCAAGCCTAACTTCAGTCCCACACTATAAATATGAGAAAAAATCAATTTGAAGTATAGGGTCATTTTCATAATTTCCATGCCTAAGCTACAAGCAACAAATCCCACCATCTTGATATCAGGGGCCGTAATTATGCAGAATGCCCAAGGGGTGCAATGGGTATGTGTGCCCTCTTTGTCTGCTCCAAGGGCACTATGGTATTACAGAAAGGCTGCAGATGCTTGTGGTGCCCCTTCTGTAATACTGATAGTGCACATGTAGAGCCAGCGCAATCTTGAGAGGAAGTGTCCCAGGCACACGAGGGAACCATTTTGCCTCTGCACCATATTACAGATGTGGGTAAAGAGGCAAACAGATAGTGCATTGTTAGGGTTTTGCCTGAGCGCAGCCCTCTGGAGGAGGTCAGAAATCACCCTGCTGGTGGGTGCAGTCACTCACTGTACCCACCTGTAGGGGATTCTCTGTCCTCTATTTAAAAGGCTGAGGGCCTGATTCACAAAGGTAAACTTACACTTTCGTGTAGGTTTACGATTATTTGCTATTGACCAAGGCATTTATGAGTAGTATCTATATGAGTGTGAGTCTTCGTACATAAAAAGACCTATATTTTTATGTGCTGAGACTCTGTACTCATAAAGATACACTCGTAAATCTCTTTGTGAATAGCAAACAATTGTAAAATACACACAAGTATGTTTACCTTTGTGAATCAGGCCCTGAGTGTGACCGGCAAGCCAATGGAGCAGACGAGAAGCCATGGGGCTCCGCTCGCAACTCTGGCAGAGGTTCCAAGCAGCCCCTGGGACTTACCCCCAGTGAGAAAAGGGGTGATTGAATTGCCCAGCTATGGGTACCCAACTCAAGAGAGTGCAGTATCCCAGACGGCCGAGAAATAAAGAGATAGTGATGTTGTAGAACCCAATGTTAGAGACTTCCATTTTGGACTGTGTGGGGAAGAGGCACTGTTGAATCTAGAGATGTCCTGATGCAGCAATCCTGCACTGAAATAGCCTGGCAGGGTGACCCCAGCACTAAGGGAAATTGAAAGAAGCCCTCAGAGGGCCAGAAGGGGATCTGTCAGTTGCTGTAGATACAGGAGTGCAGCAGCGGCCTCAGTGAGGATAATGTGTGGCTGCCAGTAGGAAAAAATAGAGGCCGCTGCATAAACTGGAGCCTGCCTAGTTCAAAACAACTGTCATGTGTCTAAGGGGCTCATTACGATGGTGGGCGGACCTGAGTCCGCCCGCCATCGTTGCGGTGTTTGGGACCGCCCGACAGACATGCGGCGGTCCCACCACTGCAATTACGATGCGCCCGCCATACTGGCGGGTGCATCCAGGGCATTTAACATTGCGGACGATGCTGCTGGCTGCAGCACTGTATGCAATGTCAAAATGTCATGCTGTGCATTTCCCTGCACTACGTGGCAGGCACCATGTGGTGCCTGCCATGCAGTGCAGGGAAATGCAGGGGGTACCATGGATACCCCCTAGTGCAGCAACACCTCCCCCAACACAGAGGGGGCCCGCCCCGGGCCCCCGAATCCAGCCTCCGCCAGCCTTTCCATGGCGGTTCCACCGCCATGGAAAGGCTGGCTGACGCCAGCATTATAATCTGGTGGGCGGTGCCTGCTAGGCACCGACACCATTTGCACAGTCCTGTCCGCTCAGCCAGGCAATCGTAACGATTGCCTGTGGCGGAAGCGTGGCCGGCGGTCTTTGTGCCCGCCACGCTTGCGGATCAATTCCCCCCGCCATCCTAATGTGGCGGGGGAAATAGGCATTCAGATGGCGGAGGGCCCGCCACTTCAAGGCTGGCGGTGGCGGGCCTTCTGCCATCCTAATGAGCCCCTTAGTTAGGCTTGGGGAGAAACGCTGCAATTTTTAAACATGCACACGTTTTCTAAGATGCCTTCTCTTTTACACAATGACTTTTAACACACATTTACGTGTGTGACAATGCAGGATTAGTTTCTCTGAATCTTCATTGCTTACAAATTCCATTCAGCAAAAACATTATCACAACACCTTGAACATCCCATTCAAGGTCTTAACATACATTGTGCAAATGTGGTTGTTTGGAGTTTGTCCATGCAGCGACACAGCTGCCTATACAAAATAAACAATGGTGGCCTAACTAGAGGTCTCGGCTCAGAGCAAGGATGCTTTTTGTTATTAATAAACAAGCATTTCCGGGGAGAACTTGCTGTCATTGCAAGGTCATTACATGCTGAAACCTCAGCCCAGCTGCTTGCTGATGCCTCTGCGAGGAGTGACGTCCAACTCGTGATCAAGATGGGGACCTATATTCTATCCCTTCAGGTAACGGGGGCGGATCATCCAATAGGGGATTCTTAGCAGAACGCAAACACAGCCTTGAAACTTAGGCTACAAAACGCATAGTAGGAGTATGCTATATATATATATATATATGTATTACGTTTTTCTCGTGTTTAAAGTCTCTCACTAAAGTTTTTTGCAAACACCGGTTGAAATATGGACTTTAAAAAAAGATTTCTTTCGATTCCAGCCGAGCAATAATAAAACGTTTGTAATCGCCAGTGGTGCAGGTTTAATAAAACATTATTGAGAGACTTTAAACACAAGAGAAACGTAATACAACAGTGACTCTTCTATGTTTACTTTTTACTAACACCTGTTAGAAGGATTTGAATAAAGTTCACAACTAGAGGCATTTTATGGTTGACAAAGGCCGGTTCTATGGCCGAAACGCGTTCCAATCTTGACACCAATCTTGAAATGTGCTGCCTTTGAAATAAAATGGATATCCCAGAGTCTTGAGTGCAGGACCCTTCTTGATGAAGAAATGGTAATCCTGGCATTTAAAAAGGCATGTTGTGGCATTGTCTTAAACCTGCGCCACTGGTGATTACAAAAGTTTTATTATTTCTCGGCTGGAACCGAAAGAAATCTTTTTTTAAAGCATATATTTCAACAGGTGTTTGCAAAAACTTTATTGAGAGACTTTAGACACGAGAGAAACGTAATACAACAGTGACTCTTCTATGTTTACTTATTACTAATACCTGTGAGAAGGATTTAAATAAAGTTCACAACTCGAGGCATTTTATGGTTGACAAAGGCCGATACTACGGCCGAAACACGTTCCAATCTTGACACCAATCTTGACATGTGCTGCCTTTGAAATAAAATGGATATCCCAGAGTCTCGAGTGCAGGACCCTTCTTGATGAAGAAATGGTAATCCTGGCATATATATAAATATATATATATAAATTCACTGGGAAAAAAACAAAGGTCACATGTGGGACGTTATAGTTTGGCTGACATTTGACTCAGACGCAACCAGAGAAATTCAGCCGTTATAGTTAGTGAGCTAACTATAACTCGTGCCTCCCTAATGTACTGCTTATGACCTCACGTATTACATCACTCATGACATGGTCAGTGACATCACTCGTGACATCTCAAATGACATAACTGATGACCTCATCCACTGACTGTGAGTGTTTTTAAAAAGTTTATGAGTGTTAAATATATACCAAGGTGCATTGGTGAATCAGTGGGTGTATGAGTGCCTGTATGGATGATTAAGTGGGTACGTGACTGCCCGTATAACTGAATGATTAGGTGTCTGAGATTATGTAATGGTGAGTGACTGGCTGTGTGAATGTCTATATCCGTCTGTCAGTCAGTGTCTAAGTGGCTGTATGAGTCTGTGAGTGGGTACGTGAGTTTCTGTATGGGTGAGTGATTGGTTGTCTGAGTACCTCTGTGGGTGTCTGAGTGTCTGTTTGGGTGGGTGAGGGTGTGTGTGTGACTGCCTGTATGGATGAGTGAGTGGGTGAATCAGTGGCTGCATGGGTTAGTGAGGGCATTTGTGAAGGGATGTATGGGTGAGTGAATGTGTGTATGGCTGTGTCAGCGAGTGAGTGGATTTGTCAGTGGTATATGGGGAAGTAATTACATATGTGAAAGGCAGTATAAGTGAGTGTTAGGGTATATGAGTGACTGTATGGGTGAGTGAGTGATTGTGAGAGTGGCTGTATGGGTGAGTGTGTGCTTGAGTCAGTGACTGTTTAGGTGAGTGAGTACATGTTAGTATCTGTATGAGCAAGTGAGTGGGTACGTGTGTACATATATGGGTGAATAAGTGGCTGTGTGATTGTATGGGTGAGTGAGTAGGTGTATGAGTAGCTCTATGGATGACTGACTTAGTGTGTGAGTGGCTGTATGGAAGTATGAGTGGATATGTCATGGCTGTATTAGTGAGTGAGTGGGTGTATGAGTGGCTGTATGAGTGAGTGAGTGGATGTGGTGTAGATCTATGAATTAGTTAGTGGGAATGTGAATACTGGTATGGGTGTGTGAATGAGTTTGAGAATGGTAGTGTGGAATTTGGAGTGGGTTTACGAAAGGTTTTATGGGGGTGTGAGTAGGTGCATCAGATTCTATGGATGATGTAATCAGTAATGTAATCAGTGATGTCACTGACCATGTCATTAGTGATGTAATATGTGAGGTCATAAGCAGTGTATTGCGGGGAGAGAGTTATAGTTAGCTCCCTAACTGTAAGTGCTGAATTTCTCTGGTTTTGTATGAGTGAAATGTCAGCCTAACTTTAACGTCCCTGGAACCTTTGGCTTTTTTAGTGAATTTCTAAGGTTTGTTTAAATTCAATTTCCTAACTATAACATCCCTGTAACATTTGTTTTTTCCAGTGAATTTCTAAGGCTTTTTAAATGCTAATTCCTAACTATAACGTCCCTGTAAACTTTTGTTTTTTCAGTGAATTTCTATGGATTTTTTAACTGGTAGTTGCATTTCCAGAGTGGTATAGAAAGGGGACTGGGCCTTTGACCAGCTCTCAGGAATAAACCCGCTGTGTAGGACTTACAGGAGTTACCAGGAGAGTTTCTTGGCCCCCAGAGTCCCTCAGGAGTAAAGTGGCTTCATCTCCTAACCAGTAGAGCACCTTGAGCCACGTTTCCCGAGTGGTGGAGAAAGGGGGTGTGGCCCCCAAAGACCTCTTAGCAATCCCGCTGTATGGGACTTACTGGAGATAACAGGAGGGGTAGTTGGCCCCCAAGGACGTCTTTGAGGGCCAACTATCCCTCCTGTTACCTCCAGTAAGTCCCACACAGCAGGATTGCTGAGACGTGGTAGGAGGCCATGCCCCCTTTCTCTACCAGTCTGCAAACACGCCTCCTAGCGTACTTCTAGTAGGGGAATGAAGTCCCCTTGGCTATTGAGGGTCCTTGGGGGCCAACCGCCCTTCCGTTACCTCTAGCAAGTCCCACACAGTGGGTTTGCAGAGAGGGTTTTGGTGGCCACACCCCCTTTCTCCACCACTATGCAAATGCTCCTCCTGGTGCACTACTCGTTGAGGAATGAAATCCCCTTGGCTCTTGAGGGTTCTTGGGGGCCAACAAGCTCTCCTGTTACCTCCAGTAAGACTTGCACAGCTGGATTGCTGAGAGGTCCTCAGAGGCCATGCCCCCTTTCCCCACCATTCTGCAAACATGCCTCCTGGTGCACTGCAGCTTGGGGGATGAAGTCCACTTTAGTCCTGAGGCCCTCAGAAGGCAAGGGGACTTCATCCCCCACCAGCAGTGTGTCAAGTTTTTTTTCCAAAGGAAGGGGGACTGTGTAGCCCCCTTCCCTGGGCTGATTTCAGCCCCAGGGACCCCATCCCTGGGCCAGGCATGTTAAGAATGGGAATGGCGGCTGCGTGTCCCCCCTCCCTGGGCTGATTTCAGCCCCAGGGACCCCATAACCCTGGGGCCAGGCATGTTAAGAATGGGAATGGGGGCTGCGTGTCCCCCCTCCCTGTGCCGATTTCAGCCCCAGAGACCCCCATCCCACGGGCCGGGCCTTTTGTTTTCTTTTTTCAAAAAAAGGAAGGGGGGCGCTTGGCCTCTCTTTCCTGGGCCAGTTTTGGCCCCGGGGGCCCCATCCCCCAGGGCCTACCCTTTATTTCATTTTTTTTTGTACATGGGACAGGGCCACGTGACCCACCTCCCCAGGCCGAATTCATCCCGGGGACCACAACTCCCGGGGCTAGCCCTTAATATATTTTTTTTTAAAAGGGGATGGGGGTTTGCGCGGCCCCACTTCCCGGCCAACATCAGTCCTGGGTGCCTCATCTCCCAGGGCCTTGCCACTTTGTTGGGGACCGCAGGGGGAGCTTCAAGGCCCCCGCAGTCCCTGCCGGCTCCCCACCTCCTGCGGGAGCCGGCATTGCTTTGAGACCCAGGGAGCTGCTAACATGCAGTTCCCTGGATCTCAAAGCAATATGTCTGTTTCCCTGCTCACTTGACAGCTGGCAGGGAAACAGACATTCTCTGCTTTCAGCAAGCAAGAGCATTTTGCTCTCACTTGCTGAAAGCAGAGTTTTTGCTATGGCTTGGTGGGAGTGGTGCTCCTGCCAAGCCATAGCAAACTGCAATGTCCAGGGGGTGAGGACCCCGGGATATTGCTGGAGCCAGCCCTCGGAGATTGCAGTTCCCAGGGCCATGTAGGGCTCCACGAGGAGGGCCACACAAGACCCTCCTATGTAAATTTAGCCCCAGGGAGGCTCCCCTGCATATAATTAAGTTACTGCCGGTGGTAGGTGGCGGTCCCCGGGGCTGCAATATTTTAAATTTACCTCTGTACCCCAGGGAGCGGGTGTGGGGGGCTGGATCCCCCCTTGCATTATAGCCCTGGGGAGGTGGCAGTCCCCGGGGCTGCAGGGGGCCGCGTAACCCCCCGCATTCCTGTTATATTTAGACCCGGGGTGGTGGCAGTCCCAGTGGCTGTGGCTGTGGGGGAGGCCTTAGGGCCTCCCATGCATTATTTTTATTTTACATTTGTGCCCCGGGGTGGTGGAGGCCCTGTCCACCCCCTTCTCCTCCCCAAAAAATACTAGAGGCTTAGGGGTCAAGGTGTTTCTACCCTGCCCCCTTTTCTTTTTTTTACGTGTTTTCTTGTGACTCGGTAGTTTGAAGTGTTGGCAGCCTATCAGATCTCAGGCACTAGATCGAGAGAGGTCGCAGATCCACCGCGGCCTCACTTGTATTTCTTAAAATCTTGAAATTTCGCAGCAACTACTGAATGGATTTACATCATTATGGGGTGCTTTCTGGATCAGGAGCTACCTTTCTGCCAAATTTGGTGTAATTCCGTTCAGCAATTCGGGCTATAGCCGTGTCTAAAGTTTCCTCTGAAAATTAACAAGCAGCCTTTTTGGACCCCCTCTTTTTCTTGGCCCCTGCTTGAAGGATCACCACTAAATTTTCAGGACTGCAGCTGAAGTGAGCGTTGTATCAGTTTTGAAAATTTTGCTAGGATTCGTCAAACTACACCAAAGGTATTGGCAAAGGAAAAAACGCTCTTCTTATGGAAACTATATCCAAATTTTAACTACCTACTGGTGACCGCGAGTTTTATGTGCTCAAATATATACATTGTTCAGTAAGATGGTGAAACTGTTCATTCTGTTCACTGTACTTATATTGCTAATTACTCTTATATGCTTCTGTCTATTGATCATTGCAGCACATATATTATATACAAGAATCACAATGGTTTAATAAATATAGAAAAATGCCCCTCTGTGTAATCCTTGCATATTTCTCTGAGAAAAAGAAAGCACGAGTGACTGAGTGAAAGGGTTCTAGATGTGTTACCACAATTCCTCGGAGGGATCAGGTTTGTCATGTTTTGTGGTTGCCAAAACCATGTGCTACCTGTCTAGGTTTGGGTGTACTTATGGTGGCAATGTAAGCTAGGTGGCCTTTAGGACAACATACCCTGAGGGGGTGCTTGGAATCAGTCTGACAACATCTCTAAGTTTATGTTTATGCCCAACAAATGAACAGATCATACTAGAAAAGTGGAAACTACACAACACAACGAATACACTAAGCCTCTGCTGTCTACTGAGCCTGGGGTGAGCCAGAGACCAGGGTCTCTAAAGAAAAGCAAATTCCTTGAGGCGCTATATGTTTCTAAGCTACTTCTCACTGACAATCTGCTTTAAGAAGAAGAAATGTTGGTGTCAGCCTAAAGGGGCCGAGTCAATGGCATTATCCTTCCTCCAGTGCAAAGAACTGAAAGGCGCCTTATGATGCAGAGAGAAATGCTATTGCCACCTTCGCTATACGCCCCTCCTAACATACAGGACAAGAAATACAATTGAATTCTCACCAGGACAAGGGCAGGCAGAACTAAAGGGCTTATGTGTGTTTTGACTGGCCTTTCTGGGCACACACATAAGTGTAGAGTGGGCTGAAGCACACAGTACAACCTATCTCACACCACCGAAAGCATAAACTCTAAGAAACCGTAGAAGTAGTGGAGGTTATCAACGCTATTCATTATCTGAAAGTGGGTAAGGCTCCAGGGCCCGACTAGTTCAATGGAGCATTTTACAAAATTGTTGATGCCTGGATAGCCGCTACCCTTAATAAACTGTTTAATAAATTTGGTGAAACAGGAGAAACAGTTGCCTCCATGAGAGAGGCAGCCATAGCACTAATCACAAAACCAGACAAGGACTGCACTATGTGTGAGTCATATAGGCCAATTTCGTTATTGAATGTGGATGCCAAACACTTTACTGGCATCCTCATGACACATTAATGCCAAATATTATCCACGCTGACCAATCAGGTTTCAAGCCAGAAGGATAGTGTGGTGATAATATTAAAAAGCTACTACAACCGATTGAAAATGCACAAAAGAGACATAAGCATCTGTTATACCTCTCCTTGGATGCTGAAAAAGCATACAATCGCATTGAATGGAATTCAATGAGGAGGATCATGCAAACCCTGGGATTGGGTACTCAATTCTCGAAGTGATTTATCAGGCTACAGATTGCCCAGGGCTATACCCACGTTAAAAACACCAACTCAATGTCAATAGCAAGGGGAAGCAGGCAGGGCTTTCCTCTTTCCCCTCTTCTGTTTGCCTTGACTCTCAAACCTCTAGCCAACCTAGTGAGGAATAGGGCTGACAATTGAGGGGCACTACTTGGACAGGAAGAATTCAAGCTGACAATGTTTGAAGATGACATTACGATGACGATTTGTAATTGTACTCAATCCATGGGCCTATTATCAGCAGAACTGGAAACATTTAGGCAGTTAGCAGGCTTTAAAATGAACATAGGTAAATCAAGGAAGCTGCTTCTCCACAAACTGCCAAATCAAAGACAATAACTTGGGAAGATCCTGATGGTTAAATTAGGCCTACAGACTATTACATATCTGGGGATCAGACTATGTTCAGCCATCACCCAAGTAGTAAGTTTGAACTATTCCACCCTGTTTAAAGAAATCAAAGCAGACTTGGGGAGATAAAATCTACTGCATTTTTGCTGGCTCTACAGAATAGCCATAGTCAAGATTATTATCCTCCCGAGGACTTTATATCTCTTTCAAACACTCCCAATAAAAGACTAGAAAGAATACATTGACCAACTACAAATATCAATAAATGCTTATATATGGGCAGAAAAAATAAGAAAATAGAAGTAAGGCAGACATTGCGCCTTACAAATTAAAGGGCTGGTGATTCAATACATTCACACCTATCAATTAGCTACCCTATTTGTTTATTTTGAAGAATGGAGGGAAATAAAGACAGACAAACAATGGTGTGGCATAGATTACCTTATAGCAATGATGCCTACTCGGCAAATCTCAGGGCTGCACCTCAAACATAGGAGTTGAGTTTGTACTCATCAGCTAACAAGAACTACATTGGAAAACTGGGATTGGGTAGTGAGAAAAAGGGGTTTTACTAGATTTTCTTTATCCTTTACACCCAGATTCTTTAACCCAGACTTCCCACAGGCAATGTATGTTTTAGCATACTCAAATTGAAGGGAATATAAATGTAAAATGGTAGAATCTCTATTCAAGAAGGGGCAAATTCAGTCCATTGAAGATCTTAAGAGCCGGTAATGCAAAAAAAGGGGACCCCCTCTAAAGAAGTTAATTTGAGGTCAGGGAGAAGAGGGGAAAACCAAAACATTCAATAAAGAGCTCCCTCACGACCTATATTTCTTTCATCAAAGTAGAACTGAATTCAGCATGGGCTGTATAACAATGAAATCACATCAACAAGAATATTAGAATGAAATTGATTTTAACATAGTTGTTTATTTAGCTTCTTTTTTAGCATTGAATGCATATTTATCAAAAATGTCATAGATTTTTTCTAATTTTTTCTAAAACTTTTTTATATATATACACATAAAAGTAAACAGAATTCCTACATGAAACTCAAGAGTAGGTACAGTACACTGCTGAGAAAATACCCCCCGAATAAGAACAATTACACATACAAAAAGAAAATGTTCATGCATACTCAAACGAAAACCATCCAGACTCATACAACAGTCACAAACAAATATATCTGGATAAAGGGGAGACAATAGATTGCAAGGTCTCCACGACCATCTAAAGTGAGTGTGTTCATCAGGATCTGAACAATCTGGGTCGACGCGCGTTTCGGTGGCATGTAAAAGATAGTAAGACCACCTTCCTCAGGACCTTTCCAGATACCAAAGAATCACAATACACCCAGGGGATACAAGCTATGTTAATGTAAGTGTTGTTTTGATAGGGATGGCAACTATGCTGCTGTCATAATGTGCAACGGTATCTTTATATGGTAATGCGTATTCTAGAACACTCACAAGTGGTGTCCAGTAGGCTGAAAGTCAAGTTACCGGAAATGTCACCTCGGTGCTCAGTCTTCTGATTGAGTAAGGCGGAACGCCTGCTCAAGTATGTTTTATTTCAAAGAGTTGCAGTGAGTCGGGCGACTGGGTATATCGATGGTCCACGTACAACCTCACATCAGACCGACCCGAGTCATTCCGGCATCTACCTTCAGGAGAAAGACTTTTTATTTTAACATTTGAAGTGTCACCCGACTCACTTAAGAGCCGGTGCCAGCTTCCAGCAAGTGAACAATTGGCATATCTATAAGTTACACACTGGATACTCCAGGCTGATATGAAAGAAGGACCCTCCATTCCGCAGATATATTTTCAGATATGGATCAAAGGCATACACACTGGCAAAAAAAAGATCTCAGCTTTATGTAGACACTAGAGTGACAGTCATTTTGAATGCAAGACACTGGCTCAAAGGCGATGGGAGAAGAAATTGGGAGGAGACTCTACAGACAAAGACTGGAACAAGATCCTCAACATTACATGCATCTTGGCCAGGACATATCAAATAAATGAAGTGCTATACAAAGAGGTTTGTGGCTGCCCAAGAGTCAGTGTATTCATGATGACGGGGCACCCTGTCCCTGTCTGCACCAGGTGCACCTTTTGAAAGGTCTGCCTGGCGTAGACAAAGACAGTGTGCCCATTCTGCAATCTGGGTTAAAGAGTTTTTATTGGTTTCAGAATAGGAATATCCTGGAAGTGGGTGAGGATCTGTTTCCTGTTTATCAGTTCAAGGGCCAAATTTAAGTTTGATGGACAATACTCCATCAGTATGGTGAAGGACATTAGGAACCACTATCCACCAAATTTCGAGATCACCACTGGGCACGCAATGATCTCTGTACCTTGATATGAACCACTGTCACAACAGTTCCATTCTAGGCACAAAAATTTGGTATGGACGCAATTGGTTTGGCTGGCTGTCCACCAAGCTTTCAATATTTCTTTTATAAAAAAAAAAAACACCTAAAGTGTTTTTACTGAAAAACAAAAAATGAATGACCCCCCACACCCTAAAGGTTTTCTTCCATGGTCTTCAGGTCCTCACCACTAGGTTTTTCCTGGCTTTGACAAATAGGAAAAAAAGAACCCCAAATTAGGCTATCATTTCTAAATAGTGTGGGCGGTGCGATGGCTTTACTCCCATGATGCCTACTCTCTCGGGCCACCATGGGCAGCTTTCCCTCAATGGAGATAACATGGAATCCATCTGCAGAAAGCTGATGGTCCACTTGTTTGCAACAGAATACCTCATTTGCCAAGCTCTAAATCAACCTCTTAGTTTTTTTTACTTTCCGCCATACTTTATTTGTGAATTTACACATTAGATGTAACAGCCTTTACAATTTGTGGCTTCTCTCTTTGTTTGAGTAGGGACCTTCTGATATACTTAGCAGAGGATACACTAAAGCTTTCCTCTCAGCCTACAATATTTATTGTTAAAGCTTGCATTTTATTTTTTCAAGACCTTAATGGTTGAGGTTATTCATGTGAGTGAGCCTCATCAGGTACAGCTTATTTTTTTATTCCTCAAAATAAAGTGATTGCAAGAACCAGAAAAATCAGTTCCTGCATTGATGGACCTAAAAGGTGGAGTAGCTTTTTTAGTTCGTGAAATTAGTTAGTGCAATACACATATCTGAACATTTAACAATTGCACATAATGAGGAACATGACAACCTAAATAATGAGAAGCAAATCCTAATATTTTCTAAAGAAGATGACTTAGTAAAACATAGCCATTATCAAACATGGATGATGCCTTAAAAATGTGTCCCAAACCATTCACTCAGATATACGCCATACACAGTTAATATTAAAGCACAAATATCCCTTTTATATCTGCCCTAATACCAAATAAACAAACCAGCTTACTACGACCTCTTAAACCATATAAAACCTAAAAAAATACATATTACCCACAAAAAATATTCATAGACTAAGAGCAATGATGATTCAAACCATTCTAAAGATTTACCCCACCAAGTATCTTCTAGGGGCAGGGATATCACTGGTGGCTGTTTTATTTCGTGCAATTAAACGTTTTAAAGTGTGGATAGGTAGTAATTGCCCTTTTATGTGCTCTTGGACTTTAGGTAGTATATCTTTAAGGTTTTTGGTTGTGGGTTCCTGGGAGCTAGTGCTTGCTTCTTTCATATCCTGCAATATCTCCCTTACTTCTATTTCTGTCACATTTGGAGGGGTGGTTGTGCTCTCTTACATGAATTACATCACCTTTTGTAGTTCCCTTCCGTAGCATGCATTAGAATAATATTAAGGGCCTTATTACAACTTTGGCGGTCTCACAGTGGGCCGCCACGCCAGCTGCGAGACCACCAAAGACGTGCACACACCGCCCACCTGATTAGGAGTTTAATCTTGGTCTGGCGGGCGGTGCTTTGGCAGTCCCATGGCGGCGCCTTTCTAAGGCTCATATCTAAGCCTTAGAAAGGCGCCGGAGTGAGAGCGCCAAACCACATTCTTGCATGGCATGGACTGTACAGTCCATGCCGTGCATACAGACAGGGGGGTACACCACGTGCCCCCCTGCATGCACTACATGGCCCAGAGGCAACAGGGGGCCCTGCAGGGCCTCCCTAGTTTCCTCACCGCCACACTTTTCATGGCGGGCTCATTGCCATGAAAACTGTGGCGGTGAGGAAACTAGTAATATGCTTGGCAGTGTCACTGCGGCATTGTCAGCATATTGGGGCCTCACACCTCTGCAACACTGCTGAGAGATTACAGATCCCGGGGGTTGCAGTGGTCCTCTGGCGGTCCGACTGCCAAACTTGTAATAGGGCGGTCGGACCACCGGTGCGGTGGTGCCTGAACTGTTCTTTCATTGCATCTGAAAGTAGTTCAATAGTATAAATATATGCCACTGCTTCTATCTTGTATACTTACATGTATGTTCTGTTTAGATGTTTCACACGGTTTTGCAGTTTTCAGTTGGGGGTTTTCTAGTGTGGAGCAGATGATTTAATTTCTGTTGGTTGGAAAAAAAATTAAGTTTAATTTTAATTGTTAATTTGTAGGTAGTTTGTAGACTCTGAGGTCATTTCGTTTATTTTTGCGTGCTATTTGGGTGAATTTATAGTTTTTTTATTAAGTTATATATAATTACTTTCTTATATTTTTGCTGGTTTGTGATAGTTGTTATTTTTTAGCAGTTCATTGGTTTTTCACATTGTAGGTTTTCTTTCTTTTATGAAGTCTATGTGAAGAAATAGAAGTTGGAGAGTGTTTTAATATGTATTTGCTATTTTAAATTATTAAGTTTAATAACATTTAGCTTTAAGTGTTTAAATATAAGTTTTACTTTCTTGGTTAGGTAGTTGTTTAGATGTATATATTTCTTCTATAATGATCTGATGAGAAAATCCAGCAGAGTTTCCTCATGGGAAACAGTCAGAACACCGCAGTCTAAACCACGAGTGTTCCGACTCCGCAAGTTCTACCACACTTGCCTTAACCACGCATATGCCCTAACCACGCATATGCGTGGGTAAGGCAACGCGTGGTCTAGCTGCTGGCTGCTGCGGATGGAAGCAGGAAGACCTCGCAGGAAGCGGTGAGGTAAGTGGGGCTGGGTGTAGTTCTAGGCTGGGGGTGGGTTGGGGGTTGTTTTGTTGTAGTTTAGTAGGCTGGGGGGTTGGGGTAGTTTTATGGGCTGAAGGTGGGTCGGGGTTTGTTTTGTTGGCTGGGGGTGGGTCAGGGTTGTTTTGTGAGCTGGGGTACGTTAGGGGTAGTTTTGTGGCCTGGGGGTGGGTCGGAGGTTTGTGGGCTGGGGTGGGTTGGGTAGTTTTCTAGGCTTGGGCCGGGTAGTTTTATTGGCTCAGGGTGGGTCGGGTCTTGTTTTGTTGGCTGAGAGTGGGTCGAGGTTGCTTTGTGGGCTGGGGGTGGGTCGGAGATAGTTTTGTGGGCTAGGGGTGGGTCAGGAGAAGTTTTGTGGGCTGGGGAAGGGTCAGGGGTAGTTTTGTGGGCTGGGGGTGGGTCGGATAGTTTTCAGGGCTGGGGAGGGTTGGGGGTAGTTTTTAGGGCTGGGGGTTGGAGGTAGTTTTCAGGGCTGAATGGTTCGGGATAGTTTTCAGGGCTGGGGGTTGGGGTAGTTTTCAGGGCTGGAGGGTCAGGGGACGTTTTCAGGGCTGGGAGGATCGGGGGAAGGTTTCAGGGCTGGGGGCTCGGGCTAGTTTTCAGGGCTGGATGGTGGGGGTAGTTTTCAGGCTGGGGTGTCAGGGGTAGTTTTCAGGGCTGGGGGGTCAGGGTAGTTTTTAGGGCTGGGGGTTGGGTGTTTTTTTATTAGGGGTTAGGGTATTAGGCCTCAGGGCAGTCGAAGGGGAATGGGTAGTTGGGGTAGTGTTTAGGGCTTGGGTGAAGGCGGGGTAGTTTTTAGGGCTGGGGCTGGGCTGGGTCAGGTTAAGTGTCTGAAAAGTTTCAGCGCTCCATCCATCATCTCCTTGTGTTTGCTTTGTTCGCCCTAAGTTGGCAGGGTATGCCCAGACGTGGGTCCCTTGCTCACTTTGCCACTGGATTCAAGCTAGCATGGCTGATGAGGGCTGTTAGCCTGAAACCGGTCCCAGGATGCTTGTTTCCGGTCCAGGGAAGACATGGCTTGGTAGTTCGGGCTGGACTGTTCCCATGAGGCACAGGGTCAAGACTGATTTGCATATAGCTGTGTCTGAACTGGGGTGGCGAAGTGAGCTATAGAACGATGATGGGTTCAACCCAGATCTGTGACTGGGGTAGAGTGTCTCAAAAGTTTCAGTGCTCCGTACATCATCTCCTTGTGTTTGCTTTGCTCGCCCTAAGTTGGCAGGGTATGCCCAGACGTGGGTCCCTTGCTCGCTCACTTTGCCACTGGATTCAAGCTAGCCTGGCTGATGAGGGCTCTTAGCCTGAAACCGGTACCAGGATGCTTGTTTCTGGTCCAGGGAAGACATGGCTTGGCAGTTCGGGCTGGACTGTTCCCATGAGGCACAGGGTCAAGACTGATTTGCATATAGCTGTGTCTGAACTGGGGTGGCGAAGTGAGATAAAGAACAATGATGGATTCAACCCGATCTGTGACTGGGGGTGAGTATTTTAAAAGTCTCAGCGCTCAGTCCATCATCTCCTTGTGTTTGCTTTGTTCGCCCTAAGTTGGCAGGGTATGCCCAGATGTGGGTCCCTTGCTCACTTTGCCACTGGATTCAAGCTAGCCTGGCTGATGAGGGCTGTTAGCCCGAAACCGGTGCTAGTATGCTTGTTTCCTGTCCAGGGAAGACATGGCTTGGCAGCTCGGACTGGACTTTTCCCATGAGGCACAGGGTCAAGACTGATTTGCATATAGCTGTGTCTGAACTGGGGTGGCGAAGTGAGCTAAAGAATGATGATGGATTGAACCCAGATCTGAGACTGGGGGTGAGTGTCTGAAAAGTTTCAGCGCTCCGTCCATCATCTCCTTGGGTTTGCTTTGGTCGCCCTAAGTTGGCAGAGTATGCACGGACGTGGGTCCCTTGCTCATTTTGCCACTGGATTCAAGCTAGCCTGGCAGATGAGGGCTGTTCACCCGAAACCGGTCCCAGGACGATTGTTTCCGGTCCAGGGTAGACATGGTTTGGCAGTTCAGGCTGGACTGTCCCCATGAGGCACAGGGTCAAGACTGATTTGCATATAGCTGTGTCTGAACTGAGGTGGCGAAGTGAGCTAAAGAACGATGATGGATTGAACCCAGATCTGTGACTGGGTGAGTGTCTGAAAAGTTTCAGCGCTCCGTCCATCATCTCCTTGGGTTTGCTTTGGTCGCCCTAAGTTGGCAGAGTATGCACGGACGTGGGTCCCTTGCTCATTTTGCCACTGGATTCAAGCTAGCCTGGCAGATGAGGGCTGTTCACCCGAAACCGGTACCAGGACGATTGTTTCCGGTCCAGGGTAGACATGGCTTGGCAGTTCAGGCTGGACTGTCCCCATGAGGCACAGGGTCAAGACTGATTTGCATACAGCTGTGTCTGAACTGGGGTGGTGAAGTGAGCTAAAGAACGATGATGGATTGAACCCAGATCTGTGACTGGGTGAGTGTCTGAAAAGTTTCACGCTCCGTCCATCATCTCCTTGTGTTTGCTTTCTTCGCCCTAAGTTGTCAGGGTATAACAAGACGTGGGTCCCTTGCTCATTTTGCCACTGGATTCAACCTAGCCTGAACGATGAGGGCTGTTAGTCTGAAATCGGTCCCAGGTTGCTTGTTTCCAGTCCAGGGAAGACATGGCTTGGCAGTTTGGGCTGAACTGTTCCCATGAGGCACAGGGTCAAGACTGATTTGCATATAGCTGTCTCTGAACTGGGGTGAAGAAATGAGCTAAATAACGATGATGGATTCAACCTAGACATGTGACTGGGGATGAGTGTCTGAAAAGTTTCAGCACTCCGTCCACCATCTCCTTGTGTTTGCTTTGTTCGCCCTAAGTTGGCAGGATATGCCCAGACGTGGGTCCCTTGCTCACTTTGCCACTGAATTCAACCTAGCCTGGCTGATGAGGGCTGTTAGCCGTAAACCGGTCCCAGGATCCTTGTTTCCGGTCCAGGGAAGACATGGCTTGGCAGTTTGGGCTGGACTGTTCCCATGAGGCACAGGGTCAAGACTAATTTGCATATAGCTGTGTCTGAACTGGGGTGGCAAAGTGCGCTAAAGAACGATGATGGATTCAACCCAGATATGTGACTGGGGGTGAGTGTCTGAAAAGTGTCAGCGCTCAGTCCATCATCTCCTTGTGTTTGCTTTGTGTCGCCCTAAGTTGGCAGGGTATGCCCACACGTGGGTCGCTTGCTCACTTTGCCACTGGATTCAAGCTAGCCTGGCTGATGAGGGCTGTTAGCTGTAAACCGGTCCCAGGATGCTTGTTTCCGGTCCAGGGAAGACATGGCTTGGCAGTTTGGGCTGAACTGTTCCCAATAGGCACAGGGTCATGACTGATTTGCATATAGCTGTCTCTGAACTGCGGTGGAGAAATGAGCTAAATAACGATGATGGATTCAACCCAGATATGTGACTGGGGATGAGTGTCTGAAAAGTTTCAGCGCTCCGTCCATCATCTCCTTGGGTTTGCTTTGGTCGCCCTAAGTTGGCAGAGTATGCACGGACGTGGGTCCCTTGCTCATTTTGCCACTGGATTCAAGCTAGCCTGGCAGATGAGGGCTGTTCAGCCCGAAACCGGTCCCAGGACGCTTGTTTCCGGTCCAGGGTAGACATGGTTTGGCAGTTCAGGCTGGACTGTCCCCATGAGGCACAGGGTCAAGACTGATTTGCATATAGCTGTGTCTGAACTGAGGTGGCGAAGTGAGCTAAAGAACGATGATGGATTGAACCCAGATCTGTGACTGGGTGAGTGTCTGAAAAGTTTCAGCGCTCCGTCCATCATCTCCTTGGGTTTGCTTTGGTCGCCCTAAGTTGGCAGAGTATGCACGGACGTGGGTCCCTTGCTCATTTTGCCACTGGATTCAAGCTAGCCTGGCAGATGAGGGCTGTTCACCCGAAACCGGTACCAGGACGATTGTTTCCGGTCCAGGGTAGACATGGCTTGGCAGTTCAGGCTGGACTGTCCCCATGAGGCACAGGGTCAAGACTGATTTGCATACAGCTGTGTCTGAACTGGGGTGGTGAAGTGAGCTAAAGAACGATGATGGATTGAACCCAGATCTGTGACTGGGTGAGTGTCTGAAAAGTTTCACGCTCCGTCCATCATCTCCTTGTGTTTGCTTTCTTCGCCCTAAGTTGTCAGGGTATAACAAGACGTGGGTCCCTTGCTCACTTTGCCACTGGATTCAACCTAGCCTGAACGATGAGGGCTGTTAGTCTGAAATCGGTCCCAGGTTGCTTGTTTCCAGTCCAGGGAAGACATGGCTTGGCAGTTTGGGCTGAACTGTTCCCATGAGGCACAGGGTCAAGACTGATTTGCATATAGCTGTCTCTGAACTGGGGTGAAGAAATGAGCTAAATAACGATGATGGATTCAACCCAGATCATGTGACTGGGGATGAGTGTCTGAAAAGTTTCAGCACTCCGTCCACCATCTCCTTGTGTTTGCTTTGTTCGCCCTAAGTTGGCAGGATATGCCCAGACGTGGGTCCCTTGCTCACTTTGCCACTGAATTCAACCTAGCCTGGCTGATGAGGGCTGTTAGCCGTAAACCGGTCCCAGGATCCTTGTTTCCGGTCCAGGGAAGACATGGCTTGGCAGTTTGGGCTGGACTGTTCCCATGAGGCACAGGGTCAAGACTAATTTGCATATAGCTGTGTCTGAACTGGGGTGGCAAAGTGCGCTAAAGAACGATGATGGATTCAACCCAGATATGTGACTGGGGGTGAGTGTCTGAAAAATGTCAGCGC
Organism: Calotriton arnoldi; assembly: GCA_963921515.1. Taxonomy (NCBI): domain Eukaryota; kingdom Metazoa; phylum Chordata; class Amphibia; order Caudata; family Salamandridae; genus Calotriton; species Calotriton arnoldi. Next base: position 925,763 of record CAWUFW010002264.1, read on the forward strand.
TCAGTCCATCATCTCCTTGTGTTTGCTTTGTGTGCCCTAAGTTGGCAGGGTATGCCCACACGTGGGTCCCTTGCTCACTTTGCCACTGGATTCAACCTAGCCTGGCTGATGAGGGCTGTTAGCTGTAAACCGGTCCCAGGATGCTTGTTTCCGGTCAGGGAAAACATGGCTTGGCAGTTTGGGCTGAACTGTTCCCAATGAGGCACAGGGTCATGACTGATTTGCATATAGCTGTCTCTGAACTGCGGTGGAGAAATGAGCTAAATAACGATGATGGATTCAACCCAGATCTGTGACTGGGGATGAGTGTCTGAAAAGTTTCAGCGCTGCATCCACCATCTGCTTGTGTTTGCTTTGTTCGCCCTAAGTTGGCAGGGTATGCTCAGACGTGGGTCCCTTGCACATTTTGCCACTGGATTCAAGCTAGCCTGGCTGATGAGGGCTGTTAGCCCTAAACCGGTCCCAGGATGCGTGTTTCCGGTCCAGGGAAGACATGGCTTGGCAGTTTGGGCTGGACTGTTCCCATGAGTAACAGGGTCAAGACTAATTTGCAATATAGCTGTGTCTGAACTTAGGTTGCGAAGTGAGCTAAATAACGATGATGTATTCAACCCAGATCTGTGACTAGGGATGAATGTCTGAAAAGTTTCAGTGCTCCGTCCACCATCTCCTTGTGTTTGCTTTGTTCGCCCTAAGTTTGCAGGGTATGCCCAGACGTGGGTCCCTTGCTCACTTTGCCACTGGATTCAAGCTAGCCTGGCTGATGAGGGCTGTTAGGCCGAAATCGGTCCCAGAATGCTTGTTTCCGGTCCAGGGAAGACATGGCTTGGCAGTTCGGGCTGGACTGTTCCCATGAGGTAGAGGGTCAAGACTGATTTTCATATAGCTGTGTCTGAACTGGGGTGGCGAAGTGAACTAAAGTAAGATGTTGGATTCAACCCAGATCTGTGACTGGGGCTGAGTGTCTGAAAAGTTTCAGCGCTCCGGCCATCATCTCCTTGGGTTTGCTTTGTTCGCCCTAAGTTGGCAGGGTATGCCCAGACATGGGTCCCTTGCTCACTTTGCCACTGGATTCAAGCTAGCCTGGCTGATGAGGGCTGTTATCCCGAAACTGGTCCCAGGATGCTTGCTTCCGTACCAGGGAATGGCATGGCTTGGCAGTTTGGGCTGGACTGTTCCCATGAGGCAGAGGGTCAAGACTGATTTTCATATAGCTGTGTCTGAACTGGGGTGGTGAAGTGAGCTAAAGAACGATGATGGATTGAACCCAGATCTGTGACTGGGGGTGAGTGTCTGAAAAGTTTCAGCGCTCCGTCCATCATCTCCTTGTGCTTGCTTTCTTCGCCCTAAGTTGGCAGGGAATGCCGAGACGTGGGTCCCTTGCTCAATTTGCCACTGGATTCAATGTAGCCTGGCTGATGAGGGCTGTTATCCTGAAACCGGTCCCAGGATGCTTGTTTCCGGTCCAGGGAAGACATGGCTTGGCAGTTTGGGCTGGACTGTTCCCATGAGGCAGAGGGTCAAGACTGATTTGCATAGAGCTGTGTGAGAACAGAGCTGGTGAAGTGAGCTAAATAGCGATGATGGATTCAACCCAGATATGTGACTGGGGATGAGTGTCCGAAAAGTTTCAGCGCTACATCCACCATCTCCTTGTGTTTGCTTTGTTCGCCCTAAGGTGGCAGGGTATGCTCAGACGTGGGTCCCTTGCTCACTTTGTCACTCGATTCAAGCTAGCCTGGCTGATTAGGGCTGTTAGCCTGAAACCGGTCCCAGGATTGCTTGTTTCTGGTCCACGTAAGACATGGCTTGGCAGTTCGGACTGGACTGTTACCATGAGGCAGAGGGTCAAGACTGATTTGCATAGAGCTGTGTCTGAACAGGGGTGGCGAAGTGAACTAAAGAACGATGATGAATTGAACCTAGATCTGTGACTGGGGGTGAGTGTCTGAAAAGTTTCAGCGCTCCGTCCGTCATCTCCTTGTGTTTGCTTTGTTCGCCCTAAGTTGGCAGGGTATGCCCAGACGTGGGTCCCTTGCTCACTTTGCCACTGGATTCAACCTAGCCTAGCTGATGAGGGCTGTTAGCCTGAAACCGGTCCCAGGATGCTTGTTTCCGGTCCAGGGAAGACATGGCTTGGCAGTTTGGGCTGGACTGTTCCCATGAGGCAGAGGGTCAAGACTGATTTGCATAGAGCTGTGTGAGAACAGGGCTGGTGAAGTGAGCTAAATAGCGATGATGGATTCAACCCAGATATGTGACTGGGGATGAGTGTCCGAAAAGTTTCAGCGCTCCATCCACCATCTCCTTGTGTTTGCTTTGTTTGCCCTAAGGTGGCAGGGTATGCTCAGACGTGGGTCCCTTGCTCACTTTGTCACTCGATTCAAGCTAGCCTGGCTGATTAGGGCTGTTAGCCTGAAACCGGTCCCAGATTGCTTGTTTCTGGTCCACGTAAGACATGGCTTGGCAGTTCGGACTGGACTGTTACCATGAGGCAGAGGGTCAAGACTGATTTGCATAGAGCTGTGTCTGAACAGGGGTGGCGAAGTGAACTAAAGAACGATGATGAATTGAACCTGGATCTGTGACTGGGGGTGAGTGTCTGAAAAGTTTCAGCGCTCCATCCATCATCTCCTTGTGTTTGCTTCGCTCGCCCTAAGTTGGCAGGGTATGCCCAGATGTGGGTCCCTTGCTCACTTTGCCACTGGATTCAAGCTAGCCTGGCTGATGAGGGCTTTTAGCCTGAAACCGGTCCCAGGATGCTTGTTTTCGGTCCAGGTAAGACATGGCTTTGCAGTTTGGGCTGGACTGTTCCCATGAGGCACAGGGTCATGAATGATTTGCATACAGCTGTGTCTGAACTGGGGTGGCAAAGTGAGCTAAAGAACGATGATGGATTCAACCCAGATCTGTGACTGGGGTTGAGTGTCTGAAAAGTTTCAGCGCTGCGTCCATCATCTCCTTGTGTTTGCTTTGTTCGCCCTAAGAATGCAGGGAACGCCCAGTACGTGGGTTCCTTGCTCACTTTGCCACTGGATTCAAGCTAGCCTGGCTGATAAGGGCCGTTATCCCTAAACCGGTCCCAGGATGCGTGTTTCCGGTCCAGGGAAGACATGGCTTGGCAGTTCGGGCTGGACTGTTCCCATGAGGCACATGGTCAAGACTGATTTGCATATAGCTGTCTCTGAACTGGGTTGGCGAAATGAGCTAAATAACGATGATGGATTCAACCGAGATATGTGACTGGGGATGAGTGTCTGAAAAGTTTCAGCGCTGCATCCACCATCTGCTTGTGTTTGCTTTGTTCGCCCTAAGTTGGCAGGGTATGCTCAGACGTGGGTCCTTTGCACACTTTGCCACTGGATTCAAGCTAGCCTGGCTGATGAGGGCTGTTAGCCCTAAACCGGTCCCAGGATGCGTGTTTCCGGTCCAGGGAAGACATGGCTTGGCAGTTTGGGCTGGACTGTTCCCATGAGGTAACAGGGTCAAGACTAATTTCAATATAGCTGTGTCTGAACTTGGGTTGCGAAGTGAGCTAAATAACGATGATGTATTCAACCCAGATATGTGACTAGGGATGAGTGTCTGAAAAGTTTCAGTGCTCCGTCCACCATCTCCTTGTGTTTGCTTTGTTCGCCCTAAGTTTGCAGGGTATGCCCAGACGTGGGTCCCTTGCTCACTTTGCCACTGGATTCAAGCTAGCCTGGCTGATGAGGGCTGTTAGGCCGAAATCGGTCCCAGAATGCTTGTTTCCGGTCCAGGGAAGACATGGCTTGGCAGTTCGGGCTGGACTGTTCCCATGAGGTAGAGGGTCAAGACTGATTTTCATATAGCTGTGTTTGAACTGGGGTGGCGAAGTGAACTAAAGTAAGATGTTGGATTCAACCCAGATCTGTGACTGGGGCTGAGTGTCTGAAAAGTTTCAGCGCTCCGGCCATCATCTCCTTGGGTTTGCTTTGTTCGCCCTAAGTTGGCAGGGTATGCCCAGACATGGGTCCCTTGCTCACTTTGCCACTGGATTCAAGCTAGCCTGGCTGATGAGGGCTGTTATCCCGAAACTGGTCCCAGGATGCTTGCTTCCGTACCAGGGAATGGCATGGCTTGGCAGTTTGGGCTGGACTGTTCCCATGAGGCAGAGGGTCAAGACTGATTTTCATATAGCTGTGTCTGAACTGGGGTGGTGAAGTGAGCTAAAGAACGATGATGGATTGAACCCAGATCTGTGACTGGGGGTGAGTGTCTGAAAAGTTTCAGCGCTCCGTCCATCATCTCCTTGTGCTTGCTTTCTTCGCCCTAAGTTGGCAGGGAATGCCGAGACGTGGGTCCCTTGCTCAATTTGCCACTGGATTCAATGCTAGCCTGGCTGATGAGGGCTGTTATCCTGAAACCGGTCCCAGGATGCTTGTTTCCGGTCCAGGGAAGACATGGCTTGGCAGTTTGGGCTGGACTGTTCCCATGAGGCAGAGGGTCAAGACTGATTTGCATAGAGCTGTGTGAGAACAGGGCTGGTGAAGTGAGCTAAATAGCGATGATGGATTCAACCCAGATATGTGACTGGGGATGAGTGTCCGAAAAGTTTCAGCGCTCCATCCACCATCTCCTTGTGTTTGCTTTGTTCGCCCTAAGGTGGCAGGGTATGCTCAGACGTGGGTCCCTTGCTCACTTTGTCACTCGATTCAAGCTAGCCTGGCTGATTAGGGCTGTTAGCCTGAAACCGGTCCCAGATTGCTTGTTTCTGGTCCACGTAAGACATGGCTTGGCAGTTCGGACTGGACTGTTACCATGAGGCAGAGGGTCAAGACTGATTTGCATAGAGCTGTGTCTGAACAGGGGTGGCGAAGTGAACTAAAGAACGATGATGAATTGAACCTAGATCTGTGACTGGGGGTGAGTGTCTGAAAAGTTTCAGCGCTCCGTCCGTCATCTCCTTGTGTTTGCTTTGTTCGCCCTAAGTTGGCAGGGTATGCCCAGACGTGGGTCCCTTGCTCACTTTGCCACTGGATTCAACCTAGCCTAGCTGATGAGGGCTGTTAGCCTGAAACCGGTCCCAGGATGCTTGTTTCCGGTCCAGGGAAGACATGGCTTGGCAGTTTGGGCTGGACTGTTCCCATGAGGCAGAGGGTCAAGACTGATTTGCATAGAGCTGTGTGAGAACAGGGCTGGTGAAGTGAGCTAAATAGCGATGATGGATTCAACCCAGATATGTGACTGGGGATGAGTGTCCGAAAAGTTTCAGCGCTCCATCCACCATCTCCTTGTGTTTGCTTTGTTTGCCCTAAGGTGGCAGGGTATGCTCAGACGTGGGTCCCTTGCTCACTTTGTCACTCGATTCAAGCTAGCCTGGCTGATTAGGGCTGTTAGCCTGAAACCGGTCCCAGATTGCTTGTTTCTGGTCCACGTAAGACATGGCTTGGCAGTTCAGACTGGACTGTTACCATGAGGCAGAGGGTCAAGACTGATTTGCATAGAGCTGTGTCTGAACAGGGGTGGCGAAGTGAACTAAAGAACGATGATGAATTGAACCTGGATCTGTGACTGGGGGTGAGTGTCTGAAAAGTTTCAGCGCTCCATCCATCATCTCCTTGTGTTTGCTTCGCTCGCCCTAAGTTGGCAGGGTATGCCCAGATGTGGGTCCCTTGCTCACTTTGCCACTGGATTCAAGCTAGCCTGGCTGATGAGGGCTTTTAGCCTGAAACCGGTCCCAGGATGCTTGTTTTCGGTCCAGGTAAGACATGGCTTTGCAGTTTGGGCTGGACTGTTCCCATGAGGCACAGGGTCATGAATGATTTGCATACAGCTGTGTCTGAACTGGGGTGGCAAAGTGAGCTAAAGAACGATGATGGATTCAACCCAGATCTGTGACTGGGGTTGAGTGTCTGAAAAGTTTCAGCGCTGCGTCCATCATCTCCTTGTGTTTGCTTTGTTCGCCCTAAGAATGCATGGAACGCCCGTACGTGGGTTCCTTGCTCACTTTGCCACTGGATTCAAGCTAGCCTGGCTGATAAGGGCCGTTATCCCTAAACCGGTCCCAGGATGCGTGTTTCCGGTCCAGGGAAGACATGGCTTGGCAGTTCGGGCTGGACTGTTCCCATGAGGCACATGGTCAAGACTGATTTGCATATAGCTGTCTCTGAACTGGGTTGGCGAAATGAGCTAAATAACGATGATGGATTCAACCGAGATATGTGACTGGGGTTGAGTGTCTGTAAAGTTTCAGCGCTCCGTCCATCATCTCCTTGTGTTTGCTTCGCTCGCCCTAAGTTGGCAGGGAATGCCCAGATGTGGGTCCCTTGCTCACTTTGCCACTGGATTCAAGCTAGCCTGGCTGATGAGGGTGGTTAGCCTGAAACAGGTCCCAGGATGCTTGTTTCCAGTCCAGGCAAGACATGGCTTGGCACTTCATGCTTGACTGTTCCCAATAGGCACTGGGTCAAGGCTGATTTGCATATAGCTATGTCTGAACTGGGGTGGCGAAGTGAACTAAAGAACGATGATGGATTCAACCCAGATCTGTGACTGGGGTTGAGTGTCTGAAAAGTTTCAGCGCTCCGTCCATCAACTCCTTGTGTTTGCTTTGTTCGCCCTAAGTTGGCAGGGTATGCCCAGACGTAGGTCCCTTGTTCACTTTGCCACTGGATTCAAGCAAGCCTGGCTGATGAGAGCTGTTATCCCGAAACCGGTCCCAGGATGCTTTCTTCCGGTTCAGGGAATGGATGGCTTGGCAGTTCAGGCTCGACTGTTCCCATGAGGCAGAGGGTCAAGATTGATTTTCATACAGCTGTGTCTGAACTGGGGTGGTGAAGTGAGCTAAAGAACGATGATGGATTGAACCCAGATCTGTGACTGGGTGAGTGTCTGAAAAGTTTCACGCTCCGTCCATCATCTCCTTGTGTTTGCTTTCTTCGCCCTAAGTTGTCAGGGTATAACAAGACGTGGGTCCCTTGCTCATTTTGCCACTGGATTCAACCTAGCCTGAACGATGAGGGCTGTTAGTCTGAAATCGGTCCCAGGTTGCTTGTTTCCAGTCCAGGGAAGACATGGCTTGGCAGTTTGGGCTGAACTGTTCCCATGAGGCACAGGGTCAAGACTGATTTGCATATAGCTGTCTCTGAACTGGGGTGAAGAAATGAGCTAAATAACGATGATGGATTCAACCTAGACATGTGACTGGGGATGAGTGTCTGAAAAGTTTCAGCAATCCGTCCACCATCTCCTTGTGTTTACTTTGTTCGCCCTAAGTTGGCAGGATATGCCCAGACGTGGGTCCCTTGCTCACTTTGCCACTGAATTCAACCTAGCCTGGCTGATGAGGGCTGTTAGCCGTAAACCGGTCCCAGGATGCTTGTTTCCGGTCCAGGGAAGACATGGCTTGGCAGTTTGGGCTGGACTGTTCCCATGAGGCACAGGGTCAAGACTAATTTGCATATAGCTGTGTCTGAACTGGGGTGGCAAAGTGCGCTAAAGAACGATGATGGATTCAACCCAGATATGTGACTGGGGGTGAGTGTCTGAAAAATGTCAGCGCTCAGTCCATCATCTCCTTGTGTTTGCTTTGTGTGCCCTAAGTTGGCAGGGTATGCCCACACGTGGGTCCCTTGCTCACTTTGCCACTGGATTCAACCTAGCCTGGCTGATGAGGGCTGTTAGCTGTAAACCGGTCCCAGGATGCTTGTTTCCGGTCAGGGAAGACATGGCTTGGCAGTTTGGGCTGAACTGTTCCCAATAGGCACAGGGTCATGACTGATTTGCATATAGCTGTCTCTGAACTGCGGTGGAGAAATGAGCTAAATAACGATGATGGATTCAACCCAGATATGTGACTGGGGATGAGTGTCTGAAAAGTTTCAGCGCTGCATCCACCATCTGCTTGTGTTTGCTTTGTTCGCCCTAAGTTGGCAGGGTATGCTCAGACGTGGGTCCTTTGCACATTTTGCCACTGGATTCAAGCTAGCCTGGCTGATGAGGGCTGTTAGCCCTAAACCGGTCCCAGGATGCGTGTTTCCGGTCCAGGGAAGACATGGCTTGGCAGTTTGGGCTGGACTGTTCCCATGAGTAACAGGGTCAAGACTAATTTCAATATAGCTGTGTCTGAACTTAGGTTGCGAAGTGAGCTAAATAACGATGATGTATTCAACCCAGATATGTGACTAGGGATGATGTCTGAAAAGTTTCAGTGCTCCGTCCACCATCTCCTTGTGTTTGCTTTGTTCGCCCTAAGTTTGCAGGGTATGCCCAGACGTGGGTCCCTTGCTCACTTTGCCACTGGATTCAAGCTAGCCTGGCTGATGAGGGCTGTTAGGCCGAAATCGGTCCCAGAATGCTTGTTTCCGGTCCAGGGAAGACATGGCTTGGCAGTTCGGGCTGGACTGTTCCCATGAGGTAGAGGGTCAAGACTGATTTTCATATAGCTGTGTTTGAACTGGGGTGGCGAAGTGAACTAAAGTAAGATGTTGGATTCAACCCAGATCTGTGACTGGGGCTGAGTGTCTGAAAAGTTTCAGCGCTCCGGCCATCATCTCCTTGGGTTTGCTTTGTTCGCCCTAAGTTGGCAGGGTATGCCCAGACATGGGTCCCTTGCTCACTTTGCCACTGGATTCAAGCTAGCCTGGCTGATGAGGGCTGTTATCCCGAAACTGGTCCCAGGATGCTTTCTTCCGTACCAGGGAATGGATGGCTTGGCAGTTTGGGCTGGACTGTTCCCATGAGGCAGAGGGTCAAGACTGATTTTCATATAGCTGTGTCTGAACTGGGGTGGTGAAGTGAGCTAAAGAACGATGATGGATTGAACCCAGATCTGTGACTGGGGGTGAGTGTCTGAAAAGTTTCAGCGCTCCGTCCATCATCTCCTTGTGCTTGCTTTCTTCGCCCTAAGTTGGCAGGGAATGCCGAGACGTGGGTCCCTTGCTCAATTTGCCACTGGATTCAATGTAGCCTGGCTGATGAGGGCTGTTATCCTGAAACCGGTCCCAGGATGCTTGTTTCCGGTCCAGGGAAGACATGGCTTGGCAGTTTGGGCTGGACTGTTCCCATGAGGCAGAGGGTCAAGACTGATTTTCATAGAGCTGTGTGAGAACAGGGCTGGTGAAGTGAGCTAAATAGCGATGATGGATTCAACCCAGATATGTGACTGGGGATGAGTGTCCGAAAAGTTTCAGCGCTCCATCCACCATCTCCTTGTGTTTGCTTTGTTCGCCCTAAGGTGGCAGGGTATGCTCAGACGTGGGTCCCTTGCTCACTTTGTCACTCGATTCAAGCTAGCCTGGCTGATTAGGGCTGTTAGCCTGAAACCGGTCCCAGATTGCTTGTTTCTGGTCCACGTAAGACATGGCTTGGCAGTTCGGACTGGACTGTTACCATGAGGCAGAGGGTCAAGACTGATTTGCATAGAGCTGTGTCTGAACAGGGGTGGCGAAGTGAACTAAAGAACGATGATGAATTGAACCTGGATCTGTGACTGGGGGTGAGTGTCTGAAAAGTTTCAGCGCTCCGTCCGTCATCTCCTTGTGTTTGCTTTGTTCGCCCTAAGTTGGCAGGGTATGCCCAGACGTGGGTCCCTTGCTCACTTTGCCACTGGATTCAACCTAGCCTAGCTGATGAGGGCTGTTAGCCTGAAACCGGTCCCAGGATGCTTGTTTCCGGTCCAGGGAAAACATGGCTTGGCAGTTTCGGCTGGTCTGTTCCCATGAGGCACAGGGTCAAGACAGATTTGCATATAGCTGTCTCTGAACTGGGGTGGCGAAATGAGCTAAATAACGATGATGGATTCCACCCAGATATGTGACTGGGGATGAGTGTCTGAAAAGTTTTAGCGCTCCGTCCACCGTCTCCTTGTGTTTTCTTTGTTCGCCCTAAGTTGGCAGGGTATGCTCAGACGTGCGTCCCTTGCTCACTTAGCCACTGGATTTAAGCTAGCCTGGCTGATGAGGGCTGTTAGCCCTAAACCGGTCCCAGGATGCTTTTTTCCGGTCCAGGGAAGACATAACTTGGCAGTTCGGGCTGGACTGTTCCCATGAGGCAGAGGGTCAAGACTGATTTTCATATAGCTATGTCTGAACTGGGGTGGTGAAGTGAGCTAAAGAATGATGATGGATTGAACCCACAACTATGACTGGGGGGGAGTGTCTGAAAAGTTTCAGCGCTCCGTCCATCATCTCCTTGTGTTTGCTTTGTTCGCCCTAAGTTGGCAGTGTATGCCCAGACGTGGGTCCCTTGCTCATTTTGCCACTGGATTCAAGCTTGCCTGGCTGATGAGGGCTGTTAGCCTGAAACCGGTCCCAGGATGCTTGTTTCCGGTCCAGGGAAAACATGGCTTGGCAGGTTGGGCTGGAATGTTCCCATGAGGCACAGGGTCAAGACTGATTTGCATATAGCTGTCTCTGAACTGGGGTGGCAATATGAGCTAAATAACGATGATGGATTCAACCCAAATATGTGACTGGGGATGAGTGCCTGAAAAGTTTCAGTGCTCTATCTACCATCTCCTTGTGTTTGCTTTGTTTGCCCTAAGTTGGCAGGGTATGCTCAGTCGTGGGTCCCTTGCTCACTTTGCCACTGTGATCAAGCTAGCCTGGCTGATTAGGGCTCTTAGCCCGAAACAGGTCCCAGGATGCTTGTTTCAGGGCCAGAGAAAACATTGCTTGGCAGGTCGGGCTGGATTGTTCCCATGAGGCACAGGGTCAAGACTGATTTGCATATAGCTGTGTCTGAACTGGGGTGGCGAAGTGAGCTAAAGAACGATGATGGATTCAACCCAGCTCTGTGACTGGGGGTGAGTATCTGAAAAGTTTCAGCGCTCCGTCCATCATCTCCTTGTGTTTGCTTTGTTCGCCCTAAGTTGGCAGGGTATGACAAGGGGTGGGTCCCTTGCTCACTTTGCAACTGGATTCAACCTAGCCTGGCTGATGAGGGCTGTTAGCCTGAAACCGGTCCCAGGATGCTTGTTTCCAGTCCAGGGAAGACATGGCTTGGCAGTTCGGGCTGGACTGTTCCCATGAGGCAGAGGGTCAAGACTGATTTGCATATAGCTGTCTCTGAAATGGGGTGGCGAAATGAGCTAAATAATGATGATGGATTCAACCGAGATCTGTGACTGGGGATATGAGTGTCTGAAAAGTTTCAGCGCTCCATCCACCATCTCCTTGTGTTTGCTTTGTTCACCCTACGTTGGCAGGGTATGCTCAGACGTGGGTGCCTTGCTCACTTTGCCACTGGATTCAAGCTAGCCTGGCAGATTAGGGCTGTTAGCCCGAAACTGGTCCCAGTATGCTTGTTTCCAGTCCAGGGAAAACATGGCTTGGCAGTTCGGGCTGGACTGTTCCCATGAGGCACAGGGTCAAGACTGATTTGCATATAGCTGTGTCTGAACTGGGGTGGCGAAGTGAGCTAAAGAACGATGATGGATTCAACCCACATCTCTGACCTGGGGTGAGTGTCTGAAAAGTTTCAGCGCTCCGTGCACCATCTCCTTGTGTTTGCTTTGTTCACCCTAAGTTGGCAGGGTATGTCCAGACGTGGGTCCCTTGCTCACTTTGCCACTGGATTCAAGCTAGCCTGGCTGATGAGGGCTGTTAGCCCGAAACCGGTCCCAGGATGCTTGTTTCCGGTCCAGGGAAGATATGGCTTGGCAGTTCGGGCTGGACTGTTCCCATGAGTCACAGGGTCAAGACTGATTTGCATATAGCTGTGTCTGAACTGGGGTGGCAAAGTGTGCTAAAAAATGATGATGGATTCAACCCAGATCTGTGACTGGTGGTGAGTGTCTGAAAAATGTCAGTGCTCCGTCCATCATCTCCTTGTGTTTGCTTTCTTCGCCCTAAGTTGGCAGGGTATGCCCAGACATGGGTCACTTGCTCACTTTGCCACTGGATTCAAGCTAGCCTGGCTGATGAGGGCTGTTAGCCCGAAACCAGTCCCAGGATGCTTGTTTCTGGTTCAGGGACGACCTTGCGCGGCAGTTCGGGGTGAACTGTTCCCATGAGGCACAGGGTCAAGACTGATTTGCATATAGCTGTGTCTGAACTTGTGTGGCGAGCTAAAGAACGATGATGGATTCAACCCAGATCTGTGACCTGGGGTGAGTGTCTGAAAAGGTTCAGCTCTCCGTCCTTCATCTCCTTGTGTTTGCTTTGGTCAGGTTAAGGGACAGGGTTTTAGGCCTCAGGGCAAGGGGAGGGGAATGGGTAGTCCGGGTAGTTCTTAGGGCTGGTGGGGAGGGGGTCTCGGGATAGTTTTTTAAAATAGGGGTTTGCCTAAGGACAGTGGAAAGGGTTGTGGTAGTTGTAGGGACAGCGCAAGGGGGTGAGAGGGGTGTTGAGTTAGTGTTTAACCCCTTCGCTGCTAGGCCTTTTCCCCCCCTGTGCTAAGCCTTTTTTTGGCTATTTGGGGTAGTGCGCGCTTAGGCCCCTGTAACTTTTTGACCACATAAGGTATCCACACCAAATTTGCGTCCTTTTTTTCTAACATCATGGGGATTGTAAAGGTACCCAGGGTTTGTGCATTCCCCAGGCGGGGACCCAGAAATTAGCCAAAATACAGCAAAATTTAGTTTTTTGGGGGAAAAATGCGAAAAAAGGGCTACAGATGAAAGCGTCTTGTTTTTTCCCTGCAAATGGCATCAAAAAAGGGGTTGTGGTGCTGAAATCACCATCTTCCCAGATTTCAGGGACAAGCAGACTTTTGTCAGAAAACCAACTTTTTTTACACAGTTTTGGCATTTTTCTGGGACATAGCCTATTTTTGCTATTTTTTGTGCTTTCAACCTCCTTCCAGTTAATGGTAGAAATGGGTATGAAACCAATAATGGATCCTGGAAAGCCATACATTTCTGAAAAGTAGACACAATTTTGAATTCAGCAAGGGGTCATTTGTGTAGATCCTTAAAGTTTTCCTTATAGAAACTAACAGTTAAATAAAGGAAAAATTGAAAATTAGTTGAAAAAAACAGCCATTTGTGTCAACGTTTTCACCTGTAACTTCTTCTAATTATGACAGCTATTTGAAAGCAACATACCGTTATATCAGCTGAACCTTTCTGGTTGTGGGGATATATAGGACTTGTAGGTTCACCAAGAACCCAACGAACCCAGAGCCAATAACTGAGCAGCATCTTGCAATGTTTTTTTATTATGTCCCGGGTATATAGCAATTATTTTGGGAAAATGTATACATGGAAAAATTGTTATGAAAGACACCTATGTATTTCTGAAATGGGAACAAAATTTAGATTTTAGAAACCGTAGATATTTGCTCATTTCCGAAATTGGGAGTACCCATACTAGCATGAGAATTATAGGTCATTTTTCAAAATGACTTATTTTTTACACATTGTCTTTCATTTGGAAGGCAGAAATGCATCGAAAGTCAATAGGTAATAACAGTTGCTCTACAATTCTGTATTACCCTAAGTCTCCCGATAAAAATGGTACCTCACTTGTGTGGGTAGGCCTTGTGCCCACAACAGGAAATGGCTCAAAATGCAACGTGGACTTACCACATTTTCACAATGAAAAATTACCCTTTTTTTGCAAAGTGCCTAGCTGTAGTTTTTGAACCCTAGCTCTGCGGGCACTTAGGGAAACCTAGCAAACCTATACATTTTTGATAACTAGACACCCAGGGGAATTCAGGATGGGGTGACTTGACTGGCTCTCACCAGGTTCTGTTACCCAGAATCCCTTGCAAACCTAAATAATTGGCAAAAAAACCCACATTTTCCTCACTTTTCTGTGGTGGAAAGTTCTGGAATCTGCGTGGATCCACAAAATTCCACCCACCCCGCGTTCCCCAAGGTCTTCTGAAAAAAATGGTACCTCACTCGTGTGGGTAGGCCTAGTGCACGTGACAGGAAGCAGCGCAAAACGCAACGTGGACGCACCACATTTTCACAGTGAAAAATGACCCTTTTTTTGCAAAGTGCCTAGCTGTAGTTTTTGAACCCTAGCTCTGCCGGCACTTAGGAAAACCTAGCAAACCTATACATTTTTGCAAAGTAGACACCCAGGGGAATCCAGGATGGGGTGACTTGACTGGCTCTCACCAGGTTCTGTTACCCAGAATCCCTTGCAAACCTAAATAATTGGCAAAAAAACCACATTTTCCTCACTTTTCTGTGGTGGAAAGTTCTGGAATCTGCGTGGATCCACAAAATTCCACCCACCCCGCGTTCCCCAAGGTCTTCCAAAAACAATGGTACCTCACTTGTGTGGGTAGGCCTAGTGCCCGCGACAGGAAGCAGCGCAAAACGCAACGTGGACGCACCACATTTTCACAGTGAAAAATGACCCTTTCTTTTGCAAAGTGCCTAGCTGTAGTTTTGGAACCCTAGCTCTGCCGGCACTTAGGGAAACCTAGCAAACCTATACATTTTTGAAAAGAAGACACCCAGGGGAATCAAGGATGGGGTGACTTGACTGGCTCTCACCAGGTTCTGTTACCCAGAATCCCTTGCAAACCTAAAAAATTGGCAAAAAAAAACACATTTTCCTCACTTTTCTGTGGTGGAAAGTTCTGGAATCTGCGTGGATCCACAAAATTCCACCCACCCCGCATTCCCCAAGGTCTTCCAAAAAAAATGGTACCTCACTTGTGTGGGTAGGCCTAGTGCCCGCGACAGGAAGCAGCGCAAAACGCAACGTGGACGCACCACATTTTCACAGTGAAAAATGACCCTTTTTTTGCAAAGTGCCTAGCTGTAGTTTTTGAACCCTAGCTCTGCGGGCACTTAGGGAAACGTAGCAAACCTATACATTTTTGAAAAGTAGACACCCAGGGGAATCCAGGATGGGGTAAATTGACTGGCTCGCTCCAGGTTCTGTTACCCAGAATCCCTTGCAAACCTAAAAAATTGGCAAAAAAACCCACATTTTCCTCACTTTTCTGTGGTGGAAAGTTCTGGAATCTGCGTGGATCCACAAAATTCCACCCACCCCGCGTTCGCCAAGGTCTTCCGAAAAAAATGGTACCTCACTTGTTCGGGTAGGCCTAGTGCCCGCGACAGGAAGCAGCGCAAAACGCAACGTGGACGCACCACATTTTCACAGTGAAAAATGACCCTTTTTTTGCAAAGTGCCTAGCTGTAGTTTTTGAACCCTAGCTCTGCCAGCACTTAGGGAAAAATAGCAAACCTATACATTTTTGAAAAGTAGACACCCAAGGGAATCCAGGATGGGGTGACTTGACTGGCTCTCACCAGGTTCTGTTACCCAGAATCCCTTGCAAACCTAAAAAATTGGCAAAAAAAACACATTTTCCTCACTTTTCTGTGGTGAAAAGTTCTGGAATCTGCGTGGATCCACAAAATTCCACCCACCCCGCGTTCCCCAAGGTCTTCCGAAAAAAATGGTACCTCACTTGTGTGGGTAGGTCTAGTGCCCGCGACAGGAAGCAGCGCAAAACGCAACGTGGACGCACCACATTTTCACAGTGAAAAATGACCCTTTTTTTGCAAAGTGCCTAGCTGTAGTTTTTGAACCCTAGCTCTGCCAGCACTTAGGGAAAAATAGCAAACCTATACATTTTTGAAAAGTAGACACCCAAGGGAATCCAGGATGGGGTGACTTGACTGGCTCTCACCAGGTTCTGTTACCCAGAATCCCTTGCAAACCTAAAAAATTGGCAAATAAAACACATTTTCCTCACATTTCTGTGGTGGAAAGTTCTGGAATCTGCGTGGATCCACAAAATTCCACCCACCCCGCGTTCCCCAAGGTCTTCTGAAAACAATGGTGCCTCACTCAGGTGGGAGGCCTAAGTACCCGCGACAGGCAAGGGCCCATAACGTATTGAGGCGACCTCAAAATGGCCTATCACAAAACGACCTGGTTTTGCAAGGGTGGTCCCATGACGTTTTGGCCCGGGGCTCAGCGGCCACCTAGGGAAACCTACCAAACCCACACATTTCTGAAAAGTAGACACCCGGGGGATTCCAGGGAGGTATGGCTTGCATGGATCCCCCAACGTTTTCTTACCCAGAATCCCCTGCAAACCTGATATTTTGCTGAAAAAATCCCTTTTTTCACACATTTTTGTGTGGTAAAGTTGTGGCATCACGGGGCTGACACAAATTTCCTACCACCCAGCGTTCCCCCAGGTCTCCCGATAAAAATGGTGCCTCACTCGGGTGGGAGGCCCAAGTACCCGTGACAGGCAAAGGCCCACAACGTATTGAGGCGACCTCAAAATGGCCTATCACAAAACGACCTGGTTTTGCAAGGGGGGTCCCATGACGTTTTGGCCCGGGGCTCGGCGGCCACCTAGGGAAACCTACCAAACCCACACATTTCTGAAAAGTAGACACCCGGGGGATTCCAGGGAGGTATGGCTTGCGTGGATCCCCCAACGTTTTCTTACCCAGAATCCCCTGCAATCTGACATTTTGCTGAAAAAATCCCTTTTTTCACACATTTTAGTGTGGAAAAGTTGTGGCATCACGGGGCTGACACAAATTTCCTACCACCCAGCGTTCCCCTAGGTCTCCCGATAAAAATGGTACCTCACTTGGGTGGGAGGCTCAAGTACCCGCGACAGGCAAGGGCCCACAACGTATTGAGGCGACCTCAAAATGGCCTATCACAAAACTACCTGGTTTTGCAAGGGGGTCCCATGACGTTTTGGCCCGGGGCTCGGCGGCCACCTAAGAAACCTACCAAACCCACACATTTCTGAAAAGTAGACACCCAGGGAATTCCAGGGAGGTATGGCTTGCGTGGATCCCCCAACGTTTTCTTACCCAGAATCCCCTGCAAACCTGACATTTTGCTGAAAAAATCCCTTTTTCACAAATTTTTGTGTGCTAAAGTTGTGGCATCACGGGGCTGACACAAATTTCCTACCACCCAGCGTTCCCTCAGGTCTCCCGATAAAAATGGTGCCTCACTCGGGTGGGAGGCCCAAGTACCCGCGACAGGCAAGGGCCCACAACGTATTGAGGCGACATCAAAATTGCCTATCACAAAATGGGGCAGAAAGACTGTACCTTTGCGTCAGGGGGTGGGGGCATTGGCATGCCCATATTGGGCAGCCCCTACCCCAAATAATAATTTTTAAAAAAATCCCTGGTATCTAGTGGGCTTTCTGCCCCCCCAGGGGGGCAGATTGGGGGCTACTGCCCCCCAGGAGGGGCAGAAAGACTGTACCTTTGTGGCGGGGGGGGGGTGGGGGCATTAGCATGCCCATATTGGGCGGCCCCCACCCCTAACTATAACTTTTTTTAAATCCCTGGTATCTAGTGGGCTTTCTGCCCCCCCGGGGGTGCAGATTGGGGGCTACTGCCCCATCTGCCCCCCAGGGGGGGCAGAAAGACTAATTTTGTGGCCGGGGGGGTGGGGGCATCAGCATGCCCGTTTTGGGCAGCCCCCACCCCTAATAGCTATCCCATAAAAAATCCCTGGTGTCTAGTGGGCTTTCTACCCCCCCGGGGGGGCAGAAAGACTAATAATGCCAACATTTTTATGGGGGGAGCAAAGGCCCTTGCCCAAGGGGCCGCTCCCCCCTCCCTGGTGCCTAGTGGGTGGATCCCTGCTGTGCGCGCCGATCGTCATTTCAGGGAAACCAGGGGGGGGGCCTCGGGAGCTGGGGAAGCTCTTCCCCAGCTCCCGAGGCTCTTTTGGCATAAAGGGAATCCCTCTGGTGCGCGCACCAGAGGGATTCCGGGGGCTGTGTGTGTGTGTCATGACGAGCTGGACTCGTCATGAGCACACGACCACTGTGTGCCATGACGAGTCCAGCTCGTCATGAGCACAGAAGGGGTTAAGGGTTAGAGACAGCATGGGGGATGGGAGGGGGTAGGTGTATTTGAACCTCAGAGCAGGGCGGGGGAGTTTGTAGCTTAGGGTGGGGGAGGAGGTCACGACCTTAGCCATGTATGCCCCTTTACCATTCATGCCTTCACCACAAAATTATGTGGTAAAGGCATACATGGTAAAGTAATGCGTGGTTAAGATGCATTTGTTGTTTAGGTTGCGTGGTAGAGGCACGCATGGTTTATCCACTTGTGGTTCTATCATACAACCTTTCCCCGTCTTTCAGCATTTGTCATTTTTGAAGCATTCAGTTGTTCAAATTAGTGTGCCTTTTATATTGTTGATTTAATTGTTTGTTTGAATTTTATTAAGTTGTTTATAGTTTTATTTTATTGGTTGTTTTACTTTGAATTTTTTTATCAGTTAAGTCCTTCTATGTTAAACGCTAATTAAAGTTTTATTTATATTTTCAAAAACATGTTTTATTTGCAGTTGAAAGGTCATTTACAAGGTTATTCAACATACAAACATTGTAGTGGTACCAGGATGGATTTTCCCTCCTGGTGTCCACCCTTCCACCTGGCAGTTAAAACGTGTGAGTTTGTGCTATTTTGAGCAGGATAAATGTCTCTTTAATGGAGCATTATGCTGGGGTGATTCGGTTCCCGGTATGTTTATACTTGGATGGCATTATCCATTCTTGGGTCTGACTGACCATAGTTCTGATATTTTGGTACCAGGGCTCCCGTCCCCTGCTCCTTGGTGGACCACCCTCCTCATAGTTTCCCAATTTTTTTGCGGCACCCCTGTCCTTTGTATATTATTTTTTCCCTCGCTTAGCATACATTCATTTCCCGTGCCCAATCCCGCAGCTGTGGGCCTACTGCGCTTCCCAATTCCTGTGCAATTTCCTGTTTCGCCAATAGGAAGCCAAAGTTATCCAAGGTTACCCAAGAGTTTTCTTGTAGGATGTAACATCTGAATCACCCATATACCCAAAAGCATCAATGGGGCCTGGCTTTCCATGTGTGACCCTATAGTTGCTTTGAGTTTGGTCTTCACCCCCCTCCCAGAACATATGTATCCTGGGGCAATCCCACAATGTGTGAAAGAAGGAGCCTTGTTGTCTGCAGGCTCACAGGCAAGTATCGACGGTTCTGTACATTTTATGCAAGAGTACCCTGGTGTAATACACTCTGTGTAGTACCTTGAGCTGAATCAGATACAAATGTGCCTTTATTACTACTTCCCTGGGGAATTGCAATGCCTCCCGCCAGTCGCTGTCATCCAGTTCCCCTATGTCAGTCCGCCATTTTCCCCTTAAATACATTAATTCTCCCTGTGTGTTGTGCATGAGCAATTAGCATGTTTGGGAGATTGCCTTGACAGTCATATGGCCATCTAGTAGCCGTCTCACTAGGGGGAGTCTTCCTTGGTTTTCTCATCCGGGGTGATTCTCGTTTGCAGTGCACAGCGTAACTACAGATATTTACATTTTTGTGTGGGTGACATGTTGCATTTATCCCATAGGTATTCAAACAGAACTATACTATTGGTGTTCCATACATCCTCCAGGGTAGAGAGGCCAATAATATCCCATTGTCTAAACCCCTGCAGGGTTGGTACTGCACCCAATTTCGTACCCAGCCATAGGGGGGGTTTTGGTGTCAATCTATTTTCCCACCCCATTTCCCTCTGCAGTGTTCGCCAAACTGAAAGTACCATTTTTTTTCACCAAACAGGCATCTGTGCTTATCCTGCCGCCATATAGTATATGAATTAATCCTTTGGAGCCCAGGGTATCACGGTCATGCCCATATGCCAGGTCCTATATTGGTGCATAAGCCCACTTATTCACAATACAGACATGGACTGGCTTGTAGTATTTGCGAATTAGGTTTTATTTTTAATGTATGATTTATTTTTTGAAACTTTTGAATATAAATATATTTATAAATAAATATTAATATTTAGATTGGGGTTTAAATGTTTGCAGTTAATTCAAATTTTGGGGGATTTGTGTTGTTAATATTTTAATCATAAATTTATTGAGGTGTGTGATAAATATTTTGTTGATGTAAGATATTTTTCTTTTATTTAAATATGTGTATCAAATGTTTTGGGTTTAATTGAAGTAATTGTTTTATGTAAAAAATGTTTTTTAAATATTTATTCATGAATATTTAATTATTTTGGAGATAATATTTTAGTCTATATTGTGTGAATCGATTTTGTGACATAATATATGTTCATTTAAAGGTAACAATATTTTTGTTTCTGATTTTTTGTTTTTGAAATAGGTAAAAATCAATATTTTTAACAATGAAATATGCGTTCTCGATATTTGTTTTGTGGTTTTAGTAGTAAAGTATAGGAAATCAATATTTTTGTTATTGATATTTCATTTCCGATATTTTTGTGTTTCGATATTGTATGCATCAATATTATGGCAGTGATCCAACAGGACAGTCAACTCTTCCACCATTTAAAGAATTAAGACTTGTAGACGAATTGATTTCACAGTTTTCCATGCAACAAGCAAGAAAGAAGAAATAATAAAGGAAGAGGGAAGACGACTTCGAGCTAAACTTCAATTTCCCATATTCTTTTTTTGCAAGACCATCCAGCTCCTCGCTCCTTCAAGCAATCATAACTTTCAGCATTTTTCCCAGATCGAGATTCACGTTTTTCATTCTTGTTTCCAAATGTTTTTGTACAAAATCTCTCATTAATACTGCCAGAGGTGGCCTAGGCTTAGGCTTTGAGCTAGATTTTTCTTAATTGGAAAGCCAGGCTTACAATGACTCAGCTCTTTTGCTCTTGTATGATAAGAGAAAAAAAAGGAATCTCCCTCCAAGGAACATCAACGTTTTCTCAAACAGAACTAAGACATGTGAGCGACCCATACTGGAACACTAAAGTCAGCCAAAGGGCCCTTTACATGACTGAAACGCATTATAGAAGCTCCCTACAACCTACTTTACAATAGGGAATCCTGGGAAAAAAGAATGTAGACAGAACACATGATCTGAGTTTACCATGGCAGTAGTCACTTTTCTGAATGCTCCAAAAGAATTGAGGAGTGAAAAGCTGACCATTCTTATTTGGTAATTGGTGTTCACCAGTTCAGCAGCACTCCACAGATTCCTACAACGCCGTGTTCACATGATTATTCCATTATGTGTGCCATGATTACTCAGTACATATACTACTCTGTGATATGTCATGTTGTTTTTGCTTTAGAATACTTTTGGTAGACCCTGGCTGTGGTTTAAAATTTGGCGCAATAGGAACATTGCCATATATTTTCAGAACTAACACCCGACTGCAGATGTCTTCAATCTGTGGGTTGCAACCACCAGGGGGGGCGTGAAGTCCTGGAAAGGGGGTCTTGCATTCTCCAGCTTCACTTGTCCCTGCAATCCAAAAAGTTTGCTTTCCTTTTGAAAAAAGACAGCCTTCCTGAGACGGCTAATTTAGATCATTATCAGCTGCTTGCTTGAATGAAATGCAAATGTGCCTATCAGTTAATCTGCAAGTGTAAAGGATGCTTGGGAGCAATTCTGGCTTTAATTGATCAAATCACTCTAAGCTTTGTGATGACAAAGGTTTTGTTTTTTGAGTGGTCGAGCAAAGAGTTAACAACTGGCCTGGGAAGTGCTTGCTTTTAATTTTAACTGCATTTACACAGCCCTTAGTACACCTAAAGAGGTGTTGAAGAGACAGTTATGTAAAAAAAAAATTGCATTACATACGCACTGATATTACTAAAATCTACATTTTGGAAGCGCCAATTTATCGTAAAACTATTTGCACGTCTTGCAGCATTCTATCTTACACTGTGTGTAATGCAAGTATAAAATAATGATTTACGGCGAGGTGTGGCGCAGGGGCCAGGGTGGCTGACTTTTAGCACGGGGCTCACGGTTCGATCGCCGGCAGCAGCTCAGCCCAGCACCATGTGACTCTGAGCAATAGCTCGCTTAATTGTTCCAAGGGCCCCCAGTGCTTTGAGACCCTTAGGGATGATTAGCTCGTGCTTTACAAATACCAGATTATTAGATTATTACAGTGCTTTCTGTCACAGGCTGTGACCTCATAGCACTAAAATTACACATCACTATACCCCACTGCACCAATCAAGATTTAATTCTGTGGCTCTCTGGTTACACACAGACCTCTGCAGTGCATTAACTAATAGAGGTTTCATAATGTACTACAGTGCATTTCCCACTGAGTAACAACTCTTTAAATTTATTTTTCATTTACGCTGACCATTATTTTCTATGTAGATACCTGATGGTGAAAGACCTAAAAAACATACAGAGTATTTTGGGGCTTATTTATGAGAGGCTTGCATCGCCAGAGCATCACTTTTTTAATGCTCCGGTGGCGCAAGCGTCTCTACCATACCTATGAGGTGGTACAGTCACCCTGCATGGCTTTGCATGGCCTTATAGATATGGAGTAAGACACAGCAACGCATGTCACTGCGTTGCCTTACTCTGTGTCAAGGAGGTGATTCATGGGCTTTGCATGGGGTTCCCACACAATACCTATGGATTTTGATGCTGCCCCATATTTACAAAATCGTGTAAACCTGGGGCAGCTCCAAAAACAGACCCCTCCCGAGTGGAGCTGTAACGAGGAGAAATGTTTTAATTTCTCCTCGTCTTTTCCTTTTTCCATGTGTGCTGCATTCTGCAGCTCACATAGAAAGAGGAAAACGCCTCTCAGGATTGTTTTTGTGAAGGAAGGTGCCCCTTCCTGTACAAAAACAATCCTGCCTATGTTGGTGCTAGGCAGCAATTTGTGCGCCAATGCACCTGCAAAGGCAAGGAATCACAAACCTGGGTAGGAAAACTCCCTGCGTATCAGGGTCATTGTTATTTTGTTTTTCACAAACCTCCACTCTGGGAGCTTGTGAAAAACAAAATTAATGCTGAGCAGACCGAAAAACAAATCTGGTGGCCCATTCAGCATTTATCTGAGTTATAAGAGCAACAGGCTGAGAGACCCCAACCAGGCAGCCAGGAATCGCTCAACAGGGTAGGTGGGTGTTGACGATTTTGTTGATGACTTTGGTGGCGAAGGGGAGGAGAGAGATGGGCCTGTAGTTTTTGAGGTCCGTCGGGTCTGCGGAGGGCTTCTTGAGGAGGGGTTTGACTTTGGCGAGTTTCCACTCATCGGGGAATGTGCTGGTTTCAAGGGCACAGTTGATTGTCCTTCGTAGTTCGGGTGCGATGGCAGAGGGGGCCCTGTGGAAGATGTGTGGCTGGCAGGGGTCAGTGGGTGCTTCATAGTCTTTGAGGTGTCTTCTGTGGTGGCAGGGGTCCATGTGAGGAGGGTTGGCTGGGTGGAGTTGCTGGTGGAAGGAGTTGGGTCGGGCCGTGGTCTTGGCCATCAAAGTTATCGTAGAGTGTGGGGGCGTGGTCTGGCCGCATGACAAGATGGCTGCTTGTTGAGCGCGCTCCGCCGGCCGAGAAAGTAATCCTGCCAAAATCCTCACATATGGAGGGTCATCGCCAGACAAAATTGCCTCTGGGATTCGTCTGCGGTGGTGGAATAAGTTGAGACCCGCCGCGGTGGCCGCTGACTGCAGCCGCGGCGTTACAGTGACCCGGACCCGGTGAGGCCTGCCCGAAATCACCCGATCCCCCGGAGAGCGTGGCGCATGAAGGGTGTGGATCTGCGCGCTGAGCCTGACTGCATGGGACCAAACGACTCACCGTTGGAGCGATAAGTCGGCTCTCCTGTTACCGTTTCGGCCACTCCGGGGCGCGGAGTCGCGCACACGTGATGCCGCCGCGGCTGTCCTGCTGGGAGCTTGGACGAGGTGCGAGGGCCGAGTGCGCCTAACAGAGGCCCTGAAGAGCAACGTGATCCCCCCGCAGCACCAGGTGAGCGCAGAGCAGCACTCCCAAATTGCGGGGGTAAGCCAGCCCCGATTCAGAGCCTGGAGACCTACCTGGAGAACGGGCGGCTGCCATTTTGAAGTCAGGTGGATCGGGCCTTTGAGCCTGGGACGCCGGGCCGGAGTGCTGTAAGGCTGGTGTTGACTCCCCGGAGAGAAGGACAGTGTGTTAACACCTCTCCCCACTACTGCAAACGTTGGCCCCTGTGGTCGGCGGAAGTGACAACCAGGCTGCGAAATTACAAAGCGAGGCCTATATCAGCTACCAGAGACCCCACGGTGTTCCACCAAGTTAGAAACCACGACATGCTCGCAGTGCAGATACAAGCTCGGTGTGGGAAATTATAGGCAGGTGCTGAGGTGACAGGGGCAGCGGGATGCACTTGCCCAGGCCTCAGAGGTCATAGCTACTTCCAAGCCAGAGAGGCATCCTGCCCATACCATACGCAGGTTGGGTCCGCAGTGTCATTGTCTACCAGGAGTGGTGGATTAAGCCCCGGCGGGGATCAGATTGGAGATCGTGTGGGGGGGCGTTCCACTGGTGCTACCATATTGCGTCATTCCAGCCGCATTGGGGTCGCATAGCCCTGCCAACATGGGGAAAAAGGACGCAAAACAACCTAAGTTAAGGTTTGAACACTGACGGACCACCAGAACTACGGAACAGGAACCAGAGGGGAGCTCTGAACACCAGGCTGAATCGCAGGTCGAAGATCACGGAGAGGACCTACGCACGCTGATGTTGGAAATGCGCTCCAGCCTCTGCACCATAGACACTAAGTTGGATGTACTCACGACTCAGCTAGATGCTGTCAAAAAGCAGGTGGGAGTGCATGAGACACGGCTGGATGTGCTGGAGAATCGCACTTCAGACTTTCATGAGTTCCAGGTCGAAACTAAAGAACAGCTTCTGCACATGGACAAAGTACTGGGGTTGATCTGATCAAAAAACGAGGATTTGGAGGCCTGTTCCCGGCGAAACAACCTACGGATCACGGGAATTCCGGAGACAACGGCCTTTTTTAAAATGGAGAGCTTCGTCTCCGATTTGCTTCACAAACTGTTCGATCCTGACCTGTCTAAGGTGTTCGTGGTAGAGCGGGCCCACCGCACCCTGGGTCCCAAACCTCCAGTCGGCGCCACACCCAGGCCAATATTGGCCCGAATTCAGAACTATCAGGACCGAGACCTTATTTTAAGTTTGGCAATGGAACGTGGGTCCATAACCCATCAAGGACAATGAATCTCGTTCTACCCGGATTTCACGCCGGCAGTGCAGGAGGCACGCCGGGAATTCCTGCCTTCAAAAAGACTTCTGCTACAGGCCCAGATCCCTTACTCGCTATTGTATCCAGCCAAGCTAAAGGTGTCGTATGAGGGCACAGCACATTTTTTAAGGACGCTAAAACCGCACTAAAGTTTACAAAGCATTTGGGGGGTAAGAAAAAGCAATCGAAAAGTCTGAGTGCCGAGGGGGCATCTGGTGACAGGCTGGGTGACAATGACTAACTCGGGCAGGGGCTGTCTAGGTCTCAAGAAGTGTTTATTTCTGTCTTAAATTAGAAAGGTACAGCACTGTTCTTATTGTTGAGGTTGCACATGTGGTTTGCGCTATGTTTGACGCAGGCGTTCAGAGGTACTGCGCGCTCTTCTTTTTCACACTGATTTGACCCTCTGCTTTACTCTTGGCCACCCTGCTTTCGGCGGGGTTGTATGCTGGTGACACAGCGCCCCCAGGGAGATCTCCCATTTGTTTGTTAGCCCTAATTGGGGTACACCACATCTTCGCGTATGTTGGAGTGGGAGGGTTTCACACAACCTGTTTGGGGGGTTGGAGTGGGTGGGGGGTGAAGGGGGGAGACAACTGTATTGTCTGTAGCCAGTTACATGCTTCACAGCCTAGAACACCTTTATTTATACACTGAGGTCCAGATTCCTTCACCACTCAATGTATATATATGGTTGGCAGCCAGTCAAATGTGGTACACCGTTGCACCAACCTGTTGTCAGGGGGTAGGGTGCCCATGGGACTCATATCCGAAAACTGCATAGTTTCAAAACGCTGTTGTAATGACTAGCCTAAGTTTTTTAACATGGAACATTCGAGGCTTAAACGATCATAGAAAGACACGCTTGGTCCACTCATACTTAGTTAGACATCACATTGATGTGTGCCTGTTGCAAGAGACACACCTGAACACCACACCATCTACTAGGCTGCAACACAGAAGATGGGGACATGTCTACTCCTCCATTTACTCTAATTACTCTCGTGGGGTGGCGGTGCTGGTTAGGCGGGGACTAGACTGGAAAGAGAGTGAATACCACGCAGACCCAGAAGGCAGGTACATCATATTACTGGGCACCCTGGGCGGGACCCGGGTGGCCATAGTGACAGTTTACGGGCCTAATGTGGACACCCCAGCTTTCTCTCAGGGTATATGGGCCAGAGTGCGGGCGACGGAGTGTGACACTATCATTTGGGGGGGGGATTTTAATGCAATCTTAGATGACACATTGGACAGGAAAGGGCAGTCCCGAACCCTACACCCCAACGCAAGCGCTGCACTAAAGGCCATCATATCTGATGGCAATCTAGTGGACATATGGCGTCAGCATCACCACCAAGTTTGGGAAGGCACATGCATATCAGAATTCCATAAGGCCTGGTCTAGGCTGGACTATTGGTTGGTGTCGAGAAACGTGGCAACATGGACATGTGCAGTATCACACCTCCCGAGGTCCCTGTCCGACCATGCCCCCAGTCTGCTGCTTCTGGTGATACCAGGCTCCCCAACCAAAATGTTCAGCTGGCGGCTTCCCCCTAATGCACTCTTGGACGAGGCTTTTAAGGAGGAGATTAGAGGGGACATAGTAGATTACTTCGCTCTGAATGCTGGCTCGGTATCAACTCAGGCTTCCCTGTGGGAGGTGTTTAAGGTGGTAATCAGGGGGCAATGCATAGCTCGGCAAGCGGGGGTACTGTAAGCCATAAGGGGCACTCTGGAGTCCTTAGAGAAGCAGATTAAGGTGACCGAATCACAATTCTATACCACCAATGATTCCACTCTTCTGGCGACATTAAAAGAGAAGCTGTTAGAGTTTGAAGAGGAGGCCCAGCACGAACTAAAATTCCTCAGCAAATATACACAAGCCAGGAGGTATGGGGAGGGCGACAGGCCCGGGAGAACCCTAGCAATGATGCTTCGTGCCCCACGTTCGACTGCTTACATTACGGAACTTAGCGGTGAATCTTCCCTAGTAATCAGAGGTCCGCAAGAAATACTAAACAAATTTACTCAGTTTCACGCCACATTATACACGACCACCCATGGTCCTGTACAAGACAATCTCAAGCCGTTCTTGGATTCTCTTGAGCTGCTATGGCTTGGACGGGGGCATAGAGAGTACCTGGACGTTCCCTTTGCGGCGGAGGATGTGATTCAGGTGATTAGGAGCCACCCAGCGGACAAGGCCCCGGAATCCGACGGACTGACCACAGCTTTTTATAAGGCATATGCCGAGGAACTGGCCCCACACCTTATAACGCTTTACGAAGAGGCTCAGACCACGGGTATTCTACCGCCCTCAATACAAGAGGCCATTATAATCACCTTGCTTAAGCCGGGGAAACCCGAAGACGAACTCGAGTCTTACCGTCCACTTTCATTGATATATGTGGATGTTAAAATCCTTGCAAAATGGTCGCTAATCACCTGCAGCCTCTTCTCCCGCTGATCGCACGCCCAGACCAGTCGGGCTTTATCCCCGGGCGCTCTACATCTCATAACCTCAGGACCTTCTTTTTGGTTGTGCATTATCTCCACCCTGACACGAAAGCTGTCACAATTTTCCTGCACACTACAAAAGCATTTGACACGCTTGAGTGGCCTTATCTCTTTGCGGTCCTAGAAAGGAAGGGGTTTAGTCCCCTTTTTCTCAGCCTAGTGCGGCTGCTCTACACGAGGCCCTCGGCTAGGATCAAAGTAAATGGAATGATATCGGACCCGTTCTCAATTTCACGGGGCACGAGGCAGGGATGCCCGTTGTCCCCGTTGCTCTTCGCGATCGCAATGGAGCCATTAGCGGCTCGAATCAGGCAACATCACACCGCTAGAGGCCTTGGGTTTAGCTCAAGGGGCCTTATAATCTCATTATATGCAGATGACTTTACTCTATACATTTGCGATCCGGAGACAAACACAGCTCCTATTCTCCGTGAATTGATCAAATTTGGGGGTCTAACCGGTGTCTCTATAAACTGGACGAAATCCACCATATTCCCCCTGACTGATACCACCACTTCCTTTCCTCTTGACTACCCATTAAAGTGGGCCGATGGCCCAGTAAAATATCTTGGAATTTGGTTAAGCAGAAACCTGCAGGAAATCTGGGACATGAACTACGGGCGTACAGTGTCTTGGGTGGAAGATAAGGTCACTGCATGGGACGGTCTCCCTCTGTCTCTGGCTGGGAGAATAGCCATCGCGAAAATGGTGGTACTGCCGAAACTGCTGTATCTATTTGTCAACCTCCCGATTCCTCTTACGCAAATTTTTTTTAACTCCATACGTTCCTTATTAGTCTTCATGGTCTGGGCGGGCCGACAGGCGCGGATCACGTGGGAACTTTTGACCTTACCACTGTCCCAGGGTGGGATGGGTGCCCCGGACATCCAATTGTACGCTCTCAGTGCACAAGCACAGTTTTTACATTATTGGGCCCACCCAACCCCTTTTCAACCGCACACGGCTGTGGAGATGGATGTCGTGGCTCCAGTCCCCCTTCAGGTGGCCCTATATCAGACCTATAAAAGGCCTCGGGGAGACATCGATACGGTGGAAACATTGAGGTGGGCGTGGGATAAACTACGGGAAAGAGCGCATCTAAAAATCTTATATGCTCCGTCCATTCCACTAGCATACAACCCCATGTTACCTACCATGGGAGAGGGAGCGAGTAGAGCACTGGCACAGAAGATGGGAATACGTACCTTCGCAGACCTCTACCCAGGAGAGGTGTTCAGAGCCCCCCGAACCAGTGGAGGAGCACACAATCTCTTTTTCTGAATTATTTTTCTATCACAAAATAAGGGCCACGTGTAGGGCACTACATGACACATTCCCCAACCCCCCGCACACATTGCCTGCCCTTGAAAATGTGCTCAAGACTGACTCTCCTCATAGACTCATCACGAGGATCTACAACAACATGCAGAATTCCGCCCCCTTGCTAACGCAACGAGCCTTCCAGGCGTGGAATACAGAACTGCAAACTGCGCTCACTGAGGAGCAGTGGGCATTTTGTTGCAATCAACTAATAGCCCTGACCCCCAATTACAAGCTAAGCCTGATTCATTTTAAATTTCTCCATAGATTCTATAGGACCCATTCTCAACTTCACCGCATGGGGATCAGGGCAGGTGATGGCTGGTGGAGATGTGGCCATGCCCCAGCTACATTCCTACACATGGCATGGAGTTGTCCTAGGTTAGCCACATTTTGGTCTGCAACTTTCACCACTATACATGAGATCATTGGCACTCCTAGCGATCTGGATCCCATACTGGGACTCTTGGGTTACGTAAAAAACACACCAGCTGGGACCCGTAAACTACATGCCATGTTACTGTTGCTTGCCAAGCGGAGGGTAGCTATGCTCTGGGGGAGAAGGGGGGCCCCTTCCGTGAAGGAATGGATTTGGGATGTAGCATTTAGCCACACACAACTATCCATGTTTTGGGAGTTGATGCCATCGGCATCCAGACCAAAAGACATATGGGAACCCTTTCTGGTGTGGGCACGCGCATGCACACAGGAGGATGCAGACCCCTCTGGGGTTTCTGTTGACTAGTAGATGTGCCTATGTATGCCTACAGGTGTATAATTAGCGGACCCAGGAGCTTTGAAGAAGAATAACGATTCAGGTTTACACTGGTGAACACATGTTGGACCTACCTTGGGAGCATGACAGGTGTAATGATGTCGAATTTATATAACTAATGCCAAATGTAACTGGATGTACAATATATACTATGCTTTGTTTTTTAACACTGGAGCGGTACGGGATTGGGCTTGTATGATCATTTTGTCATTATACGCAAGTAACTGGATTGTGCTGATACTGGAAGCAACTGGCTACTCTGTTGGGGTTGTTTGGTTTAATGTTCAAAATGCCAATAATGAAATTTATAAAAAAAATTAAAAAGTTATCGTAGAGTGTCCTGATCTTGTGGTGGAAGAAGGAGCTGAGTTTGATGCAGAGGTCCTGGGAGGGAGGGATGTCGGTGGTATAACTGTGGGGTCTAGTGAATTCTTGTATTATGGTGAAGAGTTTCTTCAGAGTTGTGGGATTTGGATAGGATTCTGTCCTTGATGAAGTTTCTCTTCGTAGATCTGATGAGTTGGTGGTGTGTCGTGGTGGCGGCCCTGTAGGTTGTGTGTGCTTCCAGAGTCTTGCTGTTTCTCCATGCTTTCCCTTTTCATCGGCACGATTTTGCAGATCACTGACATAACATCGACACTCATAAAATCAACCTATAAAATTATCGACACACAAATATCGATAACATAAATATCAATATACTATACTTATTTAAAAAAATACACAAATATCGACACAAAAATATCGTCAAACATTAACATTGATATCACTATTATCGATCGAAAAAATATCGTTATAACTAATATCGCAAACATTAAATAAACATACAAAATGACACAAATACTGATAACAAAAATATAGACTAAACAAGTATCGCCAAATATAAACAATATCACAAACACACACAACAATAAATAAATAAAGTAAAAGTGTTGTTTTTTTTTAAAGAATTTTATTAATCTCGCACAGTTCACAACAACCATACTGTTATTCATTAATAATTAACCCAGTACAGCACACTACATTTGCATTATTTTCAACTCTAGTGCCATGATTTATACAGTTAAACACGCCTATACATTTTGATGAGTTTGAAGGTAATCAACCAGAGGTATCCAGTAGTCCCTAGGCTTAGACCCAGTGGGGAGTTCTTCTTCATATGTTCGCAGTGTATCTTTACAATATGCCATATCTCTAATCCACTGTTTACCCTGTGGATATTGCTTACACCCCCAACACATTGACACTCTTCTCTTTGCCAATAGTAGCGCTATCACACAGAATTTAAGCTTGACAGATCGTACATTAGTTACCAAGCCTAATAGACATATCCAATTGTACATTCTATTGTGGTTCCCAACATTTCACTCAGTATTTTAGTAATTACTATCCAGTAATCTCTAATTTGAGGGCATTGCCATGCCAGGTGTATAAAGTCGGCATTGTCCATACCACATCGTTGACATCGCGCGTCAGATCGAAGCCCATATTTATGTAACTTTAAATAAAGTAAAAGTTAAATAAATTATAATTAAAAAAAGATTTTTTTAACATAATTAAATCCACCAAATTAATTACTCCTCACAAACAGAATATATAAAATACATAATTATTATTATACATTCAATACAATATAAATGACAAATGATATACCATTATACTTTTAAATAAAGTAAGAATAAAAAAAGGTTAACTAAACATTAATTAGCATTTACCATATAAGGAAACAACTGTAAAATTAATTGAAAACATTAGTAACAACCAATGAAAAACACCTACAACTTAAATAACCCAATAAGATTGAAACGACAATTAAACAAACACTATATAAACTAAAGAAAATGTAACATTATTTTATTCTACAACAACAAAACCAAGAATAAGGGGAATCTCTGCTAGATTGCTTCTACAACATTCAACGTCCTCATTGAAAACTCTGATTTCAACTTCACAAAGTAAGTAAAATATCAATTAAATGTTACAACTGTATAAAATACTAGTAAAGAACTTTTTACAATAATTAAATAATTAATGTATTATTTTCTTAAATTATATCTCCTCCACAGAAACTCCAAAAGACGATCAACTAACTACAAAAACCATCAAAAAACCACCTTGCAAAAAAAGTAAGTATAAATCACAATTAAACTAATATAACAACTAAAAATCCCAACTCAAAGCACCCACTAACCACACAAACCCCAAAATACAGAAAATGCTGTTAAACAAATGTATTAAAATTATTATTGTTTTTCTGCATGAAATAAAAAGAAACACTAAAGCCAAGCACCAACAGAAAAGCCTCAGCGTTGAAATAATTTCAACATATTCAAGCATGCAAGTATAATTTTGTATATGGAAATGTATATTACAATAAAAACAATTACAATACATTTAATATTTTTTATATACATTTCTCATAGCATTTGAAACATTAGAATGACTGAAGGTGCAAAATTAATTACTTCCCAGAAAGGAAAACTGTTATTATGCTATATGGGATATGTCTACACCCAAGAAAAACAGACAGGCTGACAAAGTTAATTGGAAATGCAGCAAATATTATGCAAATGCATGTTATGGGAGGGCTACAACAAAATAAACTACTGTTTTAAATGTTAAGGAACATAACCACCCCCCTAACATAGCTGACATAGAAGTGAAAGACACTTTAGAGACTCTGAAAGAAGCTAGCACTAGCTCTCAAAAACCTACTACTGAAATACTAAAAGACATACTCCCCAGAGTTCCAGAACCTGTAACTGGCCAATTACCCTCTGTCTCAACGTTAAAAAGGCTAATAGCTAGAACAAAAAAATCAACTGCTACCACCCCACCTACCCCCAAAACTTTCAGTGAAATTCAAATACCACCTGAACTCACTGTAACTCATAATGAAGAGCAATTTCTTCTTTATGACAATAAATATAATGACAAAAGGATTATAATATTTGCAACTCCCACAAACTTACTTAAACTACAGAATTGTGACACATGGATGATGGACGGAACATTTAAAATATGTCCCAAACCATTTTACCAATTATACACATTCCATGGACTGTATCACAATACCAACATCCCCTTTATATATGCCCTGTTACCAAACAAACCACTAACTATGCAAAACTCTTAACAAAAGTAAAGCAATAAACTAATAATTACTATCCTCAAAAAATTATCATAGACTTTGAACAGTCAATGATACAAGCCATCCTAAAAAACTACCCTCACACAGCAATACAAGGTTGCTATTATCACTTTAATCAATGCATATGGAGACACCTTAAAAAATCTACGCTTAGGGCCCGATTCGGATCTTGCTCGGAAGGGCTCCTGACGGCATCCTTCATGAGCGAGTACAATGTGAACATCGCCTCGCGCTCCGAGCGACTCGTACCCGTCAGCGAAGCCCTCCAGGCGACTACAACATGGCCAACTAGTGCAGCGCAATGGGTCCAATTTCCGAGCGACCAAGTACAATGCGCGCTTCGAGCAGCTGGA
Source organism: Calotriton arnoldi (assembly GCA_963921515.1). Classification (NCBI taxonomy): domain Eukaryota; kingdom Metazoa; phylum Chordata; class Amphibia; order Caudata; family Salamandridae; genus Calotriton; species Calotriton arnoldi. The sequence continues at coordinate 958,802 of CAWUFW010002264.1, forward strand.
TCGACTCGGAACCTCCGACTCGAAAAAGCTCCGGGAAGCCGACTTAGGGGGGCCGTAGTGGGCCCCCTTCACCCGTAGCCCTACGACTCGGTCACAGGGGGGACACATGCATGTACGGTGCGGGAGGCACCGACACGTCCCCACGACAGGGGGCGCCCTTTTCCGTGATGTACTTTTTTCTCAATGGAAGCCTATGTACGCAACGTATAACAGGCTCCCATTGACTTCAATGGGGCTCCAAGCAACCCGAGTCCGTCAGCGCGTACTTGCATCATACTCGGGCGTTCGGAGCCCAGGAGCACGAGTTGGTCAGAAAGCTCTACAAGGCCGAGTCGGCCGTAGGGCTTTCCGAGCGAGATCGGAATCGGGTCCTTAGTGTAGAATATGCAACTGATAGCAATTTTGCATATGAAATTAAATAGCTAATAGCACTAGCATACGTCCCAATAACTGATGTAGCAGAACACTACTATCTATTAATAGAAAGCCTCTACTACCAAACAAATTAACATAAATCAAGTCCCCTACTGGACTATTTTGAGGATACATGGATGGGAAGGCTACACAGATCTGGACACAGAAGACAGCCCAAATACCACATTCCATGGTGGAATGTATATAACAGTACCCTAAACAAAAAAGAAAAAATAATAATGCTGTGGAAGGATGGCATAATGCTTTCCAAGCCACAACAGGCAGAACCCAACCAACCCTACATAAATTATTACAATCAATACAAAAAGAACAAAGCTACCAATAACTAAGACTTGAAGAGTCTGTAACACAGCTAGGTCCAAAACTAACTGAACAAACTAAACAATGTTCGAGCACTTACAATACAAAGTAAGACTCTACCCAAACACTAAAGGGCTAGAATATCTAGAAACAATAGCTAAATCCCTACTTTAAAACAGTAATACATAAAAATAGGAAAATCGTAATTGTGAACTGAGTTCTTAACTAAACATTTCTTTTCAAACATCTAAAATATAAATATTGTCAATTAATTTTAACTTTTTTAAAAATTATTTGACATAAATATATTTTATATATTAAAAAATATCAATAACAATTACAACAATTACATTTCCCTCCCATTGTAAATAATTTAAAATAACTTACTTTTTTGTAGCTGAAGAATTGAATCCAAACTGCCACAAATACATCCAAACGTGCAAAAATCCCAATACTTAGTTAAAATTCCCAAAAAAATGGAAAAATACAACTGTGTAAAATATAATCCGCCGGCAATATATCCATAGACTTGAATCCATAAAAAACCTGAAAAATGTAATTAAAAAAGAAACGCTCCAGGAATACCCGAAAAATAAAGGAACTGTAAAATAATTATTAGTTTACTAGAAACTAATACACAGTTCCTTAATAAAAAAGCATACTTCTCCCAACGGCACCTTCCAAACGACAAAAACCTGTGGAAAAAACAACACAATCCCTCCCGCACAAATATACAATAAAATTATTAAAAACCACACATAAACATACTAATAACACCATACTCTAAACATAATGAAACATATATAGCAAACCCTAACACCTACCTATCAACCCACTAACTGCATTTCGCATACGCAAAACTACAAACGAAACCTCACCAAAAACTCAAAATACAAACATTACATATACTATAGACTACCTAACTACCTTCGCCCTACTCCTAAATTAAGCCTAAAAGTAATTAAATTAAACTTACCTTAACCGATGCGACGCAGCTTCCAACCGCGAGCTTCTCCCCACAGAAATGACCTAAAACAACACAGATTAGAACTTAGGGGCTGATTACGATGGCGGGCGGAGGCACATCCGCGGTGCTGGCGGTGGCGGAAAATGCCCTTTTCCGCACTCCAGCAGCGGTCTTCCCGCCCGTCATATTACGATGGGCAAACATAGCCCATTTTCCGTCCGGTGCGGAGTCAGGTGAACCGCCAGATTTGTGCACCCGCCATCGCGGCGGAGGGAGCCAATAGAGACTCACCGCCGTGCGAATGACGTTCCGTCCGCTGTACAAATCACGATGCCGCAAACAGCCCATCACACCGCAGCGGAGAATCCACCCACCCAAAGACGGCGGAAGCACGACAGTGGAGCGCGAAACCAGACTCCTGGTCCCCTCCACCCGGTCCTAATCGCAATGGATGCAGCTCTCCAAGCCCTTCCGGTGCTGTACCTCATCCACTACCAGCAAATAATGCACCGTCGCAGACAACGCCGCAGGTACGCAAATACACAACTCCGCACACAACCACAACACACAACTCCTGTGCCCACACACGGTTCCTGTCCACATAAGACACTCTGGTGGGGAGAGGAACACATCCCCCAGTGTACCCACACATCTCCCACCTGCCAGAAACTCACCCCTCCGCATCCGGGTCACCCATCAACTGCGAAATCACAGCAATGTCCCGGTCACATCACCGCAGCGGTGAAGACGCGGGAAAACCTGCGCACAATGTAGTAGGCAGGGCCTTCGCCAGGCATGGGCAGTCCGCAAAGATTCACAGGGCTCCACCTTCACCCTTCCCACACTACTCTTCCCACACCCATTTGGGAACATGCTGTGTGCTCCTCCTGTGTCCCCCCTGCACAATTAATCTGCCAGGTGTAGCCAGACCTTGCACCTCACACATCAAAGGACAAGGGAGATTGACTGGGAAGGTGGGGGTGAAGAGGAACACCCTGCACAGAAGCTCAGGGGCTGGACAACCCTCCTCCTAACACCAACCTTCCACTCCTGTGAAGCTGGTGGTGTAACACATGTAAGATCCAAACATCTAACACCATGCTTGTGGGGTGCACTTTAATGACCATTTCACCTCTGTTCAACAGGAGATCAACAACTGACTGCTGCAGACGACAACACCAACCTGCAGAGCCAGTCTCCACACTCGGAACCTGGACTCTCGGATGCAGACTCCATAAGTTTCTCGGATTAGGAGCACCGACCTGGCCCGTCCAGACAGCCAGGGCGCACCACGTCCCAGGCCCCCACTGTCCCCACCACCACCACCTCAGCAACAACAACCGCGCTGACCCCTGCTGCAACGACCTATGCGGCCTCAACCACCACCACCGCTGCCTGCAATACTCGCCCTGCCTCAGTGGTTACCAACACCATCACACAATCAGAGGAGGGCAGGCAGAGTCTGCAACGCCACAGGTCCGGGACAGCAGGGCAGGTGGGAGGGCAACTAGGGGACAAAATCGAGAGAACACTGGGACCGAAGCCCTGGCCAACATCGCCAGAGTCCTTGGGGCCTACAAACAAGCCCAGGGACACACGGGCCAGGCTCTGGAAGAATTGCATGAGCTCCGCCTGCTGCTGAGGTCCATAGACACGCGTATGGGCCAAATCGGGGACCTCTTGGGCCAGCTTGTGGGTGTTCTGAGGGACAGACCTGTGGCCCAAACTACGGCTCAACCCCCCTCCATTGGCCCGCAGGATGATTCCCCCACCAGCCCAGCTGCGGCCACAGAGAGGGGTGAGCAGCAACAGGATGACTCCTCACACACCGCTGATCCCGCAGCAGGAACCCCCCCTGGAAAACGCAAGAGGGGCCTTCCGAGGAACACCACAGGAGGATCACATGGTAACGCACCAGCCAAACGCAAGTCTAAGAGACAGCCATGATAGCACCTCTGTACACCTTAACATTGACTTTGTTGACTATCCTTACCCACACTGCCATGTTGATGGCAGGTGTCTGTTGGACTGTGTCACCTCATCAATGTGGTGACTACTCTATTGTCTTGTTTGCCATCACTGACAACTCATTGATTCACTTAGCACCATTTCTTGAAACATCACTTGTCTGTCACAACCACTCAATGTAAATAAACACTCTTTACACACCTATGTCTTTGTGTCAGCTCCATGTTTATCACAATATGTACAATGTTGACTCAGAACACAATGTACCAGAAGCTCAGATCGTGACGAGGCATTGAGAGTCTGAAGGGACCTAGAGAGACACAAGAGAATGACATTTACTCGTCAGGTGTTGGCATCACAGCCAGTACACAACACTAGTCATCAAGGTACACAAACCAGCACACATAACAAGGAGAAACAATCTCAACATAGACATCATGTAGCTGGCCAGGACTACACTGTGCCACAAACATCAGCCATCAGCACAGAGCCAACAACAGGCAGCAGTCAAAAAGCTCCTCTCGGCCTCATCACCACCATCAAAGACAGCAGACAATGGCACTGTTGTACAATGTTACTCACACTCAAGGGAAGTAGCGGTTGATGATCTGTTGGCGCAGGTCGACACCTTCCTCCTCTCCACTATCCTCGTCACTGGACATGTGTGGGCTTGCAGGGGGGGCATTGGCGGCACATCATCGTCCAGGAGCAGGGGAATCTCCTTGCGCAAGACCAGGTTGTGGAGCATGCAGCATGCAACAATTATCTGGCATACCTTTTGGGGAGAGTACATCAGTGCACCTCCGGTCCTGTCCAGGCACCGAAAACGAGACTTCAGAAGCCCAAAAGTACGCTCCACCACACGACGTGTCCTCCCATGGACCTCATTGTAGCTGACTTCACCCGGGGTCCTGGGATTCCGCAGTGGGCTCAGCAACCAAGGCCGGTTGGGATATGCAGAGTCACCTAGGTGTCAGATACACAGAACAATTTTGTAATATGACTATAGCTGCGGACAGCATGACACACATACAGCACAATACTTGACTCAGCTAACTCACCTACAAGCCACGCACGGTCAGGATGCAGATTTGCCATCATCTGTGGTACGATGCTGTTACGCAGGATGTAGGAGTCGTGGGCTGAGCCAGGGAATCTGGCACAGACATGTGAGATGATCATATCTGCCTGGCATTCAACCTGCACATTAATGGAATGGAAATGCCTCCTATTCCTGTAGATGTGCTCATGTGCCTGTGGCGGAACCAGGCCAACATGGGTGCAGTCAATGGCACCAACAAAATTAGGGATGTGGGCAAGGGCATAAAAATCACCCTTCACAGCTGCCAAATCCTGTCTTTGTGGAAAATGGATGTAGGTGTCCTTGTATACCATCATAGCGGACAGGACATCCTGTAGCACTATGCTGAATATTGCCTGCGACATCCCACCTGCGCTGGCCACCGTGTACTAGAACGAACCAGTTCCGAAGAAATGCAGGGCCGCCATCACCTTACATGTTGGTGACACAGCAGTTGGATATGTCCTGCGAGGACTCAGATGGGGCTCTAACTGAGCACATAGGTCTTGGAAGGTTTGCGATCCAAACGGAACTTACGGATGATGTCCACATCCTCCATGTCCGCCAGCAAGGTGAATGGATGATGCACATTTGGTCGCCTCCTACATAAGATAAAAGGGGACACTTGTCAATTCAATTCCCCTATGAGATGTGTCCAACTTCTTACGTCTTGACTGACACAGCGCCAACAATGACTGGCCTGAAACAACAGCTCACAGCACAAGTCACATGCAGAGACAACTTGACCCCAAGTAGTTGTACACGTGATCAGTATGTACAAACTGAGTACACCCGAGACAGATTCAGACTACGTGAATGTAAAATGGGACATTCCGACATCTTGTGTCACCAGCCCTGAGAGTAGTTGACACAGCACATGTCTGAAACAGCAACACTGCTGTCTCCTACGTAGCTGCTGTACCTGCCACACCTTCTTGCGCGAGTAGGACAGGGCACACATTAACAACACAATGAGCACAGTCTGTGCATAAATATCAAGTATCAACATGAGTTCAGCAATCTACACAGTGAAGTAGGCACATTAAGTAGTCAGTCCATCAATACTGTGTGTTGCTTAGCCATCTCACAAATTGACATGTTTCCATATTTGAGAGTCCATCACACAACAGATCCGTGTACATGCACAACAACATCATCAGTGACATGTGAGGGACTACATGCCAATGCGTGTAATCCAGTGCACTGACATGGCATGTGTAGACATCAGTGAGTTAAATGTCACACTAGCATTCAAATTAACTATCTGGTGGCATGATTCATTGTAAGTGTGGAGTGTTCAATGATGAGAACTGGTCATTGCTACAGCATGATGTGTCCATAGGTGCCCTAAGCGTGCACCGCCACCGCAATCACGGTCATTGGCACCAATAGAAAACTGACAAATTGCGGTAGCGACCGCCTTGGCCCCGCGGTGTGACACCGCCAATGCCCATGCCCATTCAGCCAATGCAAACCGCGCTAGTGGAATACACTTTTGAAAATCGCGGTAGGCGTGCTCCGCTACCGCGGGGCCGGTCATTGGATGCAATTGTAAGATGCACGATTGCGGTAGCGACCACCTGGGCCCCACGGTGTGACACCGCCAATGCCCATGCCCATTCAGCCAATGCGAACCGCAATCGCGCTAGTGGAATACACTTTTGAAAATTTCGGTAGGCGCTCTCTGCTACCGCGGGGCCGGTCATTGGATACAATTGTAAGATGCACGATTGCGGTAGCGACCGCCTGGGCCCCGCGGTGTGACACCGCCAATGCCCATTCAGCCAATGGGAACCGCAATCGCACTAGTGGAATACACTTTTGAAAATCGCGGTAGGCGTGCACCGCCACCGCGGGGCCGGTCACTGGTTACATTTGAAAAAAGCTGACCTGGAACACCAATTGCAGCAGCTGAGTACCACTGAAACAACCCCAGGGGGCTATATATGTCTGTGAGAGAGCCACACATTTCCACTGCATCCAGACACTGCTGCCTGCCATTCTTCATCCCCAACTGCTGTTGTCTCCTGGACCCAGTGATGGCGAGAACTGAGAACATCAGGGCCCGTCCCTGCACCACAGAGGAGCTGGAGGTCCTGGTGGATGAGGTGCTTACACACAGGCTATTTGGTGCTCCTGATGTAATGGTAAGTGTTTCAGAGTGAAATTTGGAGAGTGCAAAGAGTGCTCACATGATGTTGCTCTGCTGTAGTATGTGCCTGTGAGTGCAAGTTTGTGTGATACACTACCTAGCATGCTGACTTCATGTCAATGAGGTGTGTAGCCTTATTACCACAGATCCATGGCTGCATTGAATGATGGGAGGGACATGCAGTGTCTTTGCAGCCATACAGTAACACTGCTGGTTCGGAAAGTGGAAGTCAGAACAAACATTGCCTGTGCTAATGGATGTCAGAGTCCATTCGCCTTTCACATGCTCATTTGGGACACGTTAGAAATGGGGGTCTCTAGTTGGCAATGGCTGGCCACTGTCCAAGTAGGGACCCTTCTTCCTAAGTCAGAGTAAGAGGGCTACCCTCCTTGATACCCCTGCTCAACCCTGTGGTAATGTAGCACGAGCAGGTAGGCTTATCTCAGAGGCAGTGTGTGAAGCATTTATGACCATACACAGCAATACAGTGAGGCACACTACAAAGGGACACCACACAAGTAGTTATAAAAAATAAGTATCTTTATATATATATAGACTTATCACAAGACCAATAACTGTCAAAGCCACAATACTGTCAAAAATAGGATTGCTGTTGAAGGACTGTCAAAAAATAGTTCAAAGGTTGCAAAAATAAGGTTCAAATTCAAAGCAGTGGTCTCTGCGACCCTTTCTCTCACAAAGTACCTGGGTTTAGTAGCAAAACCAATAAAGTGTTGCAAATAAGCTGTAGCGATGATTCTCGGCACGCGAGGCCGGCGATGCGTTGAAATCCTTGCCGCAAGGGAGGATGATGTGCCGATCTGCGGGATGCATGCGGGGACGATGCGACAAACTTCTGCACGCAGGACCGCCGATGCGATGACTTTCTTTCCGCGAGGGAGAAGTCGATGCGATGATCCTGTTGCGTTGTGCGATAGTGTTGCGATGCGAAGAGAAGACGCTCCGCGAGGGAGCGATGAAATTCGGTGCAATGCGATCAAAATGGCGGACGCATGGCGTCCGCAATGCGATGTCTTGAAGAGATGATTTCTTTAGGGGTTTCGAGCGCACGCGATAGCAGCGCGATGATTTTTCCAGCGCGTCTCGGCTGCAGCGGCTCGCAAAGGGGCCTTAGCGATGGTTTCGTGTTGCGAGCACTCAGCTGCAGCAGCGCGATGATTTTCCCAGTGCTCTCGACTGCAGCGGCTCGCAAAGGTGCGTTAGCGTCGATTTCCAACACTCCTTTCTCTGAAGCAAACTAGAGGCCCTGGAACTCACAGGAGCCTCATCAGCAGATAGCAGTCCTCGCAGGGAGGAAGCAGGAGGTTGGTGGTGGAGTCTGATGTGCCTGAGACTCCAGCAGGAGGCTAGCTCTTTTCCTAGCCCTTGGGTAATTGCTGTAACAAAAATAAAAGTTCTCTCAAAAGTCCTTTTCCCTCTTCTGCAAGGTCCAGTGGTCACTGCTGCAGGCCAGTGCAAGAAACAACACACAAGCACAAGGACAGTCACTTCCTGCAGATTCCTCCAGTGGCACGGACAGAGTTTCCTCTCCAGATCCAGGGGCAATACAATTTGTAGGGGTTTGAGCACAGATATTTATACCCCAAAAGTCTTTGTTCTCAGAAGCTACAAGTCACTGAACCTAGCCAGAACCAGTTCTGCTCAGACCTGGAGCACTTTGTTTACCAGGCTGCATCCTTCCTTTCAGAAAGAGGGGGTCTGCTAGCAGACACACAGTAGGAGGTGGAGCCAGCATTCACCTTGCCAGGCACAGCCCTATTCAGGTCAAGGAGCCACCCCTCCCCATACTCTAAATGCAGATCTCTCTATTCAACCCAGGTCTGACTCAGCCTGCCCTGCCCCTCCAAAACCAGACAGCCAATACACATAACAGCAGAGCACACTGGAAGGCTTAGGCAAGAAAATACCTACTTTCTAAAAGTGGTATTTTCAAACACAAGAATATAAAAATAAACTTCACTAAAAGATGTATTTTAATATTCTGAGCTCAAGCATACTAAATTCGTTTTTCTACCATGTTCCTGGGGTCAGTTAGGTCTATAGACTGTAATAGTCAAACTGCCCATTCTAGCCTATGGGGAACAGGTAGCCTTACAGTAGTGAAAAACGAAATTGGGTGTAATTCACTACCAGGACATGCTACACACACCAAGGCATGTCCTACCTTACACACACAATGCACCCTACCATAGGGGTGACTTACATGATGCCAAGGGAAGGTTCAGGGGCTGGGAAGTGGGTGCACTTCACAGCCAAGATGGCAGTTCTGGACTGCACACAGACTCGCAGTGGCAGGTCTGAGACACACTTTACAAGCTGCTTCTGGGGGTGGCGCAATCCAGCGCTGCATGCCCACCAGCAGCATTTGGTTTACCAGCCCTGGGCACACACAGGCCACTCTACTAGGGACTAACAGATAAACCAAATAAGCCAATCATGGATGTACCAATTCACATAGTCATATTTACAAAGGGAGAACATATGCACTTTAGCACTGATCAGCAGTGATAAAGTGCCCAGAGTCATAAAACCAACAAAAGCAGGTCAGAAAAAATACAGGAGGAAGGCAAAAAGTTTAGGAGTGACCCTGCAAAAATGGCCATTTCCAACACAACCCCCTTCCAGCCAAAACGCAGGGTAGACCAATCACTACCTTGATAGGATTCCCTGCTTTGGGCGATTGAACACGGAACTGGCCCGTAACTGCAGGGGCATATTCCAGATCTACGCCAATCTGAACCCTGGTGGATCCCTCTGTCCACACTCTCAGGGCCCACTAAGACAACCCATGGGGAACTCTTCCCCTCACCTGTGGACACCACCCGGGCAGCACCTAACCTTAACTGGCCCCCAGGTGTGTCCCAACAGATAGACAACAAGCCACAGTAGCCACTGACAATAATCCGTGATGAGACCCAGGCCTTATACCTCTCAGGCTTCTCAAACCTTTGTGGCATCAGAGAGTGGGGGGCAGTAACCCCAGGTGCTTGGCACCTTTTGTCCACTCTCCCTCCTGTCAGGTCAGGCAAGGCACCCTGACACTGACCCACCAGCCCTGGGCTTGTACCCAGCGGCTGGGCCAGAGACTGGGGTGGGCTCTCCCACACCCGGTCCTCCTCTTTGTGGCTCGGTACCCTCCCACCTGGAGCGGTACCCTTTTCCAGAATTGTCAGGGCACCTGTGGCAGGTGTCCTGCACAACTCGCCCACCAGTTCAGGGGTTCTATCCTGCAACTGGTATCCCAGCATAGGGTCTATACCCAGTGGCTGGGCCAGAGACTGGGGTGGGCTCTTCCACACCCGGTCCTCCTCTTTGGGGCTCGGTACCCTCCCACCTGGAGCGGTACCCCCTTCCAGAATTGTCAGGGCACCTGTGGCAGGTGTCCTGCACAACTTGCCCACCAGTTCAGGGGTTCTATCCTGCAACTGGTATCCCAGCATAGGGTCTGTACCCTTAGACTGGGCGGAGGTCAGGGGTGAGGCTGCCCTCTCCCCGCCCCCTTTACTGGGGCCCTGCACCCTCCCACCTGGAGAGGTGTCCCCATAACACAAACCGGTAGGGGCACTGTTAGCAGTTGCCCCTTCCTCCAAGTCAGGGGGGACACCCTGAACCTGGCCCCCTAACCCAGGGTCTGTACCCTTAGGTTGGACCTGTGCCTGGCAGCCCAGGACTTCTGGGGGAGTACACCAATTCCCCCCAAGGAAAGTACATTCCTCTAGAGTTGTTCAACAATCTGCCTGGCACACCAGGACTTCCTGGGAAGCACACAGGCCCCCCTCAAGGGAAACACACCCCTCCACCAGTTCAGGGCCTGGACCCTGCAACTGATCTACCAACCTGAAAAAACCCTCAGGTTGCACCGGGGTCAGAGACGAGGACTCCCTCCCTCTGCACCCCCTTCCAGCATACTGCACCCTCCCACCTGGAGTGGTGCTCTTAGAAAAAAATGGTCGGGACACTGCTTACAGTTGTCCCTCCCTCCAGGTCAGACAACACCTGGACCTGACTTACCAACCCAGGGACCAACCCCTGCGGCTGAACAACTGCCTGGCCAACCAGGACTTCCTGGGGAGTACAACTACCCTCCCCAAGGGTAACGCAGAACCCCTGTGTTGCGTGACAGTCTGCCTGGTGCAGATCTCCCGACCCCTGTCCACCTGACAGTGCGCAAAGATCCCCCAGGACAGAAGTGGTGTCCCCATGGTCACTCCTATGGGGCTCAGCCCTTCTGACTGGCCCCTGACCCACTGGTTCTCCCACTGAGGACTCCTTCCCCCTTTCACCCTCAGGCTGGACTTCTGTACCCTCCCCCTAGGAGTGGCACTGCCAGTCACAAGAACTGATGGAGGCCTGACTACAGGCATTCCCAGCTCACCTAACACGGGGAGACCCCCCACAACGGACGGTCCATCCAGACAGACTAGGCTCCCAACCTGGTGTTCCCTCATGGAACCATCCAGTCCTGGAGACTGAGGTTGGGGCACTTCGGGACCTATCCCAGTCTCACTCCTGCTCCCACGAGACAGGATGTGAGGCCCTACAACCTCCTCACAACATGGGGACCGAGCTGTATCACTCCGAACCTCTCCCACCACTCTGGGTTGGAAGACATCTGAACCACTCCTCTTAGGGTCATTCCCCACTGCCTCTACAGAGCCTCTGGTACTCACCCAGAGGTCTGTCTCCTGTGCAAGTTCCCTAGGATCAGAGAACTCGCACTCTAACAGGTGTTGGTTTAGTTCTGGAAAATAGGAACTCACAATATGTTCTCCCACAATTGGATTACACAGTTCCACGCAGGTGCTAACCTTCACCTCACAATCCAGTGCCTCACACACATACCCCACACCACTCTCCTGAAATGGGCAAGACATTAACTGACTGTCTCTATCACTCAACCCACACTCTTCTGGGCGGTCCTCACACTCATACACCAGGACTTCAACCACAGAGGAACCCCTCTCCCTGCACCTCTCATCCAGAGTCGGCAGAGTATCCCTCCCTTCACTAGGACTATGGGCCCCCGCGCTAGTTCCCCAATCCACCTCAGGGACACTGCACATCAATGGAGCTACCTCATATCCTTGAATCCCCTGGTGTAGATCAACCCCCTCCTTCAAGTCAGGTACCACATCTCTGGGTGGGTGTACTACACTGTCATCACTATATACCTCAATTTTGCTGCCACCACTGGACCCCACCCTCACTGGTGAATCCAGACAATTAAAACTGCGCTCAGGGGATAATCTACCCTCCCGAGCTAACTTCTCCTTTCCTGCGCTAGGTGTGCCTCCAGCTGGGCAATCTCTATTTGGAGCCTCTCTAATTCCAGCCGGTGCTCCCTCTCCCTCTGTCTGTCCAACTCCTCTGGGGACCATGAGGGGAATCGGGCACTACCATAGGCACTAGACTCAGCAAGGAACTCCCTACCTATGGGACCCTCCCGCCTGTCCACCAACTCCTCTGGGGACCATGAGGGGAATCGGGCACTACCATAGGCACTAGACTCAGCAAGGAACTCCCTACCTATGGGGCTCTCCCGCCTGTCCACCAACTCCTCTGGGGACCACGAGGGGAATCGGGCCCTACCATAGGCAGTAGACTCAGCAAGGAACTCCCTACCTATGGGATATTCCATAACACTTTCTTCCTCCTTTTCAGACTCTCCAGAGCCACCCTCAGACCAACTACCCTCTTGGTAGGTGTACTGGGACTCCAAGAATCTCCATCTGTCTTGTTTCCAAAGTCTCAGGGATGTCTGCAGGGATAGCTGAGTCTCCTTCCTATTCACTGCTAAGCCCCTCTCCTCACAGAACCCCCTTAGCTCCTCTAGACTGTAGGTCAACAGATCATCTATATAAAAGGTAGGTCTCATTTCAGCAAGACCCATTGTAGCAATAACTGACAATATCAATCAAAAATAGAATCAAAAAACCTCAAAAACGTATGTGGTTGCGTTATGGTCTGCACTCACCAGTAGTGTACACTATAATTACTGTATGCGATCATAAATGCAAGTCCAGATCCTCACCGCTGCCCACCAATGTTAGAAATGGGGGTCTCTAGTTGGCAATGGCTGGCCACTGTCCAAGTAGGGACCCTTCTTCCTAAGTCAGAGTAAGAGGGCTACCCTCCTTGATACCCCTGCTCAACCCTGTGGTAACGTAGCACGAGCAGGTAGGCTTATCTCAGAGGCAGTGTGTGAAGCATTTATGACCATACACAGCAATACAGTGAGGCACACTACAAAGGGACACCACACAAGTAGTTATAAAAAATAAGTATCTTTATATATATATATAGACTTATCACAAGACCAATAACTGTCAAAGCCACAATACTGTCAAAAATAGGATTGCTGTTGAAGGACTGTCAAAAAATAGTTCAAAGGTTGCAAAAATAAGGTTCAAATTCAAAGCAGTGGTCTATGCGACCCTTTCTCTCACAATGTACCTGGGTTTAGTAGCAAAACCAACAAAGTGTCGCAAATAAGCTGTAGCGATGATTCTCTGCACGCGAGGCCGGCAATGCGTTGAAATCCTTGCCGCAAGGGAGGATGATGCGCCGATCTGCGGGATGCGTGCGGGGACGATGCGACAAACTTATGTATGCAGGACCGCCGATGCGATGACTTTCTTGCCGCGAGGGAGAAGTCGATGCGATGATCCTGTTGCGTTGTGCGATAGTGTTGCGATGCGAAGAGAAGACGCTCCGCGAGGGAGCGACGAAATTCGGTGCGATGCATTCAAAATGGCGGACGCAAGGCGTCCGCAATGCGATGTCTTGAAGCGATGATTTCTTTAGGGGTTGCGAGCGCACGCGACAGCAGCGCGATGATTTTTCCAGCGCGTCTCGGCTGCAGCGGCTCGCAAAGGGGCGTTAGCGATGGTTTCGTGTTGCGAGCACTCAGCGGCAGCAGCGCGATGATTTTCCCAGCGCTCTCGACTGCAGCGGCTCGCAAAGGTGCGTTAGCGTCGATTTCCAACACTCCTTTCTCTGAAGCAAACTAGAGGCCCTGGAACTCACAGGAGCCTCATCAGCAGATAGCAGTCCTCGCAGGGAGGAAGCAGGAGGTTGGTGGTGGAGTCTGATGTGCCTGAGACTCCAGCAGGAGGCTAGCTCTTTTCCTAGCCCTTGGGTAATTGCTGTAACAAAAATAAAAGTTCTCTCAAAAGTCCTTTTCCCTCTTCTGCAAGGTCCAGTGGTCACTGCTGCAGGCCAGTGCAAGAAACAACACACAAGCACAAGGACAGTCACTTCCTGCAGATTCCTCCAGTGGCACGGACAGAGTTTCCTCTCCAGATCCAGGGGCAATACAATTTGTAGGGGTTTGAGCACAGATATTTATACCCCAAAAGTCTTTGTTCTCAGAAGCTACAAGTCACTGAACCTAGCCAGAACCAGTTCTGCTCAGACCTGGAGCACTTTGTTTACCAGGCTGCATCCTTCCTTTCAGAAAGAGGGGGTCTGCTAGCAGACACACAGTAGGAGGTGGAGCCAGCATTCACCTTGCCAGGCACAGCCCTATTCAGGTCAAGGAGCCACCCCTCCCCATACTCTAAATGCAGATCTCTCTATTCAACCCAGGTCTGACTCAGCCTGCCCTGCCCCTCCAAACCAGACAGCCAATACACATAACAGCAGAGCACACTGGAAGGCTTAGGCAAGAAAATACCTACTTTCAAAAAGTGGTATTTTCAAACACAGAATATAAAAATAAACTTCACTAAAAGATGTATTTTAATATTCTGAGCTCAGGCATACTAAATTCGTTTTTCTACCATGTTCCTGTGGTCAGTTAGGACTATAGACTGTAATAGTCAAACTGCCCATTCTAGCCTATGGGGAACAGGTAGCCTTACAGTAGTGAAAAACGAAATTGGGTGTAATTCACTACCAGGACATGCTACACACACCAAGGCATGTCCTACCTTACACACACAATGCACCCTACCATAGGGGTGACTTACATGATGCCAAGGGAAGGTTCAGGGGCTGGGAAGTGGGTGCACTTCACAGCCAAGATGGCAGTTCTGGACTGCACACAGACTCTGCAGTGGCAGGTCTGAGACACACTTTACAAGCTGCTTCTGGGGGTGGCGCAAACCAGCCCTGCATGCCCACCAGCAGCAATTGGTTTACCAGCCCTGGGCACACACAGGCCACTCTACTAGGGACTAACAGATAAACCAAATAAGCCAATCATGGATGTACCAATTCACATAGTCATATTTACAAAGGGAGAGCATATGCACTTTAGCACTGATCTGCAGTGATAAAGTGCCCAGAGTCATAAAACCAACAAAAGCAGGTCAGAAAAAATACAGGAGGAAGGCAAAAAGTTTAGGGGTGACCCTGCAAAAAGGGCCATTTCCAACAGGACATTAAAAATGTGTTTCGTCCAGAGGGTACTGAAGGATGTGTGTACACTTTTCATATTGTCACCATGGATATATGAGCATTATGTACAAGATTGAAATGCCTGAGGGTGACACTCTTGGTGGAAAATCGCCTATGACACATCAGAGTGATGTACTTCTGAAACATCCTCCTTCCATTGATTTCATGATGTGTACTGACTCGCATGTGTATGCACTGTTTGACCTCTCATATTGTACATGCATGTGATTGTTCAGATGGGCCAGGTTTAACCTCAGTGTGAGTCCCCCTGGCCTGCACAGATACTGCCCAATTTGACAGGGACCCATCAGTAAATGGACAGAGTGAGACATATGTGTTGTCTGCCACCCTGTTTCTCAATGAGCTATCTTAGGCCTGATTATTGCACAAGACAGACCTTGTGAGAAGGGTGTGAGAATGTAAGATCATGTCCCTAGATGTGACATCCACGACACAGTGAGCCACTCACAGGCCAAGGACATTGAGGGGTGTGTAGTGTTGAACACAGTGAGTCTTCCCCAACACATCATTTCCAACATGATGTATGTCTTGCTCCCTCACATACTGCATCACAGATGAGGGCCTTCTTCACATTGCTTTGTGTGCTGCCATTCTGCATGTGTATGATATGGCCAGGTCCTGTGTCCATCCTCATACCTAAATGCATTTCAATCCAATTATCTGATGCAAATGTACTACGTGTCATGCTATATGGCCTCTGCTCAAGGTTTCTGTACAGCTGTGCTAAGTGTTTGCATGCTCCTATACTGAGACACAGTGGAACATGACCCAGTGTCCCTGAAAGTTCCTCTTCTTGTCTCCCATGCCTGCAGCTTAAAGTCCACCAGCATAAGGCCTTATGGAGGGCCATTGCACGCAAGGTGCGGGCTCTGGGTGTCTCCAACCGACGGCACACACACTGTCACAAGAGGTGGGATAACATCTGCCGGCTGAGCAAAAACGTGGCAGAGATGACGCTGGGGCTGCTCCCTCGGACTGGAAGGTTGTCGCGCAGGACCATGACACCACTAATGGCCCGCATCTTGGCTGTGAAACAGCCAGAGCTGGATGGACATTTGAGGGCCCATCAGCAGCAAGTTGGGGGTGAGTATTCTGCGAAGGGGGACTTTGGGTGTGAGTGACTGCATGTATCCCAACCCTTCACCAGTGTTGAGCTCTGTGATGTTTGTAATGTGATGCAATGGCTTATAAGTGGCCTATGTGTTGAGTGCAGCTGCCATGCATTTTTGCTACATGTACTTTATCATGTGTTTAAAATAATGGCCCTTGACATTGCAAGATGAGATGTGGCCTCATGCCATCTGTTGCATTATGGGTGTCATAGACATCACCGGGGAGAGTGAACAGCTGTATTCCTCATCTTAGTGTGCTTTCGTCGATGTGTGCAGTGCCTGAATTTGAAATTGTCAGAACTACACATCTGTCAACAATGTGCAAGGGTTGTTGCGCTTCAAAGCACAACATGGTGGACATCAGTAGCTCATGGCCATAGTATAAGGACATTCTGGAGTCAGTATCTGTGCTGTCCCCTTAAAGTGACTCCGTATGTGACTGTGACAACATGTTGAGATGTACATCTATCTCACCTACAGGCACGTAGGTATGCTTACAGGAATCAGTATGTCAGGTAACAAGGAGGCACGGGCCAGCTATTTGGCAGTGTGAACGTCACATGGGTCATTAATGCCAATTATGCATGTTTCCATGCATCTTCAGACTTTTGCATAAAGCTTGCACATGCAGACTGCACAGGGTGGTGTGCAACATGGGGGTATCATATTCTAGTTGTTTGCTTTGGTTGCATATGATGTTTGTGAGTAGGGCACTATACTGAACCTACGTCTCTGTCTTTTGCAGCATCTACGGAGGGCACAGAAGGACAGGGGACGGACACCAGTGGTGAGGCATCTGGCACGACTGCTACACATGAGCTCACTGACACTGATGTGACCAGTGCCTCGGAGGGGGACAGGAGTGTCCTGGAAGAATCACGCCCAGAAACACCAACCTCAACATCATCTGACTCTAGCGGTGACTCCTCAATGTTGGCGGGCACAGGGAGTGGGAAATCTGCCTCTTCTTCTACCACACATCGTCTTGTGCCCACCATCCCGGCTACTACCATTAGTGCTGCCCGTTACCGCAGCAGTAAGAAGGGTAGAGTGTCCTTCCCCCAGGCACCGCTGCCCCTGTCTCCCCTGCTGCCCTCAGTGCTGAGGCGGTGGACCTTTTGCGCCAGCTGTGTGTGGGTCAGACTACACTCCTGAATGCCTTCCAGGATCATGACAGGAAGTTGGCACAGGTAGTTGCCTTCATGGAGGGCATTCATTCTGACGTGGGTGGGCTGCACAGAACTGTCCAGTCTTTGTCCTCCACAGTGACGGCAGCCATTCAGCTGTTACAGGCTCAGAGTCCAGCTCCAGTCCCTTCGGCAACCACCCTGCCAGTGGCAACATCTGACGAGAGTAACCATACACCACAGCCCTCAGGCTCCAAGTACTCAACACGCAGCACACAACAGCAGCACTCCAAGCAGCCCAGAGCATGGACACCATCTCCCAAACCAAAAACAGGCACACAGGAGCGCAAAGGCAAAAGCCCTTCTGGTGACACTCAGGGGCATCAGGCCAAGAAGCAGGCCTCAGGCTCACATGCATCCAAATCACCCCATCCAAGGACACTCCTGTCCCCAAACCTGCTTCCAAAGGCACATAAACAGTTGCCCTGCCTGCTGTGAAGCTGGTGCCTGCAAAGAGTCCCCAAAAACAGCTCTCTAAGGCAGATTCACCCACAACCTCAACTCCCACCCACACCCCTGTGAAGCTGGGACAGGAGAGCAATGTGGGGGGTTCACCTGGTCAACAGGGGATGGAGGGGAAAGGCAAGGCCAGCCCAAGCGTAACACCAGATCCAGCAAATCCCCACAGAGAGAGCCACCTGCACCTGATGCACCTTTGGTTGTGAGTGAGGCTGTTGTGCCCGTCCCACTTCCCACTCCTACCAAGACAATTCTTACCTATCGAATCCCCAAGAAGTGGAAAGGCAGCCCTCCACATTCTCCCTCACACACTGTGTCTCACGGCAGCTTGTCTCCGCCTCCCCGTGCCACCATGCCACCCGGTCCAAGCAGCCCTGTGGCTCACAAAGCCACTGATGCCTCTACCTCAGCTGGTCCTCTCTCTCCCAGGTCCAGTCCTCCAACTGGCCCCGACAATCAGCCACCTCCCAGTTCAATAGACAGCCAAGTGTGAGGCAAAGTCCCCCTCCCAAACCCATCGCTCCCACAGCGGTGCCTGGACTGCCCATTTGTATCCCCAGAGCTGTGCTGATTCCCAGGGCAGTGTACGGTGTTACTCATTCCCTGTGCAGTTCCTCATGCACACATGTATATACTTTGAACTATGGACTGGCCACTGGCCTTGCTGTTTGTCACTTTGGATGCCCATTCCCTGTGCAGGTTCTCATGCACTCATGTACATACTTTGAACTATGGACTGGCCACTGGCCTTGCTGTTTGTCACTTTGGATGTCCATTCCCTGTGCGGGTTCTCATGCACACATGTACATACTTTGAACTATGGACTGGCCACTGGCCTTGCTGTTTGTCACTTTGGATGCCCATTCCCTGTGCGGGTTCTCATGCACACATGTACATACTTTCAACTATGGACTGGCCACTGGCCTTGCTGTTTGTCACTTTGGATGCCCATTCCTTGTGCAGGTTCTCATGCACACATGTACATACTTTGAATTATGGACTGGCCAATGGCCTTGCTGTTTTCTACTTTTGGTGCCTATCTGAGTAATATGTAATAAAGACAGTTACTCCTGTTGTCTGCTTTGTCTGTATCCTTGCTAAATAAGAGCTTTTATGTATAGGTATGGTTTCATGTGACACATGCTCTGTATGCCACTTCAACATTGCCAATTGGTTGTTTTACTTTTTCAGAGTTTGGTAGAGGTGACAGGCACTTTAGTTCTTCAAGACTGTGAGGCCTGAGGGTGCAATGATGGTTGTTTGTGATTATCTACTCTTATCCTAATCACTCTATGGTCAGGTTTGCTACATTGTACACATGTCATGTTATGATGCAATACCACAACAGAGGTGATTTCTATCCACAGGATTACTTGCGGGGTGGCCATGGTCCATCATATCTGTGTGATCTTTCTTGATGCGTGAACAGTAGTGTTGATGTGTGGTCATCTTGTGTAGGCCTGTCTTCCTAGTCACACGGGGTACATTTGAATATGTGAACTTCAGTGGTCATACAGTGTGAATGGGCTGTCATTGTCAGTAGTGTTGATGTGTGTGTGCCCCTGCAATGCCAACTGCACACATGTATGATCCAGGTAATGAGTGCCTGTTTGTTTCAATTGTCTGCCATGTGCTTCAGATTGTGGGCACATGTAGGAGTTGTAGGTTGGGCACTATGCAGTGTGTTGGTGTGTCCTTGCACTCCTGGGGGACACCTACTTGTTGTCGCTGCCAGTTGTAAGTATGCAGTGTGTGTGCCTACCAAGTCTGTGTTGTGTTTTGTTGATCAGCCATGTGTCTTGTTACTGTTTGTGCTCAATGTGCAGACCTGCTCAGCCACACTGACATTATTTGTGAGTTTTCTCATGCATTTCTGTCACTTGACCCATTTTCTGCTCCAGTATGGTATGTGGTATGTGGAGTCATGCCATCCCCTATATGTGCTTCTGATGCCTACACATTGTGAGTAACTCCTCTATGTGTTTGTGTACTGTTCACTCCTCACCTGTCCACTACTGTATTACACACCACTTCAATCTCATGTCTTCCACCCCATGGCTTGCCAGTGTGTGAGCCTCCCCACCACTTCATAGTGTAACACTATGCTGTGTGAGGCTGAAAATGTGTACAAGACCAATGTGCCACTCTGGACAGTTGCCCAAATTAGTTGTTGTTTTCTTCAACTGTTTTGCAGTCATGGTTGCTCATGTGCAGTGCATATGTTTGAGCAGCACAGTCCTCTAGTCATGTTGTTTGCCCCTGGGTTTCCCTTACTTGTGCATCTGTGGGTGATGGTTAAGCTGTATGTGTGTTTGCTGAGGTACTGCTACCCTTCCTGAGTGTGATGTTCTCTGTGTGCTGTGATGATTTGTGTTGTGGGAGTTCATGGTGTGGCACTCAGATATATGTGCTACTGGTTTGGTTGGTGTGCACACAATGCTTGGTGTGCTTGCAGTGCTG
Organism: Calotriton arnoldi; assembly: GCA_963921515.1. Classification (NCBI taxonomy): domain Eukaryota; kingdom Metazoa; phylum Chordata; class Amphibia; order Caudata; family Salamandridae; genus Calotriton; species Calotriton arnoldi. The sequence goes on from CAWUFW010002264.1 coordinate 979,365, forward strand.
TCAGTGTGTGTTGCCTTGTACTTGCCTGGTGTGCATCCCCCTGATGTCCAGCTGAGTTTGCTATGTGATGGATTGGTATGTGCATCTGTTGTGTTTTTGTTGTGTATGTATGCAGTGTTTGGCCTGTGTTGGCTCTTTCTACTGACAGATGCTATGTGTGTGGGATGTTCTATTTGCATGAGATTGTGTGTGAGTAGTTGTTGCTGTGTGATACATGCAGATGTATGTTGCAAGTGTAGTGTGCATTACTTGTGTGTCTGGCACAGGCAGCAAGGTGGATTATTGTTCCTGAGCTTGTTTTGAGTGATCATTGGTGGTTTCTCCTCCTATTTTTGACCTGTCACTTGTCAGGATTGTGCATGTGCATGCTTGTGGTACACTGTGACACCATGTTCACTTGATGAGTGGCGTGGTGTCTCAGTCTGTGTCAGCTGATTGTCCCATTGATCCCAGTTATTGTTCATGTTTGTTTTTGGATTATGCAATTCTTGTTTGTGTTGGGGTATGGTGTCTGGGCATTGGCCCTGAGTGACAATGTTGTGTACTCCTGTTCTGTCTGTGGTCACATTGCCTTTCCACTATTTGGCTGCACATGCATGTTCCACGTACAAATTGGGTGATTACAAGGACATGTCGTCATGTACTGACTTGCAGTCCGTCAACTTCATGTGATCTGTCTTTTTGGTTTGCCCTGCAATGAAGACGTTACATCTGAGCAAGAACTAGCCATCGTAATCTTCTGCATACCTTTGTAATATCATATACTTTACTTTCTTTAAACAACTGACCATGCAGGTTTTGTGTTCATATGGGCCTTCACGCTCTGCCACCATGGGACTTACACATAGCATTCAGTGCTGGACATGATTGTGCCCTGAATTTTTCACAATGTGAATTGCTGGCTTAACGTTACATTTCTGTGACAGTTACATACACTTGGCTGTCTGCACACAGGAAGTGACTATTGGATGTATGCCATCTTGGGTGACATGTGAGGGGTGGTGTGGTCATATGGCTCCATGCTTTTTGAGAGGAATGCCAGGGTGCATGCACTGTCTACCTACCTGTACTGTGACACAATTGAGGGGAATTGCTGCCACATGGTTGTGGGTGTGGGGAGTGCTCCATCCTGGTGAGCTTTGGGACAAGGGGGCCTGGTGGGAGTTGTAGTGCAGGCTTCCCAAACACAACCACCCCCTCCCTGTTGAGATGGCTACCTACCTGTTGGTTTGATGAGTGGAATGCAATGTCTGCCACTTGCTTTTGGGTGGGGTGGGGGGAGTGATCCATCCTGGTGAGCTTTGGGACAAGGGGGCCTGGTGGGAGTTGTAGTGCAGGCTTCCCAAACACAACCACCCCCTCCCTATTAAGATGGCTACCTACCTGTTGGGTGAAGTTGGGCAATGCAATGGCTGACACATGGTTGTGGGGAGTGCTCCATCCTGCTCAGGGGTGGAACAAGAGAGCATAAGATGGCTACCTACCTGTTAGTTTGATGAGGGGGATGTAATGGCTGCCACTTGCTCCGGGGGGCAGGGCTCCATCCTGGTGAGCTTTGGGACAAGGGGGCCTGGTGGGAGTTGTAGTGCAGGCTTCCCAAACACAACCACCCCATCCCTGTTGAGATGGCTACCTACCTGTTAGTTTGATGAGGGGTGGGAGTTGTAGTGCAGGCTTCCCAAACACAACCACCCCCTCCCTGTTGAGATGGCTACCTACCTGTTAGTTTGATGAGGGGAATGTAATGGCTGTCACTTGCTCCGGGGGGTAGTGCTCCATCCTGGTGAGCTTTGGGACAAGGGGGCCTGGTGGGAGTTGTAGTGCAGGCTTCCCAAACACAACCACCCCCTCCCTGTTGAGATGGCTACCTACCTGTTAGTTTGATGAGGGGGATGTAATGGCTGCCACTTGCTCCGGGGGGGGGGCAGTGCTCCATCCTGGTGAGCTTGGGACAAGGGGGCCTGGTGGGAGTTGTAGTGCAGGCTTCCCAAACACAACCATCCCCTCCCTGTTGAGATGGCTACCTACCTGCTAGTTTGATGAGGGGAATGCAATGTCTGCCACTTGCTTCTGGGTGGGATGGGGGAGTGCTCCATCCTGGTGAGCTTTGGGACAAGGGGGCCTGGTGGGAGTTGTAGTGCAGGCTTCCCAAACACAACCACCCCCTCCCTGTTAAGATGTCTACCTACCTGTTAGGTGAAGGTGGACAATGCAATGGCTGACACATAGTTGCGGGTGTGGGGAGTGCTCCATCCTGGTGAGCTTTGGGACAAGGGGGCATGGTGGGAGTTGTAGTGCTGGCTGCCTATACGCCTTCCCCATGGTAATATTGCTAGCTACCTTTGGGGTGAATCAGAGGGAGTGGATGTTGGAACTGTGAGACATGTGTTGGGGAGAGTGAGTTGCACATGCATGCATTTTGACCTAGGAGGTGTAGCTTTGTAGTTGTGCAAGACAGTACATAGCAGTGTGAAGGTAGACATTTGTTGGTACTTACCAGCCTCCACTCCCCCGGGTATTCCTGTGAGACTCTCTGGATGCAGTATGCCAAGCACCTTCTCCTCCCATACCATGAATGTTCATAGTGGAATGGGAGGGCCACTGCCAGTCCTCTGAGCCAGCTCACGGTTCTTGTTGTTCTTCTCTTTCACCTTGCTCTTGAGGTAATGCCACCGCTTCATGATCTCCTTCTTGGTGCGCGGGATGGTCCCTACTGCATTGACCCTGCTGACTATCCTTGCCCACATTTGCATTCTGGTGGCTAATGGTGTCTGTTGGACCAGGTTTCCAAATAAATGTGGTTCTACTCTGATTACCTCATCTACCTTCACTGACAACTCATTGTCAGTGAATTTGGGCATTTTCTTCTGTGACATGTTGTGCAAATGTGTGAAAGGTGCAGTTGTGAAGGTGGTGGTGGTGATGTGTGTGGTGTGTGTGTGGTTGTGCTGGTGAGGTGTGGTGATTTGCCTCTCCTTTGTGCTTTGGGGTTGGTTCCTTCAGTAGTGGAGTTGAGCAAAGGATTCTGGTCAGGGAAGGGGCTTGTTTTATACTCAGCTATGTGGGTGTGTCTAAATGGAGTATTGATGTCAGGTGTGTAGTGTGGGTTGACCTGGGATTTGTATTTTTTTACTTGCCACGGGGATGTGTCATTGGGGTGTGTTAGGTGTTTTTTGAGGCTGAGTCAGGTTAATGGGTACACTTGGTAGCCTTGTTGTGTGTTTTTTTGTCGACCGCCATTACTGTTCCGGAGCGAGCGCGGCGGTGGGTATACAACCGCTCTTCCGCCGGCTCTCCCATTCATCAGTGCTTGCGATCGCGGTGGTCAGAATGCAACAGCCCTTCCGCCGGCTCTCCCATTCACCAATGGTTGTGATCGCGGCGGTCGGAAAAAGCTGATTGTTCCGCTGTCACCGCAATGGTATCCTAATTCAACATGCGGTCACTCCGCTGGCCGTGCGCGGTTTTGGGTGTTTCCGCTGCAGGACCAACCGCCGCGGATGGATTTTTACCTGCTCCGCATGCTCCAGGTGGTCTTTCGTGGAATCCGACCTCCACGGTCGGATTTATCTGGCGGTTCATCCTAATCTGACCGCCGGTTTTCCCGCGGTACATGCGGATGTTTAATTTCCGCTACCACGGCGGTCGGGGTGCTTTTCCGCCCGCCATCGTAATCGGGCCCTTAGTTTAAAAAATGGCTGCCTAATTGAAATAAGAAAAATACTTTTCTACATTAAACTCAATGTACATTAGAAATGTAATACAAAAAAAGTTAAAAAATACTAATTACTAATTACTAATACTAATGCTAATTAATATTACTAATGTCCAAAATGTTTTTCTTTGCTGTTTAAATTTTTTAAATTATAATAATAAATATTAGAACAAAAATAATATTTATTATTATTCATTAAAAAAAATGTTAACTTACCAATGTAAGAAAAAAATTGTACTGCTTGCTAAAAATGTGAAAAAATGTATTAATGTTAAAAAATATTTTTCTTTTACAAAATGCTTTCTTACCTTGATAATATTATTTATATTTACAGTTTAAATAATATTATACAAAATATAATATTATTTATTAGGAATTATGCCAAAAATATGAAAAACTTATACAATGAAAAAATTGTAACAAAATGTATGTTATTAAAAATGTACACTACATGTAATTATGTAATGCATATTTACAATATAAATTAATATTCTATAACTGTTACCCAAAAATATGTATTACATTTTTTTATAAAAATCAGTGGATAACTGCATCTTTTTTGTAAAAAATGTATATATTTACCAACTTCTCCATTATATAAAACATAAAAATGTTTCATGCTGACTATACATAAAAATTATATGTTTATGTTTAAATATGTTTCAATATGTACTAAATATGCAATGTATCCAAAAATAGAAAATGTATTATTATTTCTCTGTATAACAATATATATATATCAAACAATGTAAATAAAATAAAATGCATAATATTTCTTTACTTGAGGCCTGGGAGAGAACATGGCGGCCGGCTAGGAAGCTCGGTCGGGAGCTCCGTCAAGTGAGGTGTACAACACGAGCGCAAAGGCCCAGGAGTGTAATGATTTCGCTGAAATAGAGATAGAAATGCTTGAAATACTATGTGCTTACCCTGTATCTACGTATACATTTTTTTCCGAAAGAAGCCCCTATGAGAGAGGCGCCAGCGTTTCAGGAATGACTTCCGCGTCGCGTCGGAGCAGAGGCAGAGGTGGGACCCGGTGGGAAGCTGCGTTCTTGCCTGCTGAAGGAGATCGAGAGAAAGGGAGGCGTTTGGGCGGAAGCAGTGGCCGGACTACAGACACGCCGTAGAGCTTCAGCGAAAGTGATTTTTAGAGGCCCACCCAGCGGCTGCTTTACACGCAACGTTGGATTAGGGGCCTGCAGTAAGGAGGAAAATAACGAAAAAGAAAAACTGAGGCATTCTGTGTGCATGAATTCGGTAAGGAGGTGGGGGAGGGGCAAGAGAGGGGAATCGATAGCCCTAAATTCTGCAATTGAGCATCAGCATGAAGACTCGCCTCAACTTACACAAGCAACAGTCCAAGCCCCAGACTCCATAAAAGAGGGTGCAATAGACTTAAAAACAAGTGCTAGTAAGCAAGCCACTAAAAATCGCTATCAGGATATAAGTTACGCCCTAAGAAATAGATGCCTGGTCTCGGACCCCTTAGAGGAGACGGGTCAAACCCCAATGGAGGAAGAGCAAGTAGCTACTTTAAGTAGAGATAAAACAAAACAAATTAACAAGAAACAAAGGGGTCAGAAAACAAAAGGCGGAATTGCGGCAGTGGTATCAACTAGAGCTGCCAAAGCTGCAAAAAGAACAATCTAAGAAAGGAGCTAATCTAAAAATAACGCCCTCTCTCTGTACCTTCTTTAAGGTTCAAGAAAGATCTGTAACTAAAAGCACAGTACAAAAGGTAGGGAACGCTAACAGTGGGGCTCAAAAAATGCAAAAACTAATACTTCCTTCTAGCGATAAAATTGTGGAGTCTCCAAACCGCTTCCAAGTTCTTATGTCGAGAGATTGTGACGAGGATAATAGACTAGACGCTGAAGAAGGCTTGGAGATAGAAGAGAATTTACATCAATATATGCCTTCCAGTGATCAAGGAAGAAGCTTGGAGGCACCTTTGCAGGGCGAGATGGGTGATCTGATGGGCTCACTAATGAAGGAAATGAAACAGAGCTTTGCCAAATCAGAAAAAAATCAGGAAAAAATACAAGCATCCTGTGAGGCATTGGAGTCTAAAGTTAACGCCTTAATAGACCGGGTATCAGCCATGGAAAATAAAGTAGAGCAAACCAGGGAAGAGGTGAAATCCTGTCAGAGTGATATCGACAAACTAAGAATCAGCGAAAAAGAGCTTAGAGAAAAGATTGAGACTTTGGAGAATAACTCAAGGAGAAATAATATACGAATACTAAATATTCCGGAAGGTTTAGAAGGGCAGAACATAAAGAATTTTGTAGTAAACCTGTTAAAAGAATGCTTTCCGGAATTAGAAGAGAAAAGGCTGGACGAAGACATTCAAAGAACACATAGAGACCCCTTCAGACAGAACAAATTGAGGAAAAACTCATGGAAAATACTTGTTAACTTCAAAACCTATACTCTGAACGAAAATATTTTAAGCAAGGCTTTAAAAGTAGGTACTTTCTCCAAAGGTGACTACAACTTTAAAATTCGATCTGACATATCTAAAGCTACACTAGACAGACAGTGGGCACTTTGGAACTATATGCAAGATCTGAGATCACTAGGAGCCACAGTCCAGATGAAGTTCCCAGCTCTACTAAGGATTATGTGGAATAACAAGACATATAACATTAGGGAACCAAAAGAAGTTGAGACACTACTAGAACAAATTAAAGCAAAAAAATAAGGGCCAGATATGGTATAACATAAAGCCTCACGAAGACGGAGCTCAAAAAGGGCAATTAAAATTGTCCAGTGACAGTAGGGAGGGTTCTCCAGGGGAGGGTGACGGATGCAAGTTTATTTTTTCTTTTGTGCACAAGTTCATGGCTTTTTTGGTGGGGAGCATTCGGGGAAAAAACCCAAAAAAATTATTGTCCGATATGCAAAATACAAGGTAGCCAAGGTCATGGTAACTGTACAACTAAGTTAATACCACTAAGGTTGGTGAGGAAGAGAGCAGAAAGTAAAGATGGCTGATCCTGAGGGTAAAAATAAAATAAAGATTATAACTTGGAATGTAAATGGGCTGAGAGTAAGGAGAAGACGACAAAAAATCTTTGAATATCTTAAATTAATAAAATGTGATGTTATAATTTTACAGGAAACTCAGCTTTTAAAATCTGAGTGGCTCGAAATGATAAAACATGAAAAATGGGTGGAAAAATACGACTGTACAAACCAGATGTGCTGTATTAAGGGAGTGGCAATAATTGTTAAAAAACCTTCAGAAATAACTATTGTAGAAGAGTATGTTGACTCAAAAGGCAGATGTTGGGTATTACGGTCCAAATACAGATGACCCAGTTCCGCTTCAATCATTATACACTCAGCTAATTAACATATCCATTCCAATTATTCTGGGAGGAGACTTTAACCTACTACTAGATCCAAAAAACGACAGACACCCGCCAGGGAGAGCTCTAAATCTTCCTAAAATGAGGGATTGGATGAATAGATTCAAAGAAGATCTGGGTCTAGAGGACATTTGGAAGAGCAAAGGCAATCAAAAAAATAGATTCACTTACAAAAACCATAAATACGGTCATGCATCAAGAATTGACTTTTTCTTGATAGATAAATTGCTAAGTAAAAATGTAATAAAAGTAGAACATGTACCTGCTCACCTATCCGATCACTCCTTAGTTAAAATAGACATAAGTCAAGGCCACCCTCATGGGGAGGTTAGGTGGACGTTAGATCGCACACTTCTGTTGGAAGAACAAGTTATAGAGAAGTTGAAGGTTATAACAGAGGACTACTTTCAAATTAACGCTAACAGAGAAGTTTCCATGCAAGTAGTCTGGGACGCTTATAAAGCGGTTGTTAGAGGAACCCTGATCGGCTTAGCAGCAAAAGGAAACAAGGACACTAGACATACAATAAGTCAACTAGAGTCGGACATATTAGACCAATACAGGACTTATGAGATAGCAACCTCTAAAACAGAACAGGAAAGAGCAAAGAGGAAATCTCCAAAAAGAAATGTGACTTGTCAAATTATTTGGAGGAAAGGGTAAGGAAAGATGGGAAGCTAGCAGAATGTCAAACTATGAATATGGAGAAAATAGTGGGAAACTTTTAGCATGGAAAATTAAAACTGACTCCAACAGGAATAAAATTATGGCAATACATAGTGGCTTGGCGGGCGGAAAGGTAGAGAATAGGATAGAAATAGAAGAAGCTTTTGAAGATTTTTCCAATCTCTATATGAGGAGGACCAAGTACCATTAGGCCATGTAGTAGACTCTTATTTGAGGGAATCACTGATTCCAAAGTTGGAGGTTGAGTTAGGTGAATCATTAAATGCAGGAATTACTATCGAATAAGTACTGAATGCTTTAAAAAGATCAAAAAAAGGGAAAGCAGCAGGCCCGGATGCCATTCCAAATGAGGTCTATGTAGTCTTAAAAGAAACACTGACTCCTAGACTAGTGGAACTTTTTAACACCATTTACTTGGAAGGTCTTGCACTCCCTAAATCCTGGAATGATGCCACTATTAGCCTGATTTTGAAACTAGGAAAAGATCCCTTAAAGTGTGAGTCGTCTAGACCCATATCCCTCTTAAATAACGATTATAAAATTTTTACACAAATATTGGCTACAAGACAAGGAAATATCACAGACAAACTTATACACATCGATCAAAAAGGTTTTATAAGGGGGAGACAACTACACGACCTCACTCATCAGCTTATTGGAGCCATCGACATTGCAACCCAAGAAAAGATCCCACTAGCAGTTCTCACCTTCGACGCTGCTAAAGCGTTCGATCGAGTGAATTGGTTATTTTTGCAGGAAGCTATATCTCACTATGGCCTAGGAGGGAACTTTTCGAGAGCAATAAGGAACATATATACAGCTCCAGTAGCAAAAATACTTATAAATGGCAGCCTATCAAAAGAAATTCAGATTAAAAGAGGGACGAGACAGGGTTGTCCACTATCCCCCACCTTTTCAACCTATACATAGAACCTTTGGCAAATATGATAAGGAGATCCCAGGAAATAGTCCTCTTTAAATTTAAAGGATGGGTCAATAAAGTGGCCCTATATGCTGATGACTTAATGGTTTACACAAGTGACCTAAATAAGTCTCTTCCCACTATTACAAAGTTGCTAACAGATTTTGGAAACATTTCAGGCTATCAAGTTAATCTGCAGAAAACAGAAATAATGTACTGGAACTTAGAATCATCAATAGTGGAAACAAAAAACAGAATTAAATACTTGGGGATAGAGGTTTTAAAAAACATCGATGAAATTGCTCAAGTAAATTTGAACCTAAAAATTAAGGAAATGAGGAAGCTATTAAAATCATGGAGCTGTCTATCTCTTTCATTTCTGGGGCGATCTAACGTCATTAAAATGTCCATCCTACCAAAGTTTACTTTCTTATTCAATGCTATACCACTAGAATTTAAGACTCAATGGTTAAAAAAGATCCAAAGTGAAATCAATGGGTTCATATGGGCCTCTAAAGGCGTGAGAATAGCGTGGAAAAAACTATGCCAGAGGAAACACCGAGGGGGCATAGCAAGCCCAGACTTTCTTTCTTATTATAGGGCTTTCCAATTTAAGAACATAAGAATCCTTTTTAGACCTCACGCCTTTTATTTTTCTTACTGGAAAGCTGCCACAGAAGAAGACAACTGTCTATACAAATTTGGACATCCAAAATACTTTAAAAAGATCAAATTAATAGTACTGGGCTCAGCGTATAAGCTATGGTATGAAATAAGAAGAGTATGGAAAATTCCGTACTACAGTCGGTTAGCACCCATATGGAGGTCCCCGGGAACCCCCGACTGCTTAAAAGACTCTCTAGCAGTTTCATTGAGGGAAACAGGAATAACAAAATGGGGACAACTGCTTGATTCTGGTACTTTACAAAGTTGGAACTCATTGCTTGAAGGAACACAGGGGAAAATATCCAGGTTTAAATATTATCAGCTGCTGAGTTGGTCAAAGGATCAAGAGAACATTTCAGAAACCACTGAAAACCTAGAGTATGAAATACAACGTGACCCAACAAGAAAGGAAATATCGAAGTGGTATTGGCACTTGCTACAGACAGGAGATGACGAATTTACAACCCCAGATGATGTATGGAAAAAGATCTTCCCAGCACAAGACTTGCAACAGCACTGGCAAGTATCCTGCACTTTTTTATGGCAAATTATAGTATCTGCACCTCTTAGGAGAAATCATCTTTTTACTTTACACAGGTCATACTGGACCCCGGAAAAGCTATCCAAAATGAATAACCAAGTGGCGAAAAAGTGCCCAAAATATGGGGAACGAAAAGCGAACGATATTCATATGTTTTACCTGTGTCCTCAACTTGATATTTTCTGGGAAGAAGTGGGTAAGATTATCGATAAAGTTTTAGAAACAAACATCGAGGTAAGCCCATTCATTATTATTTTTGGCATTTTGGATAGTAACGATTCTACAACTGTATTAAGTAAAAAACAAAAATACTTATTATTTATTTTAATTTTATTAGCCAGATGCGAGATATGGTTAAACTGGATCCTCGCAACTCCACCTAAGGTGGTAGAATGGCTTTGTTCCGTAGAAAAAGTTAGGGAACTAGATAACTCTAGAGGGAAGAGTAATAGAACTAGATACTGGGAACTTTGGGATAAGAACATGAGGTAGGGTAGGGAGGAATGTCCAATGATTTTACCCTATGCGATCTAACAAATTCAAAAGAATCATCAAGACATGACTTGATCTCGATACAAAAAGGGCGGTCTCCATTCCCTCGAAAGGAATCACGATAAGGCGATCTCGTCTACCATAACCTTAACAATCGCATAAATGAGGACAAAAAAAAATAATAATAATATTTCTTTACTTGAGTCTTTGATTGAAAATAAACACATAAATAAAATATAAATATGGTCCTGTATTTAATTCCCATATTATTTTTTTTATATTTACAATAAAATAATTATCTTACATTAATTGTCAGTTATAAATATATGTTTTTTAATGCACATATATAACATACTATTACCACTTAAACATACATTTTTATCATTAACCTTACTCCAAAATAAAGAACTAGTTTTTTACTATTCCCATGCTACACTATATCAACTCAGGGAAAGTGCTGGACACTAAACACATAGGGGCCGATTCCGATTCGGGCCGGAAAAAATACCGACCGACTCGGTACGGGAATTTAGTCCGACCGACTCAGACCAGCGCCGTACGACCCGGGTAGTACGATGAAATGCATGTGAAATCCAACCGACTCGGACGGAATACAAAACGACCGACCGAGCCGGACGTAAACAAGCCATCCGGCCGGGAAATCACGCGAAACGAACCGACCGACACGCACCCGGATTGAACCCGAACGAAACGTACCCGCGAACTCCGACCCGCGTAGTACGATGCTGTGCGTGCAAAACACGACCGACTCGCCCAGAGCACAAGCCGTACGACCGACACGTATACAAAACCCAGCCGAAGCAACCCAATACTCTGCGACCGACTCGTACGCCGCATATGAAACCTAGCTGACACACAGCGGGAACGAGTCGGACAAGATCGCACCAGACAACTGCAGCGTCCTACTTGGACACAAGAACGACTCCTACATGCACCAAAAACACCAAGGAATTTTTTTTTTTTTAAAGGGCCAAACAAGCAACCACAAAGCCAATAAATACAGGGAGAAAAAAAAAATGGAACAAGGACACACCTCCAACTCCACCTACATAAAGGCCACAAATCCCTACCATGATCCTTTGCAAATTCCACTGACCTGCCACCACAGAACACCATCACACAGCAACCACAGACACACTCACAGCTCATACATCACACAAGCCACACACCATTACCACACCTACAAATAGCACCCTCACACACACCCAGCTAAACCTACACTCACACCCCCTCTTGCACACACACACACATCAATCACCACCACCACCCATCACCATGCCCCCAAAGAAGAATCATAAGTTCCTAGACAGTGAATTGGAAGTCATGGTAGATGAGATCCTCAGGGTAGAGCCACAGTTGTTTGGTACATTGGTACAACAGACCCCCATGTCGCAGAAAACCAAGATGTGGGCGAGGATTGTCGACAGGGTGAACGCACAATCACCATGTTTGCGCACAAAGGAAGACATCCAGAACAGGTGGTATGATGTGCGCAGGAGAGGTCCGGGACCTACTCAAAAGGACTACCTCCTCAGCCAGCACACCGGCAGTGGCCCTCCTGCAAAACCAGTATACCTCAGGCCCTGGGAGGAGAAGGTGCGGGCCATCCTACCACCAGTGAGCGTATACGGACTAACAGACATCCCATAGCCTGGTGAGTACACAACTAATATACACAATATGGTGTGACAACACACACACATCACAGTCAAGGGGATAGGCAAACCATGCACCCTTAGCAAATATACAGCAACCAAAAGATATTCATCCCAAGATGTGAATGCTAGTCAGACAAACACAATACCTGCCATCTCATAGTGATATGTAACTGTGTCATGACATGTACAAACCTAACAACAAATACAGCAAGGCAGTGGCACAAATAGAACCAACAAACACTCCCAGATATTTACCCACCACTAGAACACCACCTCATAGGAAGCTCACTGAAAGGAAGGAATTCTGTGTATGCTGGTGAAGTCAGTGTAGCCAATAGCATGATGGGAGTGGTAGTGACAGATATTGGTCACACCCACAATTGGCCCATCAACACCACTCTGAACCATGCTCACATCACAGGGAGTGGAAAACAACTGACAAGATGGCTGACACTGGGTACTGCTGTGGGGAGCACAAGGCCCTGATGGGAACTGGGCACCAACAAACAACAGGACCACACTGTCAGCCATCTTGCCATTGCTGTCACACTCACACACAGTGAAGTCCACTCAAAAGGAAGGAAGTATGGGCATGCTGGGAAGGGGGTGTAGGCAATAGCATGATGGGAGTTTTCGGGCACAGATATTGGTCAGCCTCACAATTGGCCCATCAACACCACTCTGAACCATGCTCACATCACAGGGAGTGGAAAACAACTGACAAGATGGCTGACACTGGGTACTGCTGGGGGGAGCACAAGGCCCTGCTGGGAACTGTGCAACAACCAACAGCAGGACACCACTGACTGACATCCTGAAAGACAACTTGCACTCCCTGCAATGGAAGCACGTTCCATGGTGGGATATCTGGCTGGGTGGGAAGGAGGACTCACAGCACTGACCATAGTTACCAGGGGTGGGCGGAATTTGCGTAGTCGCGTTACGCAAATCCTCGCGAAATTGCGAACAAATTCCGCGAGCTCGCGGAACTTCCGCGAAATCGCGGAATTGCTTGTGCCGTCCGTTCGCGATGTGTTTTTGCGTGCTCGCGGGGAAATATATCGCTAACTTGCCCATGCGGTCGCTAATGGGCGCGGCCATCTTGTTTTCACTTGTCCCGCCCGCGATGGTATTTCCTGTTCCGGGTCGCGTATTGCATGCTCCCGCCCGTTCGCGATAAGGGTTTCCTGTTCGGGAACGCGTATTACGTGTTCGCGACGCTTTTTGCGTGCTCGGGGGGGAAATATCGCGCAAACTTGCCCATGCGGTCGCAATGGGCGCGGCCATCTTGTTTTTCACTCAATTTCTATGGTTCTGGGCCTGCTTTTCAATCCTCCCTCTATCTTTTCAATCCTTTGTTTCTGTAAACTTATTTTGGGTCTTTTTTGTTTATTATCTATCTCTCTATTTTCCTGATTCTATATTTTGAGTTTTTCTCTACTTTTTGTGTGTTTTTAACTACTTTTTCACACTTTTTCTATTACCTGCTTTTTCATTTCTTTTACTTACTTTATTTAATTCCTACCTTTTTTTTCCGTCCCCGCCTACCCAGAACCATGGCAAAGGGCCACAGCCACAGGGCTCGAAGTCGGAGCCAGAGCCGCGACCGCCTTCCTTGCGGAAGACGGCGCCAAAGAGGGGTGCAGGCACGGGCCTTATTTAATGAGGCGGAGGTGGCCGCACTGGTTTTTTTGTTCAGCGCCACCTCCCTTAACCCTGGCAGCAGGCGGCAGGCCTGGGTCCGGTACGGGCTCCGGGAGCGTCGGCAGCGGTGGGGCAAGGTGCGGCGGGCAGTGTTTCGCTGCTCTGGTGTCCGGCGCACACAGAATCAGCTGACGCACCGGTGGTCCGATATTCTGGACCGGGAGCAGGACCTGCTGGACCTGCTAGGAGTGGAGGTCCCGGGGCTTGGTGAGTAGCTATTTAATATTACAACTTTGTGTTCTTCTGCTCTGTGTTATATATTGCAAATATTTTTTTTCTCCGACCAGCAAGAATGCTGCTGCTTACATTGCAGGTAAATGACGTTTAAAAATCTGTGATTGTTATGACACAGGCGCTCGACGCTACTAATCTTACTTGTTTGCAACTTTGCGCTCGCTTGGCCTGATGATTATGTAAGAGTTTACTTTAGAGAACTTAAGTGATGTAATGCTAGAGAGAGTAGTCCTTCCTTTGTCCTCGTGCCACTAAGAAGGGATAGTGGTGGATTGATAGGTTTAGTTACTTATTAGTTGGTAATTTCTAAGTTGTGTGCGTGACGCATCCTCTGTCACGTCACAGGCTGCTGAGTGATGCTTACCCCAGTCCTTAGCAGAACCTTTTGTAGTTTGTTTACTGAGTGTTAATAGGCTTATATCATCACTAGCAGAACATTAGCAGCAACCAGCCAACAATTTGGTGTATGCAAAAATGTATGCATGTGTCCTCCATCTATGCATTTTTGAGGACTAAAATAAATGGAAATGCAGACTTACTGAACAATTGGCCCGTCTGGATTGGAATCGGTGGGCTAGGTCAGGTGGTAGTTAGGCTTGCTAGACGGTCCGTGAATCTCGCAATACTACCAGTCGATCAGATAGGTCAATTTTATTGCAATTTTTGTAACCAAAAATGTTTTTGGTGCCTATTTTAAAATATTTTATTTATTTCACACCAAACTTTAATTTTTGTCTCTTTCTTTATGAAATCTTACATGATCAGCAGCACCCAGGGGCAAGAAGACGGGATCGCAGGCGGTGGGCCCACAAGATCCGGAAGATGCCTCCCAGGGACAGGACCGCTCCTCTATCGAGGGCTCTGCTGCTGGCCCCAGTAAGTCCACCAGTGGTTAATATTAATAATTATATTTCCTAAACTTTTCCTGCACCTTATTTTTTCCGAACTATTATTTCGGTATCCTGATTCGAATTTTTACAAAATCTTCTTTGCTCTATACTATCTGTTTCTAAATTCTTGTTATCCCTGCCTCTAACTGCGTCTGCTATGACTCTCTGTACTACTACTATTAGTCTGTCTGTAGCCAAGCTTGCCCAGTTGCCCACTCTTTATTTCAAATATTTTTAATAAAACTCATTCACCAATAGCTATAGCCATTGAGTTTTGGTTGTCCTCTTCTACTACTTCTAGTCTTCTTATTCTTGAGGCTTTTTGACAATTCCCACCAAGAAAATGCCCAACCAAATTTTAGAATTTTAGATAGGATAGGACATACTACTACTGTTGTAGGGATTCTGCACATACAGAACTTTGCACAAGAAAATAGGTCGTTGGTGATGGGAGGTTGGACCTTCCTCACACCTCAATCGGAAGCCACCACAATCCCCTGACCGACTTGTTATAGTGTCTCATTACTCCGAAAGGCCCCCCCCACCCCCAAAATACCCAATGAGTAGACAACCCAGACAACATAACACTCCCAACCTCTGTCGCGGAAGCAATGCACACCCGTTTGCTCACTCTTGTGTAAGTCCACACCAAATACCACCGAGTCTATGTAAGTTCAAAAGGTTTCTTTTTATTTCCAACTGACAAGCTCTGTATGTTGTATAATGCAGCAGCAACAGCAAAATGTATAAGATTAAAACAATAAACATTGTTACAGTTAGACTTACAAGTTACTTACAACTAAAAGTCCATAGAAGCCAAAAGACGAGATCATGATAACTGAACAGTGGTGGGCGAACCACCCTCCCCTTGGTAGGAATCTAGTTTATATAAAATTCTAAATGGAGATGTGAGAATTCTGGGAGCCCTCACCTTAGAAGAACCTAGTAGTGGTGACATCATAAGCTCTGCAAAGCTCTGGTTCTTCTTATAAGTGAATCTTCCGTCTGTAATGAGAAAAATGGTGCACGTTAGTATAGTGCAAGCATTTCTCAGTCGTGCCAAAAACTGCTTTTTTTTTTTATGGATAAGCAATATGGACTAACACCATAACTCCATAACAAAGTCGCTTGTTTCTCGACCTTGTACGCAGTGCTCAGACAGTAGCAGTATGAGCTCATGTGGCCTCAAAGGCGTATTTCACAACAAGCTGCGAGGTAACTTGCGCAAAAATAAAAGACAGAGCTAAAATGGTTGCATGGCTCGGGGTAACTTAGCAAAGACTAAAATGACCCTAGGGACCATATAACACTACTAGTGTCTAGTCTACTACCTGATTTATACTAGTGATGTATGTTGTATATGTAATAACTTTTTTTCATTCATGCTAGTGAAAAATAGGGGGAGGTGTATATGGCATCTGAAAAATGTGTAATGTTTTTCTAGGCGTACTACCGACCACCAGTACCGGGGCCAGCGGTGAAGGTGACGCGGCCGCTGAGGGTGCAGGCGATGCGGCAGTTGGAGTAGCTGCAGGGGGTGAGCCAGCAGCAGTGGCGGGCGGTGGTAAGTTATATTCCTAATCCTTACTTATTGACATTACACTCGCTGCAAGGGTGTAATGTATACTGTACTGTTGAGACTTAAGTAAGAAGTAGTTGTGAACGCCGTTTGAAGAAGACACCCTTTACTTAGCAGCATTAGCAATAGCATTAGCGACGGGAGTCTGAGAGTAACCAATGGCCTCTATCGGACTTCAACTCAGCTGTGAAATTTTTATGGAGAAGAATAAAAGTCTGATCAGATGACCTTGATGGATGGGTTGAACGAAAAGGGAAAGAAGGGTGGAAGGAGGCAGGACGGGCGAGATTTTATGTTTATGACTGGCAGAGAAGGATACGTGGCATGCATGCATAGGTGTGTGATATGAATCAGATGCATGGTTGGCGGAATGCCTGAAACTCCCCCAAATGTTCGAGGCCGAGGTAGTGGGAGTATAGATACATACCACAAATGTTACGTACTGTGCTTGCTAGTGCTACTGTGCCACTATGTGTAGAATGTATTTGTCTGACTGCTTTGCTAAGAGTATATTTTACAATAGTCTTGTTTTTTCTTCTTGATATAGCTACTCCTAAAGTCAACAGGAAGGAGTTGGCAGCCAAGGCCCGGCGCCGTAAGCTGGAGGCCATACAGGCCAAATACCGGCGCCTGGTTGTTCTAGAGGAGGAGGAGGAGGAGGCGGCAGCAGCTGCAGCCTCCTCCAATGCCCCGGGCCCCAGACACCCCCCAGTCTTACGGCGTCACCGCCTGTCAGCCACCCTCCGCCACACAGGAAGAAGCACTGCTGCCCACCCCCACTGTGGATGCAACTGCCGCGCGCTGAAGCACCGCGTGGCCCACCTGGAGGAGCGCATCCGTGTCCTGGAGAGGCGAGCCCGCTGAGACCCCGTTTATTTATTGCCCCTTTTTTATATCTTATTTGGGTGGGTGGGAATCGGGCGTTGGGTTTTGGACTTTTGGACATTTGTTGGACTTTTTCGTTGCGGGACATGAACATTGGTTGGGGTTAGGGAGGGGGTGGGTCAGGTGTTGTGGGATTTTTTTACATAGTTTATTTTTGTTAGGGTATTAAATTACATATTTAGACTTAATATACGATGTGGTTAATGTTTTGTGGGTGGGGTTACTGTTTTACGTCACACGGTTTCCTTGCTGGTGCAGTGCCACAGCCAGTGTTTGATTTAAATAATTGGCTGAGTTACTAAGACACAAACAGACAGATGCGGTACCCGTCCCTGAGGGACTTGTCCAACTAGTACTGTCAGTCTCTCCTGATAATCTATGCATTCTGCAACTGGACTCAAAGGGTGTGTGAAATAGAATTAATGAAAAAAATCCGTTATTAATTATGCCTCACCCAAACCTCTTCTCTTACCTGTGCTTGATGTTTAACTTGGGCACGGCGATGGCTGCATGGTGGTGATGGTTTTCTTTCCCAACATGCCATGGTTGTGGTGGTAGTAGTAGTAGACCCTGGCAGTAGCACTTGCAAATAAAAGAAAATGAGACAGTCAGTCGCCTGAGAGAGACTGTGGGAGGAGTAGTAGAACAAAGTACAGTACGGAACTTACTGCCAAACAATAATATGCCAAAATACAAGGAAACATAATGGTTGCGGGGATAGCCTAGTACATAGAGTTACAAACTCTAGCTGTGTCGAGTCACTCGACTAGGCCTACAGTACACCGTGGTCCGTGACTCGACACAAGCGTAACCGTTAGTGCTGTTTCGGATGATGACAAATCCAATCTATGATGGCATTTAATGCTGATGGATTCGGTTCCTTTGGTAAAAAAACCAAATATACTGCTCATAGGAGGGTGGGCAAGCAGAAGAAGATCCGCGCCCTGCCTTGAAAATGCATTTATGTTGCTTTAGCCACATCCGCCCCAGCAAGCGTGTGATAAATTATTGGTGTACATTTAATTTAGTCACACCTCAATAAGCCACACAGCCCGGGGGAAGAGGATTAGGGTTTGAAGAATGGTTGGGAAGGGGGTTTTGGGAAAGGTTTGAGAAAGAAAAACAGTACGCATGGACAACAACAAAACACAATATTGGCAGACAACCATATCCATAAATCAGTTAAGGAGAAAAAGGAAATGCATGCATGATGATGATAACTTGATGGTTAATGATATTACTAACTACTACTACTAGACAATTAGACAGTACAGGGCAGCAGTATATTATGCAATTTGCCTTGCCTGTCTGCCCTCAGAGAGACCCGAATTACATACAGTTTCTGTTCTTTTGTACCCGCCCGGGCTTAAAGATAGCAAAGAAAAGTCAAAAAATGCTGTAGGGATTAATTGAATTATATAAGCAGAGAGCAAACATAACAACAACAACACACAGTAGTAATGATTGAAGACAAAAAAAGAATCGAAATTTAAAAGATGATGAAAGTTGATACTGTTACTGTATGTTATCCTGGTCAAAATGGGGAGTTGCATCTCGGCGTTCGTCTTGGTCCTCCATTCCATGGACGCTCCGGCCATCAATCTTGCGTGACGCCACTGCCTGCCTGGCACATGTAGATTCATTGGTAAGGTAAGTGAGAGTTGTTTTTCCCAGTGTAGCACAGGGTAAGGGCCGGCCTGTAATTGCAGATGGGAAAACCAAAGGGATATTGAAAAATCAAGTAGAAAAAAATGCCTAAATTACGGTGGAGTGCAACAAGAACACTTTCAGAGGAGGCATGGATTTGGATACATCATGTCTAACTTAGTCTGTTTCCAACATTAACCTCCAACAACAACAGGACTGAGCAGGCCCACGGCACCCGTGACACATCCTCCATTTAGCGTACCTTTTTGACAGAGGCAGACAAAGCAGATATACAGCAACATAGCATTTTACAAATTAAGTGACTAAATCAATGCCCCGCTGTCAGTCATACCATACCACCACACTCGACTCCACCACTACACAGACATGTAGGTCTGCAGTGGTTGTTGTTGACTTGGTTACCTTGTAATGCACTCATGAAACGCACTGAGTTATTCCATCAATCATCTCGGATCGTACTGAGTGACTGGAGTGCGAAGAGATAATGTCACTGTGGTCATCATCATGGTGTGTTGTCCAACTCAGTGTGCAGTAGTGTACAGATTGAGTCCCCTTTCCATATTCAAAATGCAATGGATTGGCCTGCAGTAGAAGTAGAAAATTGTTATTGAAAAACCAGATTGGAAAGAAACATTGCATTGGGTTACTTTTAGTGTGTAGATTAGATAATAGTACAAAATGAATTACCTTCATGCACTACAAACAACAACAACACAAATCACTCAGTCAGCGTCCAATGCATGTCATCATTCATTACCTGTTCCTTCTCATCTTCAGTTAATGGGCAGTCTGTATCGGCTCTGAAAGGGGGATAGCTATAGTAGTCATCATCATGTTCCACTTCTTTTGGAGAGACTCAACGAGGCAAGATTAGGTTTTCTTCGATTATGCTACATCCAATCATCATCTGGCTTGAGGGCAATAGATTTAGGTCGATTCAGGAGGATGGAGGAGCAGGACTCGGAGGAGTGGACTGAAATGCAGAGAGCTGAAACTCATAAGGCAATAAAATACGAAGACGGTGGTGATGGATTTGTTGTGATTTGAAGTTTCCAAACAGAAAGACAGACACAGAAATAGAAGTAAATAAGGGAGAACCACAGTAAGAACTGGAAGCCTAGTTGTCACCGTCAGGGAAGTATAGCTCGTCCTCAAACTCTGGAGGTTCAACCAGAAGTAGGTAATCAGCATCCAACACGCTACTTCCATCACCTGAGCCGCTGTCCTCATCTTCCTGCGGTGATTCATGTATTGTATAATTCGGTGGTATAAATTGCTGATTCATTTTGATCATGGTTAACCTCTCCACGTTTATGGGTGAGAGACTGGTCCTTTTCACTGTTACAATGGAACCAGCAGCACTGAAAACACGTTCAGAAGAGACACTTGCGACAGGGCAAGCCAGATAGTTGATCGCCAGCCTGCTGAGCACTGGCCATTGGCCCCTTTTGCCATACCAATACCGCAATGGGTTTTGATCAATGTAGACCTCTGTTGGGTCATCCAGGTAGGCCTGGACCATTCGGTCAATGTTCAGGGGTGCTAAACTTAGTGCGCCCTCTTTTGTCTTTGCATCAGCACTGGACCTAGCAAGTCCTTGCTGTAAATACCAATTCTGTGCCGTTTGTACTGGGGCTGATGATGATCCGGTTCTTGCTGTTGTCGATAGTGTTGGTGACAGCTGTGAACCAAATGCACTGCCCACAGGCTCTGAAGTTGAACTTGACGCAGGATGCCCTGCTGCAGTACTTGATGTGGGTTTGAGGCCTTTAATTACCAGCCGTTCATTTTCCAATGTACTGGCTGCCTCAGCTATCCAAGTTTTGTACCGGGCAACATCCACTTCTGAAAAAGGGAGTAATGTCTTACTGTGCAGTGCCGCTTTGTACCGTGAATCCAGAATTGTGGCACAAATGTAATGTTGTTGTGACAGAATCTTATTTTGCACCCTTGCATTTTCACTTAAGCGACATGATAAGCTCTCCGCCAACTGGTATGCTTCTTTTTTCCTCCACACCTATGTACGCTTCACACACCCTCTTCAGCTCTTGCTCTAGCATGTGCAACAATGGGATAGCTTGGCCCATAGTACAGTCCTCCTTGCTGACTTCACGTGTGAAGACCTCGAAAGGAAGAAGCATCTCTGTAAGAGATTTAACTAGGCACCATTGGTCCACCTGAAGGGTCATGCCTTTCACAGCAGCATCCGCCCTTTGCATGACATATTCATTGATTGGTCTGTACTGCTCAAACAGACGGTCAAGCATGTAATACGTTGAGTTCCAACGTGTTGCCACCTCCTGGATCAGTGCTTTGACTGGCATTCTATAGTCACGTTGAATGATCCTCAGCTGCTTCCGGGCTTTAAAAGAATGGCTGAAATGCGTGCATATTCTGCGGCAGGTGGTCAGTAAGTTGCTGACTATGGGTTCTTTTTCAGAAAGTCTTGAACTATAATGTTAATGCAGTGCGCCAAACACGGGACCCTGAAATACTTACCAAGCGTCATGGCCTTAAGTATATTACTGCCATTATCCGTGGCAACAAAACCAATGTGAAGCCCTCTGGGGCGCAGCCATTCAAAGACCTTGTTGTTAAACTCTTCCAAAAGGTTTTCAGCAATATGAGATTTCTCCATGGCGAACATGGCTATAGTTGCATGTTTCCGAGAAGCATTAAAAATTGCAGCTGTGTCAACAGCACCTACTTCAGATAGCTTGTCTCTAACCCCCACAAAAGAGACCCAGTGTGCAGTGATGCACATGTAATCAGTGGCTTGGCAACTGGTCCACATGTCTGTTGTCAGGTGGATTTTGTGAACAGCACTCTGCTGCAAAGCTTGTCCAACCAATTCAAGCACATCGTGATGTAGTGCTGGAACAGCAACTCGGGCAAAATAGGAACGGCTGGGAACCTTCCATTTAGGGCAGATGGCTGACACAAATTCAAGGAAACCCACCCCTTCCACAAATGAAAAAGGGAGAAGGTCCAGCGCTAACATTTTAGCCAGCTTCGCATTGTACAACCGTGCCGTTGGGTGGTTGCGTTGGTACTGCCCCTCCGACCAAAGCATGCTGTCAATGGTAGGCTGGAATATTTTCCTTACTGCTGCACCTTTTTTCTTGAACCCAGCTAGGCTCAACGACGCTGCACTTTTGCTCATTGCAGTGCCCGGTTGCCTTGCTGTCTCATGTTGACTCTTACTACTGTGCCACTGAGATGTTGCTGAGGATGCGGGCGTTACCAGTACACTGCTGGGGGTAGGGCTATAAATGTCTCCCTCTTGTTGACCTTCCTCCGCGATCATATCTTCCCCTACTTCTTCATCCACAACAACAGCAATGGGTCCAGTTTTACTTTTTTGTAAGTGAAGTAGGTGAGCCTCCCACCTGATAGTGTGGTGTTTTTGAGATGACTTGTTTGTCCTCCGGTACCATAGTTTGTACCAAGCTTACCCCGCCTAACAGCCTGCCGACAAATTGAGCATATAGCAATGTTCTCCTCCTTACTGCTAACCGAAAAGAAGTCCCAAACTGGGGAGGAGAACTTTCTGGCACTGCTGGAGGTGCCACTTTCAAAACCAGATGAAATGGAGGGTGTGCATGGAATTTGACTCTGTGCACTTACATTACCACCACCTACTGAGGTGGTGGTTGAGCTTGATGTAGGTCCCTGCAGGGCCTTTGCAAAGGCAAATATGGAAGCTGGAGGTCGTGTTGGGGTTACCTGTGTTGGTGGTATCCGTGCTACATCCCTCGCAGCGATTTGGGATAGTCTAATAATGTTGGTCTCCATCTCCGCAGGCCCAGGAGTGATGTTCGTGATGACTGGCTCTTCATCATCATCACCCCCTCGTCTACATCTACCTCCATAACTGTAAGGCTTTCGGGAACCTTCCTTTTCACTAGCCTTGTCTTGTGGTGTGCATCACTCTCAGGCTGAGCTGGTGGCTTCCAAGTGGCATCTAGATCATCAGAAGCGGGGCTTGAAGAAGAAGTTGATGTACTAAGCCTCCTTTTCCTTGCTGGGGGTATGGAAGACACTGGATCTTCTGGAACAGTGGCTTGCTCCTCTCCGTCTGCAAAAAGCTCGATTTCCTGAACTGCCCCTACTTCAGGTGGAACAGCTACTATTGTGGGCTGTGGTTCCGGCTGCGGTTCCGGCTGTGGTTGCGGTTCCGGCTGGGGTTGCGGCTGTGGTTCCGGCTGTGGTTGCAGTTCCAGCTGCGGTTCGGGTTGCGGCTGGGGTTGCCCACTTATCTCCTGAGTTTGCGCCTGCGAGTGCGTGGATTGGGTACTACTTTGCGATAATGACATTTCAACATCACTGGTCGTTAGTAGACTGGCTACCTCTGCCACAGTCATGGGCTTGGGCCTAGGTTGCTGGGGTGGGGCCACTGATGCAGAGGTGCTGCTCCCAGCTTGGTCCCCGCTGGACACCGCTGCTGCAGGCGTAAGTTTTTTTACCAAAAACACATCGGCCGGCACCCCAGTCTTGGCAAGTGCCACTTCCTTCTTCTCTCCCTTCTTCTCACTGGCAACTTTATTGCTACTGGAGGACCTTGTACCTTTCTTTGGGGCCATCTTCTTCAGATGTCAGCAGGACGCAGGTGCACAAGTTGCAGAGATGTCTGTGGTCACAAGTGGACGTTACGCGCAGCAGGACTTCAGCCTGGCAGTACAACGGGTGATGATGATGATGACACCTCCTCCTCTGTCTTTTTGTGCACCTAAAAGCAAAGAAGCCAGGAGAAGAACATCAGTGAAATGTTGCATTTGTTGTTGTGGTTCAATTACTAGTAGTACAAACAAACAAATAAAAGATATAAATTAGTGTAGCCATTTGTGAGACTGTCAACAAGGGCTTTCATGGTATACTGTGTACACTGTCAGGACAACCAAAATACAAATGTAATAGAAGTGGACCCTGTTTGGCAATAAATTATTTGCTCATCACATCATTCAGGGAGCTGCAGCTGGCAAAGGGGATGGATGCAAGCAGTAAGCCAAGAGGAAAACCATGCAGGCCTAAATGGCAAAAGCAGCACACTTATAACTCCCACCAGAAATGGCCACCAGCCACATGGACACTCACAAATCACAAGCAACAAGCATGAGGCCAGGAAAACAATGTACTGAAACAGGCCTACGATAGCCAGGCAAAGGCTGCATGGTAAACCACACTGCTTTGCCTGTAATGTAATGCAATAAAATGCAAAAACGAAAATACACAGGGCTAAACAAGGCCTGCAACACACCACACACAACTAAGGCATGTTACACACCCCAAAAAACAGAAATACACCCAAAAAATAAATCCACATTTTGCAATTCAATGCCATCCATGTGCCCTAAATGATGTTTAAATTCAACTGAACACACAAACAGTTCTTTTATGCACCCCTGACTATCTCTGGGCCCACTGGATGGAAGGCCTGTTGGCAGATTAGGCTACAAGCTTGCAGGCCTATGACAAAAAGCACACTGCCTGGCTTCAAAATGGCCGCCAGCCTCATGGCCAGGCCCACAACAACAAGAAACTGAAGACAGACAATGCAGGCTTATGGCAAAAAACACACTGCCTGGCTTCAAAATGGCCGCCAGCCTCATGGCCAGGCCCACAACAACAAGAAGCCTAGGCCACAAAGGAAACACATGCAGGCCTATATGGCAAAAGCAGCACACTTATAACTCCCACCAGAAATGGCCACCAGCCACATGGACACTCACAAATCACAAGCCACAAGCATGAGCCCTGGAAAACAATGTACTGAAAACAGGCCTACGATAGCCAGGCAAAGGCTGCATGCTAAACCACACTGCTTTGCCTGTAATGCAATACAATGCAAAAACGAAAATACACAGGGCTAAACAAGCCTGCAACACACCACACACAACTAAGGCATGTAACACCCCCAAAAACTGAAATACACCCCAAAAATAAATCCACATTTTGCAATTCAATCCAATGCCATGCATGTGCCCTAAATGATGTTTATATTCAACAGAACACACAGAAACAGTTGTTTCATGCACCCCTGACTACCTCTGGGCCCACTGGATGAAAGGCCTGTTGGCAGACTAGGCTACAAGCTTGCAGGCCTATGGCAAAAAGCACACTACCTGGCTTCAAAATGGCCGCCAGCCTCATGGCCAGGCCCACAACAACAAGAAACTGAAGACAGACAATGCAGGCCTATGGCAAAAAGCACAATGCCTGGCTTCAAAATGGCCGCCATCCTCATGGCCAGGCCCACAACAACAAGAAACTGAAGACAGACAATGCAGGCCTATGGCAAAAAGCACACTGCCTGGCTTCAAAATGGCCGCCAGCCTCATGGCCAGGCCCACAACAACAAGAAACTGAAGACAGACAATGCAGGCCTATGGAAAAAAAGCACACTGCCTGGCTTCAAAATGGCCGCCAGCCTCATGGCCAGACCCACAACAACAAGAAACTGAAGACAGACAATGCAGGCCTATGGAAAAAAAGCACACTACGTGGCTTCAAAATGGCCGCCAGCCTCATGGCCAGGCCCACAACAACAAGAAACTGAAGACAGACAATGCAGGCCTATGGCAAAAAGCACACTGCCTGGCTTCAAAATGGCCACCAGCCTCATGGCCAGGCCCACAACAACAAGAAGCCTAGGTCACAAAGGAAACACATGCAGGCCTATATGGCAAAAAAGCAGCACACTTATAACTCCCACCAAAAATGGCTACCAGCCACATGGACACTCACAAATCAGAAGCAACAAGCAGGAGGCCTGGAAAACAATGTACTGAAAACAGACCTATAATAGCCAGGCAAAGGATGCATGGTAAACAACACTGCTTTGCCTGTAATGCAATAAAATGCAAAAACGAAAATCCACAGGGCTAAACAAGGCCTGCAGCACACCACACACAACTAAGGCATGTATTTAGCACACAGCACAAAAACTGAAATACACCCAAAAATACACATTTTGCAATTCAATCCAACGCCATCCATGCCCCCTAAATGATGTTTGAAATTAAAAAATACATCACACAGCAAAGGAACAGTTGTTTCATCATGTTTCATCATGCACCCACCCATGACTAGCTCTGGGCCTACTGGCTACAGTGGCTACCCACCACTATATTTATTTTTAAAAATGATGAAAATTAAAAAATTGTAATTGCAGCAACTGCAATGACCCAATCAAACAACACCAACTTACTTGTAAAATCTCAAATCCAAAAATCCTCAAATCAAATGATAATGATGCAGCAGACACAAACAGTGATCCTTCCAGCTCAAATCCAAGTGAAAACTGAACAAGAGATGGAGAAAGCACTGGGAGGAGCCTGCTGGAAAGGAACAGGAAGTAGTAGACTCTGTGGCACTTCCTCCCTCTCCCCCGCCCAAAAAATGAAAAAAAGGACACCCAAATATCAATCTGAGGTTTTTTTCCATGGAAATCATCAGTTTATAGAAGGTTTTATGCTGCTCGCGATATTATTCTTCTCCAGATTGAAAATTTTGCGTGTTCGGGAACGCAGGTTTACAAAGATTCCGACGGAAATCCGATGGCGCGCCCGAATGACGTGTTCGCGACCGCAATCTCTCTCGTGGTGCACGATGGCGCGACGAATGACGTGTTCGCAATCGCACACTCTCGCGTTGTCCGATGGCGCAACGAATGACGTGTTCGCGATCGGAAACTCTCGCAGGATCGCGCGGCCGGCTACCGAAATCTCGTGGCGCACGCGAACGAATAGGAAAACCCGTCGGCGAACGCAGGAATCCCGGTAAGTCATAATCGCGCGCGCTAGAATGCATTTTTAAAGCGCGAACAAGAAAATAATTCCGCTTCGCCGCGGATCGCGGAATTGATGGCAATTCCGCGTTCTCCGCGGAACGCGAAATTGTCCAAATTCCGCAAATTCCGCGAGCGGAGCGGAATTCAATGCCCAGGCCTAATAGTTACAAGCACCTCCCCTCACACACCCCCTCAACACTAACTCCACATAACCCACCTGGGAGAATGCAATGCCTCACATCCTAACTGAAGATCCCACAAAGAACCACCACCCTGGGTTATGCTGTGTGAAGCACAGGGACACTCTTGGGCTTGTAGCCAAACAACTGCTAGGACAACACTCCCAGCCATCCTGTCAGCACAGGCACCCCACCCCACAGGGAAGCAGAGTCAAAAGGAAGGAAGGATGGGCATGCTGGGAAGGGGGGTGGAGGCAATAGCATGATGGGAGTGGTAGTCACAGATATTGGTCAGCCTCACAATTGGCCCATCAACACCACCCTGAACCATGCTCACATCACAGGGAGTGGAAAAGGACTCACAAGATGGCTGACACTGGGTCCTGCTGGGGGAGCACAAGGCCCTGCTGGGAACTGTGCAACAACCAACAGCAGGACACCACTGACTGACATCCTGAAAGACAACTTGCACTCCCTGCAATGGAAGCACGCTTCATGGTGGGATAACTGGGCTGGGGGAGAAGGAGGCCCGGATGGCAAGCAAATACCACCAATGCTGGTCATGCACACACCTCAACATTCACATTGACATGCCACAGGTTGGCAGGACAATGTGCTACACCAATATCACTCTCTGACTGTCACAATTTAGGAGAATGCAATGTCCAGGCCCACATCCAGAGGTACAGTCACAACTGTCAGGTGTTTGAACAATTGATGCCAGTAGAAACATAACATACAATCTGTGTCTCTCCCCAAAACAGGTGATGATGGGTACACAGCAGCAGACGAGGAGGAGTCCCTGTCCCAGGCTCCGGTGAACACTGAGCTCACTGGTGTGGATCAGCCTCTGCACTCCTCGGATGGCGAAGAACCAGCTGGACCCTCCGGTGTGAGTCATCATGCAGCACCAGCAGGACCAACATCTGCAGCCCCTGCACCCACCCCTCCAACAACTGCCAACACACAGGCCACCCCTGCCAACACGGACAGACCAAGGACCACAGATGACAGCGCAGGGACCCAGACCCAAACGGGAGCTGGTGACAACGAGCCCAGGAACAACACCCAAGTGGGCCCACGGTCACCTGTGCGTGCCACCGCAGGTCCTGCACATGTCGCCAGGGGTGGTGGGAGGGGTGGTAGACATAGGTCGCTCTTTGCAGAGGGGTCGGGACTGCATGATGACCCACAACTGGCATGCATCGCGGATGCGTACCAGACTAGCACCGGAGAGGTCAGCCAGGTAATGGGGATCCTCAAGGACATACAACAGCAGCAGGCTGCCCATCATGCCCGCTTGGACTCCCACATGTCACATGTCGAGACACACATGTCACATGTCGAGACACACATGTCTGGCATGGAGTCCAAGTGGGACACATTGGAACAACTGACAGCGGTGCATAGGGACATACTGACATGCCTCCGCCAGATCAGCACCAACATGGCCTCACCTCCCTGTGTGCCCACAACATCTGCTGCTGAAACAACTGCAAATGCCACAGGGAGGGAGGAGGACTCTGGCAGAGAGTCCCCTGCACCGCCGCAGCCTGCACCTGAGGGTCCCCCCAAGAAGAGGGGCCGTCCGAGGAGGCCAAACTGAGAGGCCGATGGCCATCTACATCCCCAGGAAGCCAACACCTGTTCTGGAACTTTTCCTCTGTGTGCAAACTGCACGCCCTGTCGAAGCCAACCCAACTCTCCCACATGACATGGGGAGCTATAGTTGGCCAAATTTATCAGATGACTGTGGACTTTACTCTGGACATTTCAGCTACCAAGACTTCCGAATCACATGGGAACTTTGGATTCCAATTTCTATGTACAGCACCCACCATCCTGTGCACCATCCTCACACCTGTATGTAAATAAACTCACCAATACACCATATCTGCCTCTGTTGTGATTCCAACGTGCTCTCTGTCATGGAGATGGTGATCAGAAAAATGACACTGTGCATGCTAACTGCTACAGCAAGTCCAACACCGTCATGTCAGTCATGGCGACGTGACACATATGAGGGAGACACACCACTAGGGCCACACAACACAAACACACCAGGGCCATCAGACTCATCACCTATACTGATGTTGCAACTAAATACAGTGGAATGCACAGACACGCCACCTATTCACAGTCTGTGTCAACTAGACTACAGGTGCAGTAAGCAAATGTCAGTCAGATGTGTGACTACAGACAACGCACATCCCAAAGTGAAGCACAGGTTTATTACACATTTGCAACATGTTGTTTCCACTACAAATGCCTGCTAATCCAACCTGGCTGTGGCCACAAAGTCAAAAAGTGCAGAAGATAGAATGTCCAGGGGTGTGTGGCACATCACCTGTAGGGAAACGACTGCTTCCACCTTGGAAGTTGAATCATGAATTCGTGGGATCCAAGTTGATCAAACAACTCTGGCAGCACCCTGTGAAGGACAGACATGACACACAGTCAAAACCACTGAAGAACAGCACAGAACGGCAATACTCATGTCTAATACATGTCACGAGATAACTACACAAAACCAAGTTAGCATGTCAACACTGTTGGGCAGTACAGACCACCTGCAAGGACACATCGCTGCACGCATCCAGTCAAGTAGCACATGGCCACACTCAAACAGCACCAGAGCACCACACACACATATCATGCAAACTCAAATCATTGACATTACAACCCTCTGGAGACTCACATTCAGCTGAAGAAGTTGGTGATGAGCTGTGTGCGGACATCACCATCATCATCATCATCATCTTCACTGGCATCGTGACCCAGGCCAGGATCTTCCACAGGTGGCGGACGTTGGTCATCGTCATCCAGGATGAGAGGCAACTCCTTCCGCACTGCCAGGTTGTGTAGCATGCAGCAGACGATGACAATCTTGCACACCTTTGCTGGGGCATATGGGAGGGCCCCTCCTGTCTTGTCCAGGCAGCGGAAGCAGCTCTTCAGGAGACCAAAGGACCGCTCAATCACCCTCCTCGTCCGACCATGTGCCTCATTGTAGCGCATCTGGGCTGGTGTCACAGGGTTCCTGAGGGGTGTCAGCAACCACGGCATGTTGGGGTATCCCGAGTCACCTACAGACAGACAATTGCACATTAGCCGATTTGAAAATGTGTGCGGGAAAACAACATAGCAGAACACACACAATGGTACAAAGTCAGTACACACCAACAAGCCAGGCACGCTGGTTCGGCATCTGTGACATTATCCTTGGGATGCGACTACTCCTCATCACGTAGGCATCGTGTGCCGAACCGGGGAAACGGGCACACACATGTGTGATGGTCATATCTGCAAGACATACCACCAGAGCATTGATCGAATGGTAATGTTTACGGTTCCGGTATGCCTGCTCATGTGCCTGTGGTGGTATCAAAGCCACATGTGTCCCATCAATGGAGCCAATTACATGTGGCATCCTCCCCAGGGCATAGAAGTCACTCTTGACGTCAGTGAGTCGTTGACGTGTTGGGAAATAGATGTACTGGTTCAGGTATCTCAACATTGCCCCCAAAACATCGCGTAGCACACGGCTGAACATAGTCTGTGACATCCCACCGGCAGTCCCCACAGTGTGTTGAAAGGTACCGGTGGCAAAGAAGTGTAGGGCTGCCATCACCTTCACCTTGGGGGTCAGCGCTGTAGGATACGGACGGCCAGGCTGCAAATGTGGGTCCAACCGCACTGCCAAATCCTCAATCAGCTGCCTGGTGAAGCGGTACCGTCGGATGCTGTCACGTTCCACCATCGTTGCCAGGTCTGGGAATGGTCGATGGACAGCAGGAGCCCTGGAGTGCATAGGTGAAGAAAGCAAGATTGTCAGTCACCCCACCTATATGCCGTTCACCATACTCAATTTCACATGATACATCATTAACAAACACAAGTACTTGATGTGTGTGTCGTTCTGTTTGGACATATATGGCACCTACATGGACATCATCTAACATCTCTGTTCAACAAGTGTTGACAACAGGTTCCAGGGTGTGCTATGGGAAACCATTAGGCTGTGTCACAGTACCCATTTACTGCTCTCACGTTCCACACACATACCACAGTGACATGTCTGGACAGATGCTCCACAGGCATCACAGCTCATTGACAGGTAGATTCCCAGGGACCCTGTCTTGCCACATGGACACTGGCATGACATGGCGTATCATGTACACATCAGAAAAACAAACATGACACCCACAGGTAGTGGCCCCTGTAGCCTCTGCAGGACAGACATGGACGTCTGTGACACACACACACACAACATCAAAGTTCATGCACAAACCACGTGGATGTGGAGACTGTCTCCCATTGTGCACATGGAGTCAGAGACATGTGAAACACAACATGCACACAGACTGCGGAGGGACATCACTATTGTGGCAATGGGCCACCCTGTGACGTACATGCCTTCCCACATGTGAGCCTGGGGGTATGTGACATGTCATACACATACACAACCTGGAAATGTGACCATGACACATGCTCCTAAATGAAAAGTTGCACACCACAGTGGTCAGGTGCACAACACACAAAGGACCCTGTCCCCATGAACACGTGCACAGCCTGGGTGTGTCTGCCCCCAAGTGCCACCCCAAAAACCACATGTTCACCCACATACACAGATAAGGTTATGCTGCCACACATGCCTTAGATACAGTGTGGACTGGGTGTGGTGTTGTAGGTGTGCCCCTGAGTCCCTGAAAAGTATATGTGGCTGGCATAGATTCACCAGTGACCAGCATGGTGACATATGCGTGTGGCCTGTCCAGGGACGCGTTGTAGAGCAATGGATCGACCGGTGTGCCCGCACGGCCCATTGCATTGGATGTGAGCGGGTACGCGTTGTACAGCAATGGACCGATCAGTGTGCCCGCACGGACCATTGCATTGGATGTGAGCGGGTACGCGTTGAACAGCAATGGACTGATCGGTGTGCCCGGCCGGCCCATTGCATTGGATGTGAGCGGGTACGCGTTGTACAGCAATGGACCGATCGGTGTGCCCGCACGGCCCATTGCATTGGATGTGAGCGGGTACGCGTTGTATCCCGGGTACGCGTTGTAGAGCAATGGACCGATCGGTGTGCCCGCACGGCCCATTGCATTGGATGTGAGCGGGTACGCGTTGTATCCCGGGTACGCGTTGTACAGCAATGGACCGATCGGTGTGCCCGCACGGACCATTGCATTGGATGTGAGCGGGTATGCGTTGTAGAGCAATGGACCGATCGGTGTGCCCGCACGGACCATTGCATTGGATGTGAGCGGGTACGCGTTGTACAGCAATGGACCGATCGGTGTGCCCGCACGGCCCATTGCATTGGATGTGAGCGGGTACGCGTTGTATCCTGGGTACGCGTTGTAGAGCAATGGACCGATCGGTGTGCCCGCACGGCCCATTGCATTGGAAGTGAGCGGGTACGCGTTGTATCCCGGGTGCAGCGTTGTACAGCAATGGACCGATCGGTGTGCCCGCACGCCCATTGCATTGGATGTGAGCGGGTACGCGTTGTATCCCGGGTACGCGTTGTAGAGCAATGGACCGATCGGTGTGCCCGCACGACCATTGCATATGATGTGTGCGGGTACGCATTGTATCCCGAAATACGCGTTGTACAGCAGTGGACCGAACGGTGCGCACACATGCTGGGGCCTGGCATGGCAACAGATGCGTTTTCGAAGCTCCAACGAGTCTGATGCAGTGAATTCAGTTGGCCAGCCACAACAATGTTGCAAAATCATGGGTGTCATGAAGTTGAAGATTTGAAGGATGCTGTGGGCGTGTATTAGTGCTGCTATTCCATGGATTGGTCAGATTCAGAAGATGCAAACGACTTGGACCTATCACTTTGGACACATGGGACAGTATCTGCCTCTGCAGCACACATATAATGCTGGCTGTTCCCCTGAGAGCTCACTTGCCTGCACTACATGCTCCAGGACGACATCTGCCACCAACACTGCTGCTGTTTATGCATCCTCTGGCTCCTGCAATGGCACGTACTGCAGAGAGAGCCCCAGCCTTCAGCCTTGAGGAGAACCAGGCCCTGCTGGACAGCCTCCTTCCACAGTACAGCAAGCTGTATGGGAAACCAGGGGAGCAGGTGAGTGTGCTGTCCACTGCCTCACTAATTGTGCATGTTGTCTGACTAGCAGGACTTTCAGTGTGCACACCACTGGCTAGCATGCCCACTGAGTAGTTGTCACACCCCAAAGTGTGTAGTTACATGCACGGAACTGGTACAGTGCAGTAACAGTGCATTCCAACTAGGTTTACTTCCCATGCAATGATACCATGTAGTGACTGCTGGCAAACTGTTCATAGCCATTGTTGCACTGCCTGTGTACATCATATGCCCCTGTGATTGAGACATGTATATCCAACTGTGTGATGCACGTATATGTTGCATGTGTAGTAATGGCCTTTTCACTTTGTCATCCTCACAGGTTGATGCCCACCAGAAGCAGGAAATCTGGCTGACCATCGCCCGGAAAGTAAGATCCGTGGGGGTCTACAGGCGCAGGATCCGCAACTGCCAGAAGAGGTGGCAGGACCTTCGTGGCTGGACCCGGAGGATCGCAAGGGTCCAGCTGAAGCTGTCGCCTCCTCGCAGGAGGGGCAGACACCGGACCCTGACCCCCACATGCTCCGGATCCTGGTGGTGGTCTTCCCTGACCTGGATGGGCAGCTGAAGGCCAGACAGCAGCAAGGAGGGGTGAGTCCATGACTGCACTGTGCACTTTGTCTGACATGCTATGTGCCCTCCTCTGGCCTGGTTAAACTTCCACAGTACATCAGTCATGTGGTCCAGGACCCATGTCCCTCATTTGTGACATACCCACTTCTCCTCTGATACGCATATGTGTGGCCCTTATAGTCAGGAAATTGTGTCATTTGGGGACTGTGTCATTGCATTTAGCTTTGCTCAAGGTGGGGGACAGCATTTGTTCCCGTGACTATGTTGTGCGATTCATGGGTGGGTCAATTGCTTACACAATGCCTAAGTTCTGACATGTAATCTGGATGTAACTTTGATATGTGGTCCGCTTGCTGCTCTGACTCACCACATGTCCCTGGGGAATTTGGCACACACCCAGGCTGCTGGTGGGAACAATGTTTGGGCCTCAGGAGTATTTGTATCCAGTGTGTCACACATGCTTAGCCACCTGCCTACTGTCCAGGACTCATCCCTCTTACAGGTGGAGCTGGACAGTCATGCCTACTCCAGGGCATGCAATACACTCTGTACTCCCACTCCCGTGTAACATCTGGCATGTTGTGATCAGTGAAATGTACCCTCAGGTGTCTGCCTCTGTCTCATTGTGCTGTGTCTTCGTTGTCAGGACTACTGGTATGTTTATCGGTTAGGGCTCAGCATGCCATCTGAGATGTGACCATGATAGACGATACTTCTGTGACTTATAGGTGTCTGATCACTTGACTGTGCACACAGGTGTTTGCGACTGTGACTTTCAGGCAGCTGTATTGTCATTCACAGCACACTGTGAGGTGCTCATGTTCAGAGAGTTGTGTTTCATGTCCCCCATATGTCCAGTTGGTATGACGTGGACAAATAGTAGTACAGATGATGTGGTATTTGGGGGATGGACATGTGCACTTGTCAGTCACATAACTTGCATTCCCGATGCCCTCGGATTGTGACACAGTGCAGACTGTTGTTGGCTGGCTGCCATGGCCATGTGACTTGAGACAGTAATGTATGACTTTGCACGCATTCCTGTGTCATGGCATTAAACTTCCTGAGACTGATCCTGCAGGGGAGTGACATGTGCAACATGCACCCCATTGTGGCATTGACTATCCGGACATGGGTGCATCATGGTGTCTGGTGCTGGTATGCATCACATGCATTTCTATTTAGACTCTGGCCATCCCTTTATCCGGACACCTGCACTGACTCAGTGGCAAGAGATGTGATGTGTGCATGTTCACATACTTCACCGTGTTCCCTGCAATGTCCAACAACTGTGTAGGTGGTGCATGTGTCCACACTGGGTTCTTACCATCAGACAGGCACCAGACAGATGGGTGCAAGGGCAGGAGGGGTGTGAGTCCCATGGTTGACCATCAGACTGACAATTGGCTTCCCCGAATCTGTGTGAGGACTTTAGGCGATGTTCAACTAAGGATGCCAGGGCTTGCTCTGTAATGTGCTGTACTTACTGTGGTGTGTGCGGTCAGTGCAGGTGACTGATGTTTGTCTGTTTCCCTAATTGTTTGCAGATACATCCACGGCCACAGGAGGGGACAGCTCCACGGACCAGGAGGAGCAGCGGAGCCAGACTGGGTCAGCATCGGACTAGTGGTCAGAGGGACCCAGTGGCACGGAGGGCGAGGGGAGCCACACCGAGGAGTCCTCAGCACCATCCACCAGGATGACTCCCTTGTGGAGGCAGGTCTCAGCAGCCACCAAAGGCCAGCTAGTCTGTCTGGCCCGCCACCACCACCACCACCACCGCCCCCCCATTGGCTCCCATTCCTGAGGTCCGTGGAGGCTCCCGTACTCAGGAGCGTGTCTCCTTCGTGCCAGGCACCGCACCCCCTGCCCCTGTGTCCCCTGCTGCCCTGAGTGAGGAGTCTGTGTACCTCCTTCGGCAGCTCCATGTAGGGCAGACAGCAATGCTGAGTGTCCTCCATGCACACACCACTCTGTTGACACAGCTGGTGTCGTTCATGGAGGGCATCTCGACGGGTATGTCTGCCCTACAGAGGAGCAATAAGTCCATGGACTCCTCCCTGATGGCAGCAGTGTCCCTCCTCCAACAGTCCCTCACCCCTCCCACCTCTGCCCCATCCACACTTCCTGCCCCCTACCTGTCCAAAGCACATGCACACCTGCACAGTCACCCAAACACACAGAAACGAGCAGCACAGACACACCCAAGAGAAAGGCAAGACGTGCACACAAGCATCCTCAGGGGACTGATACCACAGACACAGGGGATGGGGAACACACACACACACAGGCAACCACAGTCACTCCGCAATCCTCAAGATCCTCTCCCTCCAAAACCCCTTCCCTTGCCTCACCTGCAACCCCACCTGATAAGCAGCTCTTCCTCTGTGACCTCGGCCTTTTCCCCTCCAATCCCGCTGATCCAGCATACCGGGGGAAGAGGAAGTCCACCCACACAAAGGGGAGTGCCCCTCGCCCCCGGACACCCTCCCCCAGGTGCAGGCAGAGTGAGCCCCCCACCCGCAAGCCCCCCCGGTCCTGGAAGAGCAAGACCCCTCCACCGCCCTGCAAGTCAACCACCCAGTCTCTCACCTCCATCCCCCAGGCCACCACTCCACAGGTTCCACCGCCACACCCTGCCCCAGGTTCCCCCACACACCGATACCGCATCCCCAAACTGCTTAGGCCCTCCCCCTGCCACTTGCTCTTCCACCCCAAAACCAGACGCTCTGCCTGTTTGTGCCACTGGTGTGTAGACCATGTCCCCCCCTCTGTCCTGCCCAGCTCTTCTGCCCCCTTCCACTACCTTGGAGTCATGCACTGCGGTGGAGTCCACAACCACCCCGTCTGACTCGGGCACTGCATTGGGGACCCAGTCCACTCCATCTGACCAGCCCACTGCAGTGGTTGCAGCACTGCGGTGGCGCCAGCCCCCCCTGAGTCAGACACCTCCACTGCAGTTGCCGGTGACACTCCTGCACCCACCTCCCATTCACTGCCTCCTTCTGGCATCCCCTGATCCTGTCCCTGCGGTGCCTGGCCTGCCCCTCGTATGCCCCTCCAAGGGGGATGTCCCCTGTCCGTACCTGTGCAGGCAAGAAATTTTTGACAAGTTGTCACACATCACCCTGTTGGGACTGTATATTTGGACTGGCCATTGGCCTTAGTTTATTTTGGACTCTTGATTTGAGTTGCACACTTGCTGAATAAAGCCTCTTTTTGTTTACTTGTGGTTAATCTTTGGAGGTACATGATGTAGATGTGTAGAATCATGCATTTGCTGTTGTAATAGTGTTCAGATCAGGTAAATGAAGTTTTGCTGTGATGGGCTCCATGTGGTCCATGGGATATGTGTCCTAATCTAGTCTGGATCTATAGCATCCTTTGCTGCAGTCTGAGGGTGTAATGTTCAGCATTTGACACAGGGATGTACGTTTAGCATTTGTAGATTACCATCTTTGTCCTACACTGATGCACATCTGGTGGGCTTACCACTGTCCAATGTTCCTAGTACCCTGACTGTGTGCCCGTCTCCAATGGACATGCAGTTTAGCACATCAAATTTGGAGGACTCATCTGTGTACACAGTGAAAGTTGCTTGACACGTGTCTTGGGTGTATGCAGATGACTGACGTGACACTCCCGTGCCCAGGCTGATATGAGCAGAGCCTTCAGTGTGTTGTAGTTGTTGACTCACTGTCCGAGTGTTCTGCTGACATGTTTGAGTCGTGCACAGACAAGGTTTGGCACAGCTGACCTTCCACAGGAGTGGAGTGCCCTCATGGCAGTGCGTGATTCCGTGATATAGGCTGTGCCCGTGTTGTGTGTTGTGTAGGCATGTCTGTGCGTGTTCCCTTCTCCTTTTCCTACAAAGGCTGTGTCCCTACGGATGTTCCTGTTTGTGATGCTTGCTGAGTTGTTCTGTGTTCATCCAGCATCTTGGACCTGGTTTCTCCGGGATGTGGGTGCATGGCAAACTAATGTTCATGAGGTTGTCATCCCTAGTTGTCTTTGTTGTCAGGGCTGGGGATGTGGGCAAACGCAGATGGGACACAGTCAGGATTCCTCTTGGCACTTGTTGGTTACACGAGTAATGTGATTTTCTGTTTGTGTATGCATTCAGTGATTGTGACACGTTGTGTGTGTGACTGCTGCCACTCCTCAGGGTCAGAGCTGCAATGTTGGAAGTTGTCTATGTGTGTCCTTTGTGGGTCAGCTTGGCTTCTTCATTGGTGTGTGACTATGGCCAGGATCCCATTGTTTGGGGTGGATTTCACGTCATGCCCATGTACGGCATACTGTGCAGTGTGTCAGACATTCACAAGTATTGTTGACTGGCCATGTGTGATGGGTTTCTGCACCTTATTTCCCCCACCACCCCTGGGATTGTCATGGGTGCATGTGCAATGTCAGCAGTCCATGTGAGCTTCACTGCTGCACATTGGTGGAGTTCAAGGTGTGTGGCGTTGAGTGTGTGCAAATGTGAGTTGTTGCACGGCTGGGGCACTACCTCCATATTGTCCTTGGCTGGCAGGCCATGCTGAGTGCTTTGTGCTTGTATAGGTGTGATGGTAGTTTGTTGCTCAGGACACATGGCTGTGGTTCACAGTGTGGATGACATCTACCTTTGTCATCACAGTGTGATTGTCATGCAGGCTAGTGTCACCACAATGTGGGGTCCCTGGGGGAGTGCTGTGGTGGTTATGTCTCTTGCTGTGTTTGTTGCTGTTCCTACAAGCTTGTGTGACATGTGTAATTTGGGCTCCCTCTCATCTCACAATGCCTGTTTGCCCACATAGGGGAATCCAATCCACGAGTTACTTTTCTATGTGACTGTGTTGACATCTGTGTATTGGTGAATCTGGCCTCCTCATGTGTTGTGTGTTTGCCTGGGGACACTGGCACACAACCCCCCTCACCTGTTGTGTATGATATGCAGTGTGAGTCTGCCTGTTTGTGTTTGTGCATTTGCACCACTGCATTGGCATATCTTTAGTTTGCCATTGGCTGTATGTTGTTTGTTGGCTTTCCCCTGCTGGCCCTGGGACTGCTAGGTCATCAGTCAGCACATTGATCATGGTTAGTATGTCCCATTGCTGCCATGGTATGGTATTTGTTCACCTAACATCTACAGTCTCCACAGGATATCTACATTTGTGTGTCCATTGGTGCAGATATGTGGGTCTGCATTATGATGCTCATTTCTGTCATTGTGTTATTTGTGAATGTAGACAATGTGGGCCCCCACGGCTGATGTTTGTGTGCACATGACCAGAACGATGTGTCATTGGCACTGCACTGCTTGCCTCACACAATCTATGTTGCTATGGGACACAAGCACTACAATGCCACTGTAGTGTTTGGTGTTGTGTGGCCAGGAATAATCCCTGCAGTTTTGTTTTTGCAGCTTTTACCAGGACTACACTTACCTTTTGGGCACTGTGGTGATGGGGCTTTGGGCCCCATTGCCACACTGTTCAATATGTGCTTCAGCTATGGAGCACACACTTACCTTTTGGGCACTGTGGTGATGGGGCTTTGGGCCACATTGCCACACTGTTCAAAATGTGCTTCAGCTATGGAGCACACACTTACCTTTTGGGCACTGTGGTGATGTGGCTTTGGGACCCATTGCCACACTGTTCAAAATGTGCTTCAGCTATGGAGCACACACTTACCTTTTGGGCACTGTGGTGATGGGGCTTTGGGCCCCATTGCCACACTGTTCAAAATGTGCTTCAGCTATGGAGCACACACTTACCTTTGGGCACTGTGGTGATGGGGCTTTGGGCCCCATTGCCACACTGTTCAAAATGTGCTTCAGCTATGGAGCACACACTTACCTTTTGGGCACTGTGGTGATGGGGCTTTGGGCCCCATTGCCACACTGTTCAAAATGTGCTTCAGCTATAGAGCACACACTTACCTTTTTGGGCACTGTGGTGATGGGGCTTTGGGCCACATTACCACAGTGGTCATGGTCTGCTTGCATTGTGTAGGCCACACACACAATTATGTGTGACACATGTGTTAGGGGGTCACATTGTATGTTCAATGTCATGTTCAGTGTTGTATGCATTTGACACAGACCACACACGCTTGTCATGGTGTTGGGGGTGGCATGTAATTTACAGACAGTCCTTATGTGGGAGTATGCTAGTTGTGTCATACATTACCCGTCCTATGAGTAGGGGTGGTTGTAGTGACAGGCATCCAGCCCCCATGAGTGGGGATGGTAGTAGTGGTAGGCATCCAGCCCCCATGAGTGGGGATGGTAGTAGTGGTAGGCATCCAGACCCCCATGAGTGGGGATGGTAGTAGTGACAGCCATCCAGCCCCCTATGGGTGGGGATGGCAGTAGTGACAGGCATCCAGCCCACCCTGAGTAGGGGTGGTGTTAGTGGTAGGCATCCATCCCCCTATGGGTGGGGATGGCAGTAGTGGCAGGCATCCAGCCCCCATGAATGGGGATGGTAGTAGTGGTAGGCATCCAGCCCCCATGAGTGGGGATGGTAGTAGTGGTAGGCATCCAGACCCCCATGAGTGGGGATGGTAGTAGTGACAGCCATCCAGCCCCCTATGGGTGGGGATGGCAGTAGTGACAGGCATCCAGCCCACCCTGAGTAGGGGTGGTGTTAGTGGTAGGCATCCATCCCCCTATGGGTAGGGATGGCAGTAGTGGCAGGCATCCAGCCCCCCATGAGTGGGGATGGTAGTAGTGGTAGGCATCCAGCCCCCCATGAGTGGGGATGGTAGTAGTGGTAGGCATCCAGCCCTCCATGAGTGGGGATGGTAGTAGTGGTAGGCATCCAGACCCCCATGAGTGGGGATGGTAGTAGTGACAGCCATCCAGCCCCCTATGGGTGGGGATGGCAGTAGTGACAGGCATCCAGCCCACCCTGAGTAGGGGTGGTGTTAGTGGTAGCCATCCATCCCCCTTGAGTGGGGATGGTAGTAGTGGTAGGCATCCAGACCCCCATGAGTGGGGATGGCAGTAGTGACAGCCATCCAGCCCCTATGGGTGGGGATGGCAGTAGTGACAGGCATCCAGCCCCCATGAGTGGGGATGGTAGTAGTGGTAGGCATCCAGCCCCCATGAGTGGGGAAGGTAGTAGTGGTAGGCATCCAGACCCCCATGAGTGGGGATGGTAGTAGTGACAGCCATCCAGCCCCCTATGGGTGGGGATGGCAGTAGTGACAGGCATCCAGCCCACCCTGAGTAGGGATGGTGTTAGTGGTAGGCATCCATCCCCCTATGGGTGGGGATGGCAGTAGTGGCAGGCATCCAGCCCACCCTGAGTGGGGGTGGTGTTAGTGGTAGGCATCCATCCCCCTATGGGTGGGGATGGCAGTAGTGGCAGGCATCCAGCCCCCATGAGTGGAGATGGTAGTAGTGGTAGGCATCTAGCCCCCATGAGTGGGGATGGTAGTAGCGGTAGGCATCCAGCCCCCATGAGTGGGGATGGTAGTAGTGGTAGGCATCCATCCCCCTATGGGTGGGGATGGTAGTAGTGGCAGGCATCCATCCCCTATGGGTGTGTATGGCATTGGTGATGGCCATCCCGCCCCTATGGTTCTGCTGTTGCTAGTGTACGTCATTTGTGCATCCCTATGTGTGTGTGACATATTTCGGGTACGTGTCGTTTGTTTGTGTTGTGGGTGTTTGACTTACCGTCTGCGCCGTACGCGTCCGTACCGGTCCCAGTAATAGATGTAGAGTATTGGTAGGACCTGCGCCATGGGATTCATGGTTGGGTCGTCTCGTTCGGGTTTCTCGTGGCTTTGACTCGTACTCGTCGCTGGCTTGTTCGTCTCGTCGCCGTGGATCGTCTTGTGGCGCAAATCGGAGCTTATGTGCAGCTCTCCCGGATGCTCAAACGTGCCGGACGTAGCGACGAGTTCGGCGCGTACGGAAGACGCATCGTACTAGTCCGGCCGGAAGGTGCTGTGTATTTGGTTCCGTGCGACTCGATTCGGCGTTTACGGATCCGGCTCGGGCGGGGAACAGGAGCTGGAATGAGTAAGTACGGCTCGCTCGGAATCTGGGCTGTTATGCGCATCGTACTTGTTCGTTCGGTAGAGTGTTCGAGTCGGTCGGAAAACACACGTTCGGCTGGTATTTTTTCCGGACGAATACTGTTAGGTGCACTTCCAGCCGACATCGGAATCGACCCCATATAATTTACTATTCCCACTCCAAACTATATTAACTCAGTTAAGGTGCTGGACACTAAACATATATAATTTACTATTCCAACTCCAAACTATATTAACTCAGTTAAGGTGCTGCACACTAAACATATATAATTTACTATTCCAACTCCAAACTATATTAACTTGGGGAAGGTGCTGGACACTAAACATATATAATTTACTATTCCCACCACAAACTACAAAAAGTCAGGGAAGGTGCTGGACACTAAACATATATAATTTACTATTCCCACTCCACACTATGGGGCTTATTAGGATGGCAGGCAGACTTCAGTCTGCCCGCCACCCTAGCGGTGCTGGGACCGGCCGCCAGCGGTGTGGCGGTCCCGCACCGCCAATTAGGATGCGACTGCTACCCTGGCGGTCGCATTCCGCATCGTTAACATTGCGGCGGGTGCTGCTGTAAGCAGCACCCGCCGCAATGCCAAAGAGGCATGCTGTGCATTGCCAGGCACAACGTGACAGGCACCGCGCGGGGCCTGCCACCTTGTGCATGGCAATGAAGGGGGGTACCATAGTGCACTATGGGGGTACCATAGTGCAGCCCCCCACCCTCCCGGGGGCCCGCAATGGGCCCCCAAAGCAATTCCCACCAGCCTTTCTATGGCGGCATCGCCGCCATGGAAAGGCCTTGACAACCCGGCATCATGATATAGATGTCGGTGCCTTCCAGGCACTGCCACCATATCATGCCCCAGCTCCGCCCGGCCGGCAATCGTAACTATTGCCGACCGGCGGAAAAGTGGCGGACGGGCTTTCCATCCGCCGCTGTACCCCCGCCATGGTAATATGGCTGGGGGTAATTCATGTTGTGATGGCGATCCACCCGCCATCCTATTGACCCCCTAAATTAACTCAGGGAAGGTGCTGGACACTAAACAAATTTAATTTACTATTCCAACTCCAAACTATATTAACTCAAAGAAAGTGCAAAACATTATACTCATTGAATATAAAATGCCCCAAAAAATGACATAAACACATATAAAATAATAAACATTATACATATATATTAACCTATCCACAATTCTAAAAACATATCCAGAACAAAGGGGGTCATTACAATGGTGGGCGGACTGGAGACTGCCCGTCATCGTGGTGGGGATCGGGACCGCCCGCCATGCATGCGGCGGTCCCGCACTACTAATTAGGATGCGACCGCCAACATGGAGGTTGCATCTTGCTATTTAACATTGCGGCGGGTGCTGCTGACTGCAGCACCAGCCGCAATGCCAAAAAAGCAGGTTGTGCATTTCACTGCACTACGTGGCAGGCACCACACGGTGCCTGCGACTTAGTGCTGTGAAATGTATGGGGGGTACCATGGGTACCCCCAGTGCACCCACACCTCCCCCCAACACAAAGGGGCCCGCAACTGGCCCCCAAAAAAAATCCCCGCCAGCCTCACCATGGCGGTTTTGCCACCAT
The DNA here is from genome assembly GCA_963921515.1 of Calotriton arnoldi. Taxonomy (NCBI): domain Eukaryota; kingdom Metazoa; phylum Chordata; class Amphibia; order Caudata; family Salamandridae; genus Calotriton; species Calotriton arnoldi. The sequence goes on from CAWUFW010002264.1 coordinate 1,022,720, forward strand.
GGAAAGGCTGGCTGTAGCCAGCATCCTAATTAGGCGGACGGTGCCTGCTAGGCACCACCACCATTTTAGCCTATCTGGACCGTCCGCCAGGCAATCGTAACGATTGCCTGTGGCGGTTCCGTGGCGGACGGCCTTTGCGTCCACCACGGTCGCAGTCTGGATCCCCCAGCCATCATAATGGCGGGGGAAAATCGCGGTCGGATGGCGGAAGGCCCGCCACTGCATGGCTGACGGTGGGGGGCCTTCCGCCATCATAATGACCCCCAAAGTTATGAGACTTTTTAAAGTATTTTTCAAAATGTTCTTGTATTTATAAATTACATGATAAAAAAATAATTTTTTTAAGTAAAAATAAAATATAATTATTAATTTTATATAAAGATATTAAACTTTAAAAAAATGTAACTTTTCATTTTTATAACATTAACAATTTCAAATCCAAATATTAAACATCTTTAAAGTTTACAATATATTAATTTTTTAATTAAAAAGTTGAATTTTTATAAAATGTAATTACAATTTTTTGGGGAAAAGCACAATAATCCCATCTCAACACAAAACACCTCTCCATTAAATATTTATTTTTTTTATAAAAAAAATTCACTACTGTAATACCAGATAAAAACAACAAATCATACATTTTTTAAAATTTTATTTCAACGTCCCACTTTTTCCAATTATCTTCTTAATTTAAACTTTACTCCACAAAATTAGCTGCAAAATCCACACATTTTTTCTATTAATAAAACATTTTTATTAATATTTGTAAATTATTTTGTACATTTTTAATATAAATTTCTTTATACTTAAAAACTACCCCCTCATTCCCTATAAACCCAACATCCCAATCCAAAAATTTTTTTTTACATTTCTTTACTATTACTTATATATTTTTTAATTAAAATTCTCCCCACCCTAATCCCCTATAACCCCAACATGCCACTCCTAAAATCCAATTTTAAATGTATTTATTATAAACTAAAAAATTATTTTGAATTTTCAATTTTTTTTTTATCCCCTATAATCCCACCATCCCGCTCCCAAAAAACTGCATTTTAAATTATTTAATATAATTTAAAAATTGTGTACATTTTTTTACATTTTTTAAACAATCCCCACCCTTATCCCTTATAACCCCAACATCCTGCTTCTAAAACACAATTTTAAAATTCTTTAATATTAATTACAAAAATGTTAATATAAAAATAAATTGTAAAATACTCCCCACCCTTATCCCCACTCCCCACCCTTATCCTGCTCCAAAAAAGTAAAAATTATTTAATATAATTTTAAAAGTTCGCAAAAATGTTTACATTTTTTTTTAAAACACTCCCCACCCTTATCCCCTATAACCCCAACATCCCGCTCCTAAAATACAATTTTAAAATTCTTTAATATTAATTAAACATTTTGAATTTAAATATTTTTTTTAAAAACACTCCACACCCTTATCCCTTATAACCCCAACATCCAACTCCTAAAAAACATTTTTAAATTTCTTTAATATTACTTTTAAAAGTTTAAAATTGAAAAAACATTTTTTAAAACACTCTCCACCCTTATCCCCTATAATCCCGCTCCTAAAACAATTTTTCTATAAAACATATCCTATTTATTAAAAATTATTAATACATTTACAAATATATTATAATACAAATTTCACTACATTTACAAAATCGATATTTTTTAATAGCAATATTTTCAAAATCGATATTTTTATCAACAATATTTTATACAACACACTAAATTGATATTCTTCACATCGATATTAAAAACAACGATATTTTTGACTTTCGACATTTAAAACTCGGTATTATAGCACATCGATATTTAAAACTCGATATTATGTCTACTTACCCTATGTTGCTACATCAGCCTACCACATAATTCTATGAATGTATAAAGTGCATCACTAACTAACCGCTAAAAAGGAAAGCCAGTAGCCATTAAAACACCATTTACAGTATAAAATAATATTCTGGAATAACAAGGATGGAACCAATAAAGAACTTTTTCAAGACAACAAAAGACAACTGTTTTCTTAAAAAAAGACAAGAACTGTAAAAGGGAGTCTTACGAGATATCTAAATACACGTACTAATTAAGGAGGAGTATATGCTCAAATTGTAGTCGTACTGTTACAAAAACGAGGCTAGAAAGGTCCAGTGCCTCGAGTCAACCTCCTCCACCCATTAAAAGCAGATGTAGGCAATACAATTCAGGACCAGGACCCCTGGACCTTTCGTGAAACTAGGGACACGATTCATGCAGGGTGAACGGGAAGCATATGCAGGTACTAAAGTGACGCATTTGCAACTTAAATTCTCCATTATAGTAGTGCTTGCAATGAATCATATCTCATCTACGTGTGACTTCTACTTTGAATGAGGGGTCTTGTCTGGCGGTGTACCTTTACACACTAAGCTATCCCTAGGTGCAATGTCTGTACTGCTAGTGGTTCAGTTTCCCATAAAACCTACAACACTAACAGTGATTGTCGAAAGGTACTCGATGGACCATTGACCAAATGCACAGTCAAAGAGACAAATGCCTAAACATTGATGGCCCAGAGGATATTATGTACCTCCTTTTTAGCTTTCAATTTATTCAATTTCTCACACGCAGCACCACTCAGAAGACCGCTCTCTCCTCCCACTAACTCTCTTCCTCACTTTCACTTTTTCTCACATTTTCCCATATTTACTATGTCCTATCTGTCTCGCCTTTTTCATGGTCCAGTGGTTAATATCCATTTTACATTTCACACCATTTTCCTGGTAGTCATATGGATATAACACCTTCCTCCCCTGTTTTTGCTGGTGGTCCAGTAATTACTATCCATTATCAATGATACAGTTGAGGGTATCCCTTTTCCTTACACACGTTTTCCCTGGTGATCCATAGGTCACCATGAGTTTTCCCTGCCTTTTCCTTACTTGTCCAGTGTATTGGCATGCCTTGCCTCCCCCAATTGGTCTAAATTATACTTGTTCTTGTATCCTCTGATTGATTTGTTTTTCAATGTCCAGTCCAGTAAGGTGATCTACACCTAACCCAGCACCACTTTTCACCACCGTAGGGATCTGCAGTATTATCCTAAAGTTAGGGAAATGCCTAGGGGCCGATTCCGATCTCGGCCGGTAGGGCTCCGAATCGGATTCGGCATAACCGGATCCGATTCGGAGCCCTATTTCCCGACTGATTCGTACGTGCGTCCGGACGAGCGAGTACAATGCGAAATCGCTGACCGACTTGTTCGGGCGTCCCAACCGCTCCGACCGACTCGTTCCCGGGTCGAACCGCACCGACCGACTCGCTCGGACACGACTCGCACCGCGCAATGGAGACATTCCCCGGCCGGGTAAGTACGATGCGTGCCGTGAGCAGTCCGACCGACACGCGCCGCCCGGCTCGAAAGAGCAGTCGGAGACGTACTTCGGGGGTTCGTGTCGGACCCCCCTGTACGCGTAGCCACGCGAGTCGCACACAGGGGGGGACCCATGGGTCCCCCCTACCTGTGCATGTACGGCGCGAGTCGCTTCACTGCGTACCCGCTGTAGGGGGCGCCCTTGTTTGCCTCGCACCCATTGAGGCGATGGGAGCCCGCGTACGCGTTGTACGACCGGGTCCCATTGACTTCAATGGGAGTCCGACCGACTCAAGTCCGATAGCATACGGACGCATCGTACTCGTTCGGTCAGGCTGCACGGGTCCGATTCGGTCGGAAATCTCTCCGGGTCCGGCTCGGTCGGAGAGATTTCCGGCCCGAATCGGAATCGGCCCCCTAGTGTATAGTCCATGGGAGCCAGACTCTTAACTCCTTCACCTCTTAGCCCTTTTTATTTTCATTCTTTGCAAATATTCTTTATTGTCATTCTGAGTGCTTTACTCACAACCATCAATATAATCAATGACCAATGTTGTACATATACATGTTAACAGACATAACCGTCATCCTCTCAGCCCATGTGTATCCATTAATATGAGACTTAGGAAACTATAGCTGTAATAACAAATCAAAATGAACCCCCCTGTTTGGGTCATTTTAAGGTAACCATTTGCAACAGGTACATACAAAGGTGACTCTTCCCACGAGTCTCCACCAATAGTTGCTTTCTCCACAGGCTCGCCTGTCCCTGCTCCCTCAACTCCCCTTTCATTCCCCAACAGAAACCTTCCCCTGAAACTGGGTGTAATCCTCCAGTGTTTTTCTGACACTTGGGGGCATATTTACCAGGGCATTGCACCACAGAAACGTCACTTTTTAACAACGTTCCTGTGGCGCAATGCTCTGCTCCATGTTTACAAAGTGGAGTTAATTCACTTTTTGTGGCTTAACGCCGCTTTGTGAATATGGTACCCTTTCACGCAGGTATCTGCATGAAAGGGGCGTGCAATGGGGGTTGCTGTGGGCATTCCATCGCAACACCCATTTCTTTTAGACGCTGCCCCACATTTACAAAGATCTGTAAATCTGAGGCAGCGCCAAAAACTAACGTCATGCAACAGCAGGCGTTACAATGGCGAAACGAGGAGAAATATTTTTTATTGCTACTCGTTTTTGATTTTTCTATGTGTGCTGCATTCTGCAGCACACATAGAAAGAGCAAAATGCCATAAGCAGGTAAGTGTTCCTTCCTGCACATAAACAATCATTCTCTGCAATGCAGGCACCCTTGCACTATGGTGCAAGGATGCCTGCGTTGGCGCTAGGCAGCAAAGTTTAGATCCAGCGCTAGGGAAAAGAAAGGGGTGCGCCATATTGTTGTAAATACAGTGCATCCCTGCATTTTGGAAATGTCAGGCACGACGGTGCCATATTTGGTGCAGCTCCGCACTCCGACATTACCTTATACATATGCCCCTTGGTCTAATGATAACACCACCTGCTCATAGAGTATTGTACAACATCTTAGACAGACCTTTCTACTCAGTGACATTGATCGATAAGCACATATGTAGCCCATCTCAGATGGTGTGAGAATGCCACTGCAGTTGGGGGCACAAAGGGGATGTAATGAGTATATCAGAGGGGGGGGAGCCAATGGTCGACCTCATTTTTGATCTTCTGACACCCAGTATTCAATGTGGTTTGACATTATGCCAATTCGTGGTCCAAAAGTTGACAAAACAACTCCAGACAGTCAACAAAGAAAAATACCCTATGGGACATATGTGTGAAAAAAATGCGCTTGAAAAATCCAGTGGCTCTGCGAATAGATAAGGACTGACCATGTTCTCCTGCCTGCTTGAGAGAAAAACTTGACTGCAATCTGCTTGTGGCTTTTTGACACTTTCCAACCCTTTTCTTCTTAAACTCATGGCTGATGTCTGTCTTCTGTTTCTGGGTGTGTTCTAGCTGTCTACTATCTTCATTCTGTTTTTCTTCCTTGCACACTCCATTCCTCTGGTGTCCATCTTTGAAGCAAATTTACCCAAAGGTCATTGGCCTGATTTAAAAAGAAAGTAAAAAAAGAAGCACCCCCAGGTTAATACCTTTCATGCAGCAATTTTACAACTTTCTGGTATTTGCAAACGTGTTCCAGGTTATACCAGGAAACGGTGCCAGTTGCATGTTCATAAAAAGTTTTGAATTCCTAGTTACACCTGGTTGGCATTTCTGACCATGTAATCGTACATGGAGTGCTATGACACCTGTTAAAATGCCTACAAATGTGTGTAAGTGCACAGTTTAATTTTTTCTCTTGCGAAAAGTATTTTTCCTTGTAGAGAAACCCTTCTCCACAGCCCAGCGAAGATTGAAGGTGCTGTATTTACTTCTGTCCTTTACAAGAGTAAATCCTAAAATAATTCTAGGATGTGCATGCCCTGCATCATCACGGCGATCCTGTAAATGGGTGCAAAGATGTTCACCATCCACCTGACTTGCCAGTCATAAATGGAGGAATTTGGGTTGCTGGTGCTGCAGCACCCCAAGGTAACTATGCATTAGTTCAGAAATAAAGATGTCTTTAAATGTTGTTTTTATCATTTCACCTATGCTCTGCATTCCAAGACAGAGGTCAAATGTCAGGTTATGCCTTCTGACAAATTGTTTCTTATTTTTTTTTAACATGGAGGCTGGTGTTTACTTCTCTTTTTACTGCAAAGTTAAAGAATTATGTACAGTGAACTATCTGACAATATTGATGGGGTACTGACAATGAAATTAAAGGCTGTGGGATGTCAGTGTTTTTCTAGCACACAGAAAAATCTAAATACCTGTAAATGAACTGTACAGCTATTTCAAAATACATCACTAGTTAGAAAACTACAAATGAAGCAAATTTTTTGTTAATTCTAAAGTGTGATGAAAACAAAGATTTTAATGTGATCAGAACAAATCCAGACACTTTACTTGGTGATGTGCAAATTCCAATTTCTTTGCTGATTTCAGATTTCAGCATACAGATTTGTGCGCTATATAGTTTTATCAGAAAAATTGCTTGCCAGCGTGAACTTTGTGGATATTTCAATGGAAAAAGTGATGTCTATAAATGACAGTGTGCTATCACTCCATGCCTTAGTAATATGTTTGTTACCGTGTTGTCCGAAATGCACTACTAGCTACATACTACACCTACACCATGCTCCTGCTGAAGGGATACAGCTCATTTGTTACACTTGTTCTCTGTGTGACGTTTGGATTTTTCACAACCCCCGTGACAGAGATGTAACACTGATGGCAGCACCCCCAATCTGAAAACGTACAGCACCACTGTTGCCAGTGATGGAGCTCAGATTTCACTTATAAAATGTATGCATTATTATATGACAAAAAGCTGCAGACAGCATTTCTAAAATGGCACGCAGATTTTGGTGCATGGAAATGAAAACATGAAAGAGGCCTGCAAATGAAATCATGTAAAACAATGCTCATTTAATTAATCATGTTTTTTTTAATGTGTAGTTTAGATTTAACCTCATTATAGAAATATATATTTAATTTAGATTAATTTAGAAAAAGTGTCTTGAACTAGCATATTTGTGCTGAATTAACACGCATTTTTGTGGTGTAGAAAACCAAGTGATTTCAGTTTGTTTTAGTAGACTCAGTTTACTGTTGTTTTTGCCCTTGAAGATTAGAATGGAATGTGCTCCTCTTCCCTACCAACTTTCAATGAAAGGGCTTTGTTAATAAATCACGCCCTCCTGTTTCCGTCTCTTCCACCTTCACTATGTTGCATATTTTTTTGTAGCCTGTTTAAACAGTGAGTGAAGAGAAAAACTCACAATTAATACTTTTTGTTACAGAAAATGTAATTGTTTTTAAAATGTAAAAGGATGTGAAGTCATGTAATGAGGAACACACCTGATTAATGACGTATCCAGTCAGCCCATGGGGAGACGATGTGTCTTGAAGTTCTGATTGGACCAGCTACGAGGACCAAGCACGTGGGCTTTTGCTTGAAATATGGCTTACAAGTGGGAGGGGTGGCTCTTTTTGCCAGGCCCAGCTTCTGTGCTGGACACAGAGACGGGGAGGAGAGAGAAAGATGGGTTGCGTCTGTGGGGGCTATTTTGCAGCTCCTAAGACAGAGAGACAGACCAGCACAGCGAGGCAGAGAGAGAGAGCTGAGAGGATCAGAACAGGTTTAGATTTTAGGTGCTAAGCTTTAAATTTCATGCTTTGACTAACTGCTTTTGAAAAGATGTATTTGTCCTATGCATTTATTTCTCTTTATGGGAGATTTTTGCCATTATTAATTATTGATTAGCCTTGTAAGACTCACTCTTTTCTTAGAAACTCTTTAAGAGTTTCTGACTGACAATTTTGCGCCATATTTTCTTAATACATGGAATGCCTCGTATGCAGACTGTAATATGTTCTGTATTAATGCTATTTTTCCTATTTTTTTCAATTCTGTAACCTGATTGATATTTGACTAATGAATAAAGAGTCAGAGAACCTTAACTTTTGACTAGAAAATAAAACCCTTTAAAATACTCACAACTCTCTTTATTTGCTTAAATATTAATTGCATTTTTGATTTTTCATGTTTATATAAAGTCTCCTGAAGGTAATACATGGTGTCAAGGGCCCAACATCTTTACAGCGGTAAATATAGGTAAATGAGGTTTTGCATTGAGAAATTACCGCTGCATCACCAGCAAGAGGAGGAACGGCCCTTGTCTGCACTGACAAGATGGATGAGTAAGTTAAAAGCTCGCGGGTGGCATTTGCTGTGACCTGCAGGTCATGAGTTCAAATCCAAATCAGTCTCCCGTCTTTCAACGGTTGGTAAATTGCACAGTTTTAGGTTGGTCACCGGTAATATCTGGAATTTACAGCGCGTAGAGACTCGGCGTTTTTCGCACACTTTCTCTGTTAAACGTTTATCCATCTAATTGTGTTTTCTGACCTTACTTGTGCTTGTTGTGCTCAAAAATAATTTGCAAACCAAGTAACACCATTAGAAACAATTTTGAAGCTTACCGGTGTCTAGACAATCATACTTTTCTTTCAGCTACTTAAGGTGATATGTCTGGAAAACTGAAGGAATTCTAAATACTTTGTTCATTTTATGATTAAACATTATGCGCACATGGATTTTGGAACGCAATGCATGTTCGTTTACAATCTTAAAATAGTACATTCCAAGTGCTATATTTGTTGAGATGCTTTTCACTAAATGTTGCGGCAGGTTTTATGATATTTTTATTGCAATTCTTAGCAGCAGTTTCAGCTGCATTTCTACGGAGCAATGGTCACACCCAGTGGCCACTTAGGTTAATCACACACGTGAATACCCTGTGAAAAGCTCAAGGTTAATATACCAAGGACTTTCTTTTCTGAGCAGTGGGCAGTCCAATTTCTCATTCAAAGGTAGTACAGAGATAATGAAACACATTATTGCTCTCAGTGCATGGCATTTGCTGTATCTTTTTCAATAAATGTGCTATACAATGAGAAACCAAAATTCAATAAAACCCTCTTCCCATGGATCCTTATTATTTCAAGAACGACATTTACACAAATGTGATATGTTTTTGAAAATCAATTTTCACGTAATTTATCTACTTTTTTTCGGACGCGACCTGTTTCATTTTGAAATGGCTCCAATATTTCTTTCTTTCTTACAGACTAGCTAAAATCATGAACATCTGCTTCTTGCTTGGCACTGGATATCCTCATTTATGCACAGCCAGGGGTCGCAACTGCGCCCTCTGGCTTAATCTCTGCAAAAATGGAGCACCAGGAGCTGTGGTAAGTGAAAAATATATTTTAAATGTATGTTTTGTCTGTGCAATTGGGTGAGAGTATGTTTGTATCAGAGATAACATGTGTATCTGCGAGAACATGTCTGTGTGTGAGCATGTGTGTATGAGTGACAGGTAGTGACTAGTGAGTGGGGTAAGTCAGTGTGAGCGAGAATAAGTAAAATATGAATGACTCAAGTAAGTGAGAGTGGGTGATTGAGAATGAATAAATTATGAGTGTGAGAGAGTAGTAACTGACAAAGAGTGAGGGCAACTATGAGTGAGAGTATGTGAATTAAAGTGAGTGAGAATGAGTGAGTGTAAGCGAATGTGAGTGAGAAAGTATGGGCGAGTAAGAGTGTGTGAGAGTGAATGAGTGAGTGAGAGTAAGAATGAGTGTAAGAGAGAGCATGAGTGAGAATGGATGAGTATGACTCAGTGACAACTAGTGTGAGTGAATGAATGTAAGTGATCATGAGTGAGAATCTGGTTTATGCTTGTGAATCTGCAATTGGCCCTGGCATACCGTAAGTAATTATTGGTTTTAGAGGCACCCTGGCAAAATACTGCCAGAGCATATTGGAGGCAATTGTTAGCATGATAGGCGCCTGTGACAAATATTGATGCTTACATACTGAAGGCAATTATTGGTATAAGGTGCACCCAAGGGGAAATATTGGTACAGTCATACTGGAGGAAATTTTTCATATAGGGACAACTGTGTCATATGTGAGGGGGTAATAATGACAAAATACTGGTCCTGACATACTAGAGGTAATTTTTGACATTAGGGTCACCCATGGTTTATGGATGGCATTAATGGCAAAATTCTGACCCTGGCATATTGTATGTAGTTTTTGGCCTAAGGGGGGACCATGCCAAAATGCTGACACTTGCACAGTGGAGGTAATTTTTGACATTTGAGGGCACCTGTAGCAGATCTTGAAAACAATGTAGTCTCGAGGACCATCAGGTCTCATTGGCTTGGAATACTTCAATATTCAATGAGTGTTCTTTCTGAGTCTGTGGGCTTTAGCAAATGTATGTGAAAATTCTGCTTTTAAATGCAGAGTTTAAACCATTTGTTTTTCAAAACCCCCTTAGAAGAGGGCTGGCTTAGGGCAGGTTTAATGCCCCACCGCTTTCAAAGATCATGTCATCACCCTAATAAATCTGGTATCTAAAATGTATTTGGTTCTCTGTTGTCTTACACTAATCACCTTCAGCAAGATCAATCATGGTCATGTCTTCAGACTTAAGTTCATGTGACATCACTTTCTGGGGACATTTAGAGTAAAGGGTAAAATAATGTCACTTCCTGTGAAGTCAAAGGGTTTGTAATGGAATTTTGGTGAATCATTGTTCATCTGCTAAAATTGCCCATTGAAACTATTGACCTTTGCTTTAATGCAATTGAGTTTATAAAAGTGGCTCCACTTCAGTAACATCAGCATAAGTATTTATTTAGGAAAAAAATATTTACATACATAGGTTATTTCCTGAAAAAAAATGAAGTTGGGGAAGTAAAGGTTGACAAAGTGTCAACACTGGGTACATTTAAAAACCTAACAAGACAGCACATTCACTGCCCCCTCCCCACCTTTCATAAGGTACTGGCTTTTTAGATCCACCTTGCCCAAATGTTGAGGGGGTATTTGTTCCATCTCCATCAATGTTCAAAGGGAGGGGATGATTCTGTATGTGCCTCCTGTTTTCTTTTTGAAGGTTGATGGGGTTTTGTCAATCAATATTAATAAGCTTATTTAGGTAGAAACAAAAACACATTTACAAAAGCTAAAACCAGATCCAGTAAAACAAAATTACATATAGATACCAGATTAAAAAAACAGCCACCATTCTAAGTCACATGAGCGGTGCCTTTTTCAAACAGGCTGCAAACAGAAACCAGAATACAGCCAGCACCACAGTACTTGATGTGACTGTGTTTATGAGCTTTATTGACAGTTTCAAATTTTGAACACCCAGCTGTTACGGTTGTTGCTGATATTTAGTACTATTGGATTGTGTTTATAGCCCAGTAGCTTTTACTTTCCAACAGTTATCAGAGTCTCTATTGTTGTTGGTGGTATTTACTAGTATTGGGCAGTGCATATAGCCCATTTGGTTTTTATTAACCAATCACATAATATTTTACTTCTTAATGTTATTACTTATTAAATATGTTTGTTTTAGAAGCCAAACAAAGGCTGTTGTAGCTCTACCCTAAATTATATGTATACTTCCTAGATACTATCGTGATAGTACCGCAGTACTTCAAGTTTGTAAAACAGCATTTCATTGGCTTACAACTCTGTCTATTGTAAGAAGCAGGAAGGTTACACCCCATTACCCCATTTCTATTGAGACCTTCTCTTCAAACATGAAGGTTTTACTGTTTCCCTCAGGGAAAATCTTGTTTTTTTAAGCCACCTTTGTGATTTTGATGAACTATAATGGCTGACCAATAGGATCCGGTGCTGCTTGAGGAAAAGGAAGAAGAGGTGGAGTGGAGGATGCAGTAGGAGGAACAGGAGGTGGAGTGAAGGAGGAAGTTCAAGGATTCTGTTATGTGGGAGTTTTTCTCCTTGCCAGTTGAAAAGAAGAGGGTTAATGCCAAACTGGTAACCTACAACCTTTTCAAGAAGGTAACTTCCAAACAGTACTCATTTGGTACAACAAGAAAAAGAAGCACCATTCCAGGTGGCGATCCATTCAACCAGATTGATGCGGGCCAAAATAAGGTGTCAGAGAGAGTTGGAAGAGGACAAAGCAGGAACATCGGCAGTGGCCAGTTCTTTGGCTACTGCAGGACCTTCAACTTCTTCAGCATCAGCATAACCTCCACCAGCTGGACCTTCGAGTTCCTCAGTTCCAGCACCACCTCCACCACCGCCCACTTCATCTGTCCCAGAATCATACCTGCTCCTGGTACCACGGTGCCAATCTATTGGTTGAGACAGAATAAATAAATTGTAGAGTAGTATGGCAATACTGCAACATACTGTCTCCTGTGCCATACTGTGATGTTTGCTGGAGAGATTTCACCATACACTGGAAACTTGTCATGGCTCAACAGGGTCCTCCCTAACATACTTAGCTGTTTTTCCTGCCCTTTGTTGTCCTGTTTTCTGTTCAGGCATTTTTTGTTGCTTGGTTATGGTCACCATTGAAAAAAAAACTTTAAAAAATATATAAAAAAGAAGATAAAAAAGTTTTTTCCAGACCTAACTAAATGTTTTAAAAAATAAAGATCTTGTACCATATTTTACCAAATTTTTAATAGGTATCAGAAATACAACTTGTAATTAATATAGAAATAAAAGGTAAGTGTAAGGTAAGTTTAACATGTGCCTTATGATGGTTTCATACTACATGGGAAATTGATCACATAGTACATCAGTGATATCGGATTGTATTTAGATTGGAGTACAGTATCATAGAGTGGAGTGGCATAAAGTGGAGTGGAGTGTCATAGAGTGAAGTGTCATTGAGTGGTGTGTCATCAAGTGGAGTATTGTTAAGTGAATTGTCGCAGAGTGGCATAGAGTGAGTAGATTGTTGTTGAGCGGAGTAGTATATAGTGGAGTGGCATAGAGTACATTGGAGGAGAGTGTGCTTGAGTGGAGTAGCATCTTGTAGAGTAGAGTGCTGTGCCAAAGACTGCAGTGGTGTGTCATAGAGTAGAGTGGCCTGTTGTAAAGTAGAGAGGAGTGGCATCTTGTAGAGTGTCAAAGAGTGGAGTGGAGTGCCACAGACCGGAGGGGCATAGAGTGAAGTAGAGGTTTGTGGAGTGGAGTGTCATAGAGTGGAGTGGCGTGTTGTAGATTGGAGTGGCGTGTCGTAGATAGGAGTAGCGTGTCATAGAGTGAAGTGGCATGTCAAAGAGTGGAGTGGCAGTGTTAGAGTGCCGTATAGTGGAGTAGCGTGCCGTACAATGGATGGGCATAGACTGGAGTAGCGTTGTATAGTGGAGTGTCATACACTGGAGTGGTGCGCAGCAGAATGGAGTGGCGTGTCATAGAGTGGAGTGGTGGGGTGTCTCATATAGTGGAGTAGAGTGCTGTAGACGAGGACGTAGAGTGGAGTAGAGTGTTGAAGAGTGGAGTGTCATAAAGTGGAGTATAGTGTCATAGATTGGAGTGGAGTGTCATAGATTAGTGTGGTGTGTCTTAGACTGGAGTTGTGTATTGTAGAGTGGAGTGGTGCATCATAGAGTGTAGTACACTGGAATAGAGAGGCATACAATGGAGGGGCATAGAGTGTTGTAGAGTGGAGTGTCGTACAGTGGAGTGGTGTGCTGTAGAGTGGAGTGGCATGTCAAGAAGTGGAGTGGTGTATCGTAGAGTGGAGTGGTGTTGAGTAGTATGCTGTAGACTGGAATTATGTGTCGTAGAGTGGTGTGGAATGCCGTAGAGTGGAGTGTAGCTGCGTCTCATAGATTGGAGTAGAGTGCCGTAGACTAAAAGACATAGAGTGGAGTAGAGTGCTGTAGAGTGGATTGTCGTAGAGTGGAATACCTTTGTCGTAGAATGAAGTGGAGTGTCGTAGATGAGAGTGGCGTGTTTTAGAGTGGAGTGGTGCAAGGAAGAGTGGAGTGATGTGTCATAGATTGTGGTACATTGGAGTGAAGTGGCATAGAGTGGAGGGTCATTGAGTGGAGTAGAGTTTTGTAGAGTAGAGTGTTGTCGAGTGGATTGTTGTAGAGTGGAGTGGAGTGTTGTAGAATAGAGTGGCATGTCATAGTGTTGTAAAGTAGAGTAGAGTGCGATACAATGTAGGGGCATACAGCGGAGTACACTGTTGTTGAGTGGAGTGTTGAAGAGTGGAGTGGCATGTTGTGGACTGGAGTAGCATTTCAAAAAGTGGAGTGTTGTGCTGTAGAGTGGAGTGGCGTGGAGTGGTGTGGAGTGTTGTAGAGTTGAGTGGAGTGTTGAAGAGAGCAGTGGTGTGTCTTAGAGTGGAGTGGCATGTCATATAGTGGAGTGGCGTACGGTAGAGTGGAGTGGAGTGGCTTGTCATAGAGTGTTGTACGGTGAAGGGCCACAGAGTGGAGTAGAGTGTTGTAGAGTGGACTAGCGTAGAGTATAGGGGCTTGTCGTAGAGTGAAGTGCAGTGTCATAGTGTGGAGTGGCGTATTGTATAGTGGAGATGCATAGAGAAGAGTAGTATGTGAGAGTGGAATGGCGTGTCATAAAGTGGAGTGGCATATTGTACTGTGGAGTGGAGTAGCATGTTGTGGAGTGTCGTAGAGTGGAGTAAAGTGCTGTAAACTTGAGGGGCATTGTGTGGAGTAGAGTATTGTAGAGTGGAGTGTCATAGAGTGGAGTGGCGTGTCTTCATGTGGAGGGGCATGCCATAGGTTGGAGTGGCGTTGAGTGTCATAGAGTGGAGTTGAGTGTTGTTGCCTACAGTGGCATGTCATAGAGTGGAGTGGCATGCCATAGACTGGAGTGGCGTTTCATAGACTGGAGTAGAGTGCAGTGGAATGTAGGGGCATAGAGTGGAGTACACTGTTGTAACGTAAAATAATGTGTCATAGAGTGGAGTAGCATGTTATAGAGTGGAGTGACATATCATAGTATGGAGTGGAGTGGCATGTCGTATTGTGTCACACAATGGATGGCTAGGAGTGGAGTATAGTGTTGTAGAGTGTAGTGTCATAGACTGGAGTGGTATGTTGTGGAGTGTCGTAGAGTGGAGTAGAGTGCTGTAAACTTGAGGGGCATTGAGTGGAGTAGAGTGTTGTAGAGTGGAGTGTCGTAGAGTGGAGTGACGTGTCTTGGTGTGGAGGGGCATGCCATAGGTTGGAGTGGCATTGGGTGTCGTAGAGTGGAGTTGAGTGTTGTTGACTACAGTGGCATGTCGTCGAGTGGGTGGCATGTCATAGCCTGGAGTGGCACATCATAGACTGGAATAAAGTGCAGTAGAATGTAGGGGCATAGAGTGGAGTACACTGTTGTAAAGTAAAATAACAAGTCGTAGAGTTGAGTAGCATGTTATAGAGTGGAGTGACATATCATAGTATGGAGTGGAGTGGCATGTCATATTGTGTCACACAATGGAGGGCAATGGAGTGGAGTATAGTGTTGTAGAGTGTAGTGTCATAGAGTGGAGTGGCATGTCTTTGACTGAAGTGGCATGTCATAGAGTGGGGTGGTGTATCCTAGAGTGGAGTAGTGTAGAGTAGAGTAGTATGTCATAGAGTGGAATGACATGTCATAGAGTGGAGTGGTATATTGCAGAGGGGAGTGGAATGTTGTAGAGTGGAGAAGGGTGCAGTAGAATGGGAGGGGCATAGAGTGGCGTAACGTGCTGTAGAGTGGAGTGTCATAGAGTAGAGTGACATGCCATAGACTGAAGTGGCATGTCATAGAGTAGAGTGCTGTATTGGAGTGGCGTAGAGTAGAGTAGTATGTTGTAGAGTGGAATGAGTCATTGAGGGGAGAGGCATATCATGGAGTGGTGTGGAGTGTTGTAGAGTGAAGTAGAGTGCCATAGATGGGAGGGGCCTACAGTGGCATATAGTGCTGTAGAGTGGAGTGTCATACAGAGGAGTGGGTGTCATATATTGGAGTGGCGTCTTGGATATTGGAGTGGCGTGTCATAGAGTGGAGAGGCATATCATACAGTGGAGTAAATCGCTGAATCATACAGTGTCGTAGAGTGGAGAAGAGTGCTGTAGAATGTTGGGGCATATAGTTGAGTATAGTGTTTTAGACTGGAGTGTTTTAGAGTGGAGTGACGTATCATAGAGTGGAGTAGCAACTCACCGAGTGGAGTGGAGTGGTGTGTTGTACAATGTTGTAGAGTGGAGTAGAGTGGCATAGAGTGGGGGCAATGAGTGGATAAGAGTGTTGTAGAGTGCAGCGGTGTAAACTGGAGTGGCGTTTTCTACAGTAGTGTAGAGTGGCATGTCATAAAGTGGCATGTTGTAGAGTGCCTTAGACTGGAGCCGAGTAGAGTGTAGTTGTGTACAGTGCAGTGGCATGTCGTAGAGTGGAGTGGCATGTGTAGAGATGGAGGTAATGAGGTAAAGACATAGGGGCAGGGTAAGGCTACCCTCACCCCCTAGGCCTGGTGGGGGGGTCCCAGAGGGGCCTCGCCTGCGGCCAAAAATGTTTTTTGTTTAATTTTGCAGCAAGATCACAGAGGATCCAGAAATCTGTAGCAAATAAAAAACTCCCCGGGAAGGGCCAGGGCCCTGGGGGCCGGCACATTGGTGAAATTAGGGGACGAGGTGCAAGGATCCCTTCCCCAAGCCTCTCAGAGACCCGGGGGACCCCACCCCCGGGGCCAACATTTTTTATGAAAGGGAGCAGGGCCATGTGGACCCCATCCCCAGGGCTGCAGCAGGGGCACGTGTTATAGTTACCTTAGAGCACTAGTCATACTTACCAGAGCTAACTCTAAATGGTAAATTTCAGGTTTTTTACATTTAAAACATGACATTTTCACTGAAATTATATATATATGTATATACATACATATATATATATATATATATATATATATATATATATATATATATATATATATCGTGACGCTTCCTATCTGCCAATTGTCGACAGACCCAGTAGGCACTGACCTCAGCCACACTCAGAGAAAGGCTTGAATCAAAGTTCTTCGTGGAGTATGCAGTAAAATTTATTGTGAGATACACCACAAAATTAACACAGGCTTAATGCCTGCCATGACGCATTTCACTCATCAAAGCGAGCTTGATCACATATATATATATACATGTCTCCACTCTGGCGAGAATTCACAAAGCCAAAAAACGGGCGCACTCACGGAGTTGGAAGTAAATACTTCTTTTAATGTGCAAGCCTCCTGCACCAACAGATGCGTTTCGGCGTTAAGCCTTTTTATTATGTGGAGACATAATACGCGGCTCACCACCGCTTGGGCGGCACCCGGTACATGTAGAGCGGCGGCGGTGGTGACTGGAGTTTTTGAAAAAAAGAAAAAAATATATATATATGTATATGTGATCAAGGCCGCATGTCTGGCGGCCGAAACGCGTCATTTGGACATTTGATGCTCAAATAAATCATCATTTTACTTTCTAACTTTGCCTTTGGAGTCTGTTTCCTGGTGTTGCGCCTTTCTTTGGATGGTGGTACCCCTGGGATCCTGCTGTGGAATATATATATATATATGTACACAAAATCGCAGCCCACTATTAATTATCTAATAATCTGTGGAGGGGGTGTGAGTGGGCCCCGACCACAAGCACATTTTGGGCCCTGGGAATCCCTTCTTTAGGGCTCCAAATGTGGTAAGATCGGGAGGGGAGCCTTTAAAGGCCCCAGGTGCCCCATCCCCTGGGACCATTTGGTTAGAAAAATGGGGAGGGGGCTGTAAGCCCTTGTAGGTCCCTGGAACCCCATCCTCTGGGACCAAAAATAAGTTTAATTGGAGTGGGCCATGCGGCCACCCCTCCCTGTGCCTTAAAAGACCTCGGGGACCCCATCACCAGGGTCCGCTAAGTTACTGTGTTCAGGACAGCCCACCCTCTGGACACAATAGTTTCCCTGCCCGCACTAGTGCAGAAAGGGAAACATGTGTTTGCTCCCCCCCTGCTGGGAGAATTTTAAAATCTCTCGCCAAACAGGAGCAAACATGCCTTCCCTGCCTGCAGTAGGTCAGGCAGAAAAATAACTTTTTCTCACAGCTGGTGTAAGATTTAAACATGCTCCTGCCAGCCGGGAACAGACATTGCTCCCACCGGATGGAGCATGCATAATTAGCTGCTCCCTCTAGACAGGAGAAAGACCTTCTCACACACTATGCAGAGAGCTGGGGCCCTTGGGCTCCGCCTGTGGCTCCAAACTTGAGCTTTGTAGATACCCAGGGTGGGTACTGGGGCACCCACCTGTGAACTTGGGGGATGGGTTCATGGAGTCCAAGACGTGTCCCTTTAATTATTTACTTTGGCACTGAGAGATGGGGTTCCTGGGGCCTAATAAGGTTAGAGGAGGGAGGCCACCGTGTACCCTCTCCTTTTTTATGACATTTGGCCCCAAGCGATGGGGTGCCTGGGGCCTAATAAGTTTTGGGGAGGGGGGGCAGTGTGGCGCCTTCCCCATTTTTATGGAATTTGTCCACAGGGATGGGGTCCCCGGGGCCTAATAAAACTCAGGACCCAGAGACCCCATGCCCCGGGTCTTTGGGTTTGGCCTGGGACATGTGATCCATGGGGCATAATAAGGCTCTGGGAGGGGGCCGTGCGGCTCACTCCCCTTTTTTATGCAATTTGACCCCTGGATATGGAGTCCCTGAGACCCAATAGGGCTCAGGGAAGGGAACCCATGGCCCCTTACCCTATTTTATGGAATGTGGCCTCAGGTTATGGGTTCCGGAGGGCCTAATACATTTCTGAGAGGGGGCAGCATGGCCCCCTCACATTTTTATGGAATTTGGTCCCAGGGGATAGGGTCCCAATGGCCAAAATAAGGCTCAGGGGGACTGTGCGGCCCTCTCCCACTTTTTATTGGGTTTGGCCTGGGGATGGTGTCCCAGAGGCCTAATAAGGCTCTGATATGGGGGGAACATGGCCCCCTCCCCTTTTTATGCAATTCGGCCCCGGGGATGGGGTCCCCGTGGCCCAATAAGATTCAGGGCAGAGAGCTCGTGGCCCCTTCCCTATATTTATGGAATTTGACCCCATAGAATGCAATCCCTGGGGCCTAATAAGGCTAATGGAGGGGACCAAACACCCCCTCCACTTAAAATTCGGTCCCTGGAATGGGGTACATGGGCCTAATAAAGCTCAGGGTGAGGGACTCTACAGCCCATCTCACATTTCTTATCGAATTTGGCCCAAAGGATAAGGTCGCAAAGGCCTAATGAGGCTCAGGAAGGGGAGTCACACAGTCCCCTCTCCTTTTCAATTGAATTTGGCCCCTGGGGCTGGAGTCTCCAGGGCCTAATGCAGCTTGGGGAGCGGGCCGTGTGCCCTCTCCCCTTAATAAAAGTGTTGCTTGGTGGTGGCCCTGGGTGGGCACCGGGCACTCACCTATAATTTAGAGAGGCCTCGAGGAATGGCGTCACCGGGGCCACAATAGGGGGTCATGTAGTCCCCTGTTGTTTTTATTGGAATTTGGCCACAAGGGATGGGTGCCAAGGTCTATTAAGCTTCGCTGACGTAGCCACGTAGTCCTCTTCCCTTTCTACTGGAATTCCGCACTTAGGATGGGGTCTCCCGGGCCCAAGAAGGCTCTGGGAGAGCACCACACACCCCTCCTCTTAATTATGGAATTTGGTCCTGGGGATGAGGTCTCCAGGGCCTAATAAGTCCCCCTCCCCTTTTTATTTGCTTTGGCCCTAGTGCACAGCTTGGGGTTGGCTGCCTGCATGGGGGTTGGGCGCAGGGCCGGGCTGCAAGCCAGGCTTTACGGCCAACCCCATGGCGTGTACGGTCGAAGGCTTTGTGCGGCATCAGTTTGGCTGCCTCTGGGGGGGTTGGCCACATGGCCGGGTCATAGGTCAGGCCGTGTGGCCAACCCCCAACTGTGCACGACCAAAGGCCATGCCTGGTGGCAGGGTTGGCTTTATGTATGGTAACATAATATTACTTTACATTAAAAAAACTAGAAATTCAATTAAAAAACAATGGTTAAAGTGACGTAATAGTTAGGAATTGTTTTTATATTACACTTTGTATAAAAAAAGCCTTATAAATTCCCTGAAAAAAACAAAAGTTAATGTGGCATTATAGTTAGGTGAATATGTCAGTGCCAACAAAACATTTTGAACTCAAAAAACCTTATAAATTCACCAGTTGGGGGGCGTGGCCAAGATGGCGGCAAGGTAGGACGCATTGAACTGAGCTCCTGCCCGCCGTCTGCCCTACCTGGCGCTCCCGGGCCCCCACAAAACACGAAAATGGTCGGGGGTCCCTCCGGAATGCTTCCCCGAGGGGATCCTGCCCGCAGTCGCTGCAAGTAGCTGGCGCCTGCACCGCTCGAGGTTACATCGCAGGGACCCTGAGGGTGGCGGGCCTGCTCCTCCCCCGTCTGCACCACTTGGCGGCTTCGACAACGCGGGGGTTCTAACATACAGACCACCGAGGCCAGCAGCATTATACACAGCCGCCTGCCGGACAACCCGGAAGACCCGCGGGTTTGCCCAGCACACCGCCCGCCTGCCCGGAGCCACCAGAAGCGGTCCGGCCCGGGAGGGACCGGGACCGGAAGGCCGCACGCATCCCTGGCCTCAATTTTTGAGCTGCCTACACGGACCAGCGGGGCCAACAGAGCCAAGCCCAGCCGCCTACCAGACAACCCGGACGACCCGCGGGTTGCCTAGAACACCGCCCGCCTGCCTGGAGCCACCGGATGCACATAAGCCCGAGAGGGACCGGGACTCACTAGGCCGCACGGATCCCCGGCCTCAATTTCTGCGCTGCCTACACAAACCACTGAAGCCGGTAGTGTTAGGCCCAGCCGCCTGCCAGACAGCCCGGAAGACTCGCGAGTTGCCTGGCACATCGCCCGCCTGCCTGGAGCCACCGGATGCGGACGGGCCCGGGGGGAGCCGGGAACCAGAGGGCCGCTCGCATCCCCGGCCTCAATTCCTGAGCTGCCTGCCGGACCGGCGCTCCTCCCACGCCCGGGCCACAGATTCCCGCCGGAGCGCACACAACAGCGAGACCTGCTCCTGAGGGACTCTCACCCCCCGTGAGCACCCGGTAAGAACAAATATCCCGCGACTGAGTCGGGGGCTGCCGTAGGATTTGGAGGGCGGAGCGCTTTTCCTTGGCGGAGAGCACTAGAAACGCTGCGGTTGGGGTGCGAGGAGCCCGGGCCCCGCGAGATGCACTTGGGGGCCCACGGCCCACCTGGGAGAGCCTGACCAGTAAGCCCTCACCGTGAAGGACCGGCCTGATCACTGGTAGAGCACGTGCCCTAGAACTGTGCCCTTTCCACACTGTATACTGCCCAGCTGCAGCGTCCGCCGGTGAAGGCCTCCACCCAGTCGCCGAGAGCGGTGAAGCCACCCTGCACTCTCCTCTGGAGGCCTGGCACGCCTGAGGACCCCTGCCTACATGGGGCCTCCATAGCATCCGGTCGTGTGGCTAACACTCTGGTCCCCAAGGACGGCGCGAGTACTACACACCCGGGGGGAAGCCCCCGCCTCACTCCCTTCGCCTAGCGTAACCTACGGACCTGCACACCAGCGAACCCCTGCCTGTGTCCCCCACTATCGCTGCCTCACAGGTGTCTCGGGCCTGGTCAATGATTCATCTGGGGGAGACATCTGACTATGTCCACTTCCAGGACGAAGAAGGTCAAGCCCCTGAAGGACATCTTTGGACGCTCACAATCCAACCCCAATATGGCGAGTGCCGCTTCTGAAGTCACGGTCTCCACTCAGACTGTCTCTGCCGGGGATGAACCCATCACGAAATTTTACTTGGAGTCCCTCTTTCTCACTCTCAGAGAGGATCTGCAGACGGTGAAAAAAGACCTTACTGCCGAGATCAAAGACATCTGCAGGGATATGGACGATATCGGAGAGCGGGTGGCTGCATTAGAGGAAAAGAGCGACAATGCAGTGTCTGAATCAACTGTCCTCCAACAAGAGGTGATTAGACTACAGGATCAACATGTTGACATACAAACCCATCTGGAGGACATGGAGAACCGGTCACGTAGACACAATATCCGGATCCGAGGGGTGAAATCTACGGAGGATACCAGTGATCTGTTCACATTTGCCAGGGGACTAATCCATCATATCCTGGGCGACTCCTTTGATGCTGAGATCAAACTAGACCGGGCACACAGAGTCAGACTGCCTCGAGCAAACAACGCCCCCCCAGCAGACATCCTCGTGTGTGTCCAGGATTTCAGGACCAAGGAAGCCATCCTCACCAAGGCGAGATCTCTGCATCCCATCTCTTTCCAGGGGCAATCTCCAGTGTTATTCCAAGACTCAGCTCTGATTACTCTCCAGCGACGTCGGCAATTCCGTCCTGTAACAGAACACCTTTGCCAACAAGGAATCCCATATTCCTGGGGACACCCCTTCAGACTCATATTCCGTCATAATGGCAAACTTCACCAACTCCGCTCACTCACGGAAACCTGCCGGCTCCTTGGCCTTACCCCACCATGCGATGAAGACGAGCAACGTAGCACAGCCTCTGGACCCGAGATCTCCCCGTCGGGATGGCAGCGACAGGGCCGGCGGAGACGCCTCCAGAAACCGAACAAGGCAGAAATAACTAGGAGTCAACAGGCAGCCCTTGCCTCCGCTGCGGATGCCCTGGCGGGAGCAGGATCTGGTGACAAGTGAATGGACAGGGGTGCCCAACTTACTCGCACTTTCTTCTCTTTACCATGGGCGGGCGGCGGGTGGGGCTGGATCCTCCATACTTGGCCACAACATGGACCCCATTTCAATGTTCTTCTGCTCATCGCGAGATGACGGACTATTTCTCCTGATACAGTTTTTTCTAACCGTTATAGTTTTAGCTCTAATATGGAGCCTTGTTCTTGGGGGGTCGTTGGGTTTTTTGGGTTTGGGTCCCCTCGTCCACCTTTCCCCAAAGTGCTTTCGATGTTTTTTGATACACGATTATGGTCCTCCTTTTTCCGCGACCCATTACTCTGTGGAAACATACAGCCCATGTCATCGCATCCATCTCCCCCCACTTCTAGATGCCACATAACTCTCTCAAAATTCTCACCCTAAATGTGCGAGGATTGAATAATCCTATCAAACGCAGGGCCGTTCTTCACTACTTGGAGCACTCCAAAGCTGACATATGCCTCCTGCAGGAGACCCACCTCCTACCCAAGGACCACCATAGGATGAAATCCCGCATGCTTCCAACCCAGATGTTCTCGTCTAACACCACCAAGTTCGCTGGTGTTGCCATATTGGTTTCCCGATCCTTTCAGGGTAGGGTGTTACAGAAGGAAGCCGAGATCAGAGGCCGACTGCTCACATATCAGTTCTTAGCGGGTGGGATGACATTCATAGCGGGGTCGGTGTATGCACCCAACGAGGGGCAAGACAAATTCCTCCATGACGTTCTCACAGACGCAACAGCCACATCAGAACGATGCCTACTTCTGGGGGGGCGACTTAAACCTTGTCTTTGACAACATCACCGACCGTTCCTCCCAGAGGACGGGCCAGACTGGCGTGCTCTCACCTGCTGGAAGGTCCCGACTACAAGAACTGGGGCTTTTAGATCTTTGGCGACACTTTCACCCTCACAGCCGCGCATATACTTTTTACTCAGGCGCGCACAAAACATACGCCAGGTTGGACTACCTTCTTAGCTCCGCCCCGCTACACACACTCGCGATTGACACTGAGATCTTGACGGCCTCTCTATCAGACCATTCCCCAGTTATAGCCACTTTCCAGCTCCCACCAACACAACAGCCCAACCGACACTGGCGTTTGCGCGACACTCTCCTCCACCAAACCACCGTAGTAGACCAAATTCAGAAAGCCATTAAGAACTACCTTACTCTCAACGCCAACACCGATACTTCTCTAGCGACGCAGTGGGCGGCGCTCAAGGCTGTCATATGGGGGGAATTCATAGCCATCTCCACAGCCAATGACCTTGAGCGCAACCGCAAGCGGCCCGAGCTCACTCAACGGGTTTCAGAACTTGAGCAAATGCACCAACGGACTGGTGCTTCCCGGGTCTGGCGCCAACTGTGCACAGAACGGAAAAAGCTCGCAGCACTAGATCAGGACAGGGCTGAATTTGCAGCTCTCCATCTCCGTCACTCATTCTACACAGGCGGCAACAGGGGTGGCCGCCTACAGCTCACAAACTACGAGAAGCCAGGCAAAAGCAGGGAGTCCAGGCCATCCGCTCTGTCAGGGACGAACTCATTACAGAGGACTCTGCAATAGCTGAAGTCTTTCGAGACTTCTACGCTGGGCTGTATTCTAGTCAACTTTTGGACAACTTCCTTAGCGCCGAATATATAGCACCCGCACACATGCCCTCTCTCACCCAGGCGCAAGCCGATCACTTAAACAGGGACATTAGGACAGAAGAAGTAATTGCAGCTATTTCATGCCTCAAATTGGGCAAGTCACCAGGGCCGGACGGCTACTCGGCAGCCTTTTATAAGACCTTCTGCTCCCTGGTGGCTCCCCTTTTGACAGGCTTGTTCAACTCCTTTGCACAGTCCGGGGCTATTCCAGAAGAGATGCTCGAAGCGTCCATAGTAGTTATTCCGAAGCCCAGTAAAGACAGAACTTCCTGCGGAGCATACAGGCCAATTTCCCTACTGAATATAGATATTAAACTTTATACCAGTATATTTGAATCTCGTCTAGCACCATATATGTCCCAGTTAATCGAGCCGGATCAGGCGGGATTTATCCCACAGATACAAACGAGCGATAACACTAAACGGGTCCTCCACTTAATCAAAAAGGCCTCTCACACCCAAGGAGAATACATGCTGCTGGCCATTGACGCGGAGAAGGCCTTTGACAGGGTGCACTGGCCCTACCTGGAACAAGTCCTCGCACAAGTAGGCATTGGTGAGAAACTGCGCACTCAGATCCTCAACTGTTATCGTTTCCCCAAGGCGACGGTCCGGGTTAATGGCTACACGTCCTCTCGCTTCTCCATTGGTAGGGCCACTAGACAGGGGTGCCCCCTTTCACCCCTTCTATTTGCACTCTACATGGAACCCCTGGCATTACGGGTTAGGCGTCACCCCCTCATATCCAGGATTAAGTTTGGTGGAGACATACACACTATAAGCCTGTACGCGGATAACATCTTACTCTCCCTCTCAAACCCGATCCCTGCGTTACGATCCCTCTTCATTGAAATGCATAGCTTCGCGCAAGCTTCGGGGTTTAAGATTAATATGGACAAATCAGTAGCACTTAACATCTCTCTCTCTCCGCACACCTTAACTCACCTCCAAGAAGAGCACCCCATACAATGGTCAGCTTCTTTGATCCCGTACCTAGGGATCCAACTAGCTCCCTCCTTACAGGCCACAGCTGAAATTAACTATTCTCTACTCCGCTCACATGTACGCAAGGAGTTGGGCCAGTGGAAACACCATACCCTCTCCTGGCTTGGTAGGATCGCAGCAACTAAGATGACCATTCTCCCTCAGATCTTATACTTATTTCAGACCTTGCCCCTCCGCCCCCCCTCAGGCTGGATTCAACAGACCCATTCGGACCTTGCACAATTTATCTGGCAGGGCCGCAAGCCCCGGTTCAAACATGCGATAGCAATCCTCCCACTGGAGAAGGGGGGTCTAGGGGTGCCTGATCTCCAACTATATTTCTAAGCCTCACAGTTAAGTTATTTAGTGGAATGGCGCCGTCTGGAATCGGAGAAACACTGGTTGTTTCAAGATCAGGCTGTAGCCGCCACACCTCTTCAAGGCATACCATTCCTTCGTAAATCGCACAGACCGCCCAATCTCTATGCATCAGATATCACGAGTACGACTTTGGAGGCCTGGGACCGCACTAACATAACCCATAGCCTGACCACCTTTCCCTCACCCCTTACCCCGCTATTTGATAACCCAGAATTCCAACCAGGCATGGGTGTGAAGACCTTTCCCGCTTGGCGCCTCACCGCATGTCGGTCACTAGGCCACCTCTTCGACTTAGAAGGGATTATTCCATTCCCACAACTCAAGGCGGATTATAGCCTTGCCGAATCGGAACGCCTGCCTTATCTACAGCTTCGTCACTGGGCTCTCCACCCACACACCAAGCCTGAGGCCCAACGCTTCTTGACTCCTTACAAAAAATGGCTCATCACCCGCACATCCGATAAAAAAATCACCTCCGACCTTTATAAAATGTTATTGGCAACGAACACACACACATACAACGCCAGTCGAGTACAGTGGAAGCGAGACTTAGGCAGGACACTTAGCCACAAAGAATGGGAGGGTATATATCACAGGGCCCGGCACTCAGCATACCACATGGGACTCACTGAGACGCTGACTAAAATAGCCACATATTGGTAGTACACACCGGAACACCTGCATCACTTTGACCCACGGCAGAGCGCCGACTGCTGGAGGGGCTGTGGGAAGGTGGGCACCCTGGTACATCTCTTATGGGACTGCGACTACATCCAATCATACTGGTCACAGGTGCTCGATGAAGTAGACACCCACTTGGAGACACAGCTCCCAAGATTTCCTGCATACATCCTCCTTGGACTACCCAACCCCTTAACATATCTGCTTAAATCCCGGCGAGGCCGATTGATTGCCATTGCATTGGGCACAGCCATGCAGAACATCCTGACTCATTGACGCACTCCCCAGCCTCCCACATTTACGGGATGGCTACAACAGCTTTGGCAGGCATTGGGTATGGAGAAACTAATTCTTACACTAGCTGGTAAGGGATCCGACTTCAAAGAACTTTGGCAGCCCTTTCACCCTCCTCACATCGGAGTTCCATGAACTGACATGTCCCAGATATCTCAGGCTCCTCTGCCTTCCGGATACACAACTCCCTACATCATGATGCCTCACAACAGCATAAGCGACCACACTGACTTCCATATTATTCCTTCCCCCCCCCCTTTTTTTTTTTTTGGGTGGGCGAGGGGGGGTGGGGGGAGGCAATGTTGGTTTTATGTTATTTCTTTTTCCCTTTTTCCCCTTCCTTTTCCTGTTTATCATTGACCCGCTCCGCTCATCTTACCTTGGTAATGCTATTATCTAAGACACTTGTTGTTTGTATCGCACTGTTTGCATGGAGCTGGGGGTCTTGTTTTTTATTGCTTGAAAACTTAATAAAAGATTTAAACCATAAATTCACCAGTTGTAGTTAGCAGAGCTAACTATAACTTAAGCCGCCACCATGCACTGCTTATGTCCTCACATATTACATCACTCATGACATGTTCTATGCCATCCTTTATGACATCACTGATTACAGGTCAAATTTCATAATTGATGACATGACTAATGACATCACTGATTATGTCATCCAATGGGTGCGTTAGTTTGTTTTATAGGTTACATAGTGGTGGGCAATGACCATATTCCTTTTCTACCTAATTTTGTACAGCCTGTATCCAGCTAATGGGTGTAAGTGTTTCCAAAACACATGTGCTCCTAATGCATAATAGATGTTTAGGGTATTGAACACTTTATAAATCTTTGTATTCAGGACCAACTCTGTGTGCAGGTGATAGTTGATGAATTGTGGCCAGTATTTTCTATACAAGCTTTTTAGTTCTGCAGAAAAAGTTTCCAGCTGGGCAAAGATTCTAAGTAGTAGATACTAAGTGCCTCCTTACGAGTTTGGCAGTTAGGAAGTGAGACCGCCCTGCTCCCGCACCGCCAAACCCATGTACAAACTGCCCGCTAGCTCAGGAGTTTATTTCGGGTCTGGCGGGCTGTTCTATAGCGTTACCAGGGTGGTGCCTATGAAATAGGCAACGCAATCTGAACGTCAAAGGCAGTACCTGCATGGCATAGACTGCTGCAGTCCATGCCGTGGAGATACTGGGGTGCATGCACACAGGAGGCGCACATGCTGTGCACCCCTGTGTGCATCCACATGGCGTGAGGCACCAGTTTCCTCTCCGCCACAGTTTTCATGGCGAGCTCACCTCCATGAAAACCCTGGCGGAGATGAAAATCATAATTTACTTGGTGGGACCACGGTGTTCCTGCCAAGCATATTGCGGCCTCAGGACCACCACGCAACCTCCAGGGAACGGCGGTTCCCTGGCGGTTGCAGTGGTTTCTGCGGTCCCAGGGAGGTCTGACTGCCCTAGTTGTAGTAGGGCAGTCGGGAGACTGGCACCGTGAGTCTGGCAGTCCGTGGACCACTAGACTCATAATAGGGCCCTTAGTATTGTAATCAGCATTGAGTATTTAGACAGAATTGTCTCTGAATGACAATTTCTACATGAGATAGAAGACTGTGGGCACCAGGTACTAGCCTATGTACATGTGCTTGATTAGCTTCAGAATATGCGCTATCTGTAAAGTTTTCACCAGAGTATGAAGCCTGCAGGTAGTATGATCTTTAGCACTTTCAGACCTTGGACTTTTTAATGAATAGTGTCTCTTTGGACAAGTTTTGCATTGAGTGAAAACTGTTCTTAATAGATACTTTTTATTACTCTGTAGTGTATTTCTCATGAGAGTTTCACTGTCTTCAAACAGTGAGGCACAGAATAAACTCTCCATAGTGAAAACACTGTTTATAGTACCCACTTTTCTATTCATATCCACTTCATTTCTCATTCTAGGTTCAGTGACTGTGAGGGGTTTGTTACAGGTAAAGGCTGTCCGTAGTAAGGCAAGTTCTGTAACAGAAGTTGAGTATCTGGAGGAACTTGATTTTCTCTGAACAGTTGTATACAGATTGAACACCTTGTGCAGCAGGGGTTACCCATCTATCTGTGGTTGATTGTTAATGTGAACTCGGCTACCCATGATTAGTGTACAGTATAGGGCCAATGTTGTTCATAACAAAAACTTGCTTCACTTAAGGGATTTGTATGTGCGATGGCAATACTGATGCTTCATATTATTCCGAGCTATATTGTACTTACTTTCAGACCTTTAATGCCATACTCATTTATAGAGTAGTGCGTACAAAAGAAGCTTGGATGATGTCATCAGTGATGTCATCAATGACGACTTATTATAAAAATGAGTGAACCCAAGCCCACCCACTTATATATATTTCATCATTTCCTCACTCCCTCTGCTGCTTCTTTTTTATAATTTCTTACCAATGTTGCGACATTTATGAGTGGCAGAAGCATCTTCCCTGCTTGCGCCAACCGCATCACCATTACTGAACTTCTGATCTTCGTAGATAATAATGCAGTGTTGGTTAACAACTGCAGACATAGACATTAATTGTGCAAGTTTGTGTGACCCTTAATAACTCAAAAATAACTGAGAAAAACTCACCACACCAAAACAATGCTCTGAATAGGATCAATTACTATTCGCCTGCAAAAATTGGTGTTAAATTATTTTATTATTAAGCGAAACGACAAATACGATGTATTTCGGTGGTCACTGCCACCTTGCTCACATGTTGTCCCCGCCATCTTAGTTTACCATTTATACAACTGTGACTCCATGCGCGTACGTATGGACACTGAAAAAATACTTCTCACCATTCTAAATATTTTACAATAAAGTGCACTGTGCAAAATTAAATTTTATCCATATAATTTGAACAATTCATTCAAAATTTAAATTAGCATAAAAGCATAATTGTCGCTGATTCGTACCACAATTTATTATTTCATTCGAAATACTTGAAAATAAATGAGGGCCAATATACTCGCTGGAATAAGATGACTCAAACTAAAGCCCTGAATCTGAGCATGTGTATATATATATATATATATATATATATAAAAATAAATATATATATATATATATATATATATATATATATATATATATGTATATATATATATATATATACAGTGTTAGTTGAAGTAGACCTCATCATGGATCAAAAAATTACCAATCAAGTAATCCATTTGTGTACATGTGGGCTTCACAATGCTGTGATTTCTAGACCATTGCCTTAATACCCCCCACAGAAAATTATTTTCCCAACTCCAAACCCAGTGGGTGTTCATTGTCACATTTTTAAAACCCATGAGAACCTTCACCTCTTTTCTGATTCACTTTGTGTCCTAGACCAGTGTCTGTATCCCATCAGTACATAACTTTTTATTGTACATACAACCCCGGTGGGTAGAGATCTACACTTGTTACATGATTCATTATCTGACTTTGCTCAGTACCTTAGTGCCTCATTGGGAAACTGCCCCAGCCCCTCCAACTTTTGGTTACGGTCAGTGACCCCTTATCTTAAAAAAGTGTTCAGAGTGAAAAATAAAACATACTGCATAAAACTCATTCTCTTTTGTCCGGACTATAACACTCTACAATGGCTGATTCTAACTGATAGGTAGTCATCTTCTAATGTTTAGTCATCTTCTAATATTTACAGGTGCACATACATCTCTTCATCCGAATTCAAACCATTCGGTATTCTGCTGTTCAACATAATTATATAGCGAGATTCCAGTCTCCGTAGTCTCTGTTCCCTGTTGCCTCCTCTCAAATTTCTAGGGACTGAATCTATCACATAATAGACCAGATCTGACACAATTCCCTCATGATTCCCATGAATATGGCGCACAACTGGATAACTCTTGTCTTCCCTTACTATGGCCCTTATATGCTGTAAGATCCTGACATGTACCATAAATAAAGTACTGCCTACATATCACTTAGGGCATGAGCATTGTAAGTTGTATACAACAAACTCACTCCTGCAATTGAAAGAGTTACGTATTTTCAGCAGGGTGTTGTATAAAGGTGATGTAAATTCTGTCATGTTCTGGGCAATTTTACAGGCCTTGCATCTTTGGCACTTTTGGAAAGCTGGGTCTGGTGTAAGCCACGTTTTCGATTTCACCATCACCGAGCTGCTGACACAAAGCTCAGTCCACATGGATTTGGCCCGTCTAAATGTGAGAAGTGGGTTTTTAGTCATAGTCTTACCAATAATTGGATCACTCATAATGAGGTTCCAATGGGAGGAGATGATGTTCCTTACTCTTTGATGGTAAGCACTGTACCCTGGCCCTGGCCCTCTGGCTTCTGGCCCCATTCCTTAAATAGCAGTGTTTCCCTTGGTTTTGCCTTCGTTTTTTCTCTGGCCAAGTCCAGTATTCTTTGATCATAACCTCTAGCGAGGAATCTTTAATTTAATTTAGCCTGGACTTCTTTCAATGATGTTTCCTCACTGCAATTCCGTTTCATGCAGAAACTTTCCACATACGGAATACTATATTTTAGTTTGGGTGGATGGAAGCTGTTAGCATGGAGAATTGAATTCCCTGCAGTTTGTTTTTTAAATGTTTTTGTTGTCTTTAACAAAGACCTTCAGGCCTAAAAATTCTACCTCGCTCTTACTAATATTACTTGTGAAAGAGAGGTTTAAGTAATTACGGTTCAATTTATCAGCAACGTTTTTAGCAGATTCTGGTGTGCCTCTCCATAGGATAAAGAGATTGTCAATAAAACGGGTCCTTAAGACCACGTTCTCTGACCGTTCCGTGGCATAATCAACTGCGAGCACCTGCTCCTCCCACCAGCCCATATTCAAATTCGCATAGCTGGGGGCAAAGCAGGTACCCATAGCTACCCCTCTTATTTGCTTGTACAGTTGTTTTTCAAATAGGAAAAAATTATTCTCCAAGCACCATTTCATCATTTGGAGAAGCATTTGTGTGTGTTGGTAGAGAGTAATCTGTTTTACGCCCAAAAATCCTTGACTGCTTTCAGACCATCCTCATGTCTAATGCTTGTGTATAATGCTGTGACATCTAGAATCATGAATACATATGACTCATCCCAAGTTATATCATATATTTTTCTTAAAAAGTCACTGGTATCAAGCAAGAAAGAGGGTAAGTTTCTAACATGCTCATGCACAAAATGATCAATGTATTTGGAATAATCCCCCTATAGCTGATATTATCGGCCTGCCTGGGGGATTTATAGCATTTTTGTGTACTTTGGGAATTTAATACATGATTGACACTATAGGATGATCTATTCTTAAGAAATTGTACTTATCTTGCGTTAAAAGTCCTAATCCTCTCCATCTTGATAAATCTGCATGAAATCTCTCCTTAATATCATTGATGTTACTTTGAAATAGCTTGCTATAGCATGCTTCATCATTAAGTTGAAAATAGGCCTCTGTTTTATACATTTCTAGGGGCCACAATACCATGTTGCCCCCTTTGGCAGACTGGCGTACTATCACATAATTTCTAGATCTAATTTTTCCATAACATTGTGATAAAACTGTAAATGTCCAGTATTGTCAACTCTATGTTTCTTGCTGGATTCCACCGTCAATCTCTTTAAATCCGTGATCACCAAATCTGAAAAAAAATCCAATGCATCTCTAGGCATGATTGGTAAAAATATAGACTTGGGTTTATATATATGTGTGTGTGTATATATATATTATATATATATATATATACAGATATATATAAAACAACATATAGCCCACGAACAACACCAGCCCACGAACAAGTTCGCGTCGCATGATAGTCATGGACATTACGAGTCTGTACACGTGCATAGCACATCAAGACGATCTATTGGCAGTCCAATTCTTCCTGAAAAGTCGTCCACTTAAATTCACGGAACATAACATCATGTTGATGGAACTCATTGAGTTCTGGCTAAATAACAACATTTTCCTGTACCAGGAGCAGCACTACAGACAGACATCAGGGTCAGCAATGGGCACCTGCTTTGCCCCCAGCTACGCGAACTTGTTCGTGGGCTGGTGGGAGAAGCAAGTGGCCTGGGCTGATGCTAACAGTATTTGGACGAAATGGAAAGTGGCCTGGTACAGGTATATTGATGATCTCTTCTGGTTTGGAGGGGTTCTAACGAAACAGCGCAGGCATATATAGAAGTGCTCAATCAGAATAACGTGAATTTGAAATTTAGTGCAGAAATAAGTTCCACCAGTGTAAATTTTCTAGATTTGGAAGTTTTTGTGGCAGACAAGAAACTATGCACAAGACTATATCATAAGCCCACAGCGGGCAATTCGATTTTACATGCCTCTAGTAACCACCCATGTAAATTGATCAGCAGCATCCCATATGGAGAGCTTCTTCGTATTAAAAGAAATAATACAAGGGAGACTGATTTTCAAAAATATGCCCACGAGTGCCTCGCTAGATTTTGAGCCCGTGGATATGGAGTGCAAGTTTTGAGGGAAGCACTGTACAAAGTGAATTCCTTATCAAGGGAGACTCTGCTGCAGAATAAGGCCACTTGGAAACAAGTGGAAGGAAAATTCAGGATGGTCACAACATTCTCAGATGATGCTGTGGAGTTGAGGACCATCCTAAGGAAGAATTGGAATTTACTTAGAATGGATCCTATTATTGGGGAGGACATTCCGTCCCGTCCAATGTTAGCCTTCAGGAAGGCCAGGGCATTAAGAGATTCCCTTACGAGTAGTCATCTTACTAAAACCACACCTAAACCATTCGGAAATGAACTACATGGGTTCTTTCCCTGTGGGAGATGTAAAGCTTGTGCGGGAAGTAAACGGGTGCTATTGTATGATGTGCGAGGCTTGAAGAAACCTAGGCCAATTAAAAAGTTCATTACATGTAGCACACCTTACACCGTATACTGCCTGACCTGTCCCTGTGGGCTGAGGTACATTGGGAGCAATATTCACCCTACTAAGATTCGTATCTTGGAGCACACTAGTGCGATCAAGAACTGTGATATTACATATCCGGTAGCCAGGCACTTCACGGCCAAGCACAATAGCAATAGGGATCTCTTAACATTCTTCGCTTTAGATCATGTACCACTTCATCCCAGGGGAGGGGATAGAGTTACTAGTCTTAGGAGATTAGAGTCGAGGTATATTATTGGCCTCCAAACGAAGACCCCACATGGAATGAATAGCAATGAAGAATTAGCTGTACACCTAGGCGATTAATACGCGATGGTCACAAGTTAAGAACTAAGATGGGAACCGAGATGGGTCCTTTAATATCCCTATTACTCCTTGTGGATATTAATTGATTAATTAATTCTTATTGGGGAAAGAGGGTTGCCCTAGGTTTGTAAGATTCCCTGCATATGTTTGACTATTTTTGGATAATGAGATTGATATTTGTAATTGGTAGTTTCTTGGACAAAATGAATGAAAGAGGATTTTATGAACTTTGTATCATGGAAGATTTGACACGCCTTTGATTAATGAAACCATGTTTTTGCTGGCAATTTGTTTATACCGGGGGGGAAACCAACCACAAGATTTCAATGACATGATATAACTGTGAAGATTGTCACTAAGGTCAGGGGAATTAGGCCCATTCAGGGCGAGATATGTTTTTGTACCTCTACATATGCATCTCCCATGGTTGGAGGTGCATGTATGATGGCCCATTAGGGATCAGAGGTTAATATCTTGGAATTTCCGGATATGGTAAAATGGGTCTTGTGCCCACCCTTGGAGTTTGGGTATGTGTAGCCCTGTCATTGATGGGGTGACGATAGCATGTTTACATGCCCATTGAGGGCAGAATAACGAACTGCTTTTTGTTGATGACGTATTGTATGGTAGATACTTTTGCCCCTATGGGGCTTAAGAATGACAACGAATTGTGAATATGTAAATATGCTTTGTAATATTGTTGATGGGCTTAACAACACTATATATGAACGATCTCTAATAACGAGTTTTTATCATGTTACAAGATGGCGATGATTTTTATCAATGTGTGGATTGTGCTGATGCCCATGTTGGGATATCGAAAATGCTTTTGACATAAAAGATGGCTGTTTCCGGCGCGCCTGGTTACACCGAAGAAGGCGACTGCCGAAACGCGTCTGGTTTTGAGTTCTGAATAAGCTACGGTTGAACTCAGCCCCATGAGTGCTTCATTTCGTACATAATAGCACGAGGTTGGAAGCTGTCATATATATATATATATATATGTATATATATATATATTATCTACTGGCGGTCGCCAGTAGATAGTTATAGTTAGGACCTAGTTTCCATAGGAAACTCGTTTTTGTTTTCTAGTTAGGACCTAGTTTCCATAGGAAACTCGTTTTTGTTTTCTCAATATCTTTGGCGCCGGTTGACGAATCTTCGCGAAATTTTCAAAACTCGTAGCCCGCTCCGATCAGCTCCTGTCTTGAAAGTTTCGGGGTTATTCGGCACGCGGGGGTCGAGAAAGAAGGGGGGTCCCAAAACGTGTTTTCTCCATGTTAATTCCCATAGGAAACTTTAGACACGGCTACAGCCCGAACTGCTGAACGGAATTACACCAAACTTGGCAAAAAGGTAGCCCTTGGTTCAGAAAGAGACCTTTTTTTTAAATGGTGTAAATCCGTTCAGTAGTTGCTGAGAAAATCAAAAAATAAAAGTTTCGATATCTATGGCCGCGGTGGATCCGCGCACCTTCCCGATCATGAGCTTCATTCTAATTGGCTGTCAACACTCCAAACCAGGAAGTGTTAGCAGCCATCTTGTGCCTCGGTAACCGAGGCACAAGAAAACAGAAAAACAAAAGGTGAAAAATAACAAAAGGGGCAAGGTAGAAACACCCTGACCCCCTAGGCCTGCTCAGGGGGTCCCACAAGGACCCCCAGGGCCCAAAAAAGCATTTCAAAAAAAAAAAAATTGGCCGAATTCACGCTGGGTGCGCAAATCCGGCCGAAAATTACAAAAAAAATGAAGCACGGACTCCAGCGCTTCGTTATTATTTAGCCCCCGGGTGGGCTAAGTCCCGGGGGCATGGGGAAATTTAATTGCGGGGGCCCAGGGGCTTGTTTTTTTAATGTTGTGGGGCCTCCAAGGCCCCCCCAAGCCCCAGGGACCGCCACCCCCCGGGGCTTTTATCAAATATTTGCAGGGGGCACAAGGCCACCCCCGGGGCTTGTTTTAAAAAAAAGAAATAAGCCTGTATGGGGGGCTTGAGCCCCCCCACACGCCCCAGGGACCGCCACCTGCCCGGGGCACAAAAATGCTAATTTGGAGGTCCGTTACGGACCCCCGAGCCCCGGGGACTACCACCTCCCCGGGGCTGTGCATGTGATGGGAGGGGGGCCACACGGCCCCCCTCTTGGATCGCAACCCCCCAGGGCCGGCTCCTGCAGTGTCCCACCCCCGGGACACTGCTGTTTGCTATGACAGGGCGGGAGCCTCGCGGCTCCCGCCCTGTCATAGCAAACACTGGTTTGGATTTTGGAAGAGAGCAGGAAACCTGCTCTCTTTCCAAAATTCAAACCAGATTGCTTTTCACACGGGGAGCTGCATGTCAGCAGCTCCCCATGTGGAAAAGCAATGCCGGCACCCACAGGACGCGGGGAGCCGGCAGGGACCGTGGGGGTATTGGGGTTCCCCCCACGGTCCCCAACGAGAGGCCAGGCCCCGGGGGATGGGGTCCCCGGGGCCAGAAGTGGCCAGGGAGGGGGGTCACATGGCCCCCCTCCCCCATAATAAAATAACAAAAAAAACAAAAAAACACGTAAAGGCCGGCCCCAGGGGATGGGGTCCCCGGGGCCATAAATGGCCTGAGGAGGGGGGCCACGCAGCCCCCCTCCAAATAAATTTAAAAAACACTGGCCATGCCCCGGGGGATGTGGTCCCCGGGGCCGAATATGGCCTCAGGAGGGGGGCCACGCGGCCCCCTTCCATTTAAAAAAAATAGGGGTCAGGCCCTGGGGGTTGGGGTCCCCAGGGCCCATAAAATAGGAAAGAAAGTGGGGCCACACAGCCCCCCTTCTTAAAAAAAAAGACGTGCCTGAGGCCCCGCCCCCTCCCAGCAACACTCTGCAACACTCTGCAAACGCGCCCTGTGGCGCGTTTTAAGTTGGGGAATTAATTCCCCTTCAATATTGGGGGTCCCTGGGGGCCAACTAGCCCACCAGGTACCTCCAGTAAGTGCCACAGGGCTGCGTTGCAGAGAGGTGGTCCAGGCCACGCCCCTTTTTACACCTCTCTGCAACGCAGCTCTGTGGCGCTTACTGGAGGTACCTGGTGGGCTAGTTGGACCCCAGGGACCCTCAGGATTCAAGGGGACTTTATCCCCCAACTTAAAATGCGCCACGGGGCGCGTTTGCACAGTGGTGAAGGGAGGGGGCCGGGCCTGATGTGACATGTGTGCAAACACGCCCTGTGGCGCATTTTAAGTTGGGGAATTAAGTCCCCTTCAATCCTGAGGGCCCCTGGGGCCAGCTAGCCCACCAGGTATCTCCAGTAGCGCCACAGGCCTGCGTTGCAGAGAGCGGTCCAGGCCACACCCCTTTTACACCTCTCTGCAACGCAGCTCTGTGGCGCTTACTGGAGGTACCTAGTGGGCTAGTTGGACCCCAGGGACCCTCAGGATTCAAGGGGACTTAATCTCCCAACTTAAAACGGCCATAGGGCGTGTTTGCACACATGTCACCGCAGGCCCCCCCTCCCTTCACCACTGTGCAAACCCGCCCCGTGGCGCGTTTTAAGAGGTAGTTTTAATCCCCCTGCCCAATTATGTACTAGGGCCTTACAGAGGAGGTCATGCTAATCACAGGGGTACCCCAACGCATAGTGTTCCCTAGTGTATGTAGGTGTTTTCACTGTATTCTAAGTGTCTTTTAGCATAGCACTGGCTCTAGGCCTGGTTACTCAGAGTCAGTTACCACCAGTACCCGTCTGAAAAAGTTGTGGGCACAGGATGATTTTGCAACAAGGCCTCTTTCTGCTCCTCTGTTGGTTCTTTCTGCACATGTCTTGCTTCTTCCTGCACTTTTCTTCGTCTTTGTGGACTTCTGTTGCTTCTTTCTGCATTTCTTTTGCTTCTTTCTGTGCGTTTTTCTTCTTTCTTCACATGTCCTACCTCTGTAGGCATAGTTAGAAACTAGCATTTAAAAAACCTTTGAAATTCACTTAAAAACCATAGGTTTCAGGCACGTTATAGTTAGAAATTAGCATTTAAAAAACCTTTGAAATTCACTGAAAAAACCATAGGTTTCAGGCACGTTATAGTTAGAAATTAGCATTTAAAAAACCTTAGAAATTCACCGAAAAACCATAGGTTTTAGGGAAAGTTATAGTTAGTTGGACATTTCACTCGTACAAAACCATAGAAATTCCCCCGTTATAGTTAGTTCAGCTAACTATAACTCGCGCCCCCGCAATGCACTGCTGATGACGTCACATATTACATCACTCATGACATGGTCAGTGACATCACTGATGACATCTCAAATGACATCACTGATGACATCACTGATGACATCATCCATGTGATAATTTCATGCATCTTCTCACACCCTAATATAACTTTTGATACACCCACTCTAAATTACAGACTGCCATTCTCAAAACCATAGACACTCCAACACCAATAACTACATACACACTCACTGATTCTTAGGTCTACACACACACATCCACTCACTCACCCGTACAGTCACTCATACTTACGGTCACTCAGTACAGGACTACCATATGCACTCATACACCTATATAGACACTCACACACCGCCACTCATCCATAGAGGTACTCACACACCTAGTCAGTCATGCAAATAATTAATCACACTGCCATTTACTCACCTATACAGTTATACACACACCAGCTCACTTACTCATACAAATACTAGCACATTCTTACGCTCTTATACAATCACTGATACAAGTACACACTCATCCATGCAGCCACTCTCACAATCACACACTCTCACTTATAGCCATTTATATACTCCAACACACATATATACTGCCTTTCACATATGTAGTTACTCACACATGTACCACTGAGATATACATTCACTCACTAACCACACCCATACACACACTCACCCACCCATACAGTCCATCACAGATGCACTCTTGAAACCATGCACCCAGTGAATCACCCACTCACACATCTATGCACAGAGTCACACACACCCCACCCACACAAACACTCAGGCACCCATTACAGATACTCAGACAACCAATCAATAACCCATGTAGACACTCATGTAGCTATTCGCAAACCCATGCATCCGCTTACACACCAACAGACAGACGGATACAGACATTCACACAGTTTAGTCACTAACCCATGCATTCAGTAAGATACGTTTAATCACTCACTTATAGAGTCAGTCACGCACCTACTAAATCATCCATTCAGACACTTATACACCCACTCATTCTTCAATACGCCTTTCCCTATATATATTAAACATATTTAAACTTTACAGAAACACAGTCACTGGATGATGTCATCAGTGATGTCCTCAGTGATGTCATTTGAGATGTCATCAGTGATGTCACTGACCATGCCATGAGTGATGTAATATGTGACGTCATCAGCAGTGCATTACGGGGGCGCGAGTTATAGTTAGCTGAACTAACTATAACGGGGGAATTTCTATGGTTTTGTATGAGTGAAATGTCCAACTAACTATAACTTTCCATAAAACCTATGGTTTTTTCAGTGAATTTCTAAGGTTTTTTTAAATGCTAATTACTAACTATAACATGCCTGAAACCTATGGTTTTTTCAGTGAATATATATATATATACATATATATATATATGTATATATATTCACTGACAAAAATGAAGATTAAAGGGACATTATACTCCAGTAAAAATGTCAGTTAAAATATACTATTTTAAATTAACAAAACCACAGAAATTCACCAGTAGAGTGGTGTACAGTGCAGTGGCATAGAGTGTAGTGACATAGAGTGCAGTGGGCTAGAGTAGAGTGGCGCAGAGTACAGTAGAGTGGCATAGAGTGCAGCACCGTTGAGTAGAGTGCAATGACATAAAATGCAGTGGCATAGAGTCCATTGGTGTATGTTTATGTTATGGTGCAGAGTAGAGTGGCATAGATTGCAGTAGCATAGAGTAGAGTGGTGCAGACTAGAGGGGTGTATAGTGCAGTGGCAGAGAGTGTTGTGAAGTGGCATAGTTTGGAGTACAGTAGAGTGGAGTTGAGTGGCGTAGAGTGGCTTGGAGTGGCATAGCGTAGAGTGGCATAGAGTAGAGTGGTGTAGAGTAGAGTGGTGCAGACTAGAGTAGATTAGCGTAGACTTAGCGTGGAGTAGGGTAGATTCTGGTAAAATGCCATAGTTGGAGTGGAGTAGAGTTGTTTGGAGTGGCGTACAGTACAGTGGTGTAGAGTAGAGCGGCATAGAGTAGAGTAGTGTCGTAGTCTACAGTAAAGTGGTGCATAGTACAGTAGAGTGCAGTGGAATAGAACAGAGTGGTGAACAGCACAGTCATGTAGAGTGCAGTGGTATAGAGTGCAGTAGTCTAGAGTAGAGTGGGGAATTGCACAATAGAGTGGTATAGAGTGTAGTGATGTAGAGTAGAGTGCATTGGATTAGAGTGCAGTGGCATAGAGTGTAGTGGTACAGAGTTAAGTGGTACAGAGTAGAGCAGAATGGCATAGAGTGCAGTAGTGTACAGTGGAGAGGAGTAGAGTAGAGTGGTATAGAGTGCACTGGCATAGAGTGTTGTGGAGTGGTGTAGAGTGAAGTAGAGTGGCGTAGATGTGGAGTGGACTAGTGTAGCTTGGAGTGGCATAGAGTAGAGTGGCATACAGTAGAGTGATGTAGAGTAGAGTTGTGGCATAGACGTAAAGTGGAGTAAAGTAGAGTGAGGTGCAGTCACACAGAGTGGAGTGGAGTACAGTGGCTTGGAGTGGCATGGAGTAAAGTGGTATAGAGTAGAGTGACATAAAGAAGAGTGGTGTAGAGTACAGTGGTGTAGAGTACAGTGGCATAGAGTAGAGTGACATTGTGTGGAGTGGAGAGTGGTAAAGTGGGAATGTGTGGAGTGGAATGGCGGGGCGTGGCATACAGTAGAGTAGTGTAGAGAGGAGTGGTGGAGACTAGAGTAGAGTGGTGTAGAGTGCAGTAGCCTAGAATGCAGTGGTGCAGAGTAAAGTAGAGTGCCATAGAGTGCAGTGTTGCAGAGTAGAGATCAGTGGTGTAGAGGCATAGAGTAGAGTGGTGTAGAGTACAGTATAGTGGCATAGAGTGCAGTAGCCTAGAATGAAGTGGTGCAGAGTAAAGTAGAGTGCCATAGAGTGCAGTATTGCAGAGTAGAGATCAGTGGGGTAGAGAAGAGTGGTGTAGAGCAGAGTACGGTGGCATAGAGTGCAGTGGTGTAGAGTGGTGCAGAGTAGAGTGTAGTGGCATAGAGTGCTGCAGAGTAAAGTGTAGTGGCATAGAGTAGAGCGGTGCAGATTAGAGTACAGTGGCATAGAGTGCTGTGGCATAGAATACAATGGTGCAGAGTAGAGTGCAGTGGCACAGATAGAGTGGCATGGAGTTCAGTGGCAGAGAGTGGTGCTGAGTTGAGTAGAGTGGCATAGAGTGCAATGAAGTAGAGTGGTGGAGAGTAGAGTGCAGTGGCATAGAGTGCAGTGGCATAGAGTACAGTGGTGCAAAGTAGAATGGTGCAGAGTAGAGTGGCGTACACTGCAGTGTGCAGTGGAGCATAGTATAGTGGTATAGAGTGCAGTGGTGTACAGTAGAGTGCAGCTGCACAAAGTGCAGTGGCACAGAGTGATGCAGAGTGAGCACAGTGGCATGCAGTGCAGTGGCATAGACTGACATGGCGTAACTTTTTAAAACATTTTAATAGTACTGCAGTACTTTCTTGATAGTTTTTAGGTAGTACCGCAGTACACTGTAAACGTTTTGAAAAATATACACTGTCACTAAAATAATTTTCCAAACCGCTAACCAGTTTACTAAAGTGCCTCATGTTTCCTAGACATGAGAAAATAGTAGTACTGTAGATTTAACTGTAAAACACAAAACACACACAAAGTGTGCTTTTTAATTTTGTAAGGGCTGTCATTAGCCAATAATATTGTGTTTTGTCACCGACATGTACTGCAGTATGCCACGAAATTTCTGTAGTATACCTCAGCCCAATAAATCGCTAAGGGGCTGATTATGAGTTTGGTGGTGTTGGAGCGGGACCGCCACACTGCACCACCACCAAACCTGTGTGCGCACCTCCCGCCAGATTATGACTTTTTCAGTCACTGGGGGCGGTTCTTTACCGTTCCCACAAAATATGAAATAGACACCTCAATTGGAATGTCAAAGGCAGTACCTGCACAGCATGGACTGTTGCAGTCCATGACGTGAAGGTACTGGGGTGCATGCACACAGGGTGCACAATATGTGCCCTCCTGCATGCACCCCATGGCCGAGAAGCAACAGGGGGTCCTGTATGGCCCCCTTTGTTTCCTCTCCACCATGGTTTTCAATATTGGAGGAACCAGCATGAAAACCGTGGCAGAGAGGAAGCTCGTAATATGCGGCAGTCCTGCCAAGTATGTTGTGGCCTTAAGACCCCTGCACCACTTCCAGGGATCTCTGATCCCTGGCGGTTGCGGCGGTGCAACAAAGGTCCTACGGCCCTAGTTGTAATAGGGTGGTCGGAAGATCACCACTGCCGCTCCCTCATGAGTCGGACCGCCAGACTAAGAATCAGGTCTAAAATGTTTATCCCTTATAAGTTTAAAAGTACTTAACCAGTTTATTTTTAAATATATAAAAAAAAAACCTTACGACCCTATAATCTACATTCCTGTTCAATTTCATCTAAATCCATTCAGACATCTTGTCACTACATCTGAGTAAAAAGTCTATGAAAATTGCATTGGTGAAAGAACATGTTTTGGGACCCCTCTTTTTTCTTTTCACCCCTTAACTAATCACCATGAAACTTTGCATCAACTTTGTTCCTTAGCAATCTTGATCAATAATATATTTCAGAGCCCTGCACATCCATTTACTGTTAGAAATGGTGGCCTTTTTCTTCAATCCACTCTCAGCTATAACACACCATCAGTGTATTGCCAAACTGAGAGAACTCTAATGTGCTAACTTTGCACATAACAATATTCACATAGTCATTCAAAAATGTGCACAATTTGATATAGCAATGTCTTCACAGTCCAATGCAGTTAGCCCTTTCATACCATGAAACTCAGTAAAATGAAAATACATTTGGAAATTCATAATGTAAAAGAGAAACTTACTATTTTAAATACATGTGATTTTGTACTTGGGGTGAAAGCCTATTGCACAGTCCTTACTCCTACGGGCTACACAATATTTAGGCAAATCCACAATAACAAGGAGGTATGAGAAAAGTTGTTTTTTATTAGTAATAGATACATTAGCAAAAGTATCTCACCAACAGAGCAGCATCACTTTCTGTAACCCTCTCACCTTCCTCTGGCTCAAATCTTAGTCAACCAGGAGTGACATACACAACTTTGAATGTACATAATCATACCTAAAAGTTTAGCAGGAGAGACCTGTAAAATCATAAGGCCAGGCCATACCACACCTAGCCTCCTTTAGAAAATAGTACACAATTCAATCTAAAACAATACAACATGGAGTGATGATTTGCTTTACTTTTCTAACCCTCCATGATACCAACCTGTCCCTGTTTCAAACTTGTGAAATACAGTAACTCTACAGGACAAATGATTTAAGTGCATTTTATTGAAAAAACAACATGTTTGTAAAAAAACACAAAGAAAAGAGTATGGTGATCTGTATCAATCAATCAATCAAATTTGTATAGCGCTGCTAATCACCTCTGAGGGTATCCAGATGCTAGGTTGCTGGGCTCAGTCTAAAAATCAGGTCTTGAGTCTCTTCCTGAATTTCGCCACCATGGGTGATGTCCAAAGGTGGAGGGGAAGGCCTTTCCAGGAATTGGCGGTGAGGTAGGAGAAGGAACTGCCTCCGCTGTGGCTTCGGTGGATATGCAGTGTCTGTGCAAGGGCGAGGGAGGCAAGGGCGAAGGAGGCGGAGCAAAGGTCTCTGGATGGTTGGTGGAAGTTCAGGCAGTGGTTGATGTATGCTGGTCTTAGGTTGTGTAGGGCTTTGTTGGCGGGTGTCAATATCTTGAATTTGTAGGAAAGTCTCCTTGATTTGCAGATGGTCAAGAACTTATCAATTATTACCTTAAATATCTTGTCAAAAAGGAAGTTGCTCATACATGTTAGCCACGTACAAGATGCTTCTGTGTCAAACTCTGCTTTATGTTCTGATTTACAAACATTTTCATGTATATTTTTCATATGTTACTCATGTATTGGTGTATGCAACAATGCATATTTTTCTTTATGGAGTAGAAACTCATATTCAAGATTTTCATCTCTTCTTGTATTCTCACCTCTGACTAAATGCTTTTTCTCTGAAATAAATAATGGATTTACATTTAGCAATGTACAATGTAACCAATGAATAATACACAATATAAATATGATTCCTAAAATAAACAAAAGTATTTCTGACCCCAAATATAATTGTAACATAATTTCTCTTCATGGACATTTTGGTCTCATTCATGAGGATACAAGGCAGCCATTTGAAATTGGGCCAAAGTAAGAATATTAGAATAGAAAATAAGAAAAACAGCATTGGGAAAGCCAATAGATCTTGTGCTGGCTGCCAGCCTTTTGAATTGGCAATGCTTGTTTTGTTTTGTCATGGGGTTTGTCAAAACATATTTTTGAGGAGCTTCCAGGCCCTCACCACTATAAAAAATAAACATTGGCTCAAAGAAAAAATATTTTCTGGTCTCAGAAAGCAGACTTTACCATAGCTATGCCTGCTGCTGAAGAGAA
The DNA here is from genome assembly GCA_963921515.1 of Calotriton arnoldi. Classification (NCBI taxonomy): domain Eukaryota; kingdom Metazoa; phylum Chordata; class Amphibia; order Caudata; family Salamandridae; genus Calotriton; species Calotriton arnoldi. The sequence continues at coordinate 1,067,145 of CAWUFW010002264.1, forward strand.
CTACTTTGTGTGTTGATGTGCTATTTGCGAAAGAGCAGAATGCCATCACTCACAGTAGAGTTAGCCAATAGCTGAAGTGGACTGCCCCACTGCCCCACTATGTTCTCTGGTTGGTGGAGAAGGTGAATCACACAATAGACCAATGGATTAAGTGGGCTGGCAACAAGTCCCTATACATAAACATAGTATATATTATTTTAGTACATTTCAAAAGGTTTTGTCTGACACCAGAACTAAAAATACCAAAAACAGACAAATTGTCTAATTTTATATAATACGCCAGAGGCAACATCTAATTGATTTTGCCTCACGTCAAATTATGTTCTGCATGGTATTATGAAAATTAGCTTCAAGCCCATTCTATTCCCACTTTCCTTGTGTGCACCACAGGCCAGACATGTAACTATGCATTACTCTGCAAACCATTTCATTCTCTTTGGTAGGAAGTCAAACCCCTCCCCCCATGCATTGCAGATTGTAGGAAATTCTCTTTTTCTGCATGGTCACCCAGAATTATTTGCCTTTTGCTGGACCCTTTATTTCTGCTGACTATAGAACTCTGTGCACTTTACCCCTGGTAACCAGTAGTAATGTGCCTGTGCTCCTCTTTTTAACATGGTCAAATTGGCATACTACTAATTGGTCTATTTAACTTACCTTTAATTCCATAGCATATGGTACACAGTGTATCCAGTGCCTGGAAGTTAGATGCTACTAGTGGATTGCAGCACAGTTAGTAGAGAGTAAGCGTTTAGGCCTAGTAAAATCCACGGGAGCAATTACATCTTTTGCCCATAGGCTAGGCAAGTGGTCACCGGCGACAATCTTAAAACTGTATAATTCATTCTGTAGCTCAAAAACGCTATACGGAAGTGAAGTGTGGGGTTTCACTGGGATAAGTGAACTACAAAGTGAGGAAAATAGGTACTTTAGGCGTTTGTTGAGAGTCTCCCAAAGCACCCCTCTTTTATTGCACATGAGGAGTTGGGAATTAAGTACATTTCGGACCTGGTGAAGGTGAAACCCCTTTTGTGCTGGGTGAATACGTGGACCAATGAGGAGACAGGCTTTAGCAGACAAGTAACTCAAGACTGCCTGTCCCTGGATCACGTGTTAAAAATCCAGTGGCTAAAATACATAAAAGACTCCCTGACCATGCTGGGCAGGGCAGACTTATTTTCGTGCCCGACCAAGGTGAGCCCACTGGACAAAGCTCTTATTAAAGAGCAGTTTCTTAAACTAATTGGGGCTCAAAGGGAGGAAACTGAATTAAAAAAGCCCTCGGTCAGGAAATATATTTTGGTTACGTCAACACAAAGCATAGAACCATACCTAGCTATTATAGCCAGTGCTCACGTTAGATTCTTAATCACACGGTTCAGATTGGACTTGTTACATCACTTACTGGCTGTCCCGGCAGGTACACAGCATCTTTAGATCAAAAGGGGCCCTGTGGCTGCGACAACAAGCCTCCACAGGACACCCTCCACTTTGTTCTATTGTGCCCGTATTATTCATTTCCGAGAAGAGTGTATCTCAAGGGGCTTTTAAGGAAACACAAGTTCAAGCAGGCCCGGGTGGCCTTATTGTTCTTAAAATTGTGCTCTGATGTTTTTACATTATCATGTGTTACGAATTTTTAAGATCTGTCCTAAAGCTAAGAAATACGAGGGGCTTATAAAAGGAGGAGACTCTTGATTATTTAGCCGATAAATGGGGACACCAGTTGGTGCTCGTCTTTTTAGTGTTTTTATTGTTCTTATAAATATCTTAATATGTTTATAGTAGTGTTTTATAATTTTGCGGTGTCCCGACTGGCCTGTAATATATATGATGATCAAAGTACTGTAACGTTGTATTGTTGAGTGTGTATCTTTTATGGTCATATTTTTTTTATGCCGAATAAAGATCATTATCTATCTATCTATCTAGTGGATTGCAGCACCTATATTGCTTCAGGTCTACCACTGTTGCTTGGCTATTGCAGAGCAAAAACTGCAAATTACCTGTCTAAATAAACCCTTTTGACAGGCCAAAACCTCCCTTTGACATATTAGGAAGTCGCCCCTACGTATACCTTGTAACCCACATGGTAGGGTGTATGTTGTTTAAAAGTAGGACATGCAAAAATGTAATGTTAACATGTCCATACAGTGACTTGCACCCAAAAAGCAATTTTCACTGTGGCAGGCCTAGTTGTCTAACAAAACCAGAGTACAGATTAAAATACCGATCCTGCATCTTAGGAAAGTGATCAGCTACAAAAATAATTAAACTGCTATTTTTAATAGTTATTAAAAATGTAATTCAATAGTGAAGTCAGATTTTTTAAAAATATTAAGGATAAGTAACTTTTAGAAATTCACCCTTCACCTGCCTGAACCATCAGAAAGCTATTTAACATAACTAACATAAGCCTTTGCTAGTTCCCAGCCAATCATTAGCCTTGAATAGATGTGAATAGGTGTGAAATGCTTCCTAGGAGAAAAAAATAGGCAGACCTAAAGGGGCAGAGAAGAGTCCTCTGGCTTCCACGGAGTGTGCACGGTGGCAGCTGTTTGCATCCTTTTTGATACAATAATATAATATCCTGCTGCAGTGTCAAATTTTGCTTGACAAGTCTGCTGGGTTTACATATTACCCCTGGGTGTACTTGAAAGGGGGGAGAACAGGATGCCAAGACAATTATCCACTGCCTGGTTGTTTTTATCCTGCCAGACGTCTGTGTCTGGGTATATTGAGGGCACAGTGTCTGCCTTAAATTGTATTTTATTGTTAGATGTGAGAGAGAGCCCTACGATTACTGTAGTACATTCCCCACAACCCCCAATTCCTCACAGCCCAAGTTTGTTGTGGCCAAAGACTTTTACCATCTTGAAAATGCCTGAAGTGGGCAGGATTGGCACCGGGTACTTTTTCCACCATTGCTTAGCGCATGCCCAGGAGTCATTCCCACCAACTAGCTAGTGCCAGGAATAAATGTAGCACCTCCAGGCACCCACTTTAGAACACTTCCTGGACCTGTAGAAGATCAGTAGGGGACTGGACTTGCTGTCTGTGTCCTGAGAGGAGCCCTGAAGAACTGAACCTGCTCCCTCTTGAACCCAGGACAAACAAGTGGACTCCAATGGTCATAGGGCTGACCTCCAGTTCAATCTACAGGGATACAAGCTATAAGAGGCCTTTTCCTGAAAATTCCCAGCTGATTAGTGTCAATTGGACCTTGACTGGACCCTGCTGTTGGCCTCTGCCTGACATCCTGTAAGTCTCTATGTGCCTCCACTGAGGTCTTGGGGGCTTTAGAAGCATATACCTGTGGTTACCTGGGACTTAAAGGACTTAGTCAGAAGGTAAAACCTTTGACCAGTTTGAAACTCGTTGGTTTATCTAACCTGCACTCCATCATGGTCAATCTCAGTTTGTGCCCTGGTCCACAAGGGTCATTGCCTATCATTGGTTCTTTGCACCTTTTAGACATTTTTCAACTTTAATTTTAAAAATTAATATCTCCAGTTGCCCGTTTTTAATTTTTGTTCATTTGAAGTCATTTTGTCTACCAATTTTATTGTATTTTTCTAATTTGGTTTGGGGTTTTTAATGTTGTGCATTGTGACTTTATTACCTTTTTGATACTGCATAAATACTTTATACATTGCCCTAAGTTAAGCCTGTCTGCTCAGTGCCATAGTTACCAGGGGTGACGCTCAGATTAATTTAGAGATTTTGAGGGTTCATCCTAAGAATGGTCATGATTGTTCCTTGAGGTGGGTAGTAACCCACCCCAACATAATAATCCAGTTTTGTACAATGATGCAGTCCTTGATTGCAACCTTCATTGTCTAAAGGTCGGGGCATATGACCGTGACATTCCTTTGACATCTAGTGAATGGAACCAGGGAGATCACAACATTCAAAAGACCTCTAGGTTTTTTTAATATATTGTGCTTACCAAGACAACGGCCCCCATTACAATGGCGGTTTGATGAGCATCTGACTGCCATCGTTGTGGGATGGAGACCGCCCGACATGTAGTCGGTGGCTCCACCCAACATATTATGATCTGACCACCGTGAATGCGGTCGTAAAAATGCCTTTTCCAATTGCGGCTTCTACTACGGCCTGGACAAGGGCTGCAGCACAAGCCACAATTGGAAAAGGCATGTTTTTATACATCCATGCACTGTGTGCCAGGCACCATGTGGTGTCTGGCACACGGTGCATGGATGTTTGGGGGGAGACTGGATATGTCCCTCCCCCTGGCCACATTCAAGTGGACCACAGGGGACGGGGGCCCTGCTTGGGGCTCCCAAAGTCCCTTTCTATCTACCTTTACATGGCAGTGGGACTGCCATGTATAGGCTGAGGGAAAGGGACATCCTAATCATCCTACTCCCTATGGCGGTGCCTCAACAAGCACCGCCCTGATTGTAGGGATTAGGCTCCGACCGCTGCCCCAACAGGCTCCTTGGGCCTGTCGGAGGCTGCAGTCTTTCCCCCAGCTCAACTCGCTCCAACAGCAGGAATTGTAATCCGGCGGTCGGACCGATACACTGGATGTCGGGTGGACTGCCACCGATGGCCTGTCGGTGGTGCTCTGCCCGACAACAGAATGAGGCCCAAAGAGTGGAATCCTTCTGTGTTTCACACAACACCATATCTTCTGGCAGTTTGGGAGAAGTCCTTATTTGCCCTGTATGCTGGCAAAACCAAGTGACAGCCCACTATGCAAAAAATGCTAAGCTCAAAATTGTAGCTATCAAGTGGTTTCTCCTTGAAGTGAATTATGTATTCATGAAAATTTGACGCATATGATCGATATGCAAGCAATCTATTTATTATATCATATAATGTATACAACATGTGATAAAATATGTAGACAGCACAGTCCTCACTACAGGTGAACAATAGCACCAAACAATAGTGTGTAATCCATTTGAAATAATTATTTTGCCCCGAAAAAATATACAAGCAGGAAATAGATATAGTGTGGGAAGGGCCTTACAAGTATTTGTAAATCAGTCCTAATAGGATATATGTGCAAATCGACAAACCCCCATGCTCTTGTCTGCAGATATCCAGGCGCTATCACTGACAGGGAGCTGGAAAGAGTAGAATAAAGCAGTTGAGGTTGTAATTGATGAAGCAGATCCGGATATATAAGATTTCCATGGACCTTATTTCTATGGCTGACTAAAGAGGAGGAAATCTGCATGTCTTCATGCTGCACATGATAAATGATGCACTTGATGGTATATTTGCATGCTAGGATATCTAAGACCTCCTAATTTCACAATTTTCAGACAAAACTTCACCCGCCTGTAAAAAACGTTAACTATCAAACATTTTGATAGCTTGTTTATAAATGGGAAGAATCAATGAACCAAATAGTTAAGGGTAGTGAGGTAAAAGCTACATTTCTATCACATTAACCTCTGCCTCAAATGAGTGCCTACAATGTAGTCCACATTCAAAAGTCAAGGTCAAGTCAAGGGAAGTGTATTATCCATAGCCTATCACAATATCAGCCCAAAGTATTTAAGATTGCCTATTGGTCATTTAAACAAATTACCTGCCATCACTGTCTTGGTAGTACCTCTGAACAATAGTAACATCTTGCTTTCAATCACTTAATTTTGGGGGAGTGAACTGTGGTATGGATGGTTTGGGTTGGTCAGGGTACACGTAACTTCACCTGCATATATCAGTACTTTGGAAACAACAGCCAGTGCTGATGTTCCTTTGTTAAGTTGTGGCTGACCTATGGTTATTGACAGAGGCTCAGAAGCCAATAGGAATAACTAAGGGGAAGTGGACTAACTTTTACTGGTGCATCTTTTCACCACAAATTAATCAGAGTGGAAGTCTTCACAGACCAGTACAGTGATTGTGTCAGAGTTGAGCCACCTATTTTTCTTTATACAATTCTGTCCCAGATCTGCCCTTGCCATGATTCTGAAAACATAGCCCCACTTGACAAAGTCAACGTTTTCCTCCACATCAAAGGAAAGTGCTACTGTCTCTTCATCATCAACAATAGCAGGGAACATATTGCGGGTGAGTGTGTTGGTGATTATGGGATAAGCAACCATGTACAAACCTGCAAGTTATATAAAGGGCTAGTAATAACCCATCTCAGTGGATTTGCTAAGGCTTTGGCCAGATGTTTGACATAAGCATTAATGAGGGACATTGACTGGTAGCTGGTACAATAAATACGATTTTTCCTGTGTTAGGGAGTAATGAGACCACAGCCTTGTTCAACCTAGTAGGAGAGAGCCTGTGTTTGAGCTTCCCTCAAAACATTGTAGAGAAAGTGGGCAAGGTGGGGACATTTATGTTCTTTTCAGAGCCCTTCAACCTCAAGGAATTTGGCAAGGGGTATATTTTATGAGCCTGGGATATTTCTTCAATAGGCATCTCTCCTTCGAACAGTTGCCTACCATTCGTAGAAGATTATTACTGGGAGGAAATTACTATTCCTGGGTACAACTGACATCCTGGGTTGAAACAGCAGCAGAATAAAGCAAAGGTATTGGATGGGGTGGAGGACCAAATTGCCATTGTATATAGCCAGCAACATGTATTATTTACTCTCTCTGTCTCACTTGTGCAGTGGCCTTCTCACCCTGCTAACAATAGTCCCATTTTAGAAGTGGCAGGGCATATTCAGCATTATAGGTGAAGATGGTGTTATAATTAAATTTCTGCTTTTTCAATGTTTTCAGTGATGCTGGTGATTATTGCCTATTGTAGTCTCCAGTCAGCTCTTTGATTTCATTTTCCAGGTGAGCCTGATCATATTTATGTTTTTGTTTATTAGGTGCAAAGACTCTCATCATAAGGCCCTACGCTGAATCCTTTTTAGCTTCCTTTAGGACCTGAACCTATTAGATGGAGCCTTTATTCAATTCTAGGAAAGTCTGAACAGTTTCTCTGAAGGCGTTTTTCTCAACCAGCTGTTTATACTTGGAAGATTTTATCATCCATTTTTAGAAGGGGAGCTACATGTGTCATGTCCAAACACAGTTACATTGGAAAGTGGTCAGAATCAAATATCTCTAGGATGAAACATATGGATGCACCACAAATCACAGCCACAGAGACAAACATGTAGTCAATTCTAGAGTAAGAGCTGTATACGCATGGCTCAAAAAGGTGTAGTTCCGGTACCTAGAATGGGCTAAGTACCATGGATTCAAGAGAGCATAATGTTTCATAATGTCATGGAACATTACTCTGCCACTTTGTCATTGATGTTGGCTCGGTCTAGTAGCTCAGTCTTATAAAGATTAGGGTCAAGGGTAAGGTTCTAATCACCCACAATGACAACTGAGGTATTACCAAATTCGACCAAAAGACTAGTGACAGAAGAGAAGGAATTTTTGGAGGAGTTGGGAGCCTAAATTCTATCCACTATGAGCTGAGTTGATTTTTGCAGACACATACTTCCTGTCACAGTCTAGCCACTTTTTCAGGATCTTGCAGGGGACTAATCTTTGGAAGAGTACATAGATGCCACAGTTGTTGGAATCAGAGCCAGAAGATGATGGAACAACTGAAAAGATAGAATGAGATGACTACCAATGATCACCTTGCTGACTGAGTCTCTTTTGAATTTGTTAGATTTCATAGGGTGATGGGTGTGTCTTTTAATAAAATGGGATAAACCATTTACTTTTAAGAATACTGGGCCTGATTCACAAAAGTAATCTGAGACAAAATCCTAACTTTACGACTTTCGGTATTCACAAAAGGCATTTAGTTAGGATTCCTAACTTACTACTCCTAAACTGAGGCAAAATCCTAACTTTATGACTTTCAGTATTCACAAAAGGCATTTAGGAGTAGTAAAGTTAGGATTCCTAACTTTACTACTCCTAAATGCCTTTTGTGAATACTAAAAGTCGTAAAGTTAGGATTTTGTCTCAGTTTAGGAGTAGTAAAGTTAGGAATCTTAACTTTACTACTCCTAAATGCCTTTTGTGAATACCGATTTTGATGACAGTGATGCTACCATGATAGGATGAGCTGAGAAGATAAAAGGAATGGACATGTCAGTAGAAGGAGGGTAAATGAACTCCAAATATCTGATTAATCAGGAGTTAGATCTTCCTGACAAGAAGTGGGAGGAAAAGTGGGTTTGGGGATTGGAAACAGTCAGTCTGCATCTATAGCAGAGAATAAATACCAGAGAAGGCTGACCAGAACAAGATCTATGAAGGAAAACATGATAGACTGTGTATACTTAACTTTATTTGGCTGGCTGTAATCTCAAAAAAACACAAAGCCTGAAATCTTGGTGTCAGTTTTAAAATCTATGGCTCTGTTGATTATCCCTACCTATACTTCTTGTTGAAGACTTTATACTATAGAAGGGAGGAGTTATCAATTCCCTGTTTAAGGAGCCCTATCTAGCTGTTAACTACAGCTCCACTTTCGTGCTTATCGGTGTCTCTAAGTTTTTAATAATTTTACCAGCATGTTTGATTTTAGATTATTTGGAAACACACATCCTGCTGGATTTGACTTAAACGGGCTTCTTCCCAGGAATGGAGACAGAAACATTTTAGGTAAGAATGTTGGATGATCTAAGGATGAATTATGATGAAGATCAGCCTATATACCTTATCCTCTTGGACCTATCCACCACTTTTTACAGGGTGGGTCATGGTCATCTTAATCCGTCAACTGGCGGCAATTGGCCTACACAGTTTGTCTTTGTCCTGGTGCTCTTCCTTTTGATCTGGGGATAATCGATCCTTCACCCTTTTCCCCACCATCCCCCCTCTAAGTGTACCCTTTGTGGACTTCCATAAGCTCTTCCCTTTCTCAAGTCGTTTTTAATATGTGCATGCAGGCACTAGCTGGTATTTTGAGATCATTTGATGTGGAGTCAACTTCCTAGGTGACCATGCACCTATAATCAACCTCAGTATGAGCTGCAGGACACTTTCCAGTCACAGCCCCAAGCCCTATGCCTTTTCCTCAGTTTACTACCCCAGGGAGCTTGCATAGCACAAATGAATGAACAAACAGGAAATGAGCATTAGCAATAGTATGCATTGCTATTTTGCGGATAAGTGTGGGGTATTAGTACTTTAAATCCTGGGAGAAGGTATGGCTCATGGATGATAATAGCACTTTACGTTCTTGTGAAATTTGTGAATACTGGAATGGTGATAATACTTTAAATGGTGGGGGCAAATTTGCATTACAAGAATAGCAATGGTACTTTAAAGCTGGGGCAATCGTGGATACTTGATTGGAGATTGCTGTTTACATGCTCATGGTTATCCAGTTAAATTCCGATAGTGCTTAATTTATTAAAACTGACAATTTGACTGCTATTAGAAACAATAATTGTGATGGCAATTTGATCCTGACTATTTAAAACTGGTGTTCTTTTTTGGGGGTGGGGCGTTTAAGATGTGACATGATGCTGTGGGTCTCAGAATTACAGAAGAGGAAAAGGCTTGGCTTGGTTGTTTATCAATTAACTATTACAAAAGACCCGGACATGATCACAGAAACCTTTGCAGCTCTTGTGATGTCAGATGGCCAATTGAGCTCTAACGGATCTCCTGCAGTGTAAAAAAATATCAAGGTCAAACAAGGCCGGTGCAGCTGAAATCCCTACCCCTCTCGAAAATTCAGCAGGTTATCACAAATCCACGCTACCACGAAATTAATGTCTCTGTTGAGCTCAATTCCACACTCGCGGTATTGAAGGAGACGATGGGCCTCATTTATGAAAACTGTTGCATCGCTGCGTGAAAACAGTGATGCAACAGTTTTCACTGCACCCGCCTTGCGGCATGATGGATGCGCCGTATTTAATGTATGGCGCTCCATGTCGCAAGGAGTTACAGATACGTCAGTATTTCTGACGTATCTCTAGGCGCAGTGATGACACATTGCTGAAGTGTGTCGCAAAAGTGACGCAACTCCAGCAATGGGTCATTATACATCGGCAAGTCCCATGTTAAATGTGCCTGCATCAGTCTTACGCCTGCTGTGAGGCAGGCGTAAGATTTTGACGCAGTGGCGTCCTAGAAGTGGCGCAGTGATATCTGATAGATTTCACTGTGCCACTTCTACGAAGCTTTTTACGGGGGAACACCCACCCTGCATGCATTATACCTGACGGAGGTATAATGTGGCGCAGGGCTTTACGAAGTGACGCATCTGCTTAGATGCGTCACTTTGTAAATAGGGCGCAACATGGCACATTTTTTACGCCGCTGGTGCATCACAAAAAGTGACGCAACGGCGGCCCAAATGTGTCGCAAAGCCTAATAAATAAGGCCCAATGTTTTTTAAGCTGCTTTCTTAATTTAACAGTAACCATGCATTTGTTAAAATCTTAGCGTTTAGCTGTCTATGCAGAAAGTTTGAATGCTTACCTTTTTTGTTTAGCTTCGGATTTATTCTGGGCGATGTATGGTTGGGTAGAATTCTCCCTGGTGACTCGGAAACTCCTTAAACCAACCACTTCATTAAGGTCCTTCAATTTCTCTGTTCCTGTGTTCCCATGCCACTTGTTAGGCACCCTGAAGTTTCTTTCCTACGTCACTCTAGTTCTATACAAAATTAAAAATAAATAAAATAACTAAATACATGAATCCGTTGCCACTCAATTAATGTAGAATCATGTATCATTTCTCATCATAGAAACCCTTATGGTATTCTAACCATACTACATAATAACTCATTCTCTCTAATCCAATTACTAAGTACAAAGAAAAGAAAGAAAAATTCATAGCACTTTGTCAATTATCATATGCAAATGAGTTATCATGTATAATTTATTAAAATAATGAGATAAAAAAGCGTTTAATTAAAATAAGCCCTGCAGACCTCTTTTCACCCAGCACTTGCATAGTATTATCATATTCCAGGCCTATATTTTTTTCCCTGACTTTGATGATATTAGAGAGAAAAAATGGTGCTTTTAAGTAGTAAGTCCTAGCTTTTAAAGCAGACTTTTGCCTCAAACAAGGAGTTCCGGGGTGAGAAATGTAATGCAAAATGCAAACCTAGCAGTTTTTATATAATTTTAAATTGATAAGGAGGGCATTCATTCCGCCTGATCCTGTTTATTTGATAAGTTTTAAGGCACTTACACAGGAGCCCATTTTTTTGCTCAGGTAAATAACCAAAGCATTCCCTGACCAAGGCCTGTGCATGAATTTTACATCTTGTTTATTATGCCTATATTATAGTTGTGTCAGTTTCAATTCAATTTCTGTAGTCATATGGGTTTGCACATGAAGTTTTTCCTATGAACTTAAGTGACTTTCTATGGTTTGCTTAATTTCTCACTTCTTCCACAGTGGTAATCTTTCTCTGAATGGTTAGGTTAGAATTTGCAATCAATAGGAGAAGTTCCCTTACTATCCAGGGAGGCGTAAAGCAAGAGAAATGCTTGATGTACTATACACCACCATCCTTTCTGTGGAATGTTAAATAAATGTCTAACTTTAGTATTTTGTACTGGAAGAGTATCCCTCCAATACAAAATCTATAATACACGTCATGCACAAGCCTTTGCACCATGGTGCAAAGATGTGTGTGTTGTGCTAGGCAGCCAGTTTGTGGGTCAGCACAGAGAAAGAGACCAGCAGTATCAGGTCATATTTAGCAAATATGGCTCTACTTTCCCCTACTGCAACACAGCAGAGCAACTTTGGTTTTTGTTCTACATCGCACTACAATTTATCAGCCGCGGTCTGTGCAGGTAACAGCGGTGGGGCCACGTGGGGGGGGGGGGGGGATTTCGAGGGACGATGCAGAGGGAAAATTAAATAAATAATTAATTTTCCCTTGGCATCGTCCCTCAAAATCCCGCCCATGCGGCCCCACCGCCCCTCCGGTGTTACCTGCACGGACCCCGACTGCAATTTATTAATCTGTCTGTAGATGTTGTTACCCGAGACAAAGAGCAGACATGGAGGGCACTGGTGGACTCCTGCAACTGAGATCTACAATGTGCACACCGTGTGAGAGTGACAAAGGGGCAGATTTGCCAATTTTTAACACAACAAAGCGTAGCAATAAAAATTTCTCTGTTGCATTGTGTGTGAGAGAGAGCGATCAGGGCAGCTCCATGTCTACTAACATATGACATTGCTGTTCCCTTAAAAAGCTCTGGTAGATTTCCAGCTACCTAGTTCCATCTATATAACTTTGCACTATAGTGCAAAGGTGTGTACACAATGTCTAGCATAGGTTTTGCACTGCAAGGCTTACCGTCCAGTACAAAATACTATCCTCAAACATACTTGAAAGCTTTTCCACTTTGAACATGTGCTACATAGTGCAGCACACTTGCAAAGTTTAGAAAAAAAAGTCTCCTACTTGTGCCTGTCTTAAGGAGGAGTCCTTTGCTGGTGCAAAGCCCTGTCTACCTTTGTAGACAGATAGGGCTTTGCATCAGTAAGCTAGGATAGTAGTGCAGGAATGCCAATGTACCACCCACGATATGCTCCATTGAGGTAAAGTAGCACAAAGTGCATTACTTTAGCAGCTTTCCAGTGCAAAACGTTTTTCCAAATCAACACTTTGCATTGCTTTGCGTCACTTTTAGTGACTTTGCATCAGCCCAAAGTGTTAATAAATCTTCCTCAAAGTGCCTGGTTTGTCACAGACGTACCCCACTAACAGAATTAAAGTGTATAAAGGGTTATATAAATTATAAAATATTGTGCTAATGAATAAACTGTAAGAAGTTGAAAAGGCTGAATGATGGATGCATTGCACGAGTCCCTTTCAACACAGTGAGCGCTGTTTTAGAATAACTAGACAGCCCATTTACATTCCTGTCAAGTGGCCCTTCTTCGCCAGATGTGGCTTATGGGCAAATTATGCATTCTGGGACTTGTAGTCCGTTTTCAGTCATAAAAGAATCCAAACATGCAAAGTGCTACTAGCTAAAAAGATAGATCTGGCTGAATGTGCCACATATGACATGGGGCTACGTGACAGCTGTGCTGTGTATTTGCAAACAGCATGTAGCAGACAAGACATGGTCTGAAGTATGGGATCTAGTAGTGGGTGGAGTGGATGTTTGGGTAAAACTAGCTGCCTGTGAGAGATGTTTTGTGCTTTGAGCATGTATGTGCAAGTGTGAAGAAAGTCCAGGTATAAGGATATGTAGACACTGGGTATGTGACTAAGTAGATACGATCTGGGCGCCAACAACATACATTGCTACTCCAGCTTTCATGCTATATTAAACTGTGTGATGTAACGTAAATCACTCTGTTTCACTAGACCTTAGCTTATATATAGGCTGCTAGCCTTATATACCTATTGTATGAAGATAGGTAAGCAAATGATAGCTTGTGCAAAATGTCTGCTTTAGTGGTTAAGAGACAGAGCAAGCCCAGCATTTTTTCCTGTAAGAAGTGACACAAAATATGTTCAAAAAGATAGGTCAAGTCTCATGTGAAATTGTAAATGTATTTTACAATATCCTCTAATTAGGGGTGGACTCTTTGTATACACGCCATTTTTAGAATGTGTCGGTTACATGTGCAAATTGTGCGGTGGCATCGGTACTGATCACTGGCACAGTATCGAAGTAAACAACATCATTTGACATAAATATTGTGTCAAAAATATCGTTTACCAAAATATCATGTACACAAATATTGGGCCTAATTACAATCTCGGTCGGAAAGCCTCCAACCACTGGTCAGAGGCTTTACGACCGACATTGTAGATTTAAACTCCGACCGCAATTTTACAAAGACTGCGGTCATAGTTTAAACTGGCTGAGGAATCCGACTCAGTTTCGACAGGCTCAAGGAGTCCGTTGGCCAGTCGGAAAGGCCTCATAATCCCTAAAGGATGACGTTTCCACCGTCAGAATTATGATGGCATTTTTCGACAACAGTTCCATGTTAGCCTATACATGGAACTGCTGATGGAAAGTGTCTTTGGGGGCTCCAAGCAGGGCCCCCTTCACCTCTGGCCCTCCGCATGTGGCCTTGGGGGGCACATATGGTGCCCCCTTCACATCCCTGCACCGTGTGGTAGGCACCGCAAGGTGCCTGCCACACAGTGCAGGGTTGTTTAAAAACTTAAATTTTTCAATGGGAGCTTGTGCTGTGGGCAGTTTTGGCCCGCCACACAAGCTCCCACTGGAAAATGGAAGTTTATGACTGCACTATGTGCGGTCGCATCCTAATTGCGGAGTCGGAACCACCAACCTGAGGTCGGTCGGTTCCCCACCTGCAGCGATGTCGATCGGAGGCAACTCCGACCGATATCGGATTCAGAGCCTAGGGGCCAGATGTATGACCCTTACATTTTGCGACTCTCAATTTGCGACTCGCAATTTGCGACTCGCAATTTGCGACTCGCAAAATGCAATTTACAACAGTGTCTCAGACACTGTCAGTGATTCACAATAGGGTCGCAAATTGTCTGCCTCATGAATACTCATGAGGCAGGTGCTATTTGCGACCCCATTAGGAATGGCCAGCACTCACCGGGATGGTGGCCTGCTGGGGTCAGCAGACCACCATGTCTGTGACTGCTTTTTTAATAAAGCAGTTTTTTTTTTTAAATGCAGCCCGTTTTCTACAATGGTATCAGTAAATCGTGTATATTTGCGGTTTGTGCTTGCTTTGCTTCTCCCACCAACCCTTTGCTCGGCAAGGAGCGTTTAAGAGAAGACTTGTCCAATTCTTGCTCCTACAGTGACTCCTGATAGTGACCATCTTGCTAGGCCCAAAAGAGACTTTTCCTCTTTCATGGAAGTCACACACTGATTCTACCCCTCCATACTGCATAGGTAAGTCTGTCGGTAAAAAAAAGTATTTTCCATTTTGCAAAATCCTTTAAAATAGGTTTATGACTGATGTTTCCTCTTGGCTAAGGCAGAATGGAATGAAAGATTACTGGGATCTTCTGACTTGTTTCACTGACCAAGGATTACTATTGCTGGTACGGTGAGAGCTTGCCCACTAGGGGTTGTGCTTCATTTGAATTGCTCTGTCTCTGTGGTCCAACTCCATATACTGTTTTTACTTGTATTTCTTCCTCTTCTTTCAGGTTTAGGATTTGAGCAAAGATTATTTTGTTTTGGACAAGATATTATCTCCACACATATGGTTTTCTAAATCCTCACTTTTCAATTGAAGGGTTTCTAGCTCAATGTACTGCTCATTTTATTTCGCTCATGTCTTGCCTCACAATGAACAGGTCTTTATTTTTCTTTTCTGTTTCTATCAGGCTCTTCCAAACTTCTGACATTGCTGGATTTATATCAGACTTTAGGGAGGTCTTGCAGCAGGCTTCTAACATCACCTTTATTCAATGGCCTATCTTCTTTCCTCATGACCACTCTGATATATTTGCCTTTATGCTCCCTTCAGCCTCACTCAGCACCCTTTTTGTGACTTTAGAGCAATATACCCAAATATCTGTCTGACCTTTGTTAGTCTGCGTTCTACTTATTCAGGCAGTCAGTTCACTGTGGAGTACTGTGGATACTTGATTCATGGAGAAGTTATAAGTAGCATCAGTAATCAATCCTCAATGGCTGATGGAGCCATGTACCTGGAAAGATGGCAGTAGTGTCCTAGAGCCCCGTAGCAGCCTGAGCCTGATGCCTTTTCCTGGTGCTACATGGGAGATAGGGGACCGGTGCTGAGGCTATGTGCAAGTGTAGAAATGTTAGGGGACTGAACAACGGGGTGAAGTAGGCATGAGAAGGGCTCAACCAAAGCGTACTGTGAGGTGCCGAAACTCTAGGCCCCTGAACGGCCTGATACCCATCAGCGATCAGACAGAGGGAGAATGAATATTGACGGCTGCACCCTGGGGAACCAAAGCCCTCCTGGACATATAGACTGCAGCAGTGGTACAAAAAAGGCTGAGGAGGTCACTGCATTTATTTGCTTGTCAAATGAACATTTGTTGTCAAACACAATTCAAAGGTTTTTAACTTTGGAGACTGGAGATGGTAGGGTTTTTAGTTCTGGTGGTCACCAGGTTGGGGACCAAAAGGAGATATTATTGCCCAGCAGGAATACTTCTGTTTTACTGAAAATGGGAAGTTGGGTTTTTGTTGCAGTACCCGCTGACTTTTTGCCTGGTTTTTGATGCAACCTTGACTTTGGTGGTCTGAGTCTAAGCAGGTTCCCAGTACTAGTGCTCTTTCCCTAAAAACGGTGCCATAATTGGCACAACTTAAGCAACCCTTGTAAGTTCCTTGTAAATTGTACCCCTGGTACCTAGGGCATTGGGACTGAAGAGGCTCCACTAGGGCTACAGCACAAATTGTGCCACCCTAAGGACCCTCACCAAGATCCTGCAAACTGCCATTGCAGGCTGCCTGTCTTAGTGCAGAGGAAACTGAAGAGTTGACATGGCACACATCCTTGTTTGCCATGCCCCATACACTGCATGAGATATAGGTAAGTCAGCCCTAAGGCAGGGTGCACTATATCCCATGTGTGGACTTAACTGCTTGAGCAGACATGACCCTATAATATCTAAGTCCATTCTAGAATATTGTAAGTGAACAGGGAAGCCATAGAGAGTACATGGGCTGGATACTTGTCCTGCTGCAGAATTCTGGTGCAAAACCTTGCCTGCTACTTCCAGGTCTCGACAATTGTGGTGTGCTGTCTCATCCTGCTGCTCTGAGGACTACAAGAACCCCAGACCACCCCCATACCTTGGCTAATCACCAGAGAACTCTCTTGGGGTAGAGGAACTACTCCCCTGCAGACCGCAGGTACCATACCCGCAGAGTCCAGTTTACTGACTTGCTGCTCTCTGGTGACTCCAATGCAGCATCTAAGCACAAAGAGGTAATCATCTCTAGAGGGTCAGATCTGTCTCCCCACCAGGTTTGAAGACACCAGGACCTACCAGAGCCGTGCCGTGCAAATACCAGGGAACCGGACCCCCTGCAACCTACACCAAGACAAAAAGTCCATTCCAGACTCCAACTGCCCAGGAAGCAAGCACCCATCGAGGGACATCGAGAACCCTGAGACCCACTTTGTGAGTGGCCCAGCTTGCCCGGAATCATCCCGGCAGCCTGCCTGCCCCTGACCGCGAAGACATCTTGACGCACGCCACCCGGCTGACCTATCCACTTCCCGGTGCCGGCGGAGAGGGGTAGGTGACTTGGCCCACTTCCTGAAGCGGAATGGACACCATGTTTTAGGTGTCCCGATACCCTGCCGGACACTGAATGGAGCGAGACCTTAACCACTGATAGGTCGTTCCGAGATACTGCAGGTAATTTTACTCGCAGTGCTGGTACGTGGTAGGTAGAATTTACACCCACCACCCTGTGTAGATAGTTCACCCACTAGGTCCTGATGAATTGCCATGGATCTCCCTGACCAATAGGCATGAAACATGTTGACCTGTAGAGTTGAGCATAGCTAAACTGAACCATCACGTCAGATAGCTGCCACTCTTTTCCCTGCTTTTAATCAGGTGGATAGCCAGTCTGAATAAAAGTCCTTTGGACTATCTGATCTGTTTTAATCACTTTTTTACCACATCTACACTACCTAGGCCCCTCACACCCACTGCACCAAACAGCGAGGAACAGAAGATCTCCGCTAAAGAGCCCCTTTATGGGTGCCCGTCGGGTATTGCAGCGCCGACCCGACGAGGAGCAGGCCCATATGATGAAGCATGAAACCTAACTGGCTGGGTGTGTGAGGGCCCTAGTTCCGACAGGAGGAACTCCCTTCCTCCCTTTCCCCTTCGTCTTTGACAAAGCACATAGTCAGTGGCTTTCAGACCTTCCTCCCTCTTGTCCGATCACCTGAAGAACTGCATACCTTCTTTTCTTACTATCCACTCTGTACCCAGCCTGCCCGGCCTGGGTACTGACGAACCAGCTGTGCTCCCATGGTCCTGAGGCCCTTGCAACCTGTGCCCCCGAGTGGAACCACTTGGACTTACCTTTAAGTCCCCTTGTGCAGTGTGTTTTCAGGGGGCCCCCTTCTTCATAGCGCACCAGCTACCATGGACCTCAGCATCCTGCTCCAAGTCCATTCCATGACGCTCCCAAGAATCTGCTGGTGGAACATTGGACCTGGCCTTGCTACTTACCTAAATCCAGAAGGTGAACCTCGAAATCCTACTGTATGATTTTATATACATTTTTCTATTTTCTCTCATTGACTTTAATGGTGCGTAATTGCGCACAAGTGATTGATTTTGCAAACTTGAAAAATTCACATCTTGAAAATTACCTACTGTAGAATGAAGGTCTTGGTCTGAAAAATTATATAAAAATTGAGGATATGTTTTCAAATTGGTCTTGGATTGATTCTTGAGTGTGTGTCTCATTTATTGCCTCTGTGAGTACGACAAATGCTTAGCACTACCCTCTGACAAGCCTAACTGCTCACCCACACTACCACAAATAGAGCATTAGTATTATCTAATTTTGCCTCTGTATACCAATCTGTATACGAGCTCTGAGGTGCCCCACATGGAAGAGAAAAAGAACTAGATGTAAAACCATCCATAGCAACAAATTGTTCTCTCTCAGACAAGAAATTAAAGCAGGGTGAGTGCTGCATCCCTGATGCCTAGGGAGTGGAGACGGTCAATCAATAAAACATTATTGACTGTGTCAAATGCAGCCTAGTGATCCAACAGGATCAAGGCAGCATTACTGCCTTTGTCCAAGATAGTTCTCAGTTCTTGTGACGCCATGATCTGGGCTGATTCGGTGATCTATTGGCTCTGAAGCCAAACTGAGATTGTTCCAGGAGATGTTTAGTTTCAGGAAATAGGGTAAGTTCTTATTTAGTGCCTTTTAAACAATTTTGGCAGTAAAAGGAAGACAAGATATTGGTCGATAATTATTAGGGTTCAAGGAGCTACAGTTCAGGGAAATAGCCTTGGCTGAACATTTCATTGAACATGTTAGCCAGGTGGCTAGATATTGTGTTAGTGACAGATTGCAAGATCTTAGGGGGGCAGGGGTGCAAATGGGACCCAAACTTAGTAGCTTGTAAAAAGTTCAATACTTGATCAACTGTCAGGGATGGGAATGAAGAAAAAACTTTTGAATCTATGTGAAAACCTTTCTTATCTTGACTTGAGGATAACTCGACACAGGACGCCTCTAGGCAATCCTCCTTAGAGGTTGGAGAAACTTGTGAAAATATTATAAATATCTTCTACCTTTGCCTGAAATGTGGAGGCAATAGTATCACACAAGGATTGGCTGATAATGATCTTGTTGATGTCTTCAACATTGCCGAGTTTTTTTACAGTTGTGAATAACTCTTTACTAAATTTTTTGTATGTTAATATCTTCTGTGCAAAATAAGCAGATTTTTCTTTATAAATCAGAGCTTTATATTCAATGATGTTCATGTTTCTAAGGGTCTTTTCCCTGGGATCACAGCTTTGCCTCCACAGAGCTGTTTCAACTCTCTAAGTTTCTCAGAAAACCACGGCTAAGTTGGAGTGGCTCTCCAATTGCAGACGACTTTTTCGGGGACCAACTGACTAAATTCTAAATGTAGCCAGGAATGATAAATAGTTATAGCTTGGTCAAGGTTTTTTGTGACTGTAGGTGGAGAGGTCAACAGATGATCTTCTAGCGTAGGAGGGTCAGTTTTGTGCCATGGATGTTTAATACTCATTGTGACAGGGGAAAGTGTTTTGCTGGTTTTGGCTACAATGTTTATGTTAAACATAACTGCAGAATAATCAGACCAACTCAATGGCACAGCCTCTGAGAAAGATAGCAACAAATTATCAGAGAACATACCATCAAGTCTATGTCCTGCTGAGTGGGTAGAGGTGTTAACCAGCTTTTCCAGCACAAGACTACTCACCAAGTCCAACAAACCTTCGGATCCCTATTGTGCCTATTCTCCTAATGAAAATTGAAGTCGCCAAGGATGGTAAAATCCACAAAGTCGACCTTGGATTCCAACAGTTGCCTAAAACTTTGCAGAAATTATGACATTGGGCCATGTGGTCAATAAAGTAATAGTTCATTAAAAGAAGTGTTGTTATTAAGAGCAAACTTAAAGGAAAGTGCCTCACAGTCAAAAATGGGGAAGACGCTGTAAAGGTGTCAGAAAGATGGTTCCAGCAATCTTTAAGGATTGCTAATACAAGATCAGGACCCGACCGCTGTTCTGCCCAGGTTTCAGTGATAAAGTCTAGGTCCAGGTTCTGAGCCTGAAGAAACTCTAAAAACTCCAGTTTGTCTTGATCAGTGATCTGCTGTTAATTAAAGCTCCACAAATCAGTTGATGAGGTGCCAGTAAATTATTACAGGGCTTTTTGTCAGTTGTCGCTCTGCCAATTTCAAAGTTAGTAAGGGTAAGGATGCAACCTGGACACCTCATTGTGTCTGTGTTCTTTGAAAGATCAAGAAGGAGACAAAGACAATTCCTTCCTTGGGGGCGCAAGTTCAGCAGGTCTACCCTTGAATACTGAGGTGTTAGGCTGGAATCATGCGGCAAACCGACAGGGGTGCTGGCACTGGACGCTGTCTGGATGCTGACAGGTGCAGATAGGCTTGCCTCAGGTGTGCCTTTGGGGTGCTGTGTGACTTCTTTTGAAGCCCAACAGGGCGGCGGTTAGGGGGCGTGTCCAGAGCGCTACTCAGCGTGAGCAAAAACTGTGAGGAAAAAGTAAAAAGTAGCGAGGGTCTAGCAACCCCTTCTGAGCTGTCACAAGCTCCCTTGTGCAGCACAGATACTGGTAATGAAAGTCAAATTAAAATAAAGGTGAGTAATATGAAAAACACATAAAAACACATAAAAACAATATGTAAGAAATAAGAATCAGGAGCCTTGCATATGGTGCCCTTTGCGGAGAAATGGGAGTTGTGCACCTCCCTAAAACGCAAGCTCGTGCTACAAGGAAAGGGCTAACCTTCATTGCTGGCAGTGCGAATATACGCCCACCCGCACCTGACGGAGCACAACCTACACACGGAATATACAACTGATATGAACGTTGACAGCCATAGGAGGCTCAGGTGCCTTCTGCAGGGCCAACAACCATCTGACCACAGACTTGAGTACCAGAACATCTGTTTAGCAACACACACCCTCGATATAGCACCGGACTGGGCCCTATCTCCCAGTATTGAAGGACACTTGCGAAGCAAACCTCCCCTTCGCCTGCATGGAGTCGGTCACTCCATGAATTACCTCACAGTTATATCCCTGAAAGTTAATGGCTTGACCCGTTATGTCTAGAGAAAGAAAACACTGTCATACCTCAGAACCCTGCAACCTGACTTTTCTCTCCTCCAGGAGACTCACATATCGGATGCAGAATGCCTACACTGTATCGCAACTGGGTGGGCAAAGAGTACCATGCCCACATGAGTGTCCCCATGGTCTAGACAAGCTCACAGACTAAGACATAGTGCAGAGGAGGGGTAGCCAATCTGCTAAGACAAGGGCTCCGTATAGAGACTCTTAAAATCTGTCAAGACCCACATGGTCACTAAATCCTCATTAAGGACCATGGAGGAACGAACATTACTACTGGGCTCAATTTAAGGCCCGTAGGCCATAAGGGACCATCTTTCCAAGCCCTGTTCAGGATCCTACTTCAGTGCCTTGTGAGTGATTGGAATTTACCACCAGACCCATACATCGACATATCCCTGCACACAAGGTCTTTCAATCAATCAGATAGGAGCCTGTTGAGAGACTTAATGTCAGACTTTGCCCTACATGTTCCATGGAGACTTTTCAATCCGGATACCAGAGATTACACATCCCTTCCATATGTATATGGTAATACATCTTGTATTGATAACTTCCTCACATCAGGGAGTCTCCCCAGCAGAATCTCTGATGCCACCATACATCGGAATGAGGAATCTGACCACTCTACACTTTGGATCAAACTAGACGTTTGTCTAGTGAAACCCCCTCAAGTCAATCGCGGCTTAATCTGTCCTATTACCACCAACCCCAGGACAAAAAAATGGCACATTTCCTTCCTACTTACTTACCTGGAAGAAAACGAACACTCTGTAGACTCCCCACAAATGGTCTGGGCAGCGGCCAAAGCAGTGTTTGGATTTTAAACATGGGTGCAAGAGGGAGCAGTCCCTCTATGTTTAAAAAGATTGCTGATTAAACTTTTATCTGCAGTGATTTTTAAACATAAAGGGACAGCTCCCTCTTCTGATCATGTTTAAGAACCACTGACTGCACTGCTGTGCATACCCCTCTGCGTCTTTACATACAGAGTATATAAGGCTTATATATCTGTGTATGTAAGGGTACCAAGGGGAATGCACAGAAGTGCACACCCCGGTGCCCTTACATACTCTGCAGTAATCACTTCAGAGTATGTAAGGGCGCTGAGGGGTATGCACTAAGCCTGGGTGTAAAACTCCGCTCCGCTCACAGAGTTTGCGGAGTTTTGGCGACTCCGTGTTCCACGTAGAACACAGAGTTGCTGATATACTCCGCACTCTGCAACAGAGCAAAGTTTTTTTTGTATTGGTGCGCCCGAAATGTGATTTTGCGCGCTCAAGAGCGACTTACCGGGTGCCCGTGATCGCCAACGAGATTTCTGACCCGTTCGCAAGTGCTACGAGACTTTCTAGGTGGCCGCATGGTCTGTGAGAGTTTTCGGTCAACAACATGTAATTCGCGCGCATCAGCGAAGTTCCGGTGGGGGTTTTGTGACGAACGTGATCCCGAACTTGCAGGATCTACAGCGACTGCAATCTGGAGAAAGTTATCTCCCCAAGCAGCATCGAAACCTTCTCGAAATGATGATTTGGAGTAAAAATAAACTCCTCAAATTGACATTTGGCTATAGTTTTGTGTGCAAGGAGTCCTTTTTCTTTTTTTAAACTTTTTTTTCAAGAGGAAGGAAGTGCCCTAGAGTCTCCAACTCCTGTACCTGTCCAGCAGGCTCCTCCCAGTGCTTTGTGCATCTCCTGGTCACTTTTAATTTGGATTTGGAGCTGGAAGGATCACTCTTTGTGTCTGCTGCATAATATATCAATAGATTTGAGGACTTTGAATTTGAGATTTCACAAGTAAGTTGGAAAACTGGTGTTTTTTTTGATTGGGGCCATGCACCTGGATTTATTTGTACTTTTCATCGATGTTTTACATTTATTGTGGTGGGTGTCCTTTACTTTTATCAGGGGCCTAGTTATTTCTTTGCAAGAAATTAATTTTTCTTGTATAAAGGAAAAATGTTGCACAGATCACTACATTTTCTCCATGTTTTAAAATCAATTTCAATATTGATTTAATTCACTATGTAGCCCAGTAGTCTGCCAATAGGCCTTTCAGTCGGTAGGCACAGAGCTACTCATGGGTGCATGAAACAGCTCTTTCTGTGGTGTCTGTTGAATTTAAACATCATTTTGGCCATGGATGGCATTGGATTGAAATACAAAATGTGTTTTTTGTGGTATTTCACTTTTTTTTCATGTGTGTTGGATGTGTGTGGTTGTAACTTGCAAACCTTTTTTGCCCTGTGGATTTCCGTTTTTGGCATTGTTGCATTAAAAATGTGTTGTTTAGCCTTTGTCTTGCCAGTGTGTGAGTGTGTTTGCATTGCAATAGTAGGCCAGCATTTGACTTGATTCCCCATGTGGCCAGGGGCCATTTTGTAAAGTCTGTGTCCACAGGCCTGATTGTGTTCATTGTTTTCCAGGCCTCCTGCTTATTGTTGTGACTATGCGGCTGGTGGCCATTTTGTGAATGCAGTCAGTGTGCTTTTGCCATGGGACTGCATGTCTGTTTGTTCCTCTTGGCTTATTGCTTCTTGTTATGGCCTGGCCATGTGGCTGGCGGCCATTTTGTGAATTTTTTTTTGGTTTATTTTAAATTCTTTTTTTTCCATTATAATTTTTAAATTTTTCCAATTTGTTTAATTTTTTCTTTTTTTATATTTTCAATTTGTTTATATTTTTTTCTATTTTTTCAAAGTTTTTTTTCCAATTTTTTTTTCACATTTTTTTTTCAGTTTCATAAGTAACATGATTTGGCATCAATTAACCACTAACCCAATGTCTGCTAAATGATGTGCAAAACAGCATTCATTGTCTAGGGATTGTTCCATTGTCATTTGTCGGCTGCAGCTTCCTGAAGGCCGCATCCCACGTGATGCACAATGCACATAAAGCAAACCATTACATCTGTATTTTGTTGTTGTTCTTCTTCTTTCCCATCCTTCCTGAGTGTACTGTACAGTACACCATGAAAGCTTATGTTGTTGTCAAAGTCTCACAAATGATTACACTGTATTGTTAATTTTTTAACGACTGAGGTAACAAGTGTGACCACACACTTAATGATATTATACTTGTTTGTACTAGTAATTGAACTACAACAATGCCACGTTTCACTGATGTTCTTCTTGCTACTTTTTTAGGTGTACAAGAGGAGGCAACATCACCCATAGTACTACCAGACAGAAGGCCTGCGCACAACGTGATGTGTGACCACAGATATCTCTTCAACTTGTGAAGCTGAGTGCTGCTGCTAACTGACAACTTCAAGATGGTCCCAAAGAAGAAAGGTACCAGTACCACGAAAGTTGCCAGTAAGAAGAAGAAGGCACTTACCACCACCGGTATGTCGCCCAAGACCTTTTTTGGGAAACCAAAAATTGCGCCTGCAGCAGCGGTGTCCGGGGAGCAAGCTGGGAGCAGCACCTCTGTATCAGCGGACCCACCCCACCAACCTAGGTCCAAGCCCATGTCTGTCTCAGAGGCAGCCAGTCTAATCACGGCAACGCCGATGAGCAGTGACATTTAAATTGACTTATCGTTGTTGCAAAGTAGTACCCAATCAATGCAGGAAACTCAGATAAGTGGACAACCACAGCCGGAACCACTAATAGTAGTTCCTCCTGAAGTGGGGGCAGTTGAGGAGATCGAGCTTCCTGCTGGGGAACAAGAGCAAGCCACTCTTTCAGAAGATCCATTGTCTTCCAGATCCCCAGCAAGAAAAAGGATGGTTAGTCCATCATCTTCTTCTCCAAGCCCCCCTTCTGATGATCTAGACACCACTTGGATCCCGCCTCAGTCTGAGAGTGAGACACGCCATGAGACAAGGCTAGGGAAAAGGAAAGTTCCTGAAACCCTTAGAGTTATGGAAGTAGATGTAGAAGAGGATGATGATGATGAGCCAGTCATCATGGACGTTAGCCCTGCCCCAGTGGAGACCGACATTACCCCATCCCAAATTGCTGTGTGGGATGTGGCACTACAGATACCACCAACACAGATACCACCAACACCACCTCCAGCTGCCATATTTACAAAGTCCTGGCAGCAACCTACATGAAGACCTCTGTCATAACGACCACCTTCAAATCTAAGTTAACAGAATTGAATAACGAAATTGCAGAACATAAGAAATATCTTATGAAACAAAAAGTAGTGAAACTACAAAAAGATATCCGTAGATTTGATAAGGAAAAGATATATCCTTATCTCAAACAGGACTTTGTCCCACCTGGCACTAATAACACCTCAGACACGAGTTCCAATTCCACCAGGAGGGGCTCATCCAGTAACAGTGACTCCAGCACAGAGAACTGGAGCAATAATCAGGCAAGGAGAGGTGGCCGACAAGGCTTTCCAGGATTCCCTATGCCCCATTACCAGGGACCACCATACTGGCAGTACCCCATGTTCCCTCAGGGCCCACCACCATTCTGTCCACCTGGCATGAGCCATCCTTTTTTAGGCAGAGGTTGGGGCAAAGGGCACGGGCGAAGAAGAGGAAATCAGCAAGAGAAGAGGGTACAATGGGAAGAACCACAACAACGTGTGGTGGAAACCCGGAGTTACACCAAGAAGAAATTCTGATTGTAAATTTATCTCCCCGGTTTCTAACTGAGATAGAACAAAGAGCCCTACAAAAAGCCTTGGGGTTTGTGCCTACCCCTAGGGTGGACAAGTTCCAACAACAATGTGAACTGCAAAAATTCTTTCGTAAAGTGCGCCTAAGAGCCTTCTTTAACGAGACTCCCTCTCCAGAAGTGAGCGACTCAGGCCTACATAACCCCTCCACATTCACCCCGAATACCAGCATGGTACCCCACGAGGTTGTCACCTTTGAACAGGCCGTTCTCAAAGACTTACATAGGGAGTCTGATTCTCGACATTTCTGCAACATCTCCAGAGGAGAGCTGGCGGCGGTCACATCCCTGGCGAATGATACTTCAATCACCATAAAACAAGCTGACAAAGGTGGGTCCACAGTGATCATGGCCACCACTGACTATGACACTGAGTGTCTGAGACATCTGAGTAATCGACAGTACTATACCCCCATTACCAGCAGTCCTGTAACACGCTTAACCAAGACCATAACTGCGCTGGTTTTCTCAGCTGAAAGTCAGGGCTGGCTAAGCAAGAAGGAAGCAGACTTCCTTATTAAAAAAGACCCCAGCACCCCTTATTTTTATATATTACCTAAAATACATAAGGGGACCACTCCAATACCTGGTCGCCCCATTGTCTCGGGTATCGATTCCATACTCGAACCATTGTCACAATTTTGTGACCATTTCTTACAACCACTGGTCAGGCAAACACCATCTTACATACAGGACACCACTGATGTGCTACGCCTACTGACTGAATTCCAGCCCACGAGTGACATCAATTTCCTCATCACTCTAGATGTGGAGGCGCTCTATACCAACATCCCACAAAGAGCAACTCTAGATGTGATAGAAGAGGCATTAAGCTTGGCTGCTTGGGATTCCCCCACACCACCCAATTTTGTTCTGGAATGCACTACCTTAGCGCTGACCGAAAACTTCTTCGAGTTTAAAGGGCAGCTATACCATCAAACACAAGGTACTTCCATGGGGAGTACCTTTGCCCCAAGCGTAGCCTGTCTATACATGGCGGCTTTTGAGAGTCAGCTCATTTTCCATGACTCCAATCCGTATCGCTCAAACATACGCCTGTGGAAGAGATTTATAGATGATATTCTCATCTTCTGGTCAGGCAACTCAACATCATGTGATGAATTTTGTGTTTGGATAAATACTTTGAATCCATACCTGAGATTCACTAGCACTATTTCTCCTAACCAGATACCTTTCCTAGACCTCACGATCAAACTTGAGCAGGGCAGTTTGACTACCACTATGTACAGAAAAACAACAGATCGCAATAGTCTGTTACTCTTCAGTAGTCACCACCCACGTGCCCTAAAAGAGAATCTCCCTTTTGGGCAATTTTTGAGGGTTAGAAGAAATTGCAGCAATCTTGAAGACTATAGAACTGAGTCAGAAATATTGGCAAAAAACCTGGCTGTGCATCAGTACCCTCCACGAAGTGTAGCACTATCCAAAAAGAGGGCAAGGAACAATAATCGTGAAGCGCTTCTAGAACAGAGAGAAAAAATCCCAACAGATACCCTCACCTGTGTCACCACATTTACACCTTCTTCTAACATACTCACGAAAGTGATCAGAAAACATTGGGGCATACTAAACACTGGTTCCATGACATTGGAGCTACCACGTTTCGCTTTCAAACGCTCATGAAATCTGAAGGACATGTTAATCCATACTAGGCCCAAGGCACTGACATTAGGTGTCCAAAGAACTCTATGGGACTTACCACCGATTAAAGGCCACTACCCCTGTGGGTCTTGTAAGGCCTGCGCTTTCACCTCAGTACACAAGACCATAACCTTCACTGATTCCTTTACTTGGGAATTGCGGTCACACACCAACTGCAATACGCCAAACTGCATCTATATGATTACTTGCCCCTGCAATTTAAAATATGTAGGGATGACTACCCGCCCTATCAAGATACGCATTTCTGAACACCGTAGCAACTTTCGTTGCCAGAAAGCGAACACTAAAATGTGCACCCATTTCCTGGAGTTACACCATTCACCTGATTCACTGAAATGGGTGATTCTGGAATCATCAACCAAAATCACCAAACATGCTCTGTTCTTGAAGGAGCAGAGATGGGTACACAGGGTATCTTCACACACCCAAGGATTAAATGAAGACATACCTTGGAGTGCGTTGAGGGTATAATTCGCTCAAGAGCATATTCTTTCTGCAGTGCACTTATGGTGCACAATTTTTTTGATATTGTTGACATTTTTAACATCCTTCAACACAAGAATCTGCATACATACAAGGTGACTGTACACTGAGGGTATAATGGAGAAACCGTTACCGATACAGGCAATGTGTACTTACTGGTACACATAGCACCATTTGACACCACTCAATAATGGCGCCCAGATTGCTTCCCATTGCATCCATCGCTCTTACTGGGTCACCCTATGGGAGTGGCTACATCCGTCATAGGCGTTGTGGGTCCACAGCTACACATACAATATGCAAACGATAAACTTAACATCATTTAGTAATGGCGCTCCGCAATTGTCCTTTTGCTAAAAGCATCCCTTCAACATGGCCGCCAATTGGGGATAGCCCCATGCGCACTAGCGCTCTACGTAATGTGCACTTCGCCTCCTGGAAGCTCCGCATTTGCCCTTTTGCTAAAAAGCATCCCTCCAATATGGCCGCCAATTGGGAATAGCCCCATGCATACTAGCGCTCTTCGTAACGTGCACTCCGCCTCCCGGAAGCACCGAGCCACACAGTTAAATACGGTGCAGGCTCACACTACCACACCTCCCGGACCCGGTAGAAGTGGGTAGGTCTCCAAGCAACGTGCTACTGGCACACACGTGAGTACCTGGATAACGGCTTGTACAAGGAAATGTCCCTCTGCGCTTTGTTTTTCCCCCCCCCACCTTTTTTAAGAGAGGCGCGATGACTTAAACCTAAGCACACCACTGGGCGGTTATTGAGCTTTTGCACCGCTCTCACCTGGCCCTCCATTACACTTACGGGCAGTGTTCATGTGTTAAGCACCATTACTGAACAATATCCGGAGGCAGCCCCTTTACAGTGAGTACCCTAGAGAACACACTATGATATCAACAGAGGGCAATCTTCCATTGCGTGGCATCCACCACACACATGATATTAGACACTGGACGTTTGAAGATGAATGGGTCGGTCAAAGTTTAGTTGGTTCCACCGGCAGCTATGTGAAATAAAGCGTCACAAACAGATTAGCTGGTATACAATAGGGTGAACCGTTCCCTTCTGTATTGCACAATACTTCTATGATGTTTCTACTTTTTAACAATGCTAACATTTAATCGTTTTCCTCCACTCACTCGCTCCAGTACATGAGGAACCCCTCGTGTATGACCTACCGGGTACTGTTGAAACCTGGTTAGTCCAAAGATTTGGGTGAGTCCCTATAGTCTCTCTGCAACTCTGTTTTGTGCCACAAGGGTTGAAGTTCACGCTAGCTCACAATGTGCACTCACCGTGTGGCACCTTGTTGTTTTTTTACTTGGTTTTATAATCACCACTAAGTTTTGAGAGTCAGATTCACAGGGAATATGAGAGAATACACAAAGCAAAAATTGTACTTCCTTAACCAGTGTGATATTTTCTCTTTCCGCCGGTAGTTCCAGTACTACCAGGTACTTAACTAGTTAGTTGTATGGTGGGTGTGAGTGTGCAGCCACATCACCATCTTAGTTTTAAGCTGTTGATAGAATCCTTCTTGGTCCTGACGAATCGCCCGCAGACTTTTCACTTGGCGAGAAACATGTTGACCTGTTACCAATAAGAGCGCCTAACCTGAGACATGACCTCAGCCCAGCACCTTATTGTTTGTTTTTACTTAGGGCAGGAGACCCATTGATTAAAGTTGTCGTCGCTGGTACTCCCAACCCTATTTTTAACTCACCTACAAACACACGTTCATCTACACTCACTAGGCCCCTCACCCGCACGGCACCAAACGCGGCTGTTGGAAAAAGATCTCCGCTAAAGTGCCCCTACTATAGGGAGCCCGTTGGGTATTGCACCGCCGACCCGACGAGGAGCAGCCCGATGATGAAGCATGACACCCTACTGGGTGTGTGAGGGCATTATAATCCAATACAATGGATTCCCAACTTTGAACCACTCTGGTCAGGTTGGCTTATATTTCTTTCGTCTGACTCTCACTTTGTAGGAACAGCATAACACTCTTCTCTTGACTTTCCTCAGGGCATTTATGCTGGACCTTCCCAAAAGCCCCTTGTCCCTCCTTTGTTAATCAGCAACCTACATCCACAACCACCTTAGTAGAAGTAGGTACTGCAGAGAGTCAAATGTCACGCCCACCCTACCAGTTCATCCGACATTGCAAGTGGCATCAGCAGCGTCAGAAAGTTGACCTCTCCAGTTTGGGACTCCTTTTTGGTTGGCAAGAAGGAGGTGAACATTGCTATATGCTCCCTTTGTGGAGCAAGTGTTAGTCGGGGTAAGCTTGGTACAAGCTATGGTACCGGAGGCCAAACAACCCATCTGAGAAAACACCACTTGATTCAGTGGGAGGCACACGTTGGCGGCTAAAAAACTGCATGTGTTGTTGGTGGAGGGAGTGAAAGGCTGAGCAGGGAATCAGATTCGATCACGGTGGAAGGTGAAGAAGAGGAAGACATTTTCTCCGGTACACAAAGCAGCCCTGTCCCCAGCAGTGCAGTGGTATCGCCCAGTGCTCCCATATCATCATCAGCAACATCGCAATGGCACAAGAGTCACGTCGAGACACCAAGGCAAGAGGGTACAGTGACTGCACACTGAAACGCGCATTGAGCCTACCAATGTCTACTCTCAAAAAGTCACTTGCATTAGTGGCACCAGAAAAGAAAAAAATCCAGGCTACCATTTTTGGCATGTTTAGGTCCGAGGGGCAGTATGAACGCCACCACCCAATTTGTACAGCACGAAGCTGGCTAAAATGTTAGCAACGGACCTCCTCCCTTTTTCTTTTGTGGAAGGGGTGGGTTTTCTTGAATTTGTGGCAGCCATCTGCCTGAAATAGAAGGTTCCCAGCCAGTCCTATTTTGCCAGAGTTGCTGTTCTAGAGCTACATCACAACATGCTGGAATTGCTTGGACAAGCTTTGCAGCAGACTGCTGGTGAGACTATCCACCTGATGACAGACATGTGGACCAGTTGCCAAGCCATTGGTTACATGTGCTTCACTGCACACTGGATCTCTTTTTTGGGGGTTAGAGAAAAGATATCTGCAGGTGTTGACACTGCTGAGATTTTTAATGGCGCTCGGAAGCATGTGACAGTGGCCATGTTCGCCATGGAAAAATCCCATACTGCTGCAAACATTTTGGAAGAATTTAACACCTAGGTCTTTGAATGGCTGTGACCAAGAGGGCTTAACATTGGTTTTGTTGCCACGGACAATAGGAGTAATATAGTTAAGGCCATGGCCAATGGTGGCTATTTCAGGGTCCTGTGTTTGGCGCCCTGCATTAACATCATTGTTCAAGACTTTCTGAAAAAAGAAGACCGAGTCAGCAACTTACGGTCCACCTGCAGAAGAATCTACAAACATTTCAGCCATTCTTTTAAAGCCCAGAAGTAGCTAAGGATCATTGTTTATTTCTATTGACCCTGTTCCTGCTGTTCTCTGAAAACTTTCCAGCGTGATCACAATAATGTTGCTTTCCTCAAGGATCTTCTGCTTTTGTTCATGAAACTAGTTTGTCCTGCCATCTCCAGATGACATTAGCGGAGAGTAGGAAGAATCAATATTCATTTCATGGGATAGTGCTTGGGTGCTAAAGCAGTATGATGTTTAATAAAAGTGTGCTCTCGATTGCTGAGAATGTAACACTTTTGATCATACAATGAAGGTTTAGCAGTTCCAGTTATTTAGCATGTAAAAATAATATATATAACCCCTTGATTTTGGGGGTGAGCCAGAAGACTTTCTGATTCTGCTAGGGATGCTCTCTGCTTCTCTATTGATTTTTCTCGTCACTTGGGACTTTGAATTTTTCTATGATTTGCATATTATTCTGCAATGCCCAATTCTAAGAGACTTCATGGCATTGACTTACACTTTGAATTTATGATCTTTGAATTGCATCTTTTGAATTTTTGTAATAAATCCTTTAAATTTATTCCACTGGTCTAGATCTCAGTTAGTGAGTTTGCCCTTACTGAATTGACTGTATTTTTGATGTGTTGGGAGGCGACATACCTCAGGGCCACATTGCCTCATGAAATTGAGGTTTAACACCACCTCCAATTGCTCAAACCTTGGGCACTCTGTTGAGGTACAATTTTGGGGTGTGAATTTTTCCAGGCTCCGCACACCCATAGTGCTAACTTCTTCTTAACCATTCATAGTTTCCCGTCCCTTATTCTTTATTCCATAGCATAATTTGCAAAGGTCTTCTGAGACCCGGTTTAAACCTGGTGGCTTAGGCCCTCATTTGGACGAAGGTCAATTTACCACCATAGTTCAGGTCTAATGCCCATTACCACTATGTTATGCCCCTGCTATGGTAGTTATTGCCCATATCTAAAGTGGTGGCCAGACCGTGGAAGGAAAATGCCCATGACATGGATGAACATTGGCCTGGTGACTTAAGCACTGCTATTCTGATGGCATTGTTCCAACTGATATCCCTGTGAGGTCACCAGGGGGAAAATGTACCTGGCACAAACCACTGGGGCAGTGGGATCCTCTGAATTTACCCTCCACACCACTCCTGCCTTACATACACCAACATGCAATGGGAGTCACAAAGATCCACCAGGAACTAAGGTCCTAGGGCATAATGGTAATTCTTAAGAATCCCTTGCCTACCATGTGCAAGCACCCACTTGATAAAAGGGCAATAATGACAATAACCTCACTAGAACCATGAGTGTGCTTAGTATTAACAAGGAAATCCTAGGGAATACCCTTTTGTAAGGGAGGCTTTGCTCCTCATATAAAGTAAGCCTACGTATTGCAGTGGTTCCTTGGGGTCATTTTAGGACAGAAAATCAAGGAGAAAAATATCGACCTACCAAAGTATTGTATCCAAAATGTTAACTACCACAATATCAGGAAGGCAAGTATATATAGATAAGTATACATTTACTCTTCTTAATACCACGTCTATGTACCTTGATGATATACATATGGGACCCAATTCACAAAGGTAAAATTACACTTTTGTGTTAGTTTACTACTTTTCGGTATTCACAAAGGTATACTTAGACCAGAAATTTAACTTTACTACTTTTGGGTATTCACAAAGTTAAACTTAGACCAAAAGTCAAACTTCACTAGTAGTAACTTACCTACCTTTGTGAATACCGAAAAGAGTAAAGTTAGACTTTTGGTCTAAGTTCACCTTTGTGAATACTGAAAAGTCGTAAAGACATAGACAAAATCAGCGCTCTCTTCATGGAAGTGGTCAGTAGTGTCATCTACAAAAACTGAGTCGAGCATTTTATGAATAGATCACACATTGTGTTAGAGGTGCCAGATGGGTGGGGTGGCTAAAGAGTCTTTACCATCATAGCAAGTGATTTAAAAAGCCGTTGGGATTCTAAATTGAACTGCACATCTATTGCTCGTTTAATAGCATTTCGACAAAATTCAATAGTGATGCTGGAACAATTTTCAGGGTAAGGGTGCTGGCAAGGGGTTCCCTCGTACTCAAGTCAGAGGTGGCTGAGAAATCGCTATGTTACTGAATAGGCAAATGTAGCATATGAGCAAAACCCCTATGACCGAATTTTGAGCGGTGCTCGGAAAGACATTTTTTTAAACATGGGTGCTAGCCATGAAATTTGATACACACATTCCTATTTATATAGATAAAATATGGTATTATTTAGAGTGAAAATACTACCCATCGAAATGCCATTTGTAAGTTGATGAAGCACAAAAGAATTATCAAAGTACAACTAGAGTACCATATTTTTGCAAGAGCCAGATCTTAATTGAGCTCAAGATGTTCAGGTAGGAAACTTTGTTAATTAATACTGCACAGTTTGCAACTTTAACAAGGGATAGTAGACCTTTGGATGTTCAATAGAAATATGTTTGTATAACAGCCAAACTTGGTCATCCTGAAACACAGATCCCAAGCTTGACTAATGTTCATCACAAATGGAATGGCTTGAAAAATATTAGGCATAAGAACTATTGTGCTGTATTCCAAAAACTCATTAACCAATACTGCTATCACAGCTGCTGTGTTCCTACAAATAAAAATGGCCCAAGGTAGTACTATTCCAAGGAAAATGCCGTCAGAATATTTTTTTTATTATTTAAACATTTATTTAGAACTAGGGGCGTAGCTTATTCAGTGAGATTCGAGGGGTGATAGGCAGTGGGCTTTTTAATCAAACAATTTTTAGCTAGTAAATATTTTTGGAAATTGTGCTGTCAAATGAATTGTTAAGCCCCAAATTTGTTTCAGATTTTGTTAGTGGGATAACCCAAACCTACCAGGAGGTGGCCAGGCTGTCTTGCTGTGTTGTACCTTGTCAGCGCAATAAGAGCCTGCGATTAAAACATTTTCCAGGTTTGTTTCAGGTCACAGATAAGCTCTGCAATTTTGAGCATAACATTCCAGAGGTGGTGTTACGTTCTTTTGACCTGTTGCTCCATTTCACACACCACCCGGGAAATTAAAGGGAGCTTTTGATATTTACATTGTGCACCTTCATCCCATAATTTATTGATCTTGTCAGAGATTTGCTCCAGCAAAGTGCTGAAGTAAATCCGACGGTGGAAAGGAGAACGGGACACCCCAGAGTTTTGTGGGGTGCCAAGGTGGAGTTGTCTCCGTTCAGAAAAATATTTTCCCTGTGCAGGAAAAAGTACAACTGCAAAGTTTGCTCCTTTGTTTCATGGTACAATTTGCTCTCCCCTCAGTGTTGACTGTAGTGTCAACACCACAGTCAACACTAAGGGAGCTCCCCTTAGTGTTGACTGTAGTGTTGACACCGCAGTCAACACTGAGAGGAGCGCAAATTGTGCTCTGCATGTACCATGATACAAAGGAGCAAACTTTTCTGGATTGCGCCCTTAGTGTTGACTGTGGTGTTGACACTACAGTCAACACTGAGGGGAGAGCAAATTGTAACATGATACAAAGGAGCAAACCTTTCTGGGTTATGATGTAGTGTCTGGCCATACCCTTTTCCCTGCCCAGACTATTTTTCATGACCTCCTCTACTATTTATCACACATTCCTAATGTTCCTTTTTGTAAAATTGCATTCCGGCCCATTGATTACACTTTATCCGGCCCGAGCCGGAGATTACGGCTCGAGCCGGAGAGTACGGCCCTAGCCGGAGAGTACTCTCCGGGTGCAGAGATTCCGGCCCGATTGCGGACGTAAAGTTAGGAGTCGTAAGTGATTTCTGTGAATACCAAAAATCGTAAGTGCCTTCTGTGAATACCAGAAGTAGTAAGTTTAGGATTTTGTCTCAGATTAGTTCTGTGAATCGGCCCCGAAGAAGTTAAAACTGGCTCTTAGCAAAATGAAAAGAGGATGTGACAAACCAACAAATACATAGCAGACCCAAATCAAGGCACCCAGGCTTAACTACCAAGCCAAGAATACATGTATTTGAGGGGTATCACAATGCAAACAACCCTTCCCTGGACCCTGAAACTATGCCTCTCTATAGTACAGCTGAGACACCAGGAAGGGACCAGGGTGGTAAAACCAAAAATGTAATAGTTAAAGAAAATACTATATGGAATCGTTTGAAAATCTAGGAACGACACTGAAATAGCCACCAGTTTAAATGGTTGGTATTTATTAAAAGATTTATGGAGCATAATATTCTGCAATGTGTTTTAAAATATTGAGCCACATGGTACTTGGTCAAAGAATTAGGCTTCAGCATATTGTTAGTACAACTGCATCCTATTCATAATTATCAAATCAAATATAATAATTGGCAACATGAATCTCAACAGACCACCCTAGTTCCCTCCAGATTTTGTTTTGCATGGTGATTTATAATATGCTATTGTTTGTTTGCTTTAGTTCTACTAAAACCCAGAGTCACTAATAGGTCTGGTCTTGATAACACTCAGACTCGCTCAAAAACTCTTAAGTCTCTCAGAGCTATGCTGTGTGTAATTCAACGAGTCACGAAGAACATGCTTTTTGATACTTCTTAAGAGTAGCACAGAGCTCTGCTCTTGACTACAGATAGGCTCCAGTTATAGAGTCTTAAAAATAGCAGACAATTTCTTTGGAATTGTATGGCATATGTATGTTCTTAGTCCATACTGGACGAGGAAGAGCAGACTTCTAATTAGCAGTTGATTTCTGAATGAAAATATGGGCTAGGTTCACGGGTAAATGCACTGTATGCACATGCACAGAAAAACCTCAGATTACAACATAGTTACCAAAACTGAAAATCTGGTAACATTACATAACATAGGGCCTGATTATGATGGCAGTGGGACCGCCACCGTCAGCCCATCGGTGGCGGTCCCACCGCCATCAGGCCATGTAAGACTGCCCGCCACATTAGGATGGCGGGTGGATGGTCGGGGGCGGAAAGACCGCCCGACACTAATCCGACGGGTTCAAGGAGCCCGTTGGACCATCGGACGATCTGTAACGCCTACAATGGTGGCGGTGCTTCCTCAGGCACCGCCATAGGCATTACACAGTCAGTTTCCACTGCCCATTTCATGGCGGTTAAACCGCCATGAGAAGGCTAGTGGAAAGTGACTTTAGGGGCCCCTAGTGGGCCCCCCTTCCACCCTGGGCCTCCGGTATGTGCCCTGGGGGGACCTCTGGTGCCCCCTACATATCCCTGCACCATGAGGCAGGCACCGCATGGAGCCTGCCACATAGTGCAGGGATATGCAGGATGTGTATTTTTTGTACTGTGGCGTGTGCTGCAGCACGCAGCACACGCCGCAATACAAAAGATGCACATTGCGACCGCCTTGAAGGCAGTCGCATCGTGATTCCAATGGCCGGACCACCAACAGATAGTTGGGCGGTCCATTTTCCGAAGGGATGGTTGTCAGCCGAAAGTCCGACCGCCATCCTCATCCTAACCCATAGTAACAGATCTTTTTATTGAGTCATAAAATATACTGATTTGTGAGTCTGCAAGAGTGTCTCGGTCAGCTGACAAAGGAGATATATAACAAACATCAAAGAGTCGTTTCAATCCTGTAAAAGAATGTTTCATGTTCGTTTTTTGAGTCAACCCAAACTATTTACTTCCTGTCACACTCTGGCATGAGGAAAAATCTATGTCATGAGTATTTCAAACGTTGGTTACATACATTGACATTTTTGAAAGCTTTAGAAAGGATGCCAGCAAATACTTTTCACTCTTTGAAGTTTAAGTCTGTTGTCATTTGCATTTTGTTTTCAGGATCATCTGAATTCCAGCAGGTGTGAATAAACTTCACACTATAAAAAGTACATACACCTAAAGATGGATGCGCTGTATAAAAGCAGTGTTTAGCTATTCCCTGGTTTAATTATTTTAACCCACAAAAAAACAGAACAAAGGCTGTGGACGATAATAATTTAGAGGCGTCATTATTATCCAATCTCTTGTGAAAATCTTCCAAGGGTATCTGGGGTGCTTCATCACTTGATGCACCCCTACTTCCAGAACAAGTGCAATTCAATGATTTTATGATAAACTCTGCTATGGTTCTTGCGGTTAAAAAAAAACAAAAAAAAACAAATCTGCCTGTTTTACAGGATAGGACTCACAATGCAACCTTTCCTGGGCAGAACATTAATACATGAGCCCCGTATCTAGACATTTATAGATATGTGATAAAGGTGGGTGATATTAGTATAAACGAGAAAGAAACATTTAACAATGCCGACCTGCATTTGTAGTTACTGTCATCTTACTTCATTTCTTATAACTCAAGCCCTAGCCAATTTTGGTGCCAGAGTACTGCTTTACATATTCCAAAATGCCTTTGTGAATAGACACCTAAGGATTCACCAGATTCTTGCACACAAGCATATTTTCTCATTGCTGAGCCCCGCTTTCTCGCGCTCAACTTGCTATTACATGCACAAGCTAGTAAGCAGCAGAAGAAAAAGGAAATTAATTTTCCTTGATGGAAAGTAATTATGATATGAAGTGCAAAGCTGGTGGATGTATTTAACTGCTGAATATTTATGTGAAAAAATTAATTACATGTAGAAAATAGATAATCGAACATGTTTTTCTGTATGGAAAACTGCAGCTTTTCATTTAAACACAGTTCGCATTTAATATCAATTTGTCGAGTGAAGGCAGTCGGGAAAAGCAAGATGATTTCAGAAGTTGATGAAAGAGAAAATGAATATAAGTTAAATTGTCTTTTTCATCTCTTGCATTTTTGTCCTCGGATGCCATTAATTCGATAGATGATTCGGTAGAGATGCCATGGTCAGGTACTTACCAAAATTCGTAATGTGGACGTTGCAGTAATACTATTGATTTCCCATCCGCTGAACATTTCCAAAGCTAGTAAGGCCTCATACCTACCTTACCCAACAAATGAAATGAGTATCAAGGCATATATTCCACAGTGTGTGTGTGTGTGTGTGTGTGTGTTTCATTTTCACTGAAAAAAACAAAGATTATACCTATGTTATAGTTATATAGTTAGGTGAAAATGACAGTCATAACATCACTTTTTAAAAGCAAGAAATACTGAAATACACCAGTTATAGTTTACTGAGCTACAGCCGCGGCCACTGCAGGTAAGAGCGGTGGGGCCAGGTGGGGGGGATTTAGAAACGACCACGAGGGAAATTTTTAAAATTTTCCCTCGTGATTGTCTCTCGAAATCCCCCCCACCCGGCCCCACTGCTCTTACCTGCAGCGGCCGCGGCTGCTGAGCTAACTAAAACTTGTGCCCCCATCATGCCCTGCTGATGATCTCATATATCACGTCTCTGATGACATGTCAATGACATCATTGTTGAGGTCACTCATGACATACCGACTTGCTGGCTCGTGTCTCGCCTACAAGAGGTCAACGATCTGTAAAAGCCTTGCTACAGAGGGAAAGTATCATGTAGTAGGTACTTACTCTCTTAAGGCATCCTAAGTGTCTGGAAGTAGTGGTCTCTGCATGAAAATGTATGCATAGGAGTGAAGACTGTACGCACCAGGTACTTGCTCACTCATGTGTTCTTGACTGCCCACAAGAGGTGAGGATCCACAAAGTATCCGGTACAGGGTGAAGGCTGTGCGCAGTAGGGCCTTGGGTGTTTTCAGGGCGTGGGCTCTGAGTGCAGAGGTTCAGCACAGGGCGAAAACTGTTCACAAAATGTGCTTTACTACCCATGTGAGGTTGATTGCCCACGTAAGGTTAACTTCCCGCAAAGGTTTCAGTACAGGCCAAAGGCTGTGCATAGTAGGGGCTTGGCTGCCTTCTGGAGCTTGGGTGTCTGGACGTAGTGGGTTCTCCATGAAAAGCTGATCACAGTGTAAATATTGTTTGCAGCACATGTCTAGTTGATTGCCCCCACAAAGTTTTCAGTACAGGACAAAGGCAGTGAGTAGACAGACCTTAGTTCACCTAGCGGAGCTGGTGTGTGTGAATGGCAATATATGGTTTACATGATTCTGCACCATTTAGTACTTAATTTAATATTGCAAATCCTGTACTGGTTTATAGAGCAATTTGAACAATAGTAGGTTTGATGGTGTCAACAGCGATATCATCAATGATGTAATTTGAGATCTCATCACTGATATAATCAGTGATGTGACATGTGAGGTCATAAGCAGGGAATGCAAGGGTTATCAGTTATAGTTCGCTCAGTAAATTATAACTAGTGAATATTTTTTTTACTTTTAAAACATGGCATTATGACTGACATTTTCACCTAATTAAAAAGTCACTTAAACCTTTGTTTTTTTCTGTGATTTCTAGGGTTTAAATGTAGACATTCTTACCATACCTAAATATAGAGTCACTTTAACCTTTGTTTTTTTCCAGTGATTTTTTTTTTCACTGTAATGTAAATCTTATTACCATACCTCACTATAATGTGACTTTAGACTTTGTTTTGTTCAGTGAATTTTCTGGAGTTTTTTAATATAAAGTAGGATCCCATTACCATACCTGTTGGACTTGGTCCTTTTTGCAGGGTCATCCCAGAACCTTTTGCCTTCCTCCTGTATTTTTTCTGACCTGTTGTTGGTGGTTTTAGGACTTTGGGCACTTTATCACTGCTGATCAGTGCTAAAGTGCATGTGCTCTCTGTGGTAAACTTAGTAAGATTGGTCAACACCTGTTTGGCATATTTAATTTACCTGTGCATAGTAGGGGCTTGGCTGCCTTCTGGAGCTTGGGTGTCTGGACGTAGTGGGTTCTCCATGAAAAGCTGATCACAGTGTAAATATTGTTTGCAGCACATGTCTAGTTGATTGCCCCCACAAAGTTTTCAGTACAGGACAAAGGCAGTGAGTAGACAGACCTTAGTTCACCTAGCGGAGCTGGTGTGTGTGAATGGCAATATATGGTTTACATGATTCTGCACCATTTAGTACTTAATTTAATATTGCAAATCCTGTACTGGTTTATAGAGCAATTTGAACAATAGTAGGTTTGATGGTGTCAACAGCGATATCATCAATGATGTAATTTGAGATCTCATCACTGATATAATCAGTGATGTGACATGTGAGGTAATAAGCAGGGAATGCAAGGGTTATCAGTTATAGTTCGCTCAGTAAATTATAACTAGTGAATATTTTTTTTACTTTTAAAACATGGCATTATGACTGACATTTTCACCTAATTAAAAAGTCACTTAAACCTTTGTTTTTTTCTGTGATTTCTAGGGTTTAAATGTAGACATTCTTACCATACCTAAATATAGAGTCACTTTAACCTTTGTTTTTTTCCAGTGATTTTTTTTTTTTCACTGTAATGTAAATCTTATTACCATACCTCACTATAATGTGACTTTAGACTTTGTTTTGTTCAGTGAATTTTCTGGAGTTTTTTAATATAAAGTAGGATCCCATTACCATACCTGTTGGACTTGGTCCTTTTTGCAGGGTCATCCCAGAACCTTTTGCCTTCCTCCTGTATTTTTTCTGACCTGTTGTTGGTGGTTTTAGGACTTTGGGCACTTTATCACTGCTGATCAGTGCTAAAGTGCATGTGCTCTCTGTGGTAAACTTAGTAAGATTGGTCAACACCTGTTTGGCATATTTAATTTACCTGTCAATCCCTTGCACAGTGGTATCCCAGAAACCCAGGGCCAGTAAATTAAATGCTACTGGTGGGCTTGCAGCACTGCTTGTGCCACCCACCAAAGGAGCCTTTCAAACCTGTCTCAGGCCTCTGCCACTGCAGGGCCTGTGCGCGCAGTTTACTGCCGCTGTGACGTGGCACATAAAGTCCTTCCTATGTCTCAACTCCCCTTTTACTACATATAAGTCACCCCTAAGGTAGGCCCTAGCTAGCCCTATGGGCAGGGTGCAGTGTAGGTAAAAGGTAGGACATGTGCCTTAACTGTGTGGCATGTCCTGGTAGTGACAAACAGCCTATTTGGTTTCTTACTGCTGTGAGGCTGCCCTCTCATAGGGATGCATTGGGGATTCCCTGATATGTGCTTCAGTTGTAATTCCTGATCTGAGAGGGGTAGCATGATCAAGTTTGGTATGTTTGGAATAGCAGTGATAAAGCCTGCACATTGGTGAAAGCGGACTTATTATTACTATTTTAGAAATGCCACTTTTAGAAGTGGGCATTTCTGTGTGCTATGTGTCTTTGTGCCTGCCTGTTGTGTTTTGACCGTCTAGTTCTGACTGACAGGGGAAGAGGGGATGTGCATTCACTCCAGCAAGTCCCTGGGGGGGGGTTGAGGTGTGTCCTGCCCTGCCTGGGTGACTCAGCGCTAGGCTGAATGACCCTGGCTGAATTTAGAGTAGCGGGAGGAGTTATCACTTGCAACCTGAATAGGCCTGGTATGCATTTGGAGTGGTGGGAGGAGTACCACCTGCACCTGAATAGGGCTGTGTCTGCCTTCCACAATGATGGCTCCGCCCCCCTGTGGTGTGTATGGAGCCAAGGCTTACACTAACAACGGAGGTGGTGCTGCACTTGTAAAGATCTGCTACAGTGCCCCCAGAACTGGTTTGGACTGGGCTCAGAGCCCTGTGCCAGGGGGAAGAACAAAGACATATGGATTATACATATTGGGGCTGTGACTCCATGTCTGTTGTACTGGACTAACCTAACTGAAGAAGAGAGGACAGCTGTGTGCCAGGAGGTACCGCAGCCTGGGACTACCTGCTGCCTGCTAGGTGGCTGAGAGGACTGCCCCTCTGCTAGGAGACCCTGGGTGCTGGCCTGCCTGGGCCCTGTCCTCTGCTCCAGTGATCCCTCAGGGCTTGGGATCCGGCCCTGCAGTACTTAGA
This sequence comes from Calotriton arnoldi, assembly GCA_963921515.1. Taxonomy (NCBI): domain Eukaryota; kingdom Metazoa; phylum Chordata; class Amphibia; order Caudata; family Salamandridae; genus Calotriton; species Calotriton arnoldi. The sequence goes on from CAWUFW010002264.1 coordinate 1,109,433, forward strand.
CAACTTAACGCCTGACGAGCGTTTTATTTTTACAATAAGCGAGTGGTGAGCTGGGAGGAGCACCTTTGGGCTCTGCTCCCTGACCAGCGCATGTCCAATGCACTGCTGTTCCAGAACTGGGCTTCGGAATTTTTGTTGTTTATTAATTGACATGCTACTCCGTGCCTGTTGTGCCTGAAGCCTCCCTGCAGGGTTGGAGGCTCCCCTTCTCGGAGGATTTTGTGGATTTAAAGGTGGGAGCATGACCCGCTCGCCTCTGCGCCAACAAAAGGATTTTCCTTGACACCAGAGTGTGGAGGTGAGAAAGGGATACGAGAGGTGTGGAATCCCTCTCCTCTCGACTTTCTGGACACTTTGCAATACACAAGATATTTTCTGGCAGCATCATTAAGGCTAGGCTTGGAAAATACTACCACTTGCTGTGCCAGACTGTTTTGAAAAATGCACGTGGTTCTTTCTATGCAAATGCACTGAAAGGCATGACATGGTATTAAACAACTGCAATATTTGGACAAAATTATGTTTCATTTAGGAAATATATTGCAGTTGAAAAGGAACATTGCCTATTAACAGTGCATTTTGGGACATGTATTCTTTTGCATTATGGGAGTCACGTGACAAAGAAATTAGCACATAGTCACCTTACAGGCAAGCAGCCTCACCTGTGATCAAGGCTCATTTGGAGCTGAAACACGTAAGGAAAAGTACTCAAGAGCATGCTGCTTTTTTTTTTTACTTGAAATAAATGAACTGCTGTTCCATAACTGGGCTTCGGAATTTTTGTTCTTTATTAATTGACAGGCTGTTCCGTGCCTGTTGTGCCTGAAGCCGCTCTGCAGGGTTGGAGGCTCCCTTCTCTGAGGTGTTTGCAGATATATATATATATATATATATATATATATATATATATATATATATATATATATATATCAAGCAATAATCCACGCAATAATCCAAATAAGTGCGCTCTCAGGATCATAAGCAAAGAGTTTACACACAAAACCTACAGAAAAGAAATCGTACAATTTCTCACTTGCAGCACCACTTTTGTGGTATGTGTCATTGAGTGCCCCTGTAAATTGTACTACATAGGAAGCATCACATTGATGGCTAAAAAGAGAATTTTAGAGCACAAAAGGGCCATTACCAACAATGATCCCAAATACCCTGTGGCACGACACTTTCATGAAAACCATTTCTCTGATTCCTCCCTCATGAAATATTTCATACTGGAACAGGTTAGGTTGGGACACAGAGGGGGTGATAGAGTACTGCGACTCAGACAGAGAGAGTCCAGATACATCGTAGATTTTCAAACCAGGATTCCATGGGGGCTCAACCAGGATGAAGAGCTTGCCATTCATCTCAAGACTGAATGAGTGCCATGTGACATTTCCCGAAGTCCATGTATTTAGATACTACATGCCTTAACTAATTGTCTCTCTTTTGTGTCCTTTTACTTGATTTCCTTTAACTTACAAGTGACACAAGGTCCATGTGATGCTAGTTGTTTATTAGCTGATGTCAACATATGCGTCCTATCCTCTGAAATAATATGTGCATTAGAAACTGGTTTTTATAAGATTTAAGGTGGCACACGTGCCACAGTGTTCGAACATTTTTCTTTTAGATATTTGCACTCGTTTTTACAATTTTAACACTTGTTTCTGTTTGTTTCTTTTGCAGGAGGGAAGGAAGGAACCCACCCACGCACATGGGCTACCTAACCTTCTCTTCGAATTCACTTTGGGATTTCACTATTTGGGTATTTTAACAGAGGATTGGGACCCATGAATAGACAGAGTGTTGAGGACTATTCACAGAGCAGCGGGTCTGTAAACCTTGTTTCTTGTGTTCACCATTGACAGCTAACTTTTTTCAGTGGATACTCTTCCACAGAGATAACACCTTGCGGACGCAGACTTGTGCACCGGGCGATTACCTTCAAGTCTAGGACTACCAGTTAACCGCTGGCAATGCACTACAAGCACGTTACCTTAGAGCACTATGCGTATATAGATTTTGAGCACCAGCCGACTACTTATGAAACAAGGGCTCGTAATATTAATTTGAGCAAGATGCAATTACCTGCGACATAGTCAGGACACTCAGATAATGAGCATCATTAGCAATTTGTGCTTCACGTTTCTCGTTCCTATGCCTATGCTTTATGTCTCATGCCCACAATAGAACTACACCACTGGTCACGGTTTACAATTGTTATTGTCAATTCAGATTTTTGAGACTATTTTTGAGACCGGTCTTATCTGTGTTGCACTCCAGCAGTATCATGTTTTATTTAGTACCACTACATGGTTTACATGACTACACACTGCATATTGAACCAATTTGCTATTGTGATGCATTATGTGAATTACCATTTAAAGATGGCCGCCAAAGTAGGCTACCTACAATGTCCTTTTTCTGTTGTGTTCACTCCCAACCCGATGTTATTTACCCCTCTTTGATTGTGCACTCAGTACACGTGAGCAAGGCTGCGGACGCAGTCAAAACGCGTAGTGGAATAAACTTGGTTTGCATCAACACAGGATTGTGTGTCTTATGATCCTGAGAGCGCACTTATTTGGATTATTGCGTGATATTGACTTTACCAGCACGCTGGTGTGTGCGCCACCTTCCACGGGTTAGCAGTTCGGAAGGAGCAACTTTCATGGGATATATATATATATATATACATACATACATATATATATATATATATATATATATATATATATATATATATATATATATATATATATATGTGTGTGTGTGTGTGTCGCTGGTGTTGAGGGTGCTCTATACAGAAGCTGCCTGCCACATAAACTTGAGAACTACCCAGAGTTCTCTTCTTCTTTTTTGCATAATTTATGCGTCTCTCTATGCCTGCAAGGGTATTCTTTTGACTTATACTGGGTGCTCCCTGGTGTCTGGACAAAGCTAAACCTCTCTGAAGAGCTGTAATGACAGCGAAACACGTGTCAGGGGTTGCTTTTAGTCATTTCAGGTTGGCTTGGATGGCATTTTACCAATCCAAAGCTGTAATACTGTGCCTGGAGTGGTAAATGGCTTTTGTCATTTAACAGCTTGGCATGGATAGCACTGTGCTTTTCCTATGCTTAAAGACTTTGCTGTAGAAATGGCAAAAGACTTTGTCCCTTTCTAACTCGGCGTGGATAGCACTGTGCTAATCCCATGCTTAAAAACTTTGATAGAAAAGCAGACATTGGAGGTGAGTAAATCTAGAGTGTCGCTGGTGTTGCGGGTGCTCTATATAGAAGCTGCCTTCCACCTAAACTTGAGAACTACCCAGAGTTCTCTTCTTCTTTTTGCATATATTTATATATATATATATATATATATATATATATATATATATATATATATTCACTGAAAAAAACATAGGTTTTAGGGACAGTTATAGTTAGTTGGACATTGCACTCGTACAAAACCCGTGAAATTCCCCTGTTATAGTTAGTTCAGCTAACTATAACTCGCGCCCCGCAATGCACTGCTGATGACGTCACATATTACATCACTCATGACATGGTCAGTGACATCACTGATGACATCTCAAATGACATCACTGATGACATCACTGATGACATCATCCAGTGACTGTGTGTTTCTGTAAAGTTTAAATATGTTTAATATATATAGGGCAAGGCGTATTGAAGAATGAGTGGGTGTATAAGTGTCTGAATGGATGATTTAGTACGTGAGTGACTGACTCTACAAGTGAGTGATTAAACGTATCTTACTGAATGCATGGGTTAGTGACTAAACTGTGTGAATGTCTGTATCCGTCTGTTTGTTGGTGTGTAAGTGGATGCATGGATTTGCGAATAGCTACATGAGTGTCTATATGGGTTATTGATTGGTTCTCTGAGTATCTGTATGGCTGCCTGAGTGTTTGTGTGGGTGGGGTGTGTGTGACTCTATACATAGATGTGTGAGTGGGTGATTCACTGGGTGCATGATTTCAAGAGTGCATCTGTGATGGACTGCTTGGGTGGGTGAGTGTGTGTATGGGTGTGTTAGTGAGTGAATGTATATCTCAGTGGTACATGTGCGAGTAACTACATATGTAAAAGGCAGTATATATGTGTGTTAGAGTATTTAAATGGCTATAAGTGAGAGTGTGTTATTGTGAGAGTGGCTGTATGGATGCGTGTGTGCTTGTATCAGTTATTGTATAAGAGCGTAAGAATGTGCTAGTATTTGTATGAGTAAGTGAGCTGGTGTGTGTATAACTGTATAGGTGAGTAAATGGGTGTGTGATTAATTTTTGCATGACTGACTAGGTGTGTGAGTACCTCTATGGATGAGTGGCGGTGTGTGAGTGTTTATATAGGTGTATGAGTGCATATGATAGTCCTGTACTGAGTGACTGTAAGTATGAGTGACTGTACAGGTGAGTGAGTGGATGTGTGTGTAGACCTAAGAATCAGTGAGTGGGTATGTAGTTTTTGGTGTTGGAGTGTCTATGGTTTTGAGAATGGCAGTCTGTAATTTAGAGTGGGTGTATCAAAAGTTATATTAGGGTGTGAGAAGATGCATGAAATTATCACATGGATGATGTCATCAGTGATGTCATTTGAGATGTCATCAGTGATGTCATCAGTGATGTCACTGACCATGTCATGAGTGATGTAATATGTGACGTCATCAGCAGTGCATTGCGGGGGCGCGAGTTATAGTTAGCTGAACTAACTATAACAGGGGAATTTCACGGGTTTTGTACGAGTGCAATGTCCAACTAACTATAACTGTCCCTAAAACCTATGTTTTTTTCAGTGAATTTCAAAGGTTTTTAAATGCTAATTTCTAACTATAACGTGTCTGAAACCTATGGTTTTTTCAGTGAATTTCAAAGGTTTTTTAAATGCTATTTTCTAACTATAACGTGCCTGAAACCTATGGTTTTTTCAGTGAATTTCAAAGGTTTTTTAAATGCTAATTTCTAACTATAACGTGCCTGAAACCTATGGTTTTTTCAGTGAATTTCAAAGGTTTTTTAAATGCTAATTTCTAACTATAACGTGCCTGAAAACTATGATCTTTTAAGTGAATTTCAAAGGTTTTTTAAATGCCAACAGAGGTAGGACATGTGAAGAAAGAAGAAAAAACGCACAGAAAGAAGCAAAAGATGTGCAGAAAGAACCAACAGAGGAGCAGAAAGAGGCCTTGTTGCAAAATCATCCTGTGCCCACAACTTTTTCAGACGGGTACTGGTGGTAACTGACTCTGACTAACCAGAGCCAGTGCGCGTTTGCACAGTGGTGAAGGGAGGGGGGGCCTGAGATGACATGTGTGCAAACGCGCCCCGTGGCGCGTTTTAAGTTGCGGGATTAAGTCCCCTTGAATCCTGAGGGTCCCTGGGGCCCAACTAGCCCCTCAGGTACCTACAGTTAGGACCACAGAGCTGAGTTGCAGAGAGGCGTTCCGAGGCCACGCACCTTTTCTCACCTCTCTGCAACGCACCTCTGTTGTGCTTACTGAAGGTACCTGGTGGGCTAGTTGGCCCCCAGGATTCAAAGGGAATTAACTCCCCAACTTAAAGCGCACCACAGGGCGTGTTTGCGCACATGTCACCTAAGGCCCCGCCCCCTCCCTTCACCACTGTGCAAACACGCCCCGTGGCACGTTTTAAGTTGGGGGATTAGGTCACCTTGAATCCTGAGAGTCCCTGGGGCCCAACCAGCCCACCAGGTACTTCCAGTAAGCACCACAGGCTTGCGTTGCAACGCCTGTAACAAATTGTGCAGTTGTGTTTAGGTAGTGAAGAGGGTCGTGCTGGGGGTAGTGTTTTAGGGTTTAGGGTAGTGCAGTGGTGTTTGTGTAGTGTAGGGGGTCATGCTGGGGGTAGATTTAGGGTTTAGGGTAGTGCAGTGGTGTTTGGGTAGTGTAGGGAGTCGTGCTGGGGGAGTGTTTTAGGGTTTAGGGTAGTACAGTGGTGTTTGGGTAATGTAGGGGGTCGTGCTGGGGTTAGTGTTTTAGGGTTTAGGGTAGTGCAGTGGTGTTTGGGTAGTGTAGGGGATACTGCTGAGGGTAGTGTTTTAGGGTTTAGGGTAGTGCAATGGTGTTTGGGTAGTGTAGGGGGTACTGCTGGGGGTAGTGTTTTAGGGTTTAGGGTAGTGCAGTGGTGTTTGGGTAGCGTAGGGGTACTGCTGGGGGTAGTGTTTTATGGTTTAGGGTAGTGCAGTGGTGTTTGGGTAGTGTAGGGGTTCGTGCTGGGGTAGTTTTTTAGGGTTTAGTGTAGTGCAGTGGTGTTTGTGTAGTGTAGGAGGTCGTGTTTTAGGGTTTAGGGTAGTGCAGTGGTCTTTGGGTAGTGTAGGGAGTCATGCGGGGGTATTGTTTTAGAGTTTAGGGTAGTGCAGTGGTCTTTGGGTAGTGTAGGGGTTGTGCGGGGGTAGTATTTTAGGGATTAGGGTAGTGCATTGGTATTTGGGTAGTGTAGGGGGTCATGCGGGGGTAGTGTTTTAGGGTTTAGGGCAGTGCAGTGTTGTTTAGGTAGTGTAGGGGGTCATGCTGGGGGGAGTGTTTTGGGGTTTAGGGCAGTGCAGTGGTGTTCGGGTAGTGTAGGGGGTCGTGCTGGGAGTGTTTTAGGGTTTAGGGCAGTGCAGTCGTGTTCGGGTAGTGTAGGGGGTCGTGCTGGGGGAGTATTTTAGGGTTTAGGGTAGTGCAGTGGTGTTTCTGTAGTGTAGGGGGTCATGCTGGGGGTAGTGTTCTAGTGTTTAGGGCAGTGCAGTGGTGTTCGGGCAGTGTAGGGGGTCGTGCTGGGGGTGGTGTTTCAGGGTTTAGGGCAGTGCAGTGGTGTTCGGGCAGTGTAGGGGGTCGTGCAGGGGTGGTGTTTCAGGGTTTAGGGCAGTGCAGTGGTGTTCGGGCAGTGTAGGGGGTCGTGCAGGGGTGGTGTTTCAGGGTTTAGGGCAGTGGTGTTCGGGCAGTGTAGGGGGTCATGCTGGGGGTGGTGTTTCAGGGTTTGGGGCAGTGCAGTGGTGTTTGAGCAGTAAAGGGGGTCATGCTGGGGGTGGTGTTTCAGGGTTTAGGGCAGTGCAGTGGTGTTCGGGCAGTGTAGGGGGCGGTGCAGGGGTGGTGTTTCAGGGTTTAGGGCAGTGCAGTGGTGTTCGGGCAGTGTAGAGGGTGGTGCAGGGGGTGGTGTTTCAGGGTTTAGGGCAGTGCAGTGGTGTTCGGGCAGTGTAGGGGGTCGTGCAGGGGTGTTGTTTCACGGTTTAGGGCAGTGCAGTGGTGTTCGGGCAGTGTAGGGGCGGTGCAGGGGTGGTGTTTCAGGGTTTAGGGCAGTACAGTGGTGTTCGGGCATTGTAGGGGGTGGTGCTGGGGCTGGTGTTTCAGGGTTTAGGGCAGTGCAGTGGTGTTCGGGCAGTGTAGGGGGTCGTGCTGGGGCTGGTGTTTCAGGGTTTAGGGCAGTGCAGTGGTGTTCGGGCAGTGTAGGGGGTCGTGCTGGGACTGGTGTTTCGGGCAGTGTAGGGGGTCGTGCTGGGACTGGTGTTTCAGGGTTTAGGGCAGTGCAGTGGTGTTCGGGCAGTGTAGGGGGTCATGCTGGGGCTGGTGTTTCAGGGTTTAGGGCAGTGCAGTGGTGTTCGGGCAGTGTAGGGGGTCTTGCTGGGGCTGGTGTTTCAGAGTCTAGGGCAATGCAGTGGTGTTCGGGCAGTGTAGGTGGTCTTGCTGGGGCTGGTGTTTCAGGGTTTAGGGCAGTGCAGTGGTGTTCGAGCAGTGTAGGTGGTCGTGCTGGGGCTAGTGTTTCAGGGTTTAGGGCAGAGCAATGGTGCTCAGGCAGTGTAGGGGGTTGTGCTGGGGGTGATGTTTCAGGGTTTAGGGCAGTGCAGTGGTGTTAGGGCAGTGTAGGGGGTCGTGCTGGGGGTGGTGTTTCAGGGTTTAGGGCAGTGCAGTGGTGTTCCGGCAGTGTAGGGGGTCGTGCAGGGGGTGGTGTTTCAGGGTTTAGTGCAGTGGTGTTCGGGCAGTGTAGGGGGTCGTGCTGGGGTGGTGTTTCAGGGTTTAGGGCAGTGCAGTGGTGTTCGGGCAGTGTAGGGTGTCGTGCTGAGGGGTGGTGTTTCAGGGTTTAGGGCAGTGCAGTAGTGTTTGGGCAGTGTAGGGGGTCATACAGGGGGTGGTGTTTCAGGGTTTAGGGCAGTGCAGTGGTGTTCGGCCAGTGTAGGTAGTCTTGCTGGGGGTGGTGTTTCAGGGTTTAGGGCAGTGCAGTAGTTTTCGGGCAGTGTAGGCGGTCGTGCTGCGGCTGGTGTTTCAGGGTTTAGGGCAGTGCAGTGGTGTTCGGGCAGTGTACGGGGTTGTGCTTGGGCTGGTGTTTCAGGGTTTAGGGCAGTGCAGTGGTGTGCGGGCAGTGTACGGGGTCGTGCTGGGGCTGGTGTTTCAGGGTTTAGGGCAGTGCAGTGGTGTTCAGGCAGTGTAGGGGGTCATGCTGAGGGTGGTGTTTCAGGGTTTAGGGCAGTGCAGTGGTGTTCGGGCAGTGTAGGGGGTCGTGCTGGGGCTGGTGTTTCAGGGTTTAGGGCAGTGCAGTGGTGTTCGGGCAGTGTAGGGGTCGTGCTGGGGCTGGTGTTTCAGGGTTTAGGGCAGTGCAGTGGTGTTCGGGCAGTGTAGGGGGTCTTGCTGGGGGTGGTGTTTCAGGGTTTAGGGAAGTGCAGTGGTGTTCGGGCAGTGTAGGGGGTCTTGCTGGGGGTGGTGTTTCAGGGTTTAGGGCAGTGGTGTTCGGGCAGTGTAGGGGGTCTTGCTGGGGGTGATGTTTCAGGGTTTAGGGCAGTGCAGTGGTGTTCGGGCAGTGTAGGGGGTCTTGCTGGGGGTAGTGTTTCAGGGTTTAGGGCGGTGCAGTGGTGTTCGTGCAGTGTAGGGGGTCGTGCTGGGGGTGGTGTTTCAGGGTTTAGGGCAGTGCAGTAGTGTTCGGGCAGTGTAGGGGGTCATGCAGGGGGTGGTGTTTCAGGGTTTAGGGCAGTGGTGTTCGGGCAGTGTAGGGGGTCATGCTGGGGGTGGGGTTTCAGGGTTTAGGGCAGTACAGTGGTGTTCGGGCAGTGTAGGGGGTCGTGCAGGGGGTGGTGTTTCAGGGTTTAGGGCAGTGCAGTGGTGTTCGGGCAGTGTAGGGGGTCGTGCTGGGGCTGGTGTTTCAGGGTTTAGGGCAGTGCAGTGGTGTTCGGGCAGTGTAGGGGGTCTTGCTGGGGGTGGTGTTTCAGGGTTTAGGGCAGTGGTGTTCGGGCAGTGTAGGGGGTCTTGCTGGGGGTGATGTTTCAGGGTTTAGGGCAGTGCAGTGGTGTTCGGGCAGTGTATGGGGTCTTGCTGGGGGTAGTGTTTCAGGGTTTAGGGCAGTGCAGTGGTGTTCGTGCAGTATAGGGGGTCGTGCTGGGGATGGTGTTTCTGGGTTTAGGGCAATGCAGTAGTGTTCGAGCAGTGTAGGGGGTTGTGCAGGGGTGGTGTTTCAGGGTTTAGTGCAGTGGTGTTCGGGCAGTGTAGGGGGTCGCGCTGGGGGTGGTGTTTCAGGGTTTAGGGCAGTGCAGTGGTGTTCGGGCAGTGTAGGGGGTCGTGCTGGGGGTGGTGTTTCAGGGTTTAGGGCAGTGCAGTAGTGTTCGGGCAGTGTAGGGGGTCATGCAGGGGGTGGTGTTTCAGGGTTTAGGGCAGTGCAGTGGTGTTCTGGCAGTGTAGGGGGTCATGCTGGGGGTGGGGTTTCAGGGTTTAGGGCAGTACAGTGGTGTTTGGGCAGTGTAGGGGGTCGTGCAGGGGGTGGTGTTTCAGGGTTTAGGGCAGTGCAGTGGTGTTCGGGCAGTGTAGGGGGTCGTGCTGGGGCTGGTGTTTCAGGGTTTAAGGCAGTGCAGTGGTGTTCGGGCAGTGTAGGGGGTCTTGCTGGGGGTGGTGTTTCAGGGTTTAGGGCAATGGTGTTCGGGCAGTGTAGGGGGTCTTGCTGGGGGTGATGTTTCAGGGTTTAGGGCAGTGCAGTGGTGTTCGGGCAGTGTATGGGGTCGTGCTGGGGGAGGTGTTTCAGGGTTTAGGGCAGTGCAGTGGTGTTCGTGCAGTATAGGGGGTCGTGCTGGGGATGGTGTTTCTGGGTTTAGGGCAATGCAGTAGTGTTCGAGCAGTGTAGGGGGTTGTGCAGGGGGTGGTGTTTCAGGGTTTAGTGCAGTGGTGTTCGGGCAGTGTAGGGGGTCGCGCTGGGGGTGGTGTTTCAGGGTTTAGGGCAGTGCAGTGGTGTTCGGGCAGTGTAGGGGGTCATGCACGGGTGGTGTTTCAGGGTTTAGGGCAGTGCAGTGGTGTTCGGGCAGTGTAGGGTGTTGTGCTGGGGCTGGTGTTTCAGGGTTTTGGGCAGAGCAGTGGTGTTCGGGCAGTGTAGGGGGTCATGCTGGGGGTAGTGTTTCAGGGTTTAGGGCAGTGCAGTGGTGTTCGGGCAGTGTAGGGGGTCGTGCTGGGGGTGGTGTTTCAGGGTTTAGGTCAGTGGTGTTCGGGCAGTGTAGGGGGTCTTGCTGGGGGTGATGTTTCAGGGTTTAGGGCAGTGCAGTGGTGTTCGGGCAGTGTAGGGGGTCTTGCTGGGGGTAGTGTTTCAGGGTTTAGGGCAGTGCAGTGGTGTTCGGGCAGTGTAGGGGGTCATGCTGGGGGTGGTGTTTCAGGGTTTAGGGCAGTGCAGTGGTGTTCGGGCAGTGTAGGGGGTCGTGAAGGGGTGGTGTTTCAGGGTTTAGGGCAGTGCAGTGGTGTTCGGGCAGTGTAGGGGGTCGTGCTAGGGGTGGTGTTTCAGGGTTTAGGGCAGTGCAGTGGTGTTCGGGCAGTGTAGGGGGTCGTGCTGGGGGTAGTGTTTTAGGATTTAGGTTAGTGCAGTGGTGTTTGGGTAGTGTAGGGGGTCGTGCTGGGGGTAGTGTTTTAGGGTTTAGGGTAGTGCAGTGGTGTTTGTGTAGTGTAGGGGGTCATGTTTTAGGGTAGTGCAGTGGTGTTTGGGTAGTGTAGGGGTCGTGCTGGTGGTAGTGTTTTAGGATTTAGGTTAGTGCAGTGGTGTTTGGGTAGTGTAGGGGGTCGTGCTGGGGGTAGTGTTTTAGGGTTTAGGATAGTGCAGTGGTGCTTGTGTAGTGTAGGGGGTCGTGCTGGGGGTAGTGTTTTAGGGTTTAAGGTAGTGCAGTGGTGTTTTTGTAGTGTAGGGGGTCATGTTTTAAGATGCAATGCTCCAATACCTGACCAGTCTGCACTACATAAAACTGCAAAGAAACTAAAAATAAAAAGTGTTTTGCACACTTTTGTCATTGGGCTATATGTGGGCTACATCTGGGTAATATTTGTGCTACATTTGGGCTCTTTTTTTCACTGGTGGCCATCTTGGAAGACTTCTTTGTTATGAAGTTTCCTAATTTCTTCATTTACTGCAGTCTCCTCAGTAGGAAATGCTTTCAGTTTTTACTTTGATTCCATCAAGAAGGCATTCAGATGTCTCACATCTGCCATAAATTCAGAATGTTAGCACTCTAGTTGCTCATTAGATCACTGGAGTAAAGCTACTGCTCACCAGGGAGTTAACTGGAAGTCTGCTGCTGGTATTGAAAGTGATTGTTTCAGTCTGCATGTCAGAATTTTCTAATGAAATAGAAGAGGATTTGAGATCTCACTTAAAACATGCCCTAATTTTTCTTTCTGCAGCACTAACCATAATTTCTATTTCAAAAAGAACCCCTCATTTTGTTCCTTTTTAAATTAAATGTTTTAAGTGTTACTGGTTTATTCCAATCAAGATGGCTTCAGGTGTGCCATACTTTTGTCATAAGTAAGGCTGTTAGCGCTCTAGTTGTTCTTTAGAACACTCTGGGAAGCTGCAGTAGAACACAAAGGCATCAACTGGCAGGCTGCTCCTGTTGAAATATAACAGGAAGATATTTGAGATCACACTTGAAATATGTCCTAATTTTTCTTTCTACAGCACTAACCATAATTTCTATGACAAAATGAACCCCATCATTTTGTTCCTTTTTAAATTAAATGTTTTAAGTGTTACCAGTTTATTCCAATCAAGATGGCTTCAGGTGTGCCATACTTTTGTCATAAGTAAGGCTGTTAGCACTCTAGTTGTTCGTTAGAACACTCTGGGAAGCTGCAGTAGAACACAAAGGAATCAACTGACAGTCTCTGCCCTTGTTGGATGTACATGTTTTACTGAGAATGTCAGACTTCATTCTCACATGAGTGAGAAAGATAATGTGAATTTACAGAAAATATGCTCTCATTTTAGCTTCTGGAGCACCTTCCAAACCTCCATGGGACAAGCATGAGAAAATAGTGTTCTCTCAAACATGATTCATGATATCCCAGCAGAAGGTTTTTCACATGGTAAAATCACCTTAGAATACACCACAATTCCTAAAATTAGTATGGTACCATCAACAAATAAATTCTAATGTAACTAAAGCCTGTTATCACCCTTTATAGTTCTCCTTTTGGTGACCCTCAAAATCTTCTATTCACTACAATGCATTTCAATGAGGTACTATCATTTATATTGGTCCCAAGATGGCTGCCAGCAATTCCAGGATGAAGTGCTGACAGCCAATCAGATCTCACGATGACATGTGTGGTTAGGCTCCGCCCAGATATATATGTGACTTTACTTTTGATTTTCTCAGGAACTACTGAACGGATTTACACCATTTAAGCAAAAGGCACGACACTGAACCAAGGGCTACTTCTTTGCCAAATTTGGTGTAATTCCGTTCAGCAGTTCGGGCTGTAGCTGCGACTAAAGGTTCCTATGGAAAAATGAATGGGGAAAACGCGTTTTGGGACCCCCCTTTTTCTCGGCCCCCGCTTGACGTATCACCCCGAGACTTTCAGGATAGGAGCGGACCGGAGCGCCCCAACAAGTTGGAAACTTTCGCGAAGATTCGTCAACCGGCGCCAACGGTATTTCAAATAGAATGTCGCGGATTTCCTATGGATAATAGGTTTTAACTATAACTATCTACTGGCGACCGCCAGTAGATAATATATATATATATATATATATATATATATATATATATATATATATATATATATATATATATATATTTCCCACAACGACCATCCAATACGACAATCAAGTTGCACTCTACCCCGCTGCTCACAAAAAGACGGCATTGCATCAAGTCAAAGTGCTAAATTATGTTTATTGTGATTTAACAGGCTATCACAACACTCCACATAGAAAGCCTACGCGTTTGGGATCACGCCTTCAATCGGGCTATCCCATCTACCCCACACTCAGTGTTTAAAAAGCAACAAAGGACTTTTACATCATCACAATGCGCTTCCTGTTAGCAACATCTAGAATGCCCACTCAGCTATATCGTCATGGGGTGTCAGCCATATTGAAATTCCACATTTGGATAAAACAAAATAATGCAAACAATAATCTTGATTTTAAATGGCCAATCTATCAAGGGGAGATATAGCACTCATTTATATTACATTAATTCTGGACTAAATAATAATAGCTTCATTGCCTCAAGAAGCTGTATATAGAACCCGTATAGAAACTAAGGGTTGTTCACACGGTATTTGGGGTACTCGTGCAGCAGTTATCCAAAATAATGTCAACATGATTCACTTATTAATGATACATTTTTTAACAACTACTGTCATTTGATCATGATATTTGAAACACAATATAATAATGCAAAATATTGCTAATATAAATATTTTCGTCATAAATATAAAGTGGAATGCTTCATATCATAATCATTTTGCACCAACCCCATAAAGTGCACAAGCTCATTCCCAATTAGTGTCATTATCCAAACTGACCCTGATTAGGGTACAGAATAGATTCCAATATTTCATTTACTGCAGCAATCTCATACATTATAAAGTTCAAATTCTTCAGTGAACAACCCACATTTATTATAAATATACACCATAAAATATACAATAAAGAAATCTCTAGAATCCCAAATAAAATAATCAATCCAGTAAAAAATACATACAATAAATATTTAAATCTCATATCCATGAATAAAGTGCACATGCATCCAACCCCCATCTTTCTTAACAAAAACTCAATAAATCATATAATATTGCATTTCACTACCAAAATAAGAGGCTGTACTCTCCCCCAAAGAGAGATATAACTCTGCTGATGTAACTAAAGTGCTTTAAGATCCCTATTTAGTATAATCCAATGCTATATAAAGTGCAAATGTTGTACAGTAGTGGACATCCAAAATAAATACAGAAGGGTCAATCCAGATAAAAACAAGTGTGTCCTAGTTCTCAGATCATAGAGAGTAAAACATCTATAAGATCTCTTCTATAGTTTAAGCCAGACCGGGAACCAAGACCTAAAATGGAGAATTGAGGAATGAAATGAAGGCTAAAACTAAGACTTATAAATTGACATGCAGCTCAGCATCAAGGTTATGACCCCACGGTTTATCAGTACATAAAAGAATGATCATCCATGATTCACAATGGCGCAATTGCAGTTCCCTATTACCTCTTGACGGATGAACTTTAATGTGTTTTATGCCATAATATTGAAAAGATGTTATATTTCCTTGATGCTCTTCCCAAAAATGTTTTGCCATGGGGTATGTTCGATCCTGGTGCTTGATATCCCTACTATGCTGCAAATTTCACAGTTTTAGCCGATTGATTTTGGTGCCCACATATCGCAAGTCACAACCACATTCCAATACATAAACCACAAACTCTGTTTCACAAGTAATCAATTCCCTGATCTTAATCGTCCTACCCTCAAAGGTCTTGTATTCAGTACAATTCATTCCAAATTTTCAGGCCTTACAGGTGGCACATTTTCTAAAACCCAAGCTTATACTGGTCACCCAATCTGGTTCTTGATGGTACATAGATCTAGTTAACATATCTCCCAGAGATAGTGCCTTACGATATGTAATCTTGGGATGCTGACCTATTATGTCTTTCAAATGTTCATCATGTTTTAAAATGTGCCAGTTTCTATTGATCAGGGAACTGATAGCGCCATGTTCCATGTTGTATCCCATAAAAAACATATTGCTTGGTCCCAGTCTCCATCCACCCCAAATGTAGGAGTTGATATGACTTGAGTGCTCAGCAACTGCTCCCTGTTTTTAGTAAGGATCCTCTGCTTCGCTTCTCTGAGGACACATAATGGATATCACCTTTCCTCATAATCATCATATTGGCTTCATTTTCAAATAATTCATCCGAAAGAGCAAATCCTGTGTGCCCTGAGTAACAGACTGTATGGAATACTCTATTTTAAAGAACAAGGATGTCCACTAATACAAAGTAAGATGGAATTACAGGCAGTCTTTTTTCAGAAAACCTTGGTTTGGATAGAGTCACCCACGACTTGCAATTTAACATCCAGGAAATCAATTTCTGGCATACTCCAATTTGCAGTCAGTTGTATGTTATATGGATTGGCAATCAAAATCGCAATATGCTCACACAAAAATGACTCATCCCCTTCCCACAAAATAAACATGTCATCAATAAAACATAGCAATCTTGTTAGTTTGGTGTGCATTGCATTCAGCCCAAGCAACTTCTTTCTTCCACCAACCCATGTAGATGTTGGCATACGTGGGGGGCAAATCTGCCCCCATTGCCGTTCCCTGTTTCTGGAGATATATTTTTTTATCAAAGAGAAAGATGTTGTGGGTAAGACAAAAGGAGAGCATTGTGAGAAGCATCCCCCTGCAGCTACGTTCAGAAATCCATCTTCTCGCCTTCCGAAAGCACCTGAAAACTTGGTTATTTCAAAACATCAATCTGTAAGCCACACTTCTTCTTCTGCCATGCTGCTAGTGCTGGGATGCCTATGGGCAGCTATGCGCTCTAGAAATGCTAACCACTAATAATAATAATCATAGTGTGTTGTGTCAATGTCAAAGGCCTCGAAAAAAGTAGCGGCATGCCTCTATCCTATATTCATGCGAAATCAAGGTATATAGGGAGCAGATATCCAACGTTACCATGATGTAACCACTACGTCACGGGATGTTGTTCACCTTACTTAGAAAATCATTAGTGTCCTGTATGTATGATGCAAGGCTGGTGACATAATGTCATGGAACAAATCAAAAAACTCGGGGGTGTTTTCCAACATTGACCCATTCATGCTGACAATCGGTCTTCCAGGGGGGTTTTGAAGAGCCTTATTTATCTTCAGAAGATTGTAAATTGCCCGCATCCTGGGGTGATCAGTCTTTAAATATAAATATTCCTCATGTGCAGCAGTCCCTGTTAGACCCATCCCTGAAGCAAAACATTATATTCATTCTGATAATCATTGATGGGGCGATTTCTCAATTCTTGATAGTGTTCTTTGACCTTCAGTTGTCTTTTCATTTTCTTGGTATATTGGCTGGTGCTTAAAATGACGACATTACCTCCCTTATCTGAGGGTTTAATAATGATGGCTTTGTTGGTCCGCAATGCATTCAATTCACGTCAATCATGCACAGAAAAATTGTTCCGATTTTTCAGTCGTTCTGTTGTCCTTAACTTATTAATGTCATCAGTTAGAAATTCATGAAACACATCAATCAAATTACGAGTCGGCAATTGTGGAGTGAACATACTCATGGGCCTCAGACCACTATCAATGGTCTGATCAGTAGAAAATCCCATCTGATTAAGCAAAGGGATGCCCCTCACTCTAGAGGCAGAGGCAGGGTCACAAATCGCTTCACCCATATCCAGATTATTAATTTCTAAAATGAACGGAATGTCACCAGTAGTTACATGTGTAGGACTAGAGGTCATGGGCTGCATGTTGGTGGTGGCACCTGAGGTTTTCATCAATAATCATCAATGATCAATAATGGCTGTCTGTTCTTCCATCCACTGTTTGGTATGAGTTATAAGAGTCTCCATGAGCCTGAAGGAAAATCCTTCCGTATTGGATCTCCATTCTTCAAACAAATCCGTGCCCATGTCCTCAAATGTTGGCATGACACATATATATATATATAACCTACTGGCGGTCGCCAGTAGGTAGTTATAGTTAGGACCTACTTTTCATTGGATGAGCGTTTTTTCATTTGCCAATATCTTTGGCGGCGTTTGACAAATCTTAACGAAAGTTTCAAAACTAATATGCCACTTACTTCAGCTGCTGTGTTGAAAGTTTCGAGGTGATCCGTCAAGCGGGGGCTGAGAAAAAGGGGGGGTCCCAAAACGCTTTTTCTCCATGTTAATTTCCATAGGACACTTTAGACATGGCCACAGCCCGAACTGCTGAATGGAATTGCACCAAATTTGGCAAAAAGGTAGCTCTTGGTCCAGAAAGCACTCTTTTTGTTAAATGGTGTAAATCCGTTCAGTAGTTCCAGAGAAGTATAAAGATTTCTCAGATATACAACTGTGGCCGCGTTGGATCCGCGAACCCTCCCGATCTTGTGCCTGAGAATTGATTGGCTGCCAACACTTCAAACCAGGAAGTGCTGGCAACCATCTTGTGACTCGGTTAAATCGAGTCACAAGCAAAAACCTTAAAACACAAGAAAAGGAGGCAGGTTAGAACACCCTGACCCCCTAGGCCTAATCAAGGGAGCCAAAAAAAGCATTTTTTTAAATTTTTCGGTGAGATTCTCGGTTGATTCGCGAATCCGGCAAAAAATTTTTTTTTTTAAATGAAGCGCGGGCTCCCATGCTTTGTTTTCTTTAGGCCCCTGGCTGGGCCAGGTCTCAGGGGAAATTAGAAATAAAGGTGCGGGGCCCGCGTGGGCCCCTGCAGCCCAGAGGACCGCCACGACACCGGAGCTTATAGTATGAAGTGCGTGGGCACAATGGCCCCCCGCAGCCCCAGGAGCCATCACCTCCCTGGGACTTTATTATAGTTATAATGCATGGGGGGGCTCCAGCCCCCCACCACACAGCCCTGGGGACGGCCACCTCCCTGGGGCTATAATGGAAAAAGATGCGTGGGTGGGCTCCGGCCCTCCCACGCAGCCCGGGGACGCCACCTCCCTGGGGCTAGTTCAGAAAAATGCGAGGGACCACGCACTCCCTGCTGCTTCGGGGACCACCACCTTCCCGGGGCTATTTTGGACCCGTAAATGGCCCTGGGGACCGCCGCCCCCCAGGGCCGGCTCCAGCAATATCCCGGGGTGTCCACCCTGGGGCATTGCAGTTTGTTATGGGATGGTGGGAGCAGTGCTCCCACCATTCCATAGCAAACAAGTGTGCTTACTTTGAACAAGCAAGAGCACTTTGACCTCACTTGGTCAAAGCGAGCACACTTTACTTTTTACACCCAGGTAGCTGCATCTTAGCAGCTCCCTGGGGGTAAAAAGCAATGCTGGCTCCCACAGGAGCCGGGAGCCAGCCGGGACCGTCTGGGCCTTCAGGCACCCCTGTGGTCCCCAAGGAGATCACCATGCCCCCTCCATTTTTATTTTAATTAAAAAAATTAAAAATGGGTCAGGCCCCAGGGGATGGGGTCCCCAGGGCCCAAAAGGATCAAGGGAAGAGGGGCCACACAGCCCCCCTCCTAAAATAAACATTAAAAAGGTAGCCAGCAACTCCCCGGATGCCTCAGGGACCCTCAAGAGCCAAGGGATCACATTGCCCCACCAGCAGTGCACCGAGAGACGCGTTTGCAGAGTGGTAGAAAAAGGGGCGTGGTCTCCAACCACCTCTCAAAAATCCCACTGTGTGGGGCTTACTGGAGGTAACAGGTTTGCTTGTTGGCCCCTGAGGACCCTCACCAGCGAAGGGGACTTCATCCCCCAACCAAGAGCGCGCCAGGAGGTGCATTTGCAAAGTAGTGGAGAAAGGGAGCGTGGCCTGCTATAAGAACTCAGCAAACCTGCTGTATGGTACTTACTGGAGGTAATAGGAGGGGTAGTTGCCCCCCAAGGACATGCTTGGTGGCCAACTACCCCACCTGTTGCCTCCAGTAAGTCCCATAAAGCAGGATTGCTGAGAAGTTGTCAGAGGCCACGCCCCCTTTCTCCACCACTCTGTGAGCATGCCTCCTGGTGCACTAGTAGTTGGGGGATAAAGTCCCCTTGGCCCCAGAGGGACCTTGGTACCTCCTGTAAGTCTTTTGCAGCGGAATTCCTGAGAGCTGGTCGAAGGCCCAGCCCCCTTTCTCCACCACTCTGCAAACAAGACTGCTGGTTAAAAAAACCTTAGAAACTCAGTAAAAAAATAAAGGTTATAGGGATGTTATAGTTAGGAATTAGCATTTAAAAAACCTTGGAAATTCACTGAAAAAACCAAAGGATACAAGGACATTATAGTTAGCAAATAGAATTAAAAAACATTAAAAATTCACTAAAACACCCAAAGGTTACAGGGACGTTATAGTTAGGATCAGATTTTACTGACACAAAACCAGAGAAATTCAGCCGTTATAGTTACCTGAGTTAACTATAACTCGCAACCCCGCAATGCATTGCTAATGACAGCACATATTACATCACTCATGACATGGTCAGTGTACAGGAATTTACAGGAAAACATAACCACTGTTGCCATTATTTTCCACCACATCAGTCAATCAACTCTGATCACTGCACTGTGTAGCTTAAAAATTAATCTGACTGGATTGAATGTAATGATACATGTTTTACAGTAAAGCAAAGGTTACCTTGGAAACTTTCAACTCTTACCTCATATTTTTGGAACCAAAGATGTAGAAAAAAAAATATTTACAAGAATTTATGTATATATAAACAGGCAAAGAAGTGTGGAAATTGAAGTTCATTGTCAGTATGTGGCCTACCAAGGATAGCAACGATCTAATGAATGAACTTTTTTTGAATAGTAATACAGGAATTTTCTATTAAATTATTTAATGCTTATGAATGCACAGCATACAAAAATCTTAAGTTACTTTACTACTAGGCATATTTTAAGACAGTAATTAGTTACTGCCAGTGAAGTCAAGTAAGTACTTTTTATTATTATACTTGAACATACTTTTAAGATGTGGGTTTAAAAAAATATATTTATGATTTATTTTTCCTCCATAGTTCAATGATGGTCTGCATTACTGTGATTTATTCACAGTATACACACTATTTGTATTCTAATAAAAAAATATGTCATATATGACATCAGGCTATAGTCAGTGTGAATGAAGTTTCTGAGAATAAAAAAAATGTTTATCACTGAATATTATAGCAATGGGATATACAGAATATTAATAACATGACATATTCTCTTTTTACCAGGCTAGGAAGATCTGAAAATAGATATGATTGGAGACAAGAGTCACTACATCTATACATCCTACTGCACCACATTGTAACTCTTGAACAGAGTAGTCTCTGTCCCACACCTTACTACATACACCTGTTACTTTTCAGAGAGGATTCAGGATAATGTAGTTCTTCTCTAACTCTTAGTAACAACACTCATCGAGGAAGTTCTCTGTGAAGATCAAAGTCCTTCAATGCACTCTACTATACACATCCATTGTCCTGAAGAGGTCTGTCACACAAAAGGTGAGTCTGTTTTTACATACTAGTATTATGATCTGTCACCCTGGTGAAGCCTTTCACTGGAGAGGCTATTCTCTTCACACACTCTACTACACACATCTATTTTTCTGTGTCTCAGTGTCACTAGAGAGGCTAGTCTCTCCCTAAACACTAATATGAACATCGATTAGTCTTGCAAGCAGTCTGAAGAGAAAGGTAAGTATGTTGCTATACCCTACTACATATAGTCATAACTCTCAAAAATTGTCTAAGTTTAGCCTGTACAGATTCTACTATACACACTTCTGTGAGAATAGAGAGATTTTAACACACAAGTAAGTTCCTCTACACAATCTACTACAGTCTAAAGTCATCACTCAAAGCAAAAGTCTCAATGGAAAGATAACATTCTTAACACATCCTACTGCACACATTCAGTGTTCAAGACACAGGTCTCAGCGGATATGCCACTCTCGCTTTATAGTCTACTACAGACTTCTATCATCAAGAGAAACCTGTTAACATAAAAGCTAGTTCCTCTCCATTATGTACTATACATAGCCATGACAAAAGAGAGAATTGTCTCTGAACATGTTAGTCTCTTTCAACACTCTACTACAAACAGTTGTCACCTTGAAGAGAACCATCAGCAAGGACTCCAGTACCTCCCAACATCCTGCTATGCACAGTTGTCACAACAGAGAGATATGTCAGCAGAGAGACCAGTCTCTCCCCATACTCTACCACACAAAGTTCTCGCCCTGGGTACAGGTCTCAACAGAAAGGTAATTCCTTCTCATGCATTATAGTGTACTGCTGTCCTGCTGGTGTTATGAGTAAGTAGACATCCCTCTCCCTCCCTAGAACCTACTATGCATACCCATCTCCCTGGGTAGAGGTGTCAGTGGAGAGTACAGTCTCTGTTCACAACCTACTATACATTCCTATCATCAAGTGGAGAGGTGTAAGCAGACAAGATACTCCCTCCCCACTTCCTATGACACATACTTCTCATCCTGGACAGAAGCAAGTTTCTGTGCTCATCCTACTATTCATGCCCATGACCCTCTAGAGAAGTCTGTCTCCTCCTACACACTAGCACTCAAACTTCTCATACAAAAAAGAAGTTGCAGTGGACAAGACAGTACTTCACCACACCCTACAAAGTGCATCCAGTGTTGACAAGAAACATCTGAGCAGACAGACCACATTCCCCATACACTCTACTAGACACAACTCTTGTGAATGAGACAGGTTTTAGCACAGAGGCCAGTCCTATTCTGTACTCTACTACATAAAGTTGTCATGCTAGACAGAAATCTCACTGCAGACATCAGACTATTTTCCATTGTCTATTACAGACCATCATCGGTCTATGTACAAAGCTTAACAGAGAAGGAAATCTATACCCACACACTAGTACATACATTCATCATCCAAAAAAGAGATATAGGTAGATAAATGAGTCCTTTATCACACTCTACTGTACACACTTGTTATCTAAGACAAAGATGTTACTAAAAGGGGCTTTTCTCACAAACTATAGACCTATTGGCCTCCTAGATACTGCCCAGAAGGTGCATGCCAGGCAATTGCTTGATAAGCTTAATGAGTGGGTCCATGGAAGAGAAATTATGATCCCACACCAAGCAGGATTTAGACCGAAAGTCAGTACCATTGATCAAGTCTTAAGGCTGTTGCCTATCGTTTGGAAATATACCAAACTATAGAAGGGCATATTACATCACATTCGTTGATCTCAGAGCAGCCTTTGATCTTGTTCCTAGAGGGCTGTTGCAGCATCCTTAAAGGAACTGGGAATACCTGAGACACTAGTTGGCCAAATAGAAAATCTCCATCAGAACAACTATGCCCAAGTTCGCTGGGGCCCTAGGGGGAAATTATTTGACAAGATTTCGATTTGTAGAGGTGTGAGCCAGGGGTGTGTCCTAGCCCCCACCCTATCCTCCCTTTATGTCAACAATGTGGTAGATGCACTATCAAAGGAGAATACAAATGCACCAAAGCTAGATGGGGTGTGGGTTCTCGCACTTCTCTTTGTAGACAACAACCTCCTAATATCCCAGACTCCAATGGGCCTCCAATTGCTTCTGCCCAACTTCAATGCCTGCTGCTTATCTAAGGGCCTTGAGCTAAACATTTCCAAAACAACGTTTTTGGCAGTTTGACCCTATAAGGTATTCAAGCAACCCTTAACCCAGGCAAATGAAACCTTGGAGCGGTGCATAGATTTGAATATCTCGGAATAATGCTCGATAGCAAGCTATCATGGCTACCCCATATTGAGAAAAGAATGGCAGTGATCCAACAGAAAGCTTTAGTAATTTATAGGAGATTTCAGGGGTCAACCTTAAGGGCAGTCCTCCCCGCCATAGTACTGTATAAGTTAAATGCTCAATCCACTGCTCTATATGGGGCCGAAATATGGGGCCATGTGAAGTCAGATCTTCTTACAACTAGTGAAAACAAGTTTGTACGTTCCCTCCTTCACCTCCCTACTAGCACTCCCCTAATCCCCATGTTTCTAGACGTCACTTTAAAAAAGACCGGGGGCCGTTAGACTTAGACCCTTATTATATTGGGTGAGACTATGGACGACCGAGGAATTGAGCCCATATCGGAAGGCAGTAGAGGAACTGTTGACCCTAGATATCCATCTTACATTCCCTTGGTTTAAATATATACGCTATTGGCTTGACAAGTTGGACTTCGGACACTTCTGAATGGATCCCGGTTTCCTGCTTGCCGCGTCCCATCTACAATTGAAAGCCCGTTACTGGGAGTTCATCCAGGGAAACCTCCACAGCTCCTCTATCCATGGCAGATTGACACAACAATTCTTCTCCATCAAGGATACACCCAGCTACTAGGTCTTTCTTTGGCCTCGCGGGTTGCAAACGGGAGAATCGGTAGTACATCTATATTCACCTTATGCTCCAAGCTACAGAACAAAACAGTACACGATGCGATGTTCTTCTGTCCAGTATACAAAAAACCAAGAGGGAAGTGTATACCACCCCAATGCAAATATGTTGGTATACGAAGGTACCTGGAGGCACTAAGAATTTTGAGGAGCAGCACGTCCACTTACATCGTTTTTGCAGTAAGCAGCTATCTATTCTCAGTCGCCATTATAAGGAAAGGGAATCTGATGGTCCTTTTAACTTAATTTTAAACTAGATAAAACTGCGATTTGCCACAAAAGCCCTTGCCTTGCAGGAACCCATGAACTAAGGCAAGTAGTGTACCTTTAAAACTACTGCAACATTAGAATAAGCATACCAGCCACGATATCTGACCCCTGCACTTTCCTTACATAAGATGTACTTTGTTCTAAGGTGTACAGGTTTTTAGACTAGGGAGTTTTAACAAATGTTTCATGATGATTTTAATAATGGATTGCAGTAAGCAGTTATCTACTCTCAGTCACTATTATAAGGAAAGGAAATGGTCTCAAATTTTAACTTGGTGATCCTTTCATCTTAATTTTGACTAGATAAAACTGTGATTTTCCATGATAGCCCTTGCCTTGCGGAAACCCAGGAACTAAGACAAGCAGTGTACATCTAAAAGGGCTGCTATATTAGAATACGCTTATTAGCTATGACATCTGACCTCTACACTTTCCATGCACAAGATGTAGTTTGTTATAAGCTGTACAGGTTTTTAGACTAGGGAGTTTTAAGAAATGTTTTATAATTATTTTAATAACGCAGCAATAAAAACATTTGCCTTTTCTACTTATGTAATTACAGTAATGGTATGTATTTTATGTTGCATGTTTTATGGAACAATCTTCCGAAATAAACAAATTGAACTCTACTAAAATGCCTGTCCCTCCCTACATGATGTGATGTATTCTTGTTAGCTTGAGAAGTGATCTTAGTGGATAGGTCACTACCTCTTCAGAGCATATTAGAGTAAGGACATGCCCAGGAGAGACTTGTAAGTAGTGAGGCCAAATGTTTTTCACAGCCTACTACACACATTTTTGTTTACTCTGTGGTGCCCTCTTAGCAGAGTTATAGTAGCAATATTAATCCTTCTACACACACTTTAGTTAGTACTCATCATAGGCTAATGAAAACTAACACTAAATAAGACACTATCTCCCAATACCTTATTACAAACATCACTTACTGTTTGGAGAAGTACTATTGGACAGAAGGGTCCATCTCTATATGCTACCATATATGTAAATTATCCAAAAGAGATGTGCCAGTAGAGAAAACACATTTTCTCCACTACCTACCACAGTGTCCTACACATGCTTGTTACCCTTGATAGAGGTCTCAGCCGAGATGCATGTCACTTCCTACACTCTGCTACACACACTCTTCACCCTGGGGACATAAGTCATAGAGAGGCTATTTCTCCCAAAACCCTCCTAAAAATGCCTGTCTCCCTGGAGAGAGGTGTCAGTGAAGAGGGGACTCTCTCCCCATATCCTACTACACACACTTGTTATTATGGGCAGAGATGTCAGCAGAGACGCCTGCAAATCCCACATCATACAATACCCACCCCCTGGAGGCACATTAAAATGGACTGGCCACTCTATCAAAACATACTACTGCACACACTTGTCTCCCTAGACAGAGGTCTCAGCTGAGAGTACAGTCTCCCACTAGATGCTACTAGACACACACATTTAAAAAATATGTGTGAGGAAAGAGGCTAGTGCTTCTGCTCAGTCTATTACAAAAAGCTAACATTCTGGGACATGAGTCTCAAAGAAGAGGATAATGTGTACACACATAGCACTACAGTCATCTGCCATGTTGCTCAGGAGTCTCAATGTAGACACTAATATTTTCTGACACTGTATTACATACACCTGTTACCCATTGGTAAAGTTTGAGAAGAGATTGTAGTCCCTTTTTGAATGGTCAAACCCCCCACCTTTTGCTGCAATGCTGATTGTTATGACTCTGAAAGTGCACTGGAGCCTGCTGCCCAGGTCCCAGTGCCTGTGCTTTCTCCCTAAATCTATTAAGTGCAAATTGGCATCCCCAATTGACAAGGACTTTACTCCCTTATAAGTCCCTATTATATGATACCAGTGGTACCCAGGGCATGGGTGGTAAAGAGGTCCCCAGGGCTTTCAGCACTGTTTGTGCCACCCTGAGTGAGCCAAGTAAACTATTGACAGCAGGCCTGCAATTGCAGACTGCAGGAACAGTGTAAACTGCTCCAATTCAACTTTGCCCTCACCATGTGCGACAAAGTCAATGCACTGTTTTTAATATATACCAGCCACTGTTAAGGAAGGCCTCCTAAAGCCCAAGAGGCAGGGTGCATTATATTATATTAAAGGTGTGGGCAAGTAATTGAAAGCTTATATGCCCCTACAGTGGCCTTTTCCATTAAAGAACAATTTAAGTGATAGACGGTCCATAGGATAACATGGACTGGCACCTGGACAACCCTGAGGTTGGCAGCTCTATTATGGTACCACCTAAATATGTTGTGTTTGGTAGCAAACAAATTGCCTTCTCACCCATGACACAAATCTCGTGTTAAGGGCGATATGGCATGCACCCAGGTGGCTACCTTAGAGGTTGCCCACCTGTTTGCATCAGCTTCTCTGTGCTCCGGCTGGCAGCCCACGCTTGATGCCCCCAAGACATGATTCTGACCTCCTGCCAGGCAGTGTGATCACTCCCAGGAGTCAGGAACAAAAGCCTGGGCAGGAAGGAGGTCACATCTCCTCCCTCCCAGGGAAACTACTCAAGTGGCATATCAAGGTGGTGAGCTTCAAAGGCTACACCACCTCTAATAAGCATCAGGTCTGACTCCCAAAGGAGGGAACAGCCCTTCCCTTGCCTGAGGCACCTTTGCACCCAGGCAGGTGGGAAATTAGGTCTGCAGGAGGTGTACACCCCAGAAGACTAGCCACACCTTTAGCATGGGCTGCCTAGTCTGTACAGATAGGGAAGGCCTGCCATTTTAATGTAGTAGAAATAGTGGGTTCTGCATAGAAAAATTGACCTACACCTCTAACGCCACTAAATCCAGGATTTAAGGGCTACACCTGACACCAGAACCTCAGTTCTAACTCAACTGCATCGAAGAGGACAAAGAAGAGACCTGTGACTGTGATTGCAAGACTTCGCACAAAGCAAAAGAAGGATACTCTGTCCCTGTGGCAACAATCCTGGAATTGCCTGATCAAGACTCGTCCTAGGCTAGCTCTTGTTTCTGCAAGACAGAGGGCCCTGTGAGAGCCTAAAGCACCCTCAGACTCCCTTGGACTAGTGGTACTACTCCCCTGCAAACTGCAGGTAAAATGCTCTGGATCTGAAGACCAGCTGCCCATCGGGCCCACTGAGGGATTGCCCAAGTCCAGATGGTCTAATGCATTGTGGGAACTGTAGTCCTGCCTTCCACGAAGTTACAGGCAGCTACTGTGTTCCCCGGGACCACCGGACGAAATGTATCTTTGCCAAGGCTTGTTTGCCTTCTGTCAGCCAACCAACCACTGCACTTGACGCTGCACCTAGCGGGAACTCCATCTAACCTTCAACCAATGCCAGCAACCACCCCTTTGTTGTGTTTTTGCATCTTGTTCACCAAAGCACCATGTAAGAGGTAAAGAGCAGCTCTCCCGCGGCTCCTGTTCAGCACCAGGAATAGCCAGGAAACTCAGAACCCAGGCTCCATGGGCCAGGTAAAATTTAACTGACTGTCGTGGCTTGGTTCTGGGACCTGAATCACCTTTATCCTCCTTGGGTTCCACACAACTCGACCTGCAAGTAACCGATTGTTACTACCACTTTTTCCAATTGAGCGCAATGCAAAGGTTTGCAGTATTGAACTACCGTGATTTATGCTTAGTTCTAAAATCCATAACTCCAGTTATATGTATCTGATCACATTTTTTTTAATGTCTAAATTAAGATAAAAATACACTTTATTTTTGTAATTTTTTGCTGGATTTCTATAGAGTCATGTCAATTACTTATCGTTCATGTTGGTAGTCTGAAATGCTTAACACGTGTTCCTTTAGTAAAGCCTAACTGCTCTTTGCCACGCAGCCAGGACAGAGCAAAGGATTTATTACTGTGTATCCAAGGAACTTCTTTTGGGTCTGTGAGAGTACTGCATGGTGAAGCCTAACCAGCATAACCATAAAATACTCCACTTTCCTACACTATACCCACATCGTAATATCCACACCCATAACCCTGGGGAGGAGTCTTATGAAAGATGGCAATGTCTTTCTATACCCTGCTACATACAGCTATCATTCTGAGGCGATGTGTAATTTTAGAAGACACTCTTTTTCTACACCCAACTATGCACAGCTGTCATTGAAGACAGAGGTATCAGCTGAAAGGCCTGTATCTACTCACATACTACTACAAACACTTCTCATTCAATAGAGAAGTGTCACATGAGAGGAGTGTCCTTCAGCACGACATACTATATACATTGAACGTTAAACACAGAGGTCCGAGCAGAGAGACCACTCCCCTCACATACTCTACTACATGTTTATAGTCAAGGAGACAGGTTTCAGCGAAGAGACCAATCCTAACACCTACTATACTGCACAGAGTTCTTATCAAAAACAAAAGTAGCACTGGTCAGGTCACTGTCTTTCAATGTCCACATTCTACTGCGCACATTCTAGTAAGAACCAACTTTAGCCTAGAGAAAAGTGTTACTGTGAAGGCAGTCTCTCCCAAAATCATGCAACACACGTTGTTACTGTTTGGACAGCTGCTAGTGGAGAGGACAGTCCCTCTCTATATATTCTAATATACACACACATCATCCAAAGGAAATCTCTCAGCAGCGAGAGCAGTCCCTCTGCGCACCCAACTAGAGTTGCCTATCATTCTGGGGGTACATGGCAGGCAGGGGAACGTGATATTTATGTCCAATGAAACTTCCACAAAAAAAGATATAATCAACTGTCAGAAAATAATGATATAGGCTAACTCTTAAAAGAGTCTTTTTGGGATTTTAGAAAACTTTTTCAAAGTTTTTTTGTTGTGTATTTTACATTTTTCTCGGGAAGAATAACTTTAGTTTTACATCAAAAACATTTCAAGAAGAGCAAAAACAAAAATGGTAAATAAATTATTTTTGGGGCATGTATGAGTGACAACAAGGCTATCCCTCGCACTGCTGTTCAATTTAGAAGCAAATATGATTGTGCCATAGAGATGACAATATAGATTTTTTTTTTTTTTTAAATTTTCAAAACCTTTATTGACAGATTCAGCATAATCAAAATACACTTTTGCATCAGAGCAAAGCATCGTACATAGCAGGCTATTTGCGGAATATTATAGACATAGTGAAATCTCAATCAGATAGAAGCATTATTCTGTACAACACGACTATGGCACCATGAGCAACACATAGCTAAAGGAGGTGGTGACAGCACTGTAGGGATAGAAACAGGCACGGTCGGAGGGGGAGAAAGGGACAGGGAGGAAGGCAATTACTGACCAGCACCGGCGACCGCCGCAGGCAGAGTGCCGGCGGGGAGCGCGGGAGAGGCAGTTCGGCTCAGATGTGGTCGGGAATGGAGGTATGTCACTAGGGGACCCCATATGTCAGGTGGGTGGGATCTCGCAGGCATAAGGTCCCAGAATTCAGATAACAAGGTCTGGCATCTCGAAGCATCTTCATGCCAGTGAGTGAACGTGGGCGCCGGTCTGCGACCCCAACACATGGCCACCCTACGCTGAGCAAGGACGAGCAGCATTGAGAGCAGGTGGGGAGAAGCATCCAGGCAAAATTTGACAAAGCCCAGCAGGCACAACGGCGGGTCGGGCTGAACCTGTGCGGAGGTAATCTCAGAGATGGCGGCACAAACCGCGAGCCAGAAATCCGATCCCTTGGGGCACAACCACGCAAGATGAGTAAAATCCGCGGCAGGGGCAGAGCAACGCATGCATCTATTGTTGGGAATGAGTCCCAGTTTATGTAGCTGAACAGGAGTGCGGTATAGCCTGTGCAAATATTTGAAATGTATAAGACGAAGATGATAATTGGGAGATAATTTCTTCGTCTGGTTACAGCAATAAAGCCAATCAGCTTGAGCGATGTCCATGCCCAACTCTTCGCCCCATGCCGCGCGTGCGCGGTCAGTGGAGATGGAGGTGGTCGACAGCGTTAGGGCGTATAGTTTAGTTACCAACTTGCGGGGAGTGGGGGATGTATATATAAAGTCAAGAGCAGGCATCGAAGGTGGAGGTTGGGGGAACGTGGGATACAGCTCCTTGCAGATAGCCCACAGCTGATAAAAGAGCAGTGTGTCCATCGGACCTGAGGAAGCAGGAAGAGAGTAAAACGTGTTTCCGGGGTAAAGATCCGCCAGGGTCGTCAGCCCCAAGCGAGCGGCATGTTTAGACATGCCAGTTGGTTGGAGAGGAGGGAAAGCAAGATGACGTACAATCGGCATGGTATTTGCCGATAACGTCGGAGCATTGGAGAGATGGCGCAGTCCCAACCAGGCCCAGCGCAGTGTCTCGACCGTGTCCACCTCAGCACGTGGGCGACTCACCGGGGCAAACAAGGCAGTGGTCAGCGGCCAAGGAGCTGCAAGGTCGGCTTCAACCGCAACGTGCGGCTGATAAGGAGTGGGGTGAATCCAGAAATGTAAAAAACTGGCCTGGGCACTTAAGGCATAAAGTTTAAAATTGGGAGCGCCCATACCGCCAACCGACATAGGGAGAGTGAGGATGTCATATGCAATCCTGGGCTGTTTGCCAGCCCAGACCAAAGAAATGATCAGAGAATGAATTTTACGAAAGAAATGGGCAGTGAGAGGTATTGGGATATTCAAAAAGAGATAAAGGAATTTCGGGAGGACCACTATTTTGGCGATGGCTATGCGACCAGCCAGGGACAAGGGGAGTCGGTTCCAATGGGGTATTCTAGACTCGAGCCAGTCCACCGCGCGCCCAAAGTTGGCCCTCCAGAGGTCATCCAAGTCCCTGCTCAGCCAAATACCTAGGTAACGGGTGGGGCTGGAGGCCCATACAAAGGGAAAGTCCGGAGTGAATGGCTTGGTGGCATCAGTAAGAGGGAACAACACTGACTTGCTCCAGTTGTCCTGTATGCCGGACAATCCACCAAATCGTATTATCTCACGCACAAGGGGGCTGAGGTTGTCTTGGGGGTGGCGGACATATAACGTAATGTCATCGGCATACATGGAGACCAAGAGGGCGCGGGCCGAGAAGCCGATACCCTTCTGAGTATGGTGTTGCCGGAGTCTGGCCGTGAGAGGCTCCATCGCAATGGCGAAGAGTATAGGGGAGAGCGGGCATCCTTGCCGAGTGCCGCGTTCAATCAGAATAGGTTCTGATACCTGACCATTGATCCGAAGACAGGCGGAGGGGCGAGTGTAGAGGAGAGATATCTTACGGATAAAAATGTTACCAAAGCCAAGGCACGGTAGAAGAAAAAATAGAAAAGGCCACTCCAGTGTATCGAATGCCTTGGTGGCATCAAGTAGAGCGGCCACCGCGGGGAGGCTAGGGTTGATTTGATGAAGGACCGAAAAAATTGTCCGAAGGTTATGCGAGGTGGCACGGCCAGGGATGAAACCGGACTGATCGGGCAGGGCGATGAGGGGCATAAGGAGGAGAAGACGGGAAGCCAATAACTTTGCAAAAATCTTATTATCGATATTAATTAGAGAGAGGGGGCAGTAAGAATCGCGGCAGTCAGCTGGTTTGTCCGGCTTGAGGAGTAGCGTTATCATCGCCTCGCGGAGTGACTGCGGGAAGAGGCCATTGTCAAAGGAATCGTTATACATGGCGGCCAGATGTGGCACAAGAAGCGAAGCAAAAGCCTTATAGAACGAGGCGGGTAGGCCGTCCAAACCTGGGGCCTTATCACTAGGTAAACTATTTATGGCAGCAAGTATCTCTTCCTTAGAGAAGGGCTCATCTAAGAATTTACGATGATTGTCCTCTAGCCAAACTAACGCGAGAGTATCAAAATATTGTTCGAAGGCCTCACGCAAGGGAGGGGAGCCAGCGGTGTAGAGTTGCGAGTAGTAGTCCATAAAATGAGCCTTAATTTCGTCGGGGGAGGTGGTTCTGGTGGGGCCACCATCTCGGAGAGCCGCAATATACGACGCGGCATGGGGGGACGTAGAAGGTTGGACAGGGTCTTACCAGGCCGATCGCCCTCTCCGAAGCGACGAGCTCGGGCCTCCCTGCCAAGAAAGGAGAGTTCCCTATCGGCCTCCAGAGCAAATTCAGACTGCTTATCACGCAAGAGCGCGAGGGTCTCAGACCTGGGATGGGCCACATGAGCAGCGTCTAGAGCCTTAATCTCCAATTCTAGCTTGTCCAATGAGACGCGGATGGAGCGAAGGACACCAGCTTGTTTAGATATACACTCGCCACGTATCACTGACTTAAAGCATTCCCACAGGATGGACACTGAGTCCACAGAACCGACATTTAAATCAAAGTAGTTGGTAATCGCTGTTTGGATCTCGTCACAGAAGACGGAATCGCGGAGAGCATTCGGAGGAAGACGCCATGTGAAAGCGCGCTGTGGGGAGTGAGGAAGACGAAGACAAATCTGGACTGGAGCATGATCTGAGAAAGTGCGTGCCATATGATTAGCGGAGGTAAGCCAAGTGAGGACATCTGGTGAGGTAATCCATAAATCAATACGGGACCAGCAGCCCGAGCACCGGTGACGCAAGTGCCTTCACGGGCCTCGGGCCACATGTGCCGCCAGGCATCATATAACGAGTTGTCAGTGAGTATGGACTGAAGTAGAGCAGTGGAGCGAGGGTGGGATGAGTGGGGGCCAGAGCGATCTAAGACTGCGGAAAGTGTAACATTAAAATCCCCCCCCCAGATAAGGGCTGCCGGGCCCAGGGAAGAAATGAGGTGCCATATGTGAGTGAAGAGATCGGGATCGTCCGAATTAGGGCCGTACACAGCAGCAATCGTCATTGGTTGGGACAATAGGGAACCATGCAAAATCACATACCGTCCGTCAGGGTCCGTGAGTACCTGAGTAGTATGCCAGGGGAGCCCCCTTCGTATCAGAATGGACACTCCCCTAGAATAGGAGGAATAATAAGAAGAGTGCACTTCACCCCAGTGGCGCAACTGGAGTCTGGTGGAGGTCACAGGCAACAGGTGGGTTTCCTGCAAGAGGCAAATGTCGACCTTGTGTCGGTGCAAGTGAGAGTGAATGAGCCTGGCTTTACGGTGATCATTAAGACCACGGATATTCCAGGTCCAACATATGGTGTCAGTCATGTTATTCTATAACTGGGTAAAACTGGGACGCAGAGCAAGAGGCCAGATAGCGGAAAGAGCCAGTGTAGGCGCTGGGACAAGCAGGACCTGACCAGGAGGAGAACAGGGCATTCGCCAGAGGCAGATAGTGGGGCCGGCTGGTAGCCTGCAATTCTAGAAGGCCCAACCGTGGGGGGAACATCCAGTGCACTAAGAACAGAAAGGGAAGGGAAAACAGTGCCATTCAGGAAGAGGAGGATGTCGTGAACAGTCATGCTAAATTGAACATGTCTAGCGGTGAAGTGATGCATTCTGACAGGAAGCGGAAGATGACGACACAGAAGCAAAAAGGTCCCCATAGAATGGTAAACAAAACCCGCAAAAAACCCCCACACCAACCCAACCCAACCCGCCACACAAAATGCAGTCTGGAAGCCAGTTTCTGGCAAGTCAATAACGACAGAGTGCAGTCAACCACATTCCCAAAAACACACCCACCCACCCAACCACCCCACCCTTGCGACCCCAAAAAAAACATTACCAGAAGACCCGCCACCCCCGCACCCACTCCAACCCCCCAATCAGGCTGAGATACCTCCCCTACCCACCCCAGGAACCCGCAACTTGGAAGAAGGAAAACAACGTTAGGAAAGGGAATTATCCCGTGAGGGTATGGCAGAGCTCAGCGTACTCCCCCGCAGTAAAGCAGGGTGGCCAAGCTATGAGGACAACAGACAGCGTTCAGGTCAGAATTAACCAGTAAGTCACAACAGATCAATCATTATCACTAAGGTGGTCGGTTGTAGCGAGCTGAGAGCCAGATGGTGACAAGCGGGATGATTTATCAAGTTTCTTGGCAAAGGCAAGGGCGTCTCTGGGATCAGGAAACATGAGCGTTTTTTCGCCCTGTCAGACTCTCAGCTTTGCTGGGTAAGCCAATGAGTAAGCGACATCATGTTTTTGGAGGATCCGCTTAGCTGGGAGGAATTCGCGGCGAGCGGCCTGGACAGCTAGAGTATAGTCAGGGTAAAATGAGAGCGAGTTTCCTTGATGATTGATTTTGCCCTTATCGCATGCTGTCCAGAGGATGGCGTCTCGATCTCTGACATTTAATATTTTTGCAATAATGGGGCGAGGAGGTAATCCGGGACCAGGACGTGGACCAAGAGAGCGATGAGCGCGTTCAACAATAAAGACTGAGGAGAGAATGTCACCAAAAAGTTCCCTGACAAGCTGCTCCACGAAATCCTCCATGCGGGAGATATTGGTGGACTCTGGTACTCCCGTGATGCGGAGATTGCTCCGACGGGAGCGCGCCTCCAAATCCTCATTTTTATTTTGGATAATGTCCAGTATTTTGTCCATCTGCAATAATTTCTGATGATCCTGAGTGGCGGCGTCCTCAATGTCTGAGATCCTGGACTCAGCGTGCAGGAGGCGATTGTCGTGGGAGTCCATACGGGCCTTGACCGAGTCCAGGCGTGCGGAGAGTTGGTCGAGTTGGGCAGCGATTCCGGTGACCGTGGACTTAACGTCGAGCATAATCACCTTCAGGTCATCGTCACGAGCGGGAGGGGACTCCATGTTAGCCGCTGGGTCGCCCCCGTCCGGTCCTGCACTGTCCTGGCGAGTCGATCAGCGCTGGTCGAAGGCGATTTTGGGCTGCTTGGGGTCAGTCCGCCCCATGGCGGTCAGACTCAGGCAGAAGGCATCACCAGGGAGCAGAAGGGCGGAATAGCGGTCAAGAGGGGCAGCGGCAAAGGGCACAGCGGGCGGGCCACCACTCCACAGCCAGTACAGTCAGAGTAGAGGAGATAGCAGAGACCCCAGCACCAAGACCTAGCCTCGGCCGACCACAACAGGTAATGGGCGCAGAGGGGCGACAAAGGGAAGTGGCTGATGGCACGGGCACCAGGGCGGCAGCACAGCAGGGAGACACAGGAATAACACAGCACCTTAAACCAAAGGCAAAGAGGATATCAAGGGAGCCCACAGGTGCAACAAAAGAGGCAGTCAAATACACAGCATGGGGTCGGCTCCATGGGCCGATGACAGCAGGGCCGGGCCGGCGGCAGGATGGAGAGTAAGTGCAGATGAGCACTCCGAGCGCCACACAAGGCCCAGGCAGTGACACAGAAGCCGCCACCATCGAGATGCCTAAGGTGAGGAGAATAGTCAGATGACCCAAGTGAGCCGGGGAACGCCGCAGTGCAGCTCTGCAAGGGTGAACTTACAACGTGCAGGATGGCCATCCAGGGGCCAGGCTGGGGCACAAGGCAGCTGGCACAAGGCAGGCCCCGGGGCCAAAGCAGGTCCGGACTGTGGAAAAGAGTAAGCCCAAAAGCAGGGTGCAGCAGCCGCTGTGGCCAAGGGCCAGGCACGTCAGGAAAACGAGGGTAGCACCAGGTACCAGAGGCAAAGGTAATGAGGCGGGGACTTTGCAGGCCACGGAGATAGGCAGCAGGGGGTGCGTGTGGGCTCAGGGCTTCCCGCCTACCTCAGCGGCCGCAATCAGATCACCAGGAGCAAAGCCGGGCCGGTCCGCGGCAGTGAACGTCCAGTCCTATGTTGAAAACAGCCGCCGCTGGGGCACAGAGCCCGGCATGCCCGGGGAGCAGGAAGGGCGTCCAATACCAGGTGCCGGGAGTGGCGAGGCAAAGGCGCGTCGGGCCGTTGGAAGAGGCGGCACTCTCAGCAGGGTGTTGGCCGGGAGTGCGCGCCGATCTGAGGCTACCACGGTGGGGAGGCGCGGGGGTGCACCGCTCCCGTCACCAGGCCCGGGCTCTAGCGGCAGTCAGGGAAGGCACCGGAAGGGGAGCAGTATGCCACTGGAGTCGCGGAAGGCCCGGGCCGGGCGGTGCAGCTCGCGGACCCCCAGCCCCGTCACAAATAGCCGCAGTGGCCACAGCACTCACCGGGTCGATCATCGTGGGAGCCTCCGGCGTCCTCCAGGCGGTGCGGATTCCCCAGGCGACCAGCCAGATTTCAGGAAGAGGAAGGCTGGGCCGGGCCTACCTCGAGGAGTGAGCCCAGCGCAGCGCCCGGGCTGCAGATCTCAGCCTGCCCACATTGCCAGGGAGCAGGAGTGGCACCGATCTACACCACAGGTAATGCCAAATCGGGAAACGCTGATTGTTGGCAGTATTAATGCTGTCGTCTGCAGGATTATGTCGGATTATTAGCTTGGCCGGCAGAGCCCACTTAAAGTGCGGCCATCTTGTAGCCGGCCAAGCCACGCCCCACAATATAGATTCTTATTAGCAAATGCAGGGTTGCAATCTCTCTCTCTAGCCTACACCTGTACAGAATTCCCAGCTTGAATTGGTGAAATTGCAGCTGCACCAAAGGATGCTTCTGAAGATTTCCTTATCTGCGCTTGCATGCATTGACTGAATGTTGTGCTACATGCCTGTGGTGCCAAAAGAATATGGGGGCCGATTCACAGAACTAATCTGAGACAAAATCCTAAACTTACTACTTTTGGTATTCACAGAAGGCACTTACGATTTTTGGTATTCACAGAATGCACTTACGACTCCTAACTTTACGTCCGCACTCGGGCTGGAATTTTTGCACCCTGACCGTACTCTCCGCTCCCGGACCGTACTCTCTGCACCCTGACCGTACTCTCCGGCTAGGGCCGTACTCTCCGGCTCGAGCCGTAATCTCCGGCTGGAGCCGGATGAAATGTAATCAATGGGCCGGATTGCAATTTTTGCAAAAAGGAACATTAGGAATGTGTGATAAATGGTAGAGGAGGTCATGAAAAACAGTTTGGGCAGGGAAAAGGGTACGGCCAGACACTACATCATATCCCAGAAAGGTTTTCTCCTTTGCATCATAGTACATGCAGTGCACATTTTGTGCTCCCCTTAGTGTTGACTGCACAGCATGAGTGTATGGGTACTGCCTGAATGAATGGATGCGTGCATGAGTAGTGCCTGAGTGGAAGGTTTGGTGGAAGGGTAATGCCTGGGTCATTTGATGAGTGCAGGTATGAGTGCAAGAGTAATGCCTGGGTCATTGGATGAGTGCATGGGTAGTGCCTGAGTGAATGGATGAGTACATGGGTACTGCCTAAGTGAATGCTAGAGTGCAAGAGTAGTGCCTGTCTGATTCCATGAGTGCATGGGTAGTACCTCAGTGATTGGATGAGTTTATGGGTAATGCCTGACTGGAAGAATGGGTGCAAGGTTAATGCATGGGTCATTGGATGAGTGCATGGTTAGCGCCTCAGTGAATGGTTGAGTGGAAGAATAATGCCTGAGTGATTGCATAAGTACATGGGCCGTACCTGGGTGATTGCATAAGTGCTACTGTCTGAGTAATTGGATAAGTGCAAAGGTAGTCACAGAGTGACTTTATTAGTGCATGGCTAATGTCTGGTTGCTTAGATGAGAACATGGGTATTGCCTGAGTAAAAGGAAGACTGCAACAGAAATGCCTGGGTCATTGGATGAGTGCATGGGTAGTGTATCACTGAATGAATGAGTGCAGAAGTAGTATTAGAGGTGAATGAATGAGTTCAACAGTAGTGCCTGAGTGATTGCATGAGTACATGGGTAGAGCATTGGTGATTGCATAAGTGCAGGGGTAGTGTCTCGGTGATTGCATGAGTGCATGGGTTTTGCCTCTGTGAAATGAAAAATGCAAGGATAATGCCTGCATTATCCTATTAGTGCCAAAGCTGTGCTACACAGATTAGATGACAGCATGGATAGTGTTTGTGTGAAAGGATCACTACCTGGCTGATGACATCAGCAACATAATGAAAGTTTTTAAATAGTGTAAAGGATCAACATTATTTTTAATAGAAATAAATAACATAACAGTGTTGACTGCACCGTCAACAGTGAGGGGAGTGCAAATTGTGCACTGCATGTACCATGATGCAAAGGAGAAAACTTCTCTGGGTTATGATGTAGTGTCTGGCCGTACCCTTTTCCCTGCCCAAACTGTTTTTCATGACCTTCTCTACCATTTATCACACATTCCTAATGTTCCTTTTTGTAAAAATTGCAATCCAGCCCATTGATTACACTTTATCCGGCCCTAGTCAGAGATTACGGCTCGAGCCGGAGAGTACGGCCCTAGCCGGAGAGTACGGTCCGGGAGCGGAGAGTACGGTCCGGGTGCGGAGAGTACGCTCCGGGTGCGGAGAGTACAATCCGGGTGCGGAAATTCCGGCCCGAGCGCGGACGTAAAGTTAGGAGTCGTAAGTGCATTCTGTGAATACCAAAAATCGTAAGTGCCTTCTGTGAATACCAAAAGTAGCAAGTTTAGGATTTTGTCTCAGATTAGTTCTGTGAATCGGCCCCATGGTTTTTTGTACCACGTAAAAAATTCTTGTGGCATAATTTACAGGTAACCACCCCAGATTAAACTTTTTGGTCACCCTCTGGAATAGAAAAAAAATTCCCACAAAAGAGATTCCTTTGTTGTTTTAGGAGGCTCGGGCCCTTCCTCCTGATCACCGTCTGATGATGAAAACATGGTTAACCACCTGCAGAAAGAGTGAGAAATGAAAAAAAGGAGATTGACATAACAAAGAGATCAGACACCATCTAAATCCTTTTCCAAAAAAAGGACAGTATGGTGAGTACTTCCTCTATGTAAAATGACAATTAGTATTAACTAACCCTGGGCGTAGTTCGCGTAGTCCCGCTACGCGAAGCTACGCAAAGACGTCGAAGCGCTACGCGAGCTTCGCGTAGCTTCGCGAGCGTGCGTAGCTGCTTGGCGCGCCCGTTCGCGATGCGTTTTTCTTGCTCGGGAACGCGTCGTTCGTGTTCGGGACGCTGTTTGCGGAGCTCGGGGGCGCGAACTTACCCATGCGGTCGCCTATGGGCGCGGCCATTTTGATTTTCACTTGTCCCGCCCGTTCGCGATCCCTTATTTCCTGTTCCGGGTCGCGTATAGCGTGCTCGCGATGCGCATTCCATGTTCGGGAACGCGTTGTACGTGTTCGCGACGTTTTGTGCGTGCTCGGGGAGAAATATCGCGCGAACTTACCCATGCGGTCGCGATGGGCGCGGCCATCTTGTTTTACCACTCTATGCTATGGTTCTGGGCCTGCTTTTCTATCCTCCCTCAATCTTTGCAATCCTTAGTTTTTTACACTGTTTTTCAATTTTTCTTTATTTCTTACCTATCTCTCTCTCTGCCTAAGTCTATATTTTGCATTTTTTTCTACTTTTTACTGTGTTTTTTTTACTTTTCAACTGTTTTATATAACTTTCTTCTTTAAGCTCCTACTTCTTCCCCTAACTTTATTTTTCCCTTCTAACTTTTCTTTTTCACCTCCTCCCACCCCAGAACCATGGCGAAGGGTAGCAGCAGCGGGTCAAAGAAGGGCAAGGCGCGTGCGCCCAATCGCCGCCTGCCTTGCGGCAGACTGCGCCCGCAGGGGTGCAAGCCCGCCAGCTGTTTACGGAGGAGGAGGTGGCCGCCCTTGTTTTTTTTATTCAGCGCCACCTCCCCTTGACCTTGGCAGCAGGCGGCAGGCCAGGCTCCGGTTACCCGACCCAGGAGCGTCACCGTCGGTGGGCGAAGGTGCGTCGGGCAGTGTTTCGCTGCTCCGCGGTCCGGCGCACACATAACCAGCTGGCCCACCGGTGGTCAGACATTCTTGACCGGGAGCAGGACCTGTTGGACCTGCTAGGTGTCGAGGTCGTGGGGCTTGGTGAGTAGCCAATATATATAGTAGTATAAGTATTGTGATTTGTGTATACATTTTTTACAAATAACAAGAATAATGCTGCTTACATTGCAGGTAAATTACGTTTCAAAATCTTCTGTGATTGTAGGACACAGGTGCTGGGCGGTACTCTTACTTTTTGCAACTTTGCGCTCGCTTGTCATTATTATGTAAGAGTTTACTTTAGAGAACTTCAGTTAGGTAATGCTATTGCTAGAGAGACTGTAGTCCTTCCTTTGTCCTCCTGTCAAATAGTGGTGGATGGATTTGATACTAGGTTTAGTTACTATTAGTTGATAATTTTTGAACGGTGTGCGTGACGCATCCTCTGTCACTGAGTGCTGCTTACCCCAGTCCTTAGTAGAACCTTTTGTAGTTTGTTTAGTGAGTGGTACTGGTAAGCTTAGCTTAGCAGTGTCAGTCAGCTGCAGAACATCAGACGCAACCAACCAACAATTTGATGTATGCATTATGCACTGACTTTATGCATGTGTCCTCCTTCTCACCTATGCATTTTTGATGGAAAAAAAATGGAAATGCATGCTTAATGAACAATTGGCCCGCCTGGAATAGGTGGGCTAGGTCAGGTGGTACTTAGGCTTAGTTAGTGTTCTGGATTTTATTTGAATCAATCAGAATGGAACACTGAATTAGTGTTCCCCAATAAGTAGACTGTCCGTGAATTCCGCAAGCCAGTAGGCGATCGGATTAGATAGGTCAATTTTATAGCAATTTTTGTTTCCTAAAACGTTTTTTGAGCGTTTTTTTAAGATAATTTATTTGTTTCACAGCAATCATTAATGTTTGTGTCTTTCTTTTTCTTTATTATATCTTACATGATCACTGATCTGCAGCACCCAGGGGCAAGAAGACGGGGTCCGAGTCGGCGGGACAACCACCAGAGGACCGCTCCTCTACCGAGGGCCCTGCTGCTGGTCCCAGTAAGTCCTCCAGTGGTTATATTAACAATTATATTGCCCTAACTTTTACTGGACCTTATTTATTCAGAACTATTAATTCTGGCTCCACTCCCTAATTATATTTTTTACAAAAGATTCTTTGATCTTGACTTGACTATCTGTTTCTAAATTCTGGTTATCCCTGCCTCTAAGTTGTAACTGCCTCTGCTATGAATGTCTGTACTCGGTACTACTACTATTAGTCTGTCGCTAAGCTTGCCCAGTTTGCATTGCCACTCTTTATTGTACGGTTTTGAATAAAACTCAGATTGACCAATACTAATAGCTCTAGCCACTGAGTCCAGTCCTTTCGGTTGTCCTCTTCTAGGCTTCTTAATCTTGAGGCTTTGACAATTACCACAAACAAAATGCACAACCAGATATTTGACTATTTTTGATAGGATATAGTACATACTACTTGTATTCTGCACAGCCCCATGCAGAACTATGCACAATGAAAGAGGATGTTGGTGATGAGAGTTTGGAACTTGGACGTTACTCACACCTCAGTCAGAAGTGAACCCACAATCCCCTGAACGACTAGCTAGTGTCTCATTAGGTCCCCGAACCCCCACCCGAAGATACCCAATGATTATGATTCCACAACCCAGAACATAACACACTTTTGCTCACTCACTCGTGTAAGTCCACCACCACCACCACACCAAATACCACATAGTCTATGTGTAAGTTCAAAAGGTTTATTTTCAAATGACAACTTCTGTATGTTGTTGTTCTATAAAATTCAGTGTACTCCAGCCAGCTCCAACAGCAAAATGCATAAGATTAAAACAATAAAAATTGTTGCAACAAGTGCATGATGATATAAGACAAAAGATCTGTGTGAATTCTGGGCGACTCCTCACCGTAGAACGTAGAATTACTGGTTACATGCATCATTCATAAGCTCTGCAAATCTCTGGTTCGTACTCGTAGAAGGGAATCCTCTGCCTGAGAAAAATGGTGCGTGTTAATGCAAGCATTTGTCAGTCCTGCCAAAAAACTGTAACATGTTACCTATGGCTAAGTAATACGGACTAACGGAACTCCATAACAAAGTGGCTTGTTTTCCGACCTCTTGTACGCAACGCTCAGACAGTAGCTGTATGTGCTCATGTGGGCTCAAAAGGCGTCTTACTGTTACTGCACAACAAGCTGTGAGGTAACATGCGCAAAAGACATGAAGCGAAAAATGGTTGCATGGCTCAGGCTAACTTTGCAAAGAGTAGAGTATAGTATAATAATGACCTTAGGGACCATAATAACACTACTAGTGTCTGTCTACTGACTGTACTCTAGTACCCGATTTGGACTATTGAATGTGATTTATAATAATAATATGTATTAACCTTTTTTCAATCTTGCTAGTGAAAAATAATAAATAGGGGGAGGTGTACAGGCATCTAAAAATGTGTCATGTTTTTGCTAGGCGTACTACCGACCACCAGTGCCGGTGGGGCCAGCGGCGATGGCGTTGCGGCCATTCCGGAGGGGGCAGGAGATACAGGGGGTGAGCCAGCAGCAGTGGCGGGCGGTGGTAAGTTATATTCATGACTTATTGACATTGCACTAGCTGGAAGGGTGTGTGGAGTGGACTTCACTCACTGTACTGTTGTTGAGACTTATTAGGTATGAAGTTGTAGTGAACATTATACAACGGTTAATAAAGAAGACACCCTTTACTTAGCAGCATGAGCAATGCAGTACCAATAGCATTACCAGCGTGACTTCATTAACCAATGGCCTCCAACTCAGCTGTGAAAGTTTTATGGAGGAGACTAAAAGTCAGATCAGATGACCTTGATGGATGTGTTGAACAAAAAGGGAAAGAAGGGTGGAAGGAGGAAGGGCGGGCGAGATTTAATATGACGACTGGCAGAGAAGGATACGTTGGAAGCATGGATAGGTGGCTGATAGGAATCAGATGCATGTGTTGTTGAAGGATGGGTGGGAGGTGAAAGAAGAATGGATGCCTGCCTGGGTGGAAGACACAGTATGGGTGGATACTGTGGATAGCAAGAATCATCAGCGGTGTTTGGGTGAAACTCTAAGCCAAGGCAAGCAACGGAGTGAGTGGACGCATGCGTTGTTGTTGGTGAAACAAAGTAACGTTTGTGGAGAGATTAAGAAGAATGATTGACATTTACTTAGAATGGATGGATGCCTGTATGTATTCATCATAGACAGCATAGGTGGAGACTGTCACGGGATGCACAGTTTTAGGGAATGTTAAAGAAACCGCGCCAGCGTACCAAAGCCGATGTGGGGAGGGGCAGGGTGGGGGTAGTAGTAAACAATGTATTACGCGGGCAAATACAGGTAACTTTACTGTAACATACAAATAAATAAAGTGAATTTCATTGTGCGCACTGCACCGCCAAATGCGATGCAGTGTGCGCAACAAAATTAGTTTCATTTATTTATATGTTTACTTACCTGTAATTGGCCGTAATCCATAGTTTACTACCCCCATCCTGCCCCTACCCACGCCACCGCCCGGCCAAACTCCCCGAGTCCCACCAACGACCGCTACTGACCTTATGTCGTTGTCCCATATAAAAGCAACGATCATTGGATCAGATATATAATCTGCCTTTTTGTAGTAGACAAGGCACTGTGAAATTGAGCAATTGCCCTCCATGTAACAGAGAGAGTATGGCCAGTGCCACCCGTAATAGAAAAATACGAGCTTCCCCACCTGCAAACAGTAGTAAATCAAACTAATGTTACTCTGCGTCATGACTCGTATGTTTGTCTTGGCTTCAAGCATAGATGACCGAGCTGGCAATGCCGGCTACAACCAGGTTATGTCATTTCCCTAAACTAGAGATAAGAAGAACACTGGTGTACTGTGTACTGCTTGGAGTCCATAGTGCTAGTATAATGCCTGAAACTCCCACAAATGTTAGAGGCCGAGGAAGTGGGAGGATAGATAGATTATTACCACAAATGTTATGTACTGTGCTTCTTGCTAGTGCTACTGTGCCATTATGTGTTGAATTAATTTTGTGTTACTGTTTAGGTAAGAGTACTGGTTACAACAATATTTTTTTCTTTCTTTTCCCAAGACAAACCATCACGGAAGGAGTTGGCAGTCAGGGCCCGGCGCCGGAAACTGGAGGCCATATGACGGGAGTACCGGAGGCTGGTGGCTCTGGCGGAGGAGGAGGCGGCAGCAGCTGCAGCCTCGTCCGATGCCCCGGGCCCCAGCCAGGCCCCAACTCCAGCGGTACGGCGCCGCGGTCTGATAGCCACCCGCCGCAATTCATTAGCAGCCAGCACTGCTGTCCCCCATTGTGGATGCCACTGCAGGGCATTCCGCAAGAAGATTCTCCTCCGGATGGCACGGCAAGAGGAGCAAATGGAGGAGCGGGTGAAAATCCTGGTGGACAAACACCTCAAAGCCCGCCGATTATAACATCGAGGACCCTGTTGCTTTGCCCCTTTTTATTCCTTGTTTTGGTGGGTGGGAATTGGGCGTTGGGGTTTCGGGACATTCTTTGGACTTTTTCGTTTTGGACATTGGTTGGGGTTAGGGAGAGGGGTGGGTCAGGTGTGGGATAGTTTATTTTTGTTAGGGTAATAAATTATATTTATACTTAAACATACAATGTTAATGTTTTGTGGGGGTTACTGTTTTACGAATTAACGTCACATTGGTTTGCTTGCTGCTGCAGGGCCGCAGCCAGTGTTTGATTTAAATAATCTGCCGATGATGTATAACAAACAGATAGATACGGTACCCCTCACTGAGTTATTTGTCCTACTAGTATTCTACCTCCCACCAAACTTATCTTACCTGTGATTGATGATGACTACGTTCGGCACAGCGATGGCTGCATGGTTTCCATAGAGAATGTAGAAGATGCCATGGTTGTGGTGGTAGTACTAGAGTAGACACTGGCAGTAGCATTTGCTAAAAAAATAAAAAAAGAGACAGTCACTTGCCTGAGAAAAACTGTGGGAGGAGTAGTCGAACGAAGTGAAATACAGTACAGAAGACGACTGCCAAACAAACAATATTGCAGTTGCAACTGCTAAA
Source organism: Calotriton arnoldi (assembly GCA_963921515.1). Lineage (NCBI taxonomy): Eukaryota > Metazoa > Chordata > Amphibia > Caudata > Salamandridae > Calotriton > Calotriton arnoldi. The sequence goes on from CAWUFW010002264.1 coordinate 1,153,793, forward strand.
GTCAAATTAAACATAATGGTGGCGGGGACAGCCTAGTACAAGAAGTTATAAACTGCAGTTGTGCTGTCGAGTGAGTCACTTAACTTAACACAATCGTAATTCGTAACCTTTACTGCTGTGTAGTAGGAGTTTGATGATTAATCCAATCAATGACGGCAATTAATTATGATGTACTACTATTAGCCGTTGACGGCTTGCACAATGCACATAGACTGAGCATGGGTGGCCAAGCAGAAGAAGCTCCTCGCCCTGCCTTGCAATTGAATTAGTGTTGCTTTCACCACATCTGCCCCAGCAAGCGTGTGATCAATTGGTGTACATTTTATGTAGTCACATCACACCTCAATATAAATCACAGCCCGGGGGAAGAGGGTTAGGGTTTGATGAATGGATGGGAAGGGGGTTTGGGGAAAGGTTTGAAAATGAAAAACAGTACGCATGGACAACAAAAGCAAAGCGCAATCTTGGCAGACGACCATGATCTTATCCAAAAAATCAATAAAGCGAGAAAAGGGAAATGCATGCGTTAATGATGATGAAGATTAGATAACTTGATGGTTAATGAGTAGTACTTAATAACTCCTACTAGACAATTAGACAGTACAGGGCACCAGTATATTCTATGCAATTTGCCTTGCCTGTAATATGCCCTCAGAGACCCAAATTCCATGTTGTACTGGGCTTACTTGTAAAGATAGCAAAGACAATTAAAAAACATTTGTAGGGATCAATTAGCAAACAAACACACAACACACAGTCCTAATGATTGCAGAGAAAAAAGGATTCAAATTAATTAAAAGATGAATGATGAATGATACTAAAGTTACTGTATTATCATGCTAAAATTGTGGAGTTGAATCTCGTCCTTCCTCTTGGTCCTATCTTCCATGGACGCTCCGCACATCAATCTTGGTGGCCTTCCTGATGCCGATTGGTAAGGTAAATGTGAGTTGTGTCTCCCAGTATAGCAAGCACAGGGTAAAGGCCGGCCTGTAACGTCTAGATGGAAAAACAAAAGGGGTATTGAGAAATCAATGAATAAAAAAAAAAAAACATCATTTACGGTGGAGTCCAAGAAGAGAAGAGAGAACACTTTCAGAGTGAGGCGGCTTGGATATATCGTGTAGATTCTGTTTACAGCATTAAGCTACAACAACAACAGGACAGAACAGGCCCACCACAGCACCAGCCCGTGACCCAACCTCCATTTACCTTAATTTTTGACATAGCCAGACAAAAGGCATACACAGCAACTTAGCATTTTCCTAATTAAGTGACAAAATCAATGCGCCGCTGTCAGTCATCACTACACTCGACTAGACCACTACATGGACATGTAGGTCTGCTGTGTTTACTACTTTCTTGTTGAATTGTTGTGTTTATGTTTACCTTATGCCACTTCATGAAATGCAGTTAGTCCTTGAATCATCTCCGATCCAACTGAATGACTGCGCGAGAAAAGATAGTATGGTCATCATCATGGTGTGGTACGTGTTGTCCAACTACAACTCAGTCTGTATTGACTCCGATTAAGTCCATATTCCATATTAAAAAATTGCAACAGATATTGGCCTGCACCTGCAGTAGTAGGAGTACAATTTGGTTATTAAACAACAAGAAAGGAAACATTGACTGTCACTTACTTACTTGAGTCACTTTGTAGATTAACTAGTAGAGTAGAGTTCGACTTCATGCACAACATCAACAACAAACAACAGCAATCGCTCAGAGTCTGCAAACATCCAATGCATTCCATCATTACCTGTCTTGCTCTTCTCTTTGGCTGTCAGATCATCAGATGCCTAGTTCTGACATTTTTTTTTTTTTTTTGCGGGGCAGTGGCCTCATCATTATTACTCCAGTCCACATTCATTTTGAGTGTTAGGCGCTGTTTCGGTTTTCGTCTTATTCATCTGTGGCACTTCTTTGTCACAGTTTAAGTTGCTTCCCATGGTCAGCACTGTGATGATGGTCCGCGGCCTGTGTAGTGCTCATTGCTGGTCATTTGAGTTTGCACAAATGTCAGCAAGTTTCTTCGAAGAGTCTCTTGTCTTTCTCTGCCAAGTACCTTCTGTCCTGACAGTGAGGACCTTTGGATGCCTGCTGAGGCTGTAGCCTTCGGACACTGATGAGTTTCAGCTCGAAAACAAAACGGAGGATAGCTATAGTAGTCACGTTTCACTTCTAATGGAGGCGGGACTGGTAAAGGCAACATTTCTTGTACTAATGTCTGGCTTGATGGAAATGTACTCGTGCGAGACAGGAAGATGAAGCAGGACTCTGAAGAGTGGACAGTTAAATGCACAGACGTGCAACTCCAATAGGGAAATAAAAAGAAGACGGTGGTGATGGTTTTGTTGTGATTTGATTTGAACCAGAAAGACAGATACACAGACACATAAAGGAAGGAAGAAAGCAACAATTTGAAAGCCTAGTTGTCAGGGAAGAGGAGCTCGTCCTCAAACTCTGGTGGTTCGGACAGAAGTAGGTCCTGTAACGCACTATTTACGTCATCCAAGTCGCTCTGCTCTTCCTGCTGTGATTCACGTATTTTGTAATCCGGTGGTATAAAGTGCTGATTCATTTTGATCATGGTTAACCTCTCCACGCTTTGGGCCGAGAGACTGGTCCTTTTCGAAGTTACAATGGCACCAGCAGCACTGAAAACACGCTCAGAAGAGACACTTGCGACAGGGGAAGCGAGATACTTTATCGCCAGCCTGCTGAGCACTGTCCATTGGCTTCTTTTCCCATACCAATACACCAATGGGTTTCCATCCATGAAGACCTCTGTTGGGTCATCCAGATAGGCCTGGACCATTCGCTCAATGTTAAGGGGTGCTCGGATGTGCTCGGCCGGTTTTGCCTTTGCATCAGCACTGGACTTACCATACCCCTGCTGTAGAAACCAATCAGTTGCACATTGTACTGCGGATGATCCTGTTCTTGATGTTATTGTTGGTGTAGGTGACTGCTGGAAGGCAAATGCACTGCCCTCAGGCTCCGAAGTATAACTTGACTCTGGATGCCCTGTAGTACTGGTTATGGCCTGTGGTGGGGGCCTGTAATTAACAGCCGTTCGCTTTCGAAAATAGTTGCTTCCTTAGCTATCAAAGTTTTGTAGTTGGCAACATCCACTTCCGAAAAAGGAATTACTGCCTTGCTGTTCAGAAATACTTTGTACCGTGGATCCAAAATTGTGGCACTAATGTAATGTGGTTGTGACAACATTTTATTTTTAATCCTTGTATTTTCCGATAAGCGAGCGGCTAAGGTCTCCGCCAAATGATATGCGTCTTGTTTGTCATCCACACCTGCGTACGTTTCAGACACATCCTTCAGCTGTTGCTCTAGCATGTGCAACAATGGGATAGCTTGGCCCATAGTACAGTCCTCCCTGCTGACTTCACGTGTGAAGATCTCAAAAGGAAGTAGCATCTCAGTCAGGCATTTAATGAGGTCCCATTGAGCCATCTCAACGGTCATGCCTCTCACAGTAGGTTCCCCTATTCTTTGCATGACATAAGCATTGAGTGGTATGTACAGTTCAAACAGACGATCAAGCATATAATAAGTTGAGTTCCAACGTGTTGGCACCTCCTGGATGAGCGCTTTGACTGGCAGTTTATGCTCACGTTGAATGACCCTCAGCTGCTTCCGGGCTTTAAAAGAATGGCTGAAATGTGTGCATATTCTTCTGCAGGTGACCAGTAAGTTGCTGACTTTTGATTCATTTTTCAAAAAGTCTTGAACAACAATGTTAATGCAGTGTGCCAAACACGGGACCCTGAAATAGCCACCATTGCGCATGGCCAAAACTACATTACTGCCGTTGTCCGTGGCAACAAAACCAATCGTAAGCCCTCTTGGGCGCAGCCACTCAAAGACCTTGGTGTTAAACTCTTCCAAAATGTTTGCAGCAGTATGAGATTTCTCCATGGCAAACATGGCTACAGTTGCATGTTTGCGAGTGGCATGAAAAATCTCTGCAGTATCAACACCAGCAGATAGCTGTTCTCTAACACCCACAAAACTGATCCAGTGTGCAGTGATGCACATGTAATCTGTGGCTTGGCAACTGGTCCACATGTCTGTAGTCAGGTGGATACTGTGAACAGCACTCTGCTTCAAGGCCTTTCCTAGCAATTCCAGCACGTCGTGATGTAGTGCTGGAACTGCAACTCTGGCAAAATAGTAGCGGCTGGGAACATGCCATTTTGGGCAGATGGTTGACACAAATTCCACAAAACCCAACCCTTCAACAAAAGAAAAAGGGAGAAGGTCCAGTGCTAACATTTTAGCCAGCTTCGCATTGTACAAACGTGCTATTGGGTGGTTGCGTTCGTACTGCCCCTCACCCCCAAACATGCTGATAATGGTAAGCTGCATGGTTTTCCTTTCTCTTAGGCTCAACGCACTTTTTGGTAGTGCGGACCTGGTACTTCTTGGTGTCTCCGGCTGACTCTTACTCTTGTGCCACTGAGATGTTGCTGAAGATGTGTGCAACGTTAAGACTGCACTGCTGGGGTCAGGGACTCCTTGTGTACCACTAGTGAGAATGTCTCCCTGTCCTTCCTCTTCCACCGTGATCGGATCTTCTTCTACTCCTTTATCCCCACCAACACCAATGGTTGCAGTTTTTTTTCTGTCGCGATGGTGGTCCTCCCAGCTGATCAAGTGGTGTTTTTTCAGATGGGTCATTTGGCCTCCGGTACCATAGTTTGTACCAAGCTTACCACGACTAACAGAGGTATTACAAATGGAGCATATAGCAATGTTCTCCTCCTTTTCGCTAACCGTAAAGAAGTCCCAAACTGGGGAGCTTAACTTTGGCCTCCTGCTGGAGGTGCCACTTCCAATGCCGGATGATCTGTAGGGTGTGTGTTGAATTTGACTCTGTGCTGCTGTACCACTACCTACTCCTACAGAGGTGGTGGTTGTGCTGGATGTAGGTCGCTGCCGGGCCTTTGCTAATGCAAATATGGAAGCTGTAGGTCGTGTTGGTGTTACCTGTGGAGGTATGCGTGCTACATCCCTCGCAGCGATTTTGGATAGAGTAAGAATGTTGGTCTCCATCTCCTCGGGGCCGGGAGTGATGTTCGTGATGACTGGCTCGTCGTCATCATCATCCATCATCTTGCTGTTCTACATCGACCTCCATAAGTGTAAGGCTTTCTGGAACCTTCCTTTTCCCTAGCTTGGTCTTGGAACGTGGCTCCCTCTCAGACTCAGTTTGAGGCTTCCAAGTGGCATCTAGATCATCAGAAGGGGGCTTGGCGAAGAACTCGATGGACTACCCCTCCTTTTCCTTGCTGGGGATTTGGAAGACAATGGATCTTCTGAATGAGTGGCTTCTTCTTCTACCTCTGCATGAGGCTCAATTTCCTGAACTGCCCCTACTTCAGGAGGAACAACAACTACTATTGCGGGCGGTGGTTGCGGCTGTTGTTGTTGACCACTTATCTGCTGTGTTTCCTCCTGCGTTGATTGGGTACTACTTTGAGATAGCGATAAGTTTATCTCCGGCTCAGCATCACTGCTTTCCACCATTAGGCTGGCTACCTCTTCCCCACTCATGTGCTTGGCCCTGGGTTGGTGGGTTGGGTCCACTGATGCGGATGTGCTGCCCCCAGCTTGCCCCCGGACACCGCTGCTGCAGGCGCAATTTTTTTTTCCCAAAAAGGTACTGGCCGGCACACCAGACTTCAGTGTCACTTGCTTCTTCTGTTCCTTCTTCTTCTCAATAGCAACTTTCTTGGTACTGGAGGACCTGGTACCTGCTTTCTTTGGGCCCATCTTCTTCAGATGTCAGCAGCACTCAGTTGCAGAGATGTCTGGTCAGGTCACACGTCACGTTGTGTGTCCAGCAGCAGGATGTCTGTCTGGAAGTGCAACAGGCAATGATGAGAGACACACCTCCTCCTCAGTCTTTGTGCACCTAAAAGCAAAAAGCCAGAACATCAGTCAAACATAGCACAAATCAAACAAATAGAATATAGAACTTAGTGTGTGGTGGCCTCAATTATTAAATTTCAGAAACTCTTCCAACAACAACACACAGTGTAGCCATTTGTGAGACGTTGACAACAAGGCCAGGGCTTTCCTGGCTACTGTACACTCTGGAAGAATAAGAATATTAAAGAACAAAAACTAAAATGTACTGGAGCATGTTTGGCCTAAATTTGTGCATCACGTGTGATGTATTGTATAGCAGCATCAGGGAGCTGCAGCTGGCAATGGGGATGGATTTGGAAGCAGTAAAACAAGAGGAAAAATGGAAAGACACGCAGGCCTATTTGGCAAAAACAGCACACTAATAACTACCACAACAAAATGGCCCCCAGAAACATGGTGACTCACAGGCACAAGGCACGGCAAACAATGAACTCAAGCAGGCCTATATATGGGCAGACAAAGGATGCCTTATAAAACACACACCGCTTTAATGCAAAAACTAAAATCCACATGGCTAAAAACACTTTGGAAAGTTAGACAACCACTACAACAACACTATTATAATGACACAGTACACACGCAAAAAATGCATTTATTTACCACACCCAATAAGTGAAATAGTCAGACCCTCCAAAAAAAGCCACATTTCGCAATTCAATTTAATCTATTCAATGCCATCTATGGCCTAAATGATGCCAAAATTCCACAGACTACACAGAAACAGTTTTATGCACCCATGGTGACTACCTCTGGGCCTACTGGCATACTGGGCCGCAAGCTTGGAGGCCTATGGCAAAAGCACAGTGGCTGGTTTAACAAAATGGCCGCCGCCCACATGGCCAGGCCACCCAAAATAACAAAAAGTGAAGACAAAGGACAGGACCAGGCAGTTGGAGACTCTGGGAAACTTGCTACCTCTTGGAAAAAATTGTAAAACAAAAAAAAAATGACTCCTTGATCACCAAACTACATCTAAATGACAACCTGAGGAGTTTTTGTGCAAAATGAACTAAATCAACATTTTCGAGAAGGTTTAATGATGCTCGAGAGATATTGTTCACCAGATTGTAAATTCTGCGTGTTCGGCATCGCGATCGTCACAAATTGTCGTTATCGCGCGCGAAAACGTACATTGAGCGCGCGAAGAAGTTAAAAGTGTAAGTCCGCGTTGTCGCGCAGTGCGGACTTGCCCAAAGTCCGCGAGCTGAACGCCCAGGGTTACCTACTGGCTGAAAAGGCCTATTTATTTAACAAACACCACAAAAAATAAAATACGTCCCAAAAACCACTTTTACCAATTCAAAAGTAAACAAGGCCATCCATGGATGCCCGGCCTACATGATGTTTAAACTTTAAATTCAACAGACATCACAGAAACATGCACCCATGGGTACCTCTGGCTCTAGTCTGGGCCTACTGGCTGAAATTCCAATCAAAGAAAAACAACTAGGCCCCTGCCGAAACTACAGGCCACAACAATACATTTTAAAAAATATGGAAATCCCCCCAAAAAATGTAGGTACAAACAAGCCCCAATCAAACAAACAAGTACACCAATTCTCCAACTTACTTGTAAAATCTCAAATCCAAGAGTCCTCAAATCCAATCCAATGATATGATGCAGCAGACAGACACAAAAAGTGATCCTTCCAGCTCCAAATCCAAATGAAAGTGAACAGCACATGGACAAAACACTGGGAGGAGCCTGCTGGACAGGAACAGGAAGTTTGAGAATCAGGGGCACTTCCTTCCTCTTGGAAAAAAGAAAAAGGACTCCTTGCTCACCAAACTACATCTCTAAATGACAACCTGAGGAGTTTTTTGTGCAAAATGAACTAATTCATCATTTTCGAGAAGGTTTTATGATGCTCGAGATATATTCTTCGCCAGAATGTAGTTTCTTCGTGTTCGGGATCGCGATCTTACCAACACTGCCGCCGGAAGTCAGATCGCACGTCCGAATGACGTGTTCGCGGTCGCACACTCTCGCGGGAACTTGAGGCCGGATTCCAAATCTCGTGGCGCCCGCGAACGGATAGGAAGTCGCGTCGGCGAACGCAGAATCACGGTAGGTCGTTACCGCGCGCACGAGAACGTATATTGAGCGCGCGATGAAGAAAAACAGCTACGCTACGCCGCAAATTGCGTAGTGCACGGTAACTTCGCGTTCTACGCGAATCGCGAAGTTACCGCAACTTCGCAAGCTTCGCGAGCATAGGGAAGTTCACCGCCCAGGCTTAGTATTAACCAATCAAATCCCTTTGAAGGGTGTATTTATGCTCTTGCTGTCTTACCGCGAGAATCTCTCGGAATTGTAAAACAAAATTGGAGACAGTAATTATAGATTTATAATTCTATAATGTACACTCACAAGCTTAAAGACACATGAAAGAACAGGTAATCAATGCAATGAATAACAAACTGTATTCTAGCAAGAACCAATTCTCTTTTTTTTTCGTTGCAGACTAGCAAGTTTGCTACAAGCAAATAGAAAGAAGATGTATAATAATTATTTCAACCTCCTATAGTTGGTTTTTTGGTAACTAATCAGTCATCCTTTCTGGTTGCTGGATAGTGTAATAGATAAAAATAAAGTATTAGTTTATGTAAAAAGAAAAGTACTGAAAAAAACGAATATTAAAATAATGTTATAGTTTGTGATTGTACTTATATTTATATTTCACATTTAGAAAAACCTTAGAAATTCACTGGAAATACCAAAGGTTAAAGTGATGCTATAGATAAGTGTGATAAAATGATCAGCTTTTGTTTAAAAAAAAAAAAAACTAGAAACTTACTAAAAAAACAGGTAAAGTGACGTTATAGTTAGGTGATTTTTCAGTGACCACATTAAGGTTTTGAACAAAACAAAAAAAAAATCATCAGTTATAGTTAGCCTAGCTAACTATAACTTGCGCCTCTGCCATGCACTGCTTATGACTTCACATATTCCATCACTCATGACATGCTCTATGATATCATTAATGACATCACTGATGGCATCATCCAATGAGTGTGTTAATTTGTTTTATAGTTCACATAGTGGCGGGTAACTAACACATTTCTACCTAATTTTGTACAGCCTGTGTCCAGCTAATGGGTGTAAGTGTTTACAAAACACACATGCTCCGAATTCATCATAGGTGTGTATTGAGCACGTTATAAATCTTTGTATTGAAGAGTAACTCTGTGAGCAGTTGGCAGTTGATTTGTGTTCGGTATGTTACACACATGTTTGTTGGTGCTGCAGTTAAAGGTTTCCAACAGGGCAAAGATTCTATGTTCTATATACTAAGGGGTTGATTACAATGCCGTTTGGAGAGGTTCCAAATCGGATTTGGGTTTGCCGAATCAGATCGGATTTGGAAGCCTTGTTTCCGACCGATTCGGAAACATTTCCGAACAACCAATTACAATGTTCAGACTTTCCGAATTGGTTCCGAATCGGTTCCGAATCCGAACGGCATTCGGAAAGTCCAAGTCATTCAGAGCCGAATCGTGTGTGTCTACGGGCTGCGTTTCCAAATGACTCATACGCTTTCCGACAGAGCGATTATGAAGTCTGATTCGGACAGCCGTTCTGAATCGGCAACTTCAGCGGCCCATAGCAGGCCCCTTTTCACCCGGGGCTTTCCGAATCGGTTCCGTGGGGGTACCCAAGGGACCCCCCTTTTCAACCATGCACAGTGTGGCAGGCACCAAGGAGTGCCCGCCACAGTGTGCACTATTTTCATCAGCAACACCTTTCTTCAATGGGAGCCTGTGTATTTGGCCGGAACACAGGCTCTCATTGAAGTCAATGGGAGTCCAACCGAATCGTATCCAGAAGCATCCGGACGCATCGTAATCGGTCGGTCAAACTCCCCAAATCCAATTTGGTCAGAAAACATTCCGAGACCGAATCGGTTGGAATGCTTTCCGACCGGCATCGTAATCGACCCCTAAGTATTGTAAGCAGCCTTGAGTTATTCAACAGAATCGTCTCAGCATGACAATTTCTACATCACATGAAAGACTGTGTGCACCACTTACTAACCTATGTTCATGTGCTTGTGTTGCTTCGGAAGATTGGATATCTGTACAGTTTTCACAACAGTATGAAGGCTGCAGGTAGTATGATCTTTACCACATTCAGACTGTTTATTTTAAGTGAATAGTCTCTCTTTGGACAAGTTTTGTATAAAGTGTACATTGTTCTTAGTAGATACTTTTTAAACCTCTGTGGTGTATTTCTCATGAGAGTTTCACTGTATGGAAACAGTGTGGTACAGAACAGAGTTAACTGTCTACAGAGCATATATATATATATATATATATATATATATATATATATATATATATATATATATATTCACTGAAAAAACCATAGGTTTTAGGGACAGTTATAGTTACAAATTAGCATTTAAAAAACCTTTGAAATTCACTGAAAAACCATAGGTTTCAGATATGTTATAGTTACAAATTAGCATTTAAAAAACCTTTGAAATTCACTGAAAAAACCATAGGTTTTAGGGACAGTTATAGTTAGTTGGACATTTCACTCGTACAAAACCCGTGAAATTCCCCGTTATAGTTAGTTCAGCTAACTATAACTCGCGCCCCGCAATGCACTGCTGATGACGTCACATATTACATCACTCATGACATGGTCAGTGACATCACTGATGACATCACTGATGACATCTCAAATGACATCACTGATGACATCATCCAGGGACTGTGTGTTTCTGTAAAGTTTAAATATGTTTAATATATATAGGGAAAGACGTATTGAAGAATGAGTGGGTGTGTAAGTGTCTGTATGGATGATTTAGTAGGTGCGTGACTGACTCTATAAGTGAGTGATTTAACGTATCTTACTGAATGCATGGGTTAGTGACTAAACTGGGTGAATGTCTGTATCCGTCTGTCTGTTGCTGTGTAAGTGGCTGCATGGGTTTGTGAATAGCTACATGAGTGTCTATATGAGTTATTGATTGGTTGTCTGAGTATCTGTATGGGTGCCTGAGTGTTTGTGTGGGTGGGGTGTGTGCGACTCTGTGCATAGATGTGTGAGTGGGTGATTCACTGGGTGGATGGTTTCAAGAGTGCATCTGTGATAGACTGTATGGGTGGGTAAGTGTGTGTAAGAGTGTGTTAGTGAGTGAATGTATGTCCCAGTGGTACATGTGTGAGTAACTACATATGTGAAAGCCAGTATATATGTGTGTTGGAGTATATAAATAGCTATAAGCGAAAGTGAGTGATTGTGATAGTGGCTGTATGGATGAGTGTGTGCTTGTATCAGTGATTGTATAAGAGCGTAACAATGTGCTAGTATTTGTATGATTAAGTGAGCTGGTGTGTGTATAACTGTATAGGTGAGTAAATGGCAGTGTGTTTAATTATTTGCATGACTGACTAGGTGTGTGAGTACCTCTATGGATGAGTGGCGGTGTTTGAGTGTCTATATAGGAGTAAGAGTGCATATGATAGTCCTGTACTGAGTGACCATAAGTATGAGTGACTGTACGGGTGAGTGAGTGGATGTGTGTGTGTAGACCTAAGAATCAGTGAGTGGGTATGTAGTTATTGGTGTTGGAGTGTCTATAGTTTTGCGAATGGCAGTCTGTAATTTAGATTGGGTGTATCAAAGGTTATATTAGGGTGTGAGGAGCTGCATCAGATTATCACGTGGATGATGTCATCAGTGATGTCATTTGAGATGTCATCAGTGATGTCATCAGTGATGTCACTGACCATGTCATGAGTGATGTAATATGTGACGTCATCAGCAGTGCATTGTGGGCGCGAGTTATAGTTAGCTGAACTAACTATAACGGGGAATTTCACGGGTTTTGTACGAGTGAAATGTCCAACTAACTATAACTGTCCCTAAAACCTATGGTTTTTTCAGTGAATTTCAAAGGTTTTTTAAATGCTAATTTGTAACTATAACATATCTGAAACCTATGGTTTTTTCAGTGAATTTCAAAGGTTTTTTAAATGCTAATTTGTAACTATAACTGTCCCTAAAACCTATGGTTTTTTCAGTGACTTTCAAAGGTTTTTTAAATGCTAATTTCTAACTATAACGTGTCTGAAACCTATGGTTTTTTCAGTGAATTTCAAAGGTTTTTTAAATGCTAATTTGTAACTATAACGTGCCTGAAACCTACGGTTTTTTCAGTGAATTTCAAAGGTTTTTTAAATGACATTTTTTAAATGTATTAATTTTTTTATTAATTTTTTTCATACTGATTTACTACATTTTTAGCAACAATTTCTTTTACATATTTTATTTTTTAAATTACATTGTAATTACATTATACATTACATTACAAAAAATACTTTCTCAGAATGAATTACTTTAGTTTAAATACTTAGCACATAGGCAATAGACTTTTAAGTACAGTAGTTACAGTTGTTGCAATGGGCAACACATTTTCAAACACAATGCAACATTCAGCTCAATGTGAATTTCTAGTTAAATGCAATTGGTTACTTTATGGATTACTTTTTCTAACCACAGGACTGGATCCTAGATTCAGTCCTGGGACATCTCCTGTAAACAGTTGAGTAAAAGCGTTTTGGTTACAGTCGTGATTTTTAAGGAATATTATTGTATTTTAAAAGTTGACACTTAGAAACTTTTCCTCATAGAATCACCAATGTTATCCTATGGAAGGAAATTCACTTAGCAGGTAAAAACTCTTTTCGTTACTTTTTCTTACTCAGTGTTGGATCCTGGATCCAGCACTGGTGCATCTCCTGTAAACAGTTGAAAAAATGCGTTTAAGTCATACAGGCGATTTTTAAGGAATATTTGTAGTTTGTGAAAATCGACACTTTGAAACTTTTCTGCTGAAAACCAGACAATGGATTCCTATGGAAGAAAAGATAAGTTACTGGTAAGTACGGTTAAAATTACTTTTCAGGGTCAGTGCTGGGCTAAAAGATGCAGCACTGGGTTCTCTCCTGATAACAGGTGAGTAAATTGGAATTCGTATTTCGGCTGATTTTAGAAGAATAATTTAAAGTTCCAAAACTCCACACTTAGAAGAATTTTCAAGTGAAACCAGTCAATGTTAGCCTATGGAAGGAAATTCAAGTTACTGGTAAGTACGGTTAAAATTACTTTTCAGGACCAGTACTGGGCTGAAAGATGCAGCACTGAGCTCTCTCCTGATAACAGGTGAGTAAATCAGAATTCGGATTTCGGCTGATTTTAGAGGAATATTTGTATGTTTCAAAAATCAACACTTAGAAACTTTTTCAGCAAAAAGCAGGCAATGATATCCTATGGAAGGAAATTCAAGTTACTGGTAAGTACGGTTAAAATTACTTTTCAGGATTAGTACTGGGCTGAAAGATGCAGCACTGAGGTCTCTCCTGATAACAGGTGAGTAAATCGGAATTCGTATTTCGGCTGATTTTAGAGGAATATTTTAAAGTTCCAAAACTCCACACTTAGAAGAATTTCCAAGTGAAACCAGTCAATGTTAGCCTATGGAAGGAAATTCAAGATACTGGTAAGTACGGTTAAAATTACTTTTCAGGATCAGTACTGGGCTGAAAGATACAGCACTGAGGTCTCTCCTTATAACAGGTGAGTAAATCGGAATTCGTATTTCGGCTGATTTTAGAGGAATATTTGTAGGTTTCAAAAATCAACACTTAGAAACTTTTTCAGCAAAAAGCAGGCAATGATATCCTATGGAAGGAAATTCAAGTTACTGGTAAGTACGGTTAAAATTACTTTTCAGGACCAGTACTGGACTGAAAGATACAGCACTGAGGTCTCTCCTTATAACAGGTGAGTAAATCGGAATTCGTATTTCGGATGATTTTAGAAGAATATTTGCACAATGGTGAAGGGAGGGGGCGGGGCCTGAGGTGACATCTGTGCAAACACGCCCCGTGGCGCGTTTTAGGTTGGGGGATTAAGTTCCTTGAATCCTGAGGGTCCCTAGGGCCAACTAGCCCACCAGGAACCTCCAATATGCGCCAGGGGCTGCGTTGCAGAGACGTGTAGAGAGGCCACACCCCTTTTACCCCTCTCTGCAACGCAGCTCTGTGGCGCTTTCTGGATGTACCTGTTGGGCTAGTTGGCCCCCAGGGACCCTCAGGATTGAAGGGGATTTAATCCCCCAACTTAAAACGCGCCACGGGGCGCGTTTGCACAGATGTCACCTGAAGCCCCGCCCCCTCCCTTCACCCCTGTGCAAACGCGCCCCGGGGCGCGGTTTAAGTCGGGGGATTAACTCCCCTTGAATCCTGAGGGTCCCTGGGGGCCAACCAGCCCAACAGGTATATCCAAAAAGCGCCACAGAGCTGCGTTGCAGAGAGGTGTAAAAAGGGGCGTGGCCTCTGTACACCTCTCTGCAACGCAGCCCCCTGGCGCATACTGGAGGTTCCTGGTGGGCTAGTTGGCCTCCAGGGACCCCCAGTATTCAAGGGAAATTGTCCCTCTCTGCAAACGCGCCAGGGGGCGCGTTTGCAGAGTGGTGAAGGAAGGGGTGGGGCCTGCGGGCCCGATCGTTTTTTTTTTTTTTTATTGTCCCCTGAAGGGGGGCTGTGTGGCCCCCCTTCCTTTTTCCTGTTTTTGGGCCCTGGGGACCCCATCCCCCAGGGCCTTACCCCTTTTTTTTAATTAAATTTAAAAAAAAAAAACGGGAAGGGGGCCGCGTGGCCCCCCTTCCCTGGGCCTGTATTGGCCCCGGGGACCCCATCCCCCGGGGCATGGCCTCGATTTTTTTTTTCTTTGGAGGGGGGCTGCGTGGCTCCCCTCCTCAGGCCATTTAAGGCCCCGGGGACCCCATCCCCCGGGGCCGGCCTTTCCGTTTTTTTTTTTTTTGGGGGAGGGGGCCGCGTGGCCCCCTCCCGGGCCACTACTTGCCCCGGGGACCCCATCCCCCGGGGCTGGCTCCTCTCCGTTGGGGACTGTGGGGGTCCCCAATCCCCCACAGTCCCGCCGGCTCCCCGTGTCCCTTGGGAGCCGGCATTTGCTTTTCCACATGGGGAGCTGCTAAGATGCAGCTCCCCATGTGGAAAGTCAATGTGCTTTGGATATTGGAAGAGAGAGCAGGCTTCCCTGCTCTCTCTTCCAATATCCAAAGCAGTTTGCTATGGCAGGACGGGAGCCGCGAGGCTCCCGTCCTGCCATAGCAAACTACAGTGTCCCGGGGGTAGGCACCCTGGGACACTGCAGGAGCCGGCCCTGGGGGTGGCGGTCCCCAGGGCCATCAAGGGCTCCAGGAGGGGCTGCGCGGCCCCCTCCCTAAATTGCACAGCCCCGGGGAGGTGGTGGTCCCCGGGGCTCTGGGGGTCCGTAATGGACCCCCACATTTATTTTGTAAGTGCCCCGGGGAGGTGGTGGTCCCCGGGCGTGTGGGGGGGCTGGAGCCCCCCCACACCTTATTTATTTAAAAAAGAAGCCCCGGGGGGTGGCAGTACCCGGGGCTGCGGGAGGGCAGGAGAGCCCTCCCGCACCATTTTTTTTATAAAGCCCCGGGAGGTGGCGGTCCCCGGGGCTTGGGGGGCCCTTTGAGGCCCCCCATACAAACAATATACCCACCCCCACCATGCCCCCGGGACTTGGGCCACCCAGGGGCAAAATGCAATCGAAGCGCGGGAGACCGCGCTTCGATTTTTTTTTTTTTCGGCAGGATTCGCGCACCCTGAGCGCAAACTACCGATTTAAAAAAAAAAATTTTTTTTTGCCCAGGGGTCCTTGTGGGACCCCCTGAGCAAACCTAGGGGGTCAGGGTGTTTCTACCCTGCTCCCTTTGTGTGCTTTGCACACTTGTTTCTGTCCCTCGGTTCTACCGAGGGATCAAATGGCTGTCAACATTTCCTGAATCGGAATGTTGACAGCCAGCTGACAGCCAATTAACATGCAGCTCGTGATCGGGACGGTGCGCGCAGGGTGCGCTGAGGGTACGCGGACCCTACTCGGCCATAGATATATCTATCTTTTTACTTTTGATTTTCTCAGCAACTACTGAACGGATTTACACCATTTAACAAAAGGGTTCTTTCTGAACCAAGAACTACCTCTTTGCCAAATTTGGTGTAATTCCGTTCAGCAGTTCGGGCTGTAGCTGTGTCTAAAGTTTCCTATGGAAAATTGCATGGGGAAAACGCGTTTTGGGACCCCCTTTTTCTCGTCCCCCGCTTGACAAATCCCCCGAGACTTTCAGGGTAGGAGCGGACCGGAGCGCCCCACAAAGTTTGAAAATTTTGCGAAGATACGTCAACCGGCAAGAGAGTTATTTCAAATAGAATGTCGCGGATTTCCTATGGATAATAGGTTGTAACTATAACTATCTACTGGCGACCGCCAGTAGATAATATATATATATATTCACTGAAAAAACCATAAGGTTTTAGGGACAGTTATAGTTAGTTGGACATTGCACTCGCACAAAACCCGTGAAATTCCCCCGTTATAGTTAGTTCAGGTAACTATAACTCGCGCCCCCGCAATGCACTGCTGATGACGTCACATATTACATCACTCATGACATGGTCAGTGACATCACTGATGACATCACTGATGACATCTCAAATAACATCACTGATGACATCACTGATGACATAATCCAGTGACTCTGTGTTTCTGTAAAGTTTAAATATGTTTAATATATATAGGGAAAGGCGTATTGAAGAATGAGTGGGTGTAGAAGCGCCTGAATGGATGATTTAGTAGGTGCGTGACTGAGTCTATAAGTGAGTGATTAAACGTATCTTACTGGATGCATGGGTGAGTGACTAAACTGTGTGAATGTCTGTATCCGTCTGTCTGTTGTTGTGTAAGTAGCTGCATGGGTTTCTGACTAGCTAAATGAGTGTCTATATGGGTTATGGATTGGTTCTCTGAGTATCTGTATGGGTGCCTCAGTGTTTGTGTGGGTGGGGTGTGTGTGACTCTGTGCATAGATGTGTGAGTGGGTGATTCACTGGGTGCATGGTTTCAAGAGTGCGTCTGTGATGGACTGTATGGGTGGGTGAGTGTGTGTATGGGTGTGTTAGTGATTGAATGTATATCTCAGTGGTACATGTGTGAGTAACTACATATGTGAAAGGCAGTATATATGTGTGTTGGAGTATATAAATGGCTATAAGTGAGAGTGTGTGATTGTGAGAGTGGCTATATGGATGAGTGTGTGCTTGCATCAGTGTTTGCATAGGAGCGTAAGAATGTGCTAGTATTTTTATGAGTAAGTGAGCTGGTGTGTATAACTGTATAGGTGAGTAAATTGGAGTGTGATTAATTATTTGCATGACTGACTAGGTGTGTGAGTACCTCTATGGATGAGTTGCGTTGTGTGAGTGTTTATATAGGTGTATGAGTGCATATGATAGTCCTGTACTGAGTGACTGTAAGTATGAGTGACTGTACGGGTGAGTGAGTAGATGTGTGTGTGTAGACCTAAGAATCAGTGAGTGGGTATGAGAATGGCAGTCTGTAATTTAGAGTGGGTGTATCAAAACTTATATTTGGGTGTGAGAAGATGCATTAAATTCTCACATGGATGATGTCATCAGTGATGTCATTTGAGATGTCATCAGTGATGTCATCAGTGATGTCACTGACCATGTCATGAGTGATGTAATATGTGACGTCATCAGCAGTGCATTGTGGGGCGCGAGTTATAGTTACCTGAACTAACTATAACGGGGGAATTTCACGGGTTTTGTACGAGTGCAATGTCCAACTAACTATAACTGTCCCTAAAACCTTATGGTTTTTTCAGTGAATTTCTAAGGTTTTTTAAATGCTAATTTCTAACTATAACGTGCCTGAAACCTATGGTTTTTTCAGTGAATTTCAAAGGTTTTTTAAATGCTAATTCCTAACTATAACGTGTCTGAAACCTATGGTTTTTTCAGTGAATTTCAAAGGTTTTTTAAATGCTAATTCCTAACTATAACGTGTCTGAAACCTATGGTTTTTTCAGTGAATTTCAAAGGTTTTGTAAATGACAATTTTTAAATGTATTAATTGTTATATTTATTTTTTTGATACTGATTTACAAAAAATATTTAAACTATTTATTTTTAGATATTTTATTTTTTAAATTACATTGTAATTACATTATACATTACATTACAAAATATACTTTCTCAGAATGAATTACTTTAGTTTAAATACTTTGCAAATAGGCAATAGACTTTTAAGCACAGTAGTTACAGTTGTTGCAATGGGCAACACAATTTCAAAAACAATGCAACATTGAGCTCAATGTGAATTTCTAGTTAAATGCAATTAGTTACTTTATGGATTACTTTTCTAACCACAGGACTGGATCCTAGATTCAGTCCTGGGACATCTCCTGTAAACAGTTGAGTAAAAGCGTTTTGGTTACAGTAGTGATTTTTAAGGAATATTATTGTATTTTAAAAGTTGACACTTAGAAACTTTTTCATATAGAATCACCAATGTTATCCTATGGGAGGAAATTCACTTAGCAGGTAAGTAGTGTTATCGTTACTTTTTCTTACTCAGAGGTGGATCCTGGAACCAGCACTGGTGCATCTCCTGTAAACAGTTGAAAGAATGCGTTTAAGTCACACAGGCGATTTTTAAGGAATATTTGTAGTTTGTGAAAATCGACACTTTGAAACTTTTCTGCTGAAAACCAGACAATGGATTCCTATGGAAGGAAATATAAGTTACTGGTAAGTACGGTTAGAATTACTTTTCAGGGTCAGTGCTGGGCTAAACGATGCAGCACTGGGTTCTCTCCTGATAACAGGTGAGTAAATTGGAATTCGTACTTCGGCTGATTTTAGAGGAATATTATAAAGTTCCAAAACTCCACACTTAGAAGAATTTCCAAGTGAAACCAGTCAATGTTAGCCTATGGAAGGAAATTCAAGTTACTGGTAAGTACGGTTAAAATTACTTTTCAGGATCAGTACTGGGCTGAAAGATGCAGCACTGAGGTCTCTCCTGATAACAGGTGAGTAAATCGGAATTCGTATTTCGGCTGATTTTAGAGGAATATTATAAAGTTCCAAAACTCCACACTTAGAAGAATTTCCAAGTGAAACCAGTCAATGATATCCTATGGAAGGAAATTCAAGTTACTGGTAAGTACGGTTAAAATTACTTTTCAGGATCAGTACTGGGCTGAAAGATGCAGCACTGAGGTCTCTCCTGATAACAGGTGAGTAAATCGGAATTCGTAGTTCGGCTGATTTTAGAGGAATATTTGTATGTTTCAAAAATCGACACTTAGAAGAATTTCTAAGTGAAACCAGTCAATGTTAGCCTATGGAAGGAAATTCAAGTTACTGGTAAGTACAGTTAAAATTACTTTTCAGGACCAGTACTGGGCTGAAAGATGCAGCACTGAGGTCTCTCCTGATAACAGGTGAGTAAATCGGAATTCGTATTTCGGCTGATTTTAGAGGAATATTTGCACAATGGTGAAGGGAGGGGCGGGGCCTGAGGTGACATCTGTGCAAACGCGCCCCGTGGCGCGTTTTAAGTTGGGGGATTAAGTCCCCTTGAATCATGAGGGTCCCTGGGGCCAACTAGCCCACCAGGAACCTCCAGTATGCGCCAGGGGCTGCGTTGCAGAGACGTGTACAGAGGCCACACCCCTTTACACCTCTCTGCAACGCAGCTCTGTGGCGCTTTCTGGACGTACCTGTTGGGCTAGTTGGCCCCCAGGGACCCTCAGGATTGAAGGGGATTTAATTCCTCATCTTAAAACGCACCACGGGGCCTGTTTGCACACATGTCACCTGAAGCCCCGCCCCTCCCTTCACCACTGTGCAAACGCGCCCCGTGGCGCGTTTTAAGTTGGGGGATTAAGTCCCCTTGAATCCTGAGGGTCCCTGGAGTCCAACTAGCCCACCATGTACTTCCAAAGCGCCACAGAGCTGCGTTGCAGAGAGGTGTAAAAGGGGCGTGGCCTCTGTACACCTCTCTGCAACGCAGCCCCTGGCGCATACTGGAGGTTCCTGGTGGGCTAGTTGGACCCCAGGGACCCCCAGTATTCAAGGGGAATTACTTCCCTTCTCAAAACGCGCCAGGGGGCGCGTTTGCAGACTGCTGCAGGGAGGGGGCGGGCCTCCGGCACGATGCCGGTCTTTTTTTTTTTTTTTTAATTGGGAGGGGGCCTGCGTGGCCCCCCTTCCCTCAGCCACGTTTTGCCCCGGGGACCCCAACCCCCGGGGCCTGAGGAGTTGTTTTTTTAAAATAAATTTTAAAAACGGGAAGGGGGCTGCGTGGCCCCCTTCCCTGGGCCTGTATTGGCCCCGGGGACCCCATCCCCTGGGGCAAGCCCTCTTTTTTTATTAAAAATTTGGAGGGGGCTGCGTGGCCCCCTCCTCAGGCCATTTAAGGCCCCGGGGACCCCATCCCCCGGGGCCGGCCTTTAAATATTTTTTTTTTTTTTTTTAGGGAGGGGGCTGCGTGGCCCCCTCCCTGGCCACTTATGGCCCCGGGGACCCCATCCCCCGGGCCTGGCCTTCATTGGGGACTGTGGGGGTCCCCAAACCCCCACAGTCCCGCCGGCTCCCCGCGTCCCTTGGGAGCCGGCATTGCTTTCCGACATGGGGAGCAGCTAACATGCTGCTCCCCATGTGGAAAGCAATTTGCTTTGGATATTGGAGCGAGAGCAGGTTTCTGCTCTCGCTTCCAATATCCAATGCAAGTTTGCAATGACAGGACGGGAGCCGCGAGGCTCCCGTCCTGTCATTGCAAACAGCAGTGTCCCGGGGTAGGCACCCCGGGACACTGCAGGAGCCGGCCCTGGGGGTGGCGGTCCCCAGGGCCATCAAGGGCTTCCAGGAGGGGGCCGCGCGGCCCCCTCTCATCCAGTGCACAGCCCCGGGGAGGTGGTGGTCCTCGGGCTTTGGGGTCCGTAACGGACCCCCATATTCAAATCTTTAGTGCCCCAGGGAGGTGGCGGTCCCGGGCATGTGGGGGCTGGAGCCCCCACACAGGTCAAAAATGTTTTTAAAAAGAAGCCCCGGGGGTGGCGGTCTCGGGCTACGGGAGGGCCAAGAGCCCTCCCGCACCATTATGTTTTTAAAGCCCCAGGGGGTGGCGGTCCTCGGGCTTGGGGGCCTTAGAGGCCCCCACATTAAATCTAAAACCCCCACCATGCCCCCGGGACTTGGCCCACCCGGGTGCAAATTAACAACAAGCGCGGGAGACCGCGCTCAATTTTTTTCTCGGCGGGATCCGCGCACCCTGAGCGCATCCCGCCGATTTTTTTTTTTTAAATGCTTTTTTCTGCCCAGGGGTCCTTGTGGGACCCCTGAGCAGACCTAGGGGTCAGGGTGTTTCTACCCTGCCCCCTTTGTGCGTTTTGCGCACTTGTTTCCTCTGGGGTTTTTTTCTAATCGGCAGGATCCGCGCACCCTGAGCGCATCCTGCCGATTTAAAAAAAAAAATGCTTTTTCTGCCCAGGGGTCCTTGTGGGACCCCCTGAGCAGACCTAGGGGGTCAGGGTGTTTCTACCCTGCCCCCTTTGTGCGTTTTGCGCACTTGTTTTTGTGCCTCGGTTCTACCGAGGGACAAAATGGCTGCCAACACTTCCTGGTTTGGAGTGTTGACAGCCAGCTGACAGCCAATTAGCATGCAGCTCGTGATCGGGACGGTGCGCGCAGGGTGCGCTGAGGGTACGCGGACCCTACTCGGCCATAGATATATATGTGACTTTACTTGTGAATTTCTCAGAACTACTGAACGGATTTACACCATTTAAGCCAAAGGCACCAGTCTGAACCAAGGGCTACCTCTTTGCCAAATTTGGTGTAATTCTGTTCAGCAGTTCGGGCTGTAGCTGCGACTAAAAGTTCCTATGGAAAATGAATGGGGAAAACGCGTTTTGGGACCCCTTTTTTCTCGGCCCCCGCTTGACGAATCAACCCGAGACTTTCAGGGTAGGAGCAGAGCGGAGCGCCCCAACAAGTTGGAAACTTCACGAAGATTCGTCAACCGGCGCCAACGTTATTTCAAATAGAATGTCGCGGATTTCTATGGATAATAGGTCCTAACTATAACTATCTACTGGCGATATATATATATATATATATATATATATATATATATATATATATATATATATCTACTGGCGGTCGCCAGTAGATAGTTAAAGTTAGGACCTATTTTCCATAGGAAATTCGCAACATTCTATTTCCAATACCTTTGGCGCCGGTTGACGAATCTTCGCGAAATTTTCAAAACTTATGGCCCGCTTCGGTCCGCTCCTATCCTGAAAGTTTCGGGGTGACTCGGCAAGCGGGGGCCGAGAAAAAAGGGGGGTCCCAAAACGTGTTTTCCCCATGCAATTTTCCATAGGAAATTTTAGACACGGCTACAGCCCGAACTGCTGAACGGAATTACACCAAATTTGGCAAAGAGGTAGTTCTTGGTTCAAAAACAACGCTTTTTGTTAAATGGTGTAAATCCGTTCAGTAGTTGCTGAGAAAATCAAAAGTAAAAACACATATATATCTATGGCCGCGTAGGATCCGCGCACCCTCCCGATCACGAGCTGTATGCTAATTGGCTGTCAACACTCCAAACCAGGAAGTGTTGGCAGCCATCTTGTGCCGAGGCACAAGAAAAGAGAAAAACTAACGCGCAAAATGCAAAAAGGGGGCAGGGTGGAAACACCCTGACCCCCTAGGCCTGCTCAGGGCCCCAAATTTTTTTTTTTTTTTTTTTTAAATCGGCAGGATGCGCTTAGAATGCGCGGATCCCGCATGAAAAAAACCATAGGTTTTAGGGAAAGTTATAGTTAGTTGGACATTTCACTCGTAGAAAACCATAGAAATTCCCCCGTTATAGTTAGTTCAGGTAACTATAACTCGCGCCCCGCAATGCACTGCTGATGACGTCACATATTACATCACTCATGACATGGTCAGTGACATCACTGATGACATCACTGATGACATCTCAAATGACATCACTGATGACATCATCCAGTGACTGTGTGTTTCTGTAAAGTTTAAATATGTTTAATATATATAGGGAAAGGCGTATTGAAGAATGAGTGGGTGTATAACCGCTTCGCCGCGATCGGAATTCCGCCCAGGTGCTGGACGTTATAGTTAGTGGCTCCCGCCCTGCCA
This sequence comes from Calotriton arnoldi, assembly GCA_963921515.1. NCBI lineage: Eukaryota > Metazoa > Chordata > Amphibia > Caudata > Salamandridae > Calotriton > Calotriton arnoldi. The sequence goes on from CAWUFW010002264.1 coordinate 1,176,833, forward strand.
TGGCAAACAGCAGTGTCCCGGGGTGGGCACCCCGGGACACTGCAGGAGCCAGCCCTGGGGGGTGGTGGTCCCCAGGGCCATCAAGGGCTCCAGGAGGGGGGCCGCGCGGCCCCCCTCCCTACCAGTGCAAAGCCCCGGGGAGGTGGTGGTCCCCGGGGCTCGGGGGTCCGTAACGGACCCCTGCATTTCAATATTTAGTGCCCTGGGGAGGTGGTGGTCCCCGGGGCGTGTGGGGGGCTCAAGCCCCCCCACACAGGTTTTTAAAAAAAAATTAAAATAGAGCCCCGGGGAGGTGGTGGTCCCCGGGGCAGCTTGGGGGGAATTGGGACCCCCCCACGCATTTCATTTTACAGCCCCGGGGAGGTGGCGGTCCCCGGGGCTGCGGGGGGCCGAGTGCCCCCCGCAGTTGTTTCTGAAAGCCCCAGGGAGGTGGCGGTCCCCAGGGATGCGGGGGCTCCCACGGGCCCCCACTAATTAATTGGCAGTGCCCCCGGGACCTGGCCCACCCGGGGGCTTTTTGAAAACGAAGCGCGGGAGTCCGCGCTTTGTTTTTTTTTTATAATTTCGGCGGGATTCACGACCCCAACGCGAATTCTGCCGAAATTACAAAAAAAAAATGCTTTTTTTGGCCCTGGGGGTCCTTGTGGAACCCCCTGAGCAGGCCTAGGGGGTCTGGGTGTTTCTACCCTGCCCCCTTTTATTGTTTTTTAACCTCTTTTTTCTGTTTTCTTGTGACTCGGTTCTACCGAGTCACAAGATGGCTGCCAACACTTCCTGGTTTGGAGTGCTGGCAGCCAATCACAGTGAAGCTCGTGCTCGGTAGGGTTCGCGAACCCACCGCGGCCATAGATATCGAAACTTTCTTTTTCTAATTTCTCAGCAACTACTGAACGGATTTACACCATTTAACAAAATTCTGAACCAAGACCTACCTTTTTGCCAAATTTGGTGTAATTCCGTTCAGCAGTTCGGGCTGTATCTTTGTTTAAAGTTTCCTATGGAAAATTACATGGGGAAAAAGTGTTTTGAGACCCCCCTTTTTTCTCGGCTCCCGCTTGACAAATCACCCCGAAACTTTCAAGTCAGGAGCTGACCAGAGCACCCCCCTAGTTTTGAAAATTTCGCGAAGATTCGTCAAACGACGCCAAAGTTATTGGGAAAACACAAAACGCTTTTCCTATGGAAACTAGGTCCTAACTATAACTACCTACTGGTGACCGCCAGTAGGTAATATACATATATATGTATGTATGTATATATATATATTGGGAGACTGTGTCATTTAACGCTATTAAACTGAATTGCACTAAGCCACGAGTCTTCGATGTTACATTGACATTAATGGTGCATTGTGGTTAGAGGAGTATCTAATCCTGGTCACGTGTTCACTTAATGAATTGCACTACAATTGGCCACCTGTGATCAAGGCTATTTTAACAGCTGAAACGCGTAAGGAAAGTTTATGTTGTTTTTACTGGAGAATGGATTGCCAGAATAAAATGCCAGTATACTGTGGAGTTGGGCTTCATTTTGTCTTGTTTGGTGGCGTTCCAATGTACGGGCTGCTCCTTGCCCGCTCTGAAGCCGCCCTTCCCACGCCCAAATGGTAAGCACTCACGAGAGTAAGTTGTAGCAAAGTGCTTTATTGTGCAGACCCCCCTGCACTGAAAGACGCGTTTCGCCTTGCGGCTTTTTCGATGTCAGTTTCCCTGTGCAAAATCGGCAGTATTTCAAATTACAATGTGTCACCTGATCTTACAACAACGTTGAAGACGGACTTACATTTCATTGTTAACCAAATACATGGCGGCCATCTTTAAACATGTTTAGGTTCATACAATTCTTATACCACCAAAGAAAGTGTAAAGTGCTATAGTGAAAATTAAATTAAAACCATGTATACAAGGGGAAGCAAAAGACATTCCTCAAGCATTTAGCGATTGCATTACAAAGCAATTTTGATATTGAGATTTCATTCGATATACAAAATATAATGTCACAAAAATGCTTCAAATCAAATATACAAAAAGAAATTACTTTTATGAGGTGCTTTGTTTGCTCCCTTGTCTCATAATTGAGCCCTGAATGGGCAATTCAGTGTCACTTCAGAGGATATGCAGTCTAATTGATTAAACCTATTGTTACCGCAGCATATGAACTTTGTTTATAAAGTTCAAATTAAGTCAATGTATGCCCACATTACTCCAAATGGACCCACATCTCTTCATCATTGTTGATCCCTATGGGAGCCTTTGTTTGGAGATCAATGATATACTTAGACTCCAACACCTGCAGTTTCTTAGTTCTGTCGCCTCCCCTTTCCCCTCTCTCTACTTGATCAATACAGTAGAATTTTAGGAGGTCACGGTTCCTTTGATGGAATTTTTCAAAGTGACGCGCAACCGGATAGGTAGTATCTTTATTATTTATAGCCCGCATGTGCTCGAGGATTCGTTTTTTAGCAGGGCGTATAGTGCTTCCTGTATATCGTTTGGAGCATGGGCATTCCAAGCAATAAACTGTAAAGTCTGAATTACAGTTAAGGAGCTTTTTGATTGGTCTGAGAGGCCTAGGATCCCCTGGTCTTCCCTTGAAGGTGGTAACTTTGTGGCTGTTCTTACAGGCTTTGCAACGAAGGCATAGATAGAATCCTACAATGTTAATTCTGATTTTAGCCTTCGTAGATGCATCGTAGTGACTATGAATTAAATGGTCACTAAGAGATTGACAACGTTTATATGTAATCAAAGGGCGGGTAGGAAGATGATTTTTTAAGATGTTGTCTGTCTGTAGGATGTGCCAATTTTTCTTAAAAATGTGTACAACTTCACTAGATCTATCATTGTAAGTTGTAATCATTTTAGCATGTTCTTCCTTGGTGGTGGTTCCTTTTGTTTTAGCAACCAGTAGATTCTTTCTATCTATTTTCTCCACTCTTTGCTCAGCTTGTTGTAAAGTGGCATTAGTATATCCTCTTCTTTTGAATCTCCCCAGAGCTTCAGTTTTGGCTGATAAAAAATCTTGTTGGTTCGAGCAATTTCGTTTAAGCCGCAAACCTCCCCAAATGGGATGTTTTTTACTAAGCTTTTGCGGTGATAACTGGCTGCGTGCAACATCGTGTTGCCCGCTGTAGGCTTCCTATAGAGTCGTGTCTGTAAGACATCATTTTCAATGAAGACCTCCAGATCAAGATAGTTCACTGATCTATCGCTGATCTGCCCTGTAAATTTTAGATTTAATTCATTATCATTGAGGGAGGTAATGTACTCCTCGGCCGAGGAGCGACTCCCCCTCCAAATGATAAACAGGTCGTCTATATACCTCGCCCACAACGTTATATTGTTCAACCATTGTTCGTCGGTTCCCCCCAGGCTACGTGCTTCTCCCTGGTCGGCTGGTGGGCCAGGTCCCGGGGGGATGTGGCTATATTTATGCTGGGGCCCTTCCGAGGCCCCCGCAGCCACGGGGACCGCCACCTCCATGGGGCTTTTTTTATATTTGCGGTGGTAAGGGGGCACATGGCCCCCTTGCAGCCCCGGAGACCGCCACCTCCCCCCGGGGCTATGACATAAATATAGTGTGGGGGGGTTGAGTCCCCCCACACACTCCGGGGACCACCACCTCCCTGGGGCACTAATTAAGTTAATACAGGGGTCCGTTGTGGACCCCCAGCCCCGGGGACCATCACCTCCCCGGGGCTATGTTAATGTTGGGAGGGGGGCCCTCCTGGAGCCCTAGATGGCCCTGGGGACCGCCTCCCCCCAGGGCCGGCTCCAGCAATGTCCCGGGGTGCCCACCCCCGAGACTCTGCAGTTTCAATGTCATTGCAAACTTGTGCTTCGCTTCATGGAAGCGAGAGCAGAAAACCTGCTCTCGCTTCCATGAAGCGAAGCAGATTGCTTTTGGACAAGGGGAGCTGCATGTAAGCAGCTCCCCTTATCCAAAAGCAATGCTGGCTCCCGCAGGAGGCGGGGAGCCAGCAGGTGCCGTGGGGGCATTGGGCCTCCCCCGCGGTCCCCAACGTTGAAGGCTGGCCCCGGGGGATGGGGTCCCCAAGGCGAGAAGTGGCCCAGGAAAGGGGGGCCACGCGGCCCCCCTCCCATATTTTTGTATTATAAAAACAGAGGCAAAGCCCCGGGGGATGGGGTCCCTGGGCCAATAATGGCCTCAGGAGGGTGGCCCCCTCTTTATAATTATTATTATGATTTTTTTTAAATTAGATGGCATGCCCCGGGGGATGGGGTCCCTGGGGCCGAAAGTGGCCAAGGGAAGGGGGGCCACGCGGTCCGTCTTTCTTATTCTTTTTTATTTTTTTTTCAAAAGAAAGAGGTAATGTCCCGGGGAGTGGGTTCCCCGGGCGATTTTTGAATATTGGAAGTGAGCTGGTTTTTTTTTTCTTTCGAGTTTAGAGTCGCGACCCCAACACGGCTCTCAGTGCACCCCCCCCCATATAACGTTGCGTCTGATTCGCGATTCCTCCTTAAATAAATAATTTAGTAGTATATAATTTAGATGGTAGTGTTGCAGTTGTGAAGTTGTTTTAAAAAGGGAGTGTGATTGAAGTTAATGAGAAGATTAAAATTGATAGAGTTAGTAAAAATACATAAAATTAAAAATTGAAAGTTAAACTTGTAAAGTGTATTGTGTTGTAGTACATTGAATTCATGCCTTTGCAAATTCGCGACAGGTGCGCAAATCCACCAAAAAATAAAAAAGAGTATGTATGTGTTAAAAACATATAGATTCACTATTGTGTTATAGGGTGGCTCTAAAAAGAGCCCTTGTTTTTATTATGAGTTTTTTGTAGCTGCATGTAAGTGTGGATGTAGAGCTTTAGGTTGTTGAGGAAGACTCTGTTTCCTTGATCTGTGAAGTGTACTCCATCACTTGTGTAGATGTCTTCCATATCAAAATGTATATTGTTGTTAAAGATGGGGCCCATCCATTGGTCTCTGAGGTAAGCAGAAACAGCTTTATTGGCATTCTTCCTAGCTTTCTCAATCTGTGGACAGAATTGATTTGACCACTTCCATTTCTGTCTTTGGCATATATTAGAGTATACAAAGACAGTTTGAGGGAAAAGCAACATCAATTGTGCAAAGGTGTCCTTCATTAGTATTTCCAGACCTACCCCAGTGAATGTGCCTAGGTCATTGCCACCACAGTGCACAAATATGAGGTCAGGGGGTTGGAGATGCAAAAAGGTTTTAACCAAAGGCATCAATTGGTGCCACTTTAATCCTCTCTGTGCAATCCATTTAATGTCCACATTTTGTAAAGCTAGGTCCTTGTCAATACCTCTGCGTTCAGCATACCTTTTGCACTAGAAAACATAGCTGTGTCCAACAATCCACACTGTAAGCATCTTGAAGGGATGTCTGGAAGTAATGAAAAGATGTCTGTAGCTGAGGTAGTCAGTTGGTAGAATGAGAGGTAGCTAAAATGGTGGACAAGATGCTGTTTTTAAAAAAGTAGATAAACGATTGGCTGTTTCTGAACATTGTACACTCAAAAATGGGGTGCATGTTATTTTGTTTAAAAAGCATGTTTCTTATTAGTTATTTAAAAATGTTTGAAAGGAACAGTAGATAGGATAAGGTTATTTTTTGCAACAGTCCACCACACCTGCTGTTTGCATTTGTAACCTTGTGTGCTGAACTTGAAAACTATGGTGAACTTGTGACCTGCTTGTTCAGTTGAATGTTGCAAAAACTGTCACTATGGAAACTGGGATTAAGCAGTATGGGGGAAGGGTTGAATCTTTACTATGTTTTTAAAATATGGAATTGTAATTTATATATAAGTAATATGTTATTAAAGTAAGATTTCCCAAGTCAGTATTGTGTTTAGAAGTGGTGTGTTCTTAAAAAATAGTGCTATTATTATTAGTGATATATTTTTGAACTCCTGTGTGTATTCGCGGCTCCATCACGATGGTGCAAGGTGGAGTCGCAACTCTAGAAAATTTCAGAATCAGTTTGGGCACTTTTAGAAGTCAGTTGGTAAGGGTTAATATGTCTAACCGATAGAAATGTGTTTTACAATTTGAAATAATGTAGGAAGCAATGTGATTTGTTACTTAAAATTATTTCTGTTGAGAAAGAGAGGGAAAGTTTGCCATTACTGGTTTTACCTTGTTGAGAGTGGTGCATTACATTGATTGTGTGCATAAGAAAATCTTTTATGAGTTTCTGATATTTGATATTCTACAAATCAATTTGGAAGGTGAGTTATATATGTGTGAGGTGTATTATGTATTAGCTTTATTTTTAAACTTTAAAAATTATTCAAGAACTGTGATGTTTGAAATATATTATTAAATGTAGAGATGTGTATTGTAGTTTGTTTTATTGTACTTAAATGATGTTTGAAATAGATTCTGTATAGTAATATGTGTATATTGAAAGATGAATTAGTGATTATGGTAGTTTGTTTTAGTGTGTAGAAATGTACATTTGAAGTATACCGCATAATTTTAGATGTTGCTTTCAAATTGGAAGAGCAGTCTGTCAAGTTTTAAGGTGTGCATGGACTTGTGTCTGAAGTATGTCTCTACTTGTATATCTATTTTCATATGTCTTACACATTTGAAGGTGCATGATGTATAACAAAGAGGTGTTGTTGCTTTTTATGTGGTAGGCTCAAGACTGTGAGTAGTAGTAGAATGGTGAAGATGCAGCACAAAAGTGTGGTTTAAAAGATGTTGACATAAGGTATTAGTGATTAGGCTACTTTTTATAAGTCTCTAGAAAGGTACAGTTAAAATATGCCGCATAATTTTTGGTGTTTGCTTGAAATTGGAATTTTTTCTGTGAATTTTTGAGGTGTGCATAATGTTTTGATAGAAGAAAGTCTGTACTAGGAGATATATTCTTATATGTGTTATGTATCTGAAGATTCGAGATGTATAAAACACATGTATGCATCTATTTGTATATTTCTTTTATATATGATGGTGCTGAAAAAAGGTACAGAAATATGCATGTATGCTTTCAGGAATATGGTGAGACTTATAACAGAGACATGTGAAGGGTTCCTGGTTTGTATTTGGCTAGGTGTAACATTATAAGTAGTTGTAGAATGGTAAAGCAGCAGCACAAAAGTGATGTTTGAGATATTTGTAGAGATATTATTTATTAGAGTAATTTGTATGAGTAAATGTAAAGTGCAGTCTGTCAAGTTTTAAGTTTAAGTTCTGCATGGTCTTGTGATTGCTGTATGTCTGTACTTGCATATGTGTTCTCATGTCTGCTATGCATGTGAAGATACCGGTATACATCTATTTGTATATTTAGATATGAAGATGATTTGAAAAGGTAGAGACATATGCATGCATGCTTTTAACAATATGGAGAGACTTACAGTTGAGTCATGTAATAGACTGCTGTTTTATATTTGGCTAGGTCCAACATTCATGCAGTTAAAAATACACCCAAGCACTACCCATGCAGTCTTCTAATCATCCAGGCACTCCGTATGCTCTGCTGCAATCACCCAGGCACTACCCTTGCACTCATGCAATCACCCAGGCACTACTTATGCACACATGCAATCACCCAGGTATTACCCAAGCACTCCTTCAATCACTCAGGCACTACCCATGCACTTATATAATCACTCAGGCACTACCCTTGCACTCCTCCAATCATGCAGGCACTACCCTTGTACTTATGTAATCACTCAGCCAGTACTCATGCACTTATAAAATCACTCAGACACTACCTTTGCACTCCTCCAATCACTCAGGCACTACCTCAGTACTCGTGCAATCACCCAGGCAGTACCCATGAACTTATAAAATCACCCAGTCACTTCCTATGTACTCCTGTAATCCCCCAGATATTACCCCTGCAGTCATGTAATCACCCAGGTATTACCTATGTACTCCTTTAACCCCCCAGATGTTACCCCTGTACTCAGCAATCACCAATGCATTAGCTATACATTACTTCAATCACCCAGGCAATACCCTTGCACTCTTTCAATCATGCAGGCACTACCCTTGTACTTATGTAATCACTCAGCCAGTACTCATGCACTTATAAAATCACCCAGGCACTACCTTTGCACTCCTCCAATCACTCAGGCACTACCTCAGTACTCGTGCCATCACTCAGGCAGTACTCATGCACTTATAAAATCACCCAGGCACTTCCTATGTACTCCTGTAATCCCCCAGATATTACCCTTGCACTCATGCAATCATCCAGGCATCACCTATGTACTCCTTTAATCCCCCAGATATTACCCCTGTACTCATGCAATCACCAATGCATTAGCTATACACTGCTTCAGTCACTCAGGCACTACCTTTGCACTCCTCCAATCACACAGGCACTACCCTTGTACATACGTAATCACTCAGCCAGTACTCATGCACTTATATAATCACCCAGGCACTACCTCGGCACTCCTCCAATCACTGAGGCACTACCTTAGTACTCCTGCAATCACCCAGGCAGTACCCATGCACTTATAAAATCACCCAGTCACTTCCTATGTACTCCTGTAATCCCCCAGATATTACCCCGGCAGTCATGCAATCATCCAGGCATTACCTATGTACTCCTTTAATCCCCCAGATGTTACCCCTGTACTCATGCAATCAACAATGCATTAGCTACACACTGCTTCAATCACCCAGGCACTACCCTTGCACTCTTCCAATCACGCAGGCACTACCCTTGTACTTATGTAATCACTCAGCCAGTACTCATGCACTTATAAAATCTCCCAGGTACTACCTTTGCACTCCTCCAATCACTCAGGAACTACCTCAGTACTCCTGCAATCACCGAGGCAGTACCTATGCACTTATAAAATCACCCAGTCACTTCCTATGTACTCCTGTAATCCCCCAGATATTACCCCCGCAGTCATGCAATCACCCAGGCATTACCTTTGTACTCCTTTAATCCCCAAGACGATACCCCTGTACTCATGCAATCACCAATGCATTAGCTATACATTACTTCAATCACCCAAGCACTGCCCTTGCACTCTTCCAATCATGCAGGCACTACCCTTGTACTTATGTAATCACTCAGCCAGTACTCATGCACTTATAAAATCACCCACGCACTACATTTGCACTCCTCCAATCACTCAGGCCCTACCTCAGTACTCCTGCAATTAAACAGGCAATACCCATGCACTTATAAAATCACTGAGTCACTTCCTATGTACTCTTCCAATCACTCAGGCACTACCTCAGTACTCGTGCAATCACCCAGGCAGTACCCATGAACTTATAAAATCACCCAGTCACTTCCTATGTACTCCTGTAATCCCCCAGATATTACCCCTGCAGTCATGCAATCACCCAGGCATTACCTATGTACTCCTTTAACCCCCCAGATGTTACCCCTGTACTCAGCAATCACCAATGCATTAGCTATACATTACTTCAATCACCCAGGCAATACCCTTGCACTCTTTCAATCATGCAGGCACTACCCTTGTACTTATGTATATTATCAAGGATCATATTGCCAATCAAATAAAATCAGCTGACAACTCCACTAAGGACATTTTTTAAATTGTTCAGGGTTTCCTTAAACCAGAGGCAATGAAAAGCAATATAGTTCCCTCTGCCACACTCTGTGAGGATCTCTCGGTCTTCTTCCAGGAAAAGATCCATGACATCTATGCAGCCTTTCCTGAGACAGATCCGTTCAACACACCTCTGCCTCGCCCCTCCCAACAAATACTTGGTCTGAATTTAGCCCTTTAGATTTGGCTACTTCCCTCAAGCAGTTGGAAAAACCAAATCCGGGTCTCCACTTGACCCTTGCCCGGCCAGGTTTTTTAAAATATTAGCTCCACTGCTCAACCCTGCGCTAAACCAGCTCTGGAACACCTCATTGGAAACTGGCATTTATCCATCTAGCTGGAAAATCGCTAGTGTTCAACCAATCCTCAAAAAGGAGAATGCAGACACTACAATATTGAAAAACTTTAGACCCATCTCCCTTTTGCCAGTACCTGCTAAGATTCTCGAAAAAGAAGTGCAAAAACAATTGTCCACATTTCTTGAATCAAATAAACTGCTTCACGACACCCAGTCGGGATTTAGAGCAGGTTACAGCACGGAGACAGCACTACTCGAAGTAGCAGAAACTGTCCGGGAGACAATGGATAATGGGAACTGTCCAATGCTGGTGCTGTTGGATCTGTCAGCAGCATTTGACACAGTGTCTCATAAGATCCTCTTAGATAGGCTTCAACAGTTGGGAGTGACGGGGACTACTTTAGCTTGGTTTTGTTCCTTCCTAGAAGGCCGCTCCCAGAGAATTCGGTTGCATCCTTACACCTCGAATTCTCGCCCTGTGATCTGTGGAGTGCCTCAGGGTTCAGCCTTTAGCCCGACCCTTTTTAATGTCTACCTCGCTCCCCTGGCCCCTCTGGTAAAGCAACGCGGGGTTGATGTTATTTCATATGCTGATGACACGCAGCTCGTGTTTTCCTTCCAAGATTGCTCTGAGGCCGGTTTTTCAAACTTTAGGCAGTGTCTCATGGACATCTCAGCTTGGATGACAGCTAACTGCCTAAAGCTGAACACAGAAAAAACGGAAGTGCTATTTTTCAACCAGCCCTCACCTCCATTATCAGATTTCTAGTGGCCCGCAGAACTTAACCCCCCACCTCTTCCAGTCTCGTCTGCGAGGAATTTGGGGATCAAACTAGATACTTCCCTGTCATGTAAGACTCAGATAGCCCATGTTTCCTCGTCCTGCTTTTGGAAAATGAAGGCCCTTCGGAGATTCCTCTACTTCCTACCAATGGACTGTAGGAAAACAATAGTCCATGCGGTGATTACATCACAGCTTGACTATGCAAATAGTCTGTACATCGGGCTGCCAGCATACCTGCTCAGGAAATTGCAAACTGTGCAGAATGCAGCAGCCAGGCTTATTAGGAACATCCCACTAAGACATCATATATCCCCTCATTTGCGTAGTCTCCACTGGCTGCCTGTCAAGAGAAGAACTGAATTTAAGGCGCTTACTCTTGCATACAGAGCACTTAATGATATTGGCCCGCAATATCTAAAGAAGAGAGTTCGCAAATACCATCAGTCCAGGACCCTAAGATCTAATCATCGTGAGTGCCTTGTCATCCCCCGTTTTTCTAAGTCCAGAATAGGAGGACGGTCCTTTTCCGTCAAAACCGCGACCCTGTGGAACTCCATGCCTGATCATATTAGGAAAGCCAAGTCGGAACCTATCTTCCGGAAGGATTTGAAGACTTGGCTTTTCAGTCTCCTTTAGCAAACTAGGACTCGACAACTTTAACTTGCCTTCACCCCCCACTGTATCTGCAAGCGCCGGGACACCCCCGTTGGGGGTAGCTGAGCGCTATATAAGCTTAAATACATACATACATACATGTAATCACTCAGCCAGTACTCATGCACTTATAAAATCACCCAGGCACTACCTTTGCACTCCTCCAATCACTCAGGCACTACCTCAGTACTCGTGCCATCACTCAGGCAGTACCCATGAACTTATAAAATCACCCAGTCACTTCCTATGTACTCCTGTAATCCCCCAGATATTACCCCTGCAGTCATGCAATCACCCAGGCATTACCTATGTACTCCTTTAACCCCCCAGATGTTACCCCTGTACTCAGCAATCACCAATGCATTAGCTATACATTACTTCAATCACCCAGGCAATACCCTTGCACTCTTTCAATCATGCAGGCACTACCCTTGTACTTATGTAATCACTCAGCCAGTACTCATGAACTTATAAAATCACCCAGGCACTACCTTTGCACTCCTCCAATCACCCAGGCACTACCTCAGTACTCGTGCCATCACTCAGGCAGTACTCATGCACTTATAAAATCACCCAGGCACTTCCTATGTACTCCTGTAATCCCCCAGATATTACCCTTGCACTCATGCAATCATCCAGGTATCACCTAAGTACTCCTTTAATCCCCCAGATATTACCCCTGTACTCATGCAATCACCAATGCATTAGCTATACACTGCTTCAGTCACTCAGGCACTACCTTTGCACTCCTCCAATCACACAGGCACTACCCTTGTACATACGTAATCACTCAGCCAGTACTCATGCACTTATATAATCACCCAGGCACTACCTCGGCACTCCTCCAATCACTGAGGCACTACCTTAGTACTCCTGTAATCCCCCAGATATTACCCTTGCACTCATGCAATCATCCAGGCATCACCTATGTACTCCTTTAATCCCCCAGATATTACCCCTGTACTCATGCAATCACCAATGCATTAGCTATACACTGCTTCAGTCACTCAGGCACTACCTTTGCACTCCTCCAATCACACAGGCACTACCCTTGTACTTACGTAATCACTCAGCCAGTACTCATGCACTTATACAATCACCCAGGCACTACCTCGGCACTCCTCCAATCACTGAGGCACTACCTTAGTACTCCTGCAATCACCCAGGCAGTACCCATGCACTTATAAAATCACCCAGTCACTTCCTATGTACTCCTGTAATCCCCCAGATATTACCCCGGCAGTCATGCAATCATCCAGGCATTACCTATGTACTCCTTTAATCCCCCAGATGTTACCCCTGTACTCATGCAATCAACAATGCATTAGCTACACACTGCTTCAATCACCCAGGCACTACCCTTGCACTCTTCCAATCACGCAGGCACTACCCTTGTCCTTATGTAATCACTCAGCCAGTACTCATGCACTTATAAAATCACCCACGCACTACATTTGCACTCCTCCAATCACTCAGGCCCTACCTCAGTACTCCTGCAATCAAACAGGCAATACCCATGCACTTATAAAATCACTGAGTCACTTCCTATGTACTCCTGTAATCCCCCAGGTATTACCCCTGCAGTCATGCAATCAGCCAGGCATTACCTATGGACTCCTTTAATCCCCCAGACGTTACCCCTGTACTCATGCAATCACCAATGCATTAGCTATACACTGCTTCAATCACCCAGGCACTACCCTTGCACTCTTCCAATCACCCTGACAGTATCTATGCACTCCTCCAACCACTCAGCCAGTCCCCATGCTCTTATGCAATCAGTCAGGCACTACCCTAGCCCTCCTAAAATCATCCCAGGCACTACACTTGTTCTCATACAATCACCCAGGCACTACCCCTGCAGTAATGCAATCACTTAGGTAGTACCCGTGCAGTTAAGTAATCACCAAGGCATTATCCCTGCAATCATGCAATCAGATATGTATTGCCACAGCACTCCTTCAATCATCCAGGCACTACCCATACAGTTATATAATGACCCAGCCACTACCTTTGCACTGTTCAAATCACCCAGGCACTACCCCTATACTCTTCCAATCACCCAACCAGTACCCATTCACTTATAAAATCACCCAGGCACTACCTGTGCACTCCTCCAATCACCCAGGCACTACCACTACACTCATACAACCACCCAGACATTTCTCTACACTTATGCAATAACCCAGACATTACTCATGCACTCCTCTAATCACCCACACATTACCTCTGCACTCATGCAATCACCTAGGCATTACCCACGCCCTCCTTCAAGCACTGAGCCATTACCCATACACTTATATAATGACCCAGGCACTACCCTTGCACTCCTCCAATCACCCTGGTACCATTTCTGTACTGATGTAATTACCCAGGCAGTACCCATACACTTATAAAATCACCCAGACACTACCCTTGCACTCCTGAAATCACGCAGGCACTACCCTTGTACTTATGTAATCACTCAGCCAGTACTCATGCACTTATAAAATCACCCAGGAACTACCTTTCCACTCCTCCAATCACTCAGCCACTACTTCAGTACTCCTGCCATCACTCAGGCAGTACCAATGCACTTATAAAATCACCCAGGCACTTCCTATGTACTCCTGTAATCCCCCAGATATTACCCCTGCAGTCATGCAATCACTTAGGCATTACCTATGTACTCTTTTAATCCCCCAGACGTTACCCCTGTACTCATGCAATCACCAATGCATTAGCTATACACTGCTTCAATCACCCAGGCACTACCCTTGCACTCCTCCAATCACCCAGGCATTACCACTACACTCATACAACCACCCAGACATCACCCTTGCACTCATGCAATCACCCAGACATTACTCATGCACTCCTCTAATCACTTACACATTACCTCTGCACTCATGCAATCACCTAGGCATTACCCAAGCACTTCTTTAATCACCGAGCCATTACCCATACACTTATATAATGACCCAGGCACTACCCTTGCAGTTCTCCAATCACCCAGGCACTATTCTTGTACTCATGCAATTACCCAGGCAGTACCCATACACTTATAAAATCACCCAGATACTACTTATGTGTTACCCCTGCAGTCATGCAATCACACAGGCTCTGCCTATGCACTCATGTAATAACCCAGGCACTACCTTTGCAGTCATAGAATCACCCAGGCCCTACAGTTGCACTCATCTATTCCCCTAGGCACTACTCAAGGACTCATCTACGCCTTCAGGTGCTATTCATACACTTATCCATGCACTGAACCTCTATGTGTGCACTCATGCAATTAGCCAGTCACTATCCATCCTCTCCTCCAATTACCCAGCGACTACCCTTGGACTCATACAATCACCCAAGCACTACCCATGGAGTTATGCAATCACTCAGGCAGATCTATTACATGTCTCAGTTGTAGGTTTCACTATATTCCTGAAATATTGTATACATATTTCTTTTCGATATGATGATGATTTGAAAAGGTAGAGAAAGATATCTATGCATGCTTTTAACAATATGGAGAGACTTACAGTTCAGTCATGTAATTGTCTGCTGCTTTATATTTGGCTAGGCCCAACACTCATGCAGTTATAAAAACACCCAAGTACTACCCATGCAGTCTTCCAATGATCCAGGCACTACATATGCACTGATGCAATCACCCAGGCAATACCCCTGCGCTCATGCAATCACCCAGGCACTACCTATGCACTCATGCAATCACCCAGGTATTACCCATGCACTCTTTCAATCACCCAGCCACTACCCATGCACTTATATAATCTCTCAGGCACTACCCTTGCACTCCTTCAATCACGCAGGCACTACCCTTGTTCTTATGTAATCACTCAGCCAGTACTCATGCACTTATAAAATCACCCAGGCACTACCTTTGCACTCCTCCAATCACTCAGGCACTACCTCAGTACTCGTGCCATCACTCAGGCAGTACTCATGCACTTATAAAATCACCCAGGCACTTCCTATGTACTCCTGTAATCCCCCAGATATTACCCTTGCACTCATGCAATCATCCAGGCATCACCTATGTACTCCTTTAATCCCCCAGATATTACCCCTGTACTCATGCAATCACCAATGCATTAGCTATACACTGCTTCAGTCACTCAGGCACTACCTTTGCACTCCTCCAATCACACAGGCACTACCCTTGTACATACGTAATCACTCAGCCAGTACTCATGCACTTATAAAATCACCCAGGCACTACCTTTGCACTCCTCCAATCACTCAGGCACTACCTCAGTACTCGTGCCATCACTCAGGCAGTACTCATGCACTTATAAAATCACCCAGGCACTTCCTATGTACTCCTGTAATCCCCCAGATATTACCCCTGCAATCATGCAATCACCCAGGCATTACCTATGTACTCCTTTAATCCCCCAGACATTACCCCTGTACTCATGCAAACACCAATGCATTAGCTATACACTGCTTCAATCACTCAGGCAGTACCACTACACTCATACAACCACCCAGACATTACCCCTGCACTCATGCAATCACCCAGACATTACTCATGTACTCCTCTAATCACTCACACATTACCTCTGCACTCATGCAATCACCTAGGCATTACCCAAGTACTCCTTCAATCACCGAGCCATTACCCATACACTTATATAATGACCCAGGCACTACCCTTGCAGTTCTCCAATCACCCAGGCACTATTCATGTACTCATGCAATTACCCAGGCAGTACCCATACACTTATAAAATCACCCAGACACTATTTATGTACTACCCCTGCAGTCGTGCAATCACGCAGGCTCTACCTATGCACTCATGTAATAACCCAGGCACTACCCTTGCAGTTGTAGAATCACCCAGGCCCTACTGTTGCACTCATCTATTCCCCTAGGCACTACTCAATGACTCATCTATGCCTTTAGGTAGTATTCATACACTCATCCATGCACTCAACCTCAATGGGCCTGATTCACAGAACTAACTTACGTGAAATACGTAAAGTTAGTGATTTTCGGTATTCACAGAATACACTTAGCACTACTAACTTTATGTCCGTTCCCGGGCCGGAGATTCCGGCCCTGTGGCGGAATTTCCGCCTCTGGGCCGGGATTTCCGCCTCGGGCTGAATACCCTCATTTAGGCCGTTTGAGCATTGAAACGGCCTAAATGAGGGTATTCCGGTCCGGAGGCGGAGATTCCGGTCCGGAGGCGGAGATTCCGGCCCAGAGGCGGAAATTCCGCCACAGGGCCGGAATCTCCGGCCCGGGAGCGGACATAAAGTTAGTAGTGCTAAGTGTATTCTGTGAATACCGAAAATCACTAACTTTACGTATTTCACGTAAGTTAGTTCTGTGAATCAGGCCCTATGTGTGCACTCATGCAATTAGCCAGTCACTATCCATCCTCTCCTCCAATTACCCAGTGACTACCCTTGCACTCATACAATCACCCAAGCAGTACCCATGGAGTTATGTAATCACTCAGGCAGATCTATTACATGTCTCAGTTGTAGGTTTCACTATATTCCTGAAATATTGTATGCATATGTCTGTACCTTTCCATAGCAAATTCATATATAAAAGTAATACACAAATAGATGTATACCTGTGTTTTATATGTCTATCAAATTCACATGTATGAAATGTATCAAAATGGATATGCAAGTAGAGATATACCTCAGTTACAAGACTATAAAGGGTTTAAAAGTTGAGAGATTGCACTTTACATTTCAAACAGACACGTAGATTTATGTGACATACTTCAAGTGAACTTTTCCACAGATTCTTACAAAGTACCATAATCAGTAATTACTCACCGAACTTATCTTAAACATCACGTTTCTACTGCTACTGCTTCACTATTCCACTACTAGTTAGGTATTGAGGATAGCTAAGGGCAAAGCAGCAACCTTTGACATGTCTCTGCTGTAAGTTTCACCATCTTACTCAAACCGTGCATGCATATGTCTGTACCTTTTGGTAGTGCACCATATATAAAAGGATAGAAATAGATGTATACTTGTGTTTTACACATGTAGCATCTTCAGATGGATAACACATATCAGAGTATATGAGTAAGTAGAGACATAGACATATGTACATAGACACCTACATTTATGTGGCATACAAACATATGCATGGATGCTTTCAGGAAGATGGTGACACTTACAGCATACATATGTGATAGGTTGCTGCTTTATATTTGTCTGTGAAAGGTTTGCATGTGTTATATTCCATATAGGTACCCTATATAGGCACAGGTAATACTGCAACCTTTCACCTATCTCCTTCCCTACATTTCATACATAACGGTTCATAGGGACTGACCTTTTACCTAGATACGACACTGCATTCAGAACGCGGGTTTTCCCCTGGTTCAATACTCATACATTATGCATGAGGCTTCTTGAAAGCACAGCAGGATGAACATCTCCTGTATAATATCTATGTTAAAGTTCAGGCCTGACGTCATCCTTTAGGCCGACACAGTAATACAGCAAGGTAGGACCCCTGGGGAGACCTATGGGTATATATACATCAAGTCTTGCTTAAACAGACAGAGTAGACCGTAACTTCCCGGCTGACACACTGACCAGAGATGCTGAGGTTCCTGCATGCAGACGCTCCAGCTAGCAGTGGTCTAACATCCCTCGCGGGGTGTCCAACTCTAGACCAGGTCAGGGTCCCACATTCTCTAACTCTCACGTAATGGGGTGGACTAGATCCTAGAGGGATTCTTGGCTTAACACCTACATAGATGCTAGGTACATTTAGGTACATCTAGTTAGGGAGGCATCGTAGGAGTATGCACTTTTAGGTTGCACCTTTTTATCATGTGTTTTATGTACATGTATATATTCATGATTTCTGCAAGATGGTAGAGCTATACCATCCTTTTACTTTCATAATATTGCTAATCATATATCTCTGCTACTGTCTAATGGTTGTTGCAGCTCAAATATTTTACACTAGAATAACAACTGTTCAATAAATACTTATTGAAACGCCCAGACTGTTTATTCTGTGTATCTCTCTGAGACAAACTAAGTGAGCACGAGTGACTGAGCGAAAAGTAGTATATTGTTTCCACAATCCTGGGGGATCAGGGTTGTCATGTTCTGAGGTTGCCAAGAACTATTCTCTCCCTGATAAGAGGAGACTCTAGTGGCACTGTGAACTAGCTAATACAGACAAGCTAACGTATCCAGTGGGGGTGCTCGGAATCTGTCTGCCACCAAGCCCACAGTTTATGTTATCCAAACGCGCAGATCCTGTATAGGTTATATAGGAACTACACGACACATGAAATACACCTTATGATTTTAGGTCTCTATTTGAAATGAGAAGTGCAGCTTCTTTAGTTTTAATGTGTGCAGAAAGAAGGAACAGAGGTGCAGAAAGAGGCAAGAGGGGTGTGAAAGAGGCACGAGGGGTGCAGAAAATAGCAAGAGGGGTGTTAAAAAAAGCATGAGAGGTTCAGAAAGAAGCAACAGAGGTGCAGAAAGAAGCAAGAGGGGAAATGAAAGAGGGAAGAGGGGTGCAGAAAGATACACAAGGGTTGAAGAAGGAAGGGACAGAGGTGCAGAAAGAGGCAAGAGAAGTGCAGAAAGAAGAAACAGAGATGCAGAAAGGGGGGGAGGGGTGGAGAAAGAGGCAAGAGGGATGCAGAAAGAGGCAAGAGAGGTATAGAAAGGAATAAAAATAAGTGCAGAAAGAAGCAACAGAGGTGGAGAAAGAGGGAAGAGGAGTGCAGAAAGAGGGAAGAGGGGTGCAGAAAGAAGCATGAGGGGAGCAGAAAGAAGCAAGAGAGGTGCAGAAAGAAGTAAGAGAAGTGCATAAAGAAGCAACAGAGATGTAGTAAGGGGGAAGTGGGGTGGAGAAGAGGCAAGTGGGGTACAGAAAGAAACAAGAGAGGTGCAGAAAGAAACAAAAGATATGCAGAAAGAAGGAACAGAGGTGCAGAAAGAGGCAAGAGGGGTGCATAAAGAGGGAAGAGGGGTGTGAAAGAGGCACGAGGGCTACAGAAAGCAGCAAGAGGGTGCAGAAAGAAGCAAGAGAGTTGCAGAAAGAAACAAAAGAAGTGCAGAAAGAAGGAACAGGGGTGCAGAAAGAGGCAAGAAGGGTACAGAAAGAGGGAAGAGGGGTGCAAAAAAAGGCACAGGGGGTGCAGAAAGAAGCAAGAAAGGTGCAGAAAGAAACAAAAGAACTGCAGACAGCCAGTACCCATGCACTTATAAAATCACTCAGGCACTATCCTTGCATTCCTCCAATCACTCAGGTACTACCACAGTACTCCTCCAATCACCCAGGCAGTATTCATGCACTTATATAATCACCCAGGCACTTCCTATGTACTCCTGTTTTCTGCATACATTACCCCCGCACTCATGGAATCACTAATGTATTAGCTATGCACTGCTCCAATCACTTAGGCACTACCCTTGCACACCTTCAATCACCCAGGCAGTATCTATGCATTCCTTCAATCACTCAGCGGGTACCCATGTACTTATAAAATCACCCAGGCACTAGCTATGCACTTATGCAATCACCCAGGTACTACCCCTGCAGTGATGCAATCACGCAGGCTCTACCTATGCACTCATGAAATAACACAGGCAGTACCCTTGTAGTCATAGAATCACCCAAGCCCTACTGTTGCACTCATCTATTCACCTATGCAGTACTCATGCAGTCATATATGCCTTCAGGCACTATTCATACACTTATCCATGCACTCAAGCTCTATGTGTGTTTTCATGTAATTAGCTAATCACTATCTATCTTCTTTTTCAATTACTCAACCACTACCCTTGCACTCATACAATCACCCAGCACTACCCATGGAGTTATGCAATCACTCAGGTAGATCTATTACATGTCTTAGTTGTAGGTTTCACCATACTCCTGAAATATTGTATACATATTTCTGTACATTTTCCAAGCAAATTCATATATAAAAGTAATATACAAATAGATGTATACCTGTGTTTTATATGTCTATCAAATTCACGTGCACGATATGTATGAAAATTCATATGCTAGGAGAGACATAGCTTAGTTATAAGACTATTAAGGCTTTAAAACTTGACAGATTGTATTTTACATTTCAAACACACACCAATATTTATGTGCATACTTCAAGTGAACTTTTGTACAGACTCATACAAAGTAGTGTAATAACTAATCCATCTCCTAGCATGCCTTAAACCTCACTTTTGTGCTACTGCTTCACCATTCTAGCAATGCACAGGGTGTTGGGCCTTGGCAAATATAAACCAAAAACCTATGACATGTGTCAGCTGTAAGTCTCACTATATTCTGAAAATCATATATGCATGTCTGTACCTTTTAAATTTAATGTATTTCCATATTTATAGATGGGAATATTTGTATATAATTATTTTCATAGTATTAAATAATTTTTAGAATTTTTTTTAACTTTTCTTTTTTTTCAGATATTCTCCATATTTATTAAGAAAGATTCAGTATGACAAGAAAAGTGCAAAATAAAAGACAACAAAAAAACCAGTACTATTTAAAGGCGAGAGAAAAGCAGAAATTAGATGAAGTACAACATGTGACGTTGAAGAAAAAGTCTTCTGGTAAGAGAACTAAAGAATTTGTTAAAAGACTTTTAAAGAATGTAATGAATTTTCAAAATCGGGAAAAGAGAAAGAAAAGTAGTACAACCAATCAGAAGGAAACGGAAAAAGTACAAATTATTGGAAAATCAGGTTATGGGAAAACAATCTATGTTGAAAGAAGGATGAAAGAATATAAAGACATTAGGAAGAGAATGTATAAAAGTAGAGTACTACAAAATTTATTGAAAAATTGCTAAAAATATAAAAGAAGGTCAGCATCTTACAAAAAAAACAACAGATTGAAAGTGTAGTCGAAATGGCTTTTGAATTGAAAAGAAGATTGTTTATATTAGTATTGAAGAGAATCAAAACATTGAATAAAACAATGCACTTTATGAAGGAGAAAAGTAAAAGAAAAAGACTGGTTAATAGAACTAACTTTTGCAAAACAATTTCGGGAGAATGGAAGCACACTTCTAGTACTGAACCTTTTTTTAACGAAGAAAGCTATTTTCAACAAAATACATTAGTTCATGCAGTTGATACCAGTGGTCATTGTTATGAGGTTAAAAATGGTTGTCCAATTGAAAAAGAAAAGATGGTTCCTAGAAATGTGGAAGAAGTAATAGCTGACAAAGTTCAAGGGAGACGTACACAAGCTCCAGTGTATAAGTGGGATTGTAGTAGTATTTGTAGTATACAACAGGAATCTATCGATATATTACGAAATTTCTTACGAGATTATGGTAATAAAAGTGTTAAACAGAAGATTAAGATGTTGCAAGGACTAGATCCTTGTAAAGTGAGAAAATATACAAACTTGCAGGGTCATTCTCTGGCTTGTCTTTCAAGAAAAGTGTGTCGAAGTACTTTTCATCATTTAAGAATGTTAGCAGTACATCACTCAGAAATGCGGAAGTTAGTAGTGTACTATGTGAAAAGTCCTGCATTATCTTTCAGTGAAATAAACACAGCTCTTTTGCATGATTCAGTATTGGATGTAAAAAAAGTTTCTGATGTTATACAGTTTTGTTTATTTGGTCCTCAAGAGGAGTGTACAGAAAGTGAGAGTTTGATAAGTGTAGGTGTTGAAGAAGAGGTAGAAGATAGTGCTAATGAGAAGTTTGTAGAAGAAATTACAAAGTCTAAGGTACTTTCTTGTGAAAAACCAAACTATGGGGCACATTACGATGGCGGGCGGAAGCACCACCGCCGTGCTGGCGGATGCAAAAAGCACCAGTTACCGCCGGCACGCAGCAGTCCACACGCCCGTCCAATTACGATGCGAAAAGTAGGCCAAACACCGCCGGCAAGCCAGCAACACCGTCCGCCATCAAAGTGACACACACCGTCCGACGAAACACGTCCCGCCCGGCGCATAAATTACGATGCCGCAAACAAACGGCTCCCATGGCCAAGAGATACCGTACGACAAACCGAAGCGGTAACACGGATGCCGAGCACGGACAACGAAGAAGCGGCTCCCCGAGCATGAATCCAGCACTGCAGGCCCTCCCCATGCTCCTGCTGATGCACCACCAAGGACGCAACGTACCGCGGAGACGCAGGTAGGCACACACACAACAAGTGCACGCAAACAGCGCACACAGTGCAAGGGCGGAAAAGCGGACAACCCCCACCAGCGCGTGTACACAACACATCCACCATTGCATCCACATATGACACACAGGCCAAATCGTAACATCGCGGAACACATGTGTACACACCACCTGGGACTAGGAACCAACCACCCCGTCACGGCCCCAAAGCGCCGATGACGCCGCCACACATGCGCACAACGCAGAGGCCAACCGCAGCGCCATGCATGCGTCGCACACAGACACAGGGACACAACCAAGCAGCACACACATCAGCCCCACCCCGAACGCACATGACACGTGACAGGCCTGCCACAGACATGTCCCCAACGCCCAATTCACGGACAACACCCAACGCCACACAACCGACGCACACATGTCAGTGAAGACACGCAACAGCAGGACACACCCCAGTGTAACAAACATGGCGTAGCACACAGTGGCGGCAACACCAACTAGGAGAAGCAGGGCTCCTTCGGGAAGAGGAACGCCAGTACCACACTGAAACACCCATACCACCCTGCACATATGAACAAGACATACAAAACGGAACACCAAAGAGCCCGGGGACCGACAACAGGTGGCCCAAGAATAACATTCACACACAAGGCCCAACGCAGAGCGGAAAGGCAGCCTGCCGCCCACACAAGGGAGAGCAGACAGCACTGAATGACCTTCCATTCCAACTCCGAAACCACAGCCCTACGACAGAA